>OV815331.1:6000000-7200000 GCA_929108375.1 Gymnoscelis rufifasciata
CTATTCGCTTCTCAACTCAGTATAAAACATTGAAGCGAACTGTCAAGACAATGTTATTTCCTTGATATTCTTTGTTTAAACATTTTAGTTTTATTAATTTTAAGTTGACCTGTCCATGTAGGCTATGTGCTTCTAAGGAAATAAACGTTTTGACTTTGACTAACATACAAACAAATATAAATCTTATAAACTATAATATCATCTATAGGTTTTTCTGACTATTTCGCATATGGGGGATAGGTTATAAGACTTATGAGTGATCTTGTACAATAAATTGTTCAATTAGCGTTTTTCGCTTCATTTTTACAACTACTATGGTTTTATGTAAAATATAGTTGCTATAAGTTGTATAATATATAAATCTTAATGATTTTAAATAAGTGACAAACCTCATATTTTAGGATAAACTATAATAATAAAGATGTGAATAAATACTTTGTACTTCGATCCAAATATGTAATACGGTTAGATTATGTCTGAACTTTGTATATTTAGGCAACATTTTAAATAATAATTAATGATCTGATTAAAATGTAAAAATGACAAAATTACATTCTATGTGTATCTACAATTAGGTTTAAGAAAATTAAATGAAATAGTGAAATTGCAATAATCTAATTATATGTTTTATATCGACATAAAATTTTCTTTTTGGTTTAAATATATAATTTTTTTATGAGTAATTATTACTAATACTTACTTCTAATAAATGATGATCTTAATAATGCAGTGCAATCGATATTGAGGTGTGTTATGTCCAAATTTTGTAAAATTATAAAAAAAAATAGGTTAATTTCAAATGCAAATTCTTTTATTTTTAACAGCTTCAGCAAGCAAATGTTCGCTTAAAAGGGGTTCTCAAAACCCAATTTCAAGTTTATAATTGTCTTATGTTATTATGTGACATTCACCAACCCGCACTTGGCCAGCGTGGTGAATTAAGGCCTAATCTCTCTCGTAAAGAGAGAAGTCCCTGTGTCCCAGCAGTAGGAACGTTCTATATTGAGTATGGGGCAAAGTCGTGTGAAAAAATAATTTAATTATAGACAATTGCATGGATTTAAATATTTTTCAGATGAGAAAAGGTATGTATTACTATCTACAGAAACCATGTACATTTTTATGTTAAACCATCCAACCGAAAGAACTGGAAGGAATGCTTATTTATTTATTTAATTACAACGGCTTACACCAAATACAGTAATAAAAATCTAAATTTAAAATTTCAGAAAAACTACCGATTCCAATGCCTTAATTTCCTTAAACGTAAAACCCCATAATATTTTGTAATGTGCACGCGATGCGCTTCATTTGATACCCCAATCGAGTATATTTGCAGATTTTCGGTTTTCCTTCCCCACTCTAACTGCCATACTTTTTAAACGGCAGAACCGATTTTCATGAAACATGTCTAAAAACACTCGCGCCAAACTCACCTTTCATACAAAAAACTAAACTTAAATCGCTCCATCCGTTCGGGAGCTATGATGTCCCAGACAGACAGACCGACAGACAGACAGACCGACAGACAGACAGACACGTCAAACTTATATTTATAGACAATTTATACAAATTAAAACATAAACAGCTTATAGGCATTGATTCAAACAAAATAATTATTTTCGAATAAATAACAATCAATTCATTCAAAACATAATTATGTAGATTTTATTAGAAAAAAAATAAAAAAAATAGTAAAGTATTACAATAATGTCACTCTAATATAAATCAAATATAAATTACTTACATGTCAATCTACACAAATAAAATACATGTCAATACATCTTACAGTGCTTAAGGCATGTCATCATTAATTTGCTTATGTCCAGCAGTAGGTATAATTCCTACAGTGAAAATAATGAGGAACAAACAATTATTAACCCTTGACAAAAAAAAACAGGGGTGTTAAAAGTCTGTCTGTCTGGGGCATCATAGCTCCCGAACGGAGCGATTTAAATTTAATTTTTGTATGAAAGGTGAGTTTCGCGCGAGTGTTCTTAGACATGTTTGATGAAAATCGGTTGATCCGTTTAAAAGTTATGAGAGTAAAAGTGGGAAAGGAAAACTGAAAATCGCAAATATTCTGGAGTGGGGTCTCAAATGACAGCGCATCACGTGCACATTACAAAATAGTATGACTTTTTACTTTTAGGGGAACTAAAGTCCTGCGATCGGTTTTTTTATATTTTAAATTTAGATGATTGCAAATATGTGTCCTAAAACTATCTTTACAAATACATTATGTGCAATCCAATCTTATTAAAAACATTATTAGATTCTGTTTGAGGGATACCGTTGTCCAGTCCAACAACATAATGAAATTATACACCAGTCCATTTTTTATTATAATAATTTTTGAGACTTCAGCCACACAGTGAAAAATAGTAATATGTATATCCTTTAAGAATAGGGGATTTTAGCTCTGCGCAGATGGCGCCACTTGCGCAGACAGAAACATCTCCTTTTTCAACTGTTTATTGCATTTGTGGTCTCAATGATCGAGAAACTCTTTTCTCGCTTTTAAAGACTCGATATAGATAAGATTGTCACCATGAATAAATATACTCTTTTCTTCTCTGCTCACTGTATGTGTGCTGCAATCTGGCTCGCATATTGCAGTAATATCTCTTATTAATTCAATTATAAAAACTACATCATCAGCTATCAGAGGCCCACTGCTAATCATACCTCCCTCACAGACGACCAATTATTCCACCGTGAGCCAGCCACTTTGACCAATTCCGTCCATCTTGGTGGTCTTCCGACGTTTTCCAATTCGAACTTTTCCCCGACAACCATCAGTTCTGTGTGCTAGTAAGTATTATTAATACTTATTCACAAAATATGTGACAATGCGTGCTGTTTCAATTCTTCTTTCGTAATGAAGACTTGTTGGCATATACCACATATAATTTCAGTATCATTCTTCTTCAATATACATGGATAATTTCTCTCTTCCTCTATAGCCTCTGGATGCTTGTGTTTAATATGTTTATAACAATGACTTCTACGGTAAAAACTTTTCCCACACATTTTGCACTGAAACGGTTTCTCGCCTGCCTTGAGTGTTTTATGAAAGGTTATATACCGACTGTTATGTAATAACATATGTTCGTTGAATTTCCGTTTCCCTCTATATCCTCGATGGCATATGCTACATACATGTTTGTATATATTATGTACTCTTTGGTTATGTGACGTCATTTTATTCCTATGGAAATATTTATTGCATGTATTGCATAATCTTAAGCCATGTTTTACGTATTTATGCGTGTGTAGAGATTTCGCGTACTTATATCTGTTTGAGCATAGATTGCAAGCATTGCTTTTGTGTGAGTTGTGAGCTTCTTGGTGTCTGATCAAGGAGTTTTCATTATAAGCTTTAAATGTGCAGTATATGCAGGAATATATGTGATTATCACCTCTGTCATATTGATGTATAACTTCTTCGGATAATCGTTCCAATGTCACCGTTGGTAAGTAGCATAGTTTGCTGAGATCACGTATTTTGTAAAGATCTTGCTCGGCCGTTACATTTTGGACTATATCATTACTGTTTTCATCCGAACTATATCGGTTTGATTCATAATTAAACTCTTCATTTGGTCCTTCGTTAATTTGTTCTAAATAGGGCACATATCCGTCTTCGTCCACTTCAATTTTAATATCGTCAGTATCTATTAAGTCATTGGTTTCAAACGATCTTGTTTCATCTTCATCCATTATTGAGTTATCTGGAAATTCATTAAGAACCTTAACTGGTGGCCTTAAGTTACCTCAACTTTAAGCAGAATAGGCATTTTAGGCTGCAGTGACACGATTAATAAATATTTTCGGGCAAATCACACAACATCTAGCCCCGAGTAAAGCTCTAAACTTGTGTCACGGGTACTAGACATCTGATAGACTTTACATAATAGACATACATATATAGATATTTTTATTGTACATTTAGGGCATTACACTAAATTATGTATTTACACTAACTATTAACTGCCTATGGCTGTAATATTTACTATGCGAAGCTGAAATAAATAAATTGAATTGAAATAAAGCCAACTACATCAAATAAAAAAACAAACAACCATTTACCATATGCATTTTATAATGGACTTAAATATGAGCATAAGTTATTAATAGCCTATGTTACTCTTAAGGTTTGAGACGTCTTAACTGCAAGCTTGTGATTTCAACATGGTCCCATTAAAACACGCCATTTTGTTTCCCGTGTTTTTTATCAACATATTATTCATTAAGTATATCAGATATCTAGTATCCGTAACACAAGCTTAGAGCTTACCATGGGGCTAGATGTTGTGTAGATTGTCCGGAAATAATTATTTATTTTATTTATTCCGCGGTAAAAAGTAGCCTATAGCTTTCCTTGATAAATGGGCATGTATCGCGAAAATTTTATTATTAATATTTATTTTTATTTTATAACTATTAATATTTTTAATAAGTGATATGAGAAACCTCACTTTTGGTTGAATATATATATAGCCTATAGCCCTAGGATGTTTTACTAGATGTCGTTAGCGAGTGTAGAAGAAATTAAAGCGATGACGCATGGTTAAGTTAAGTTTTTCTGCTAAATAATATTTACATTTCTGTGTATTTATTGGTATTACTGATTGTATTATTTTTTAGTAGAAAAATAAATATCTTTTATCTTTTTATCTTTATCTTTATCAGTGGCGAGGTTGGTGTAGCGGTCAGCACATCCATGCGTATAATGGAAGACGTGGGATCGTGTCCCGCATTTCGCTAGTAAGCTATGTTATTTCGTCTTAATTTTTACTACAATAAAAGAATAATAAATTTAGAATATTAGTAAAGTTCAGCTAAATAACTTACCATCCCTTTCCACTTGGAACTCTTCAATAGGCTCGATTTTAATATCGATCCCATCAATATCTTGTACCCCAAAGTCCATATCTTCATGACCGACCAAAGACCGGTACTCAGAAATAACTAAATCTAACCTCCCCTCATTCTGATCATTTTCAGTCTGATCTTTTGTAATTTCACCTTCAGTTTTTACAATACTTATTCGGTGTTTCACTTTCTCAGATTCAGTTTCGTCTAAATCGTCTGCCAGTGACTTGTCGAGCAGTTTAAGAACATTATTAACTTGATTATTAATTGTTTCTTCGTCCCAAGTGTGGTCCTCTTGGTCTGAAATGTTATGGTATGGTGCAGTTTCCGTGTCTGAGAAATCGTCTAATCCATCATCTCTTATTTTCCCATGTTCTGCGTGCGTTTTTTGGTCTACAGATTCTTTGATTTGTTTTGTATCTATTTCTTGTTTCGCAAAGTCCTTCTGACATTCTGTTGTGTGAATTTTATTTTCTGGGAATTCTCTCTCAAGCACACGGTTTGTCTCTATCCGTTGTAGTGCGGAGTCGCTTTCATTTTCATGTTCTAGGTGTGTTTCTTTATCTAAGGACTCTGTGGTGTGACTCTGCTCACTCTGAATTTGTGTTGCGTTACTTTGAGCATTATTTACTTGACTTTGTATAGTACCGAGGCCCATTTGACCTTCTTGATCAGACATATTATGGTATGATGCACTTTCCGTTTCTGCTGAATGGTCGGAAACATCATTACTTCTCATATTTTTGTTTTCTGTGTGTATATCTTGATCTAAGAATTTTCTTTGACCTTTTAGTTCTTCTTGCTCACATTGTTTTGTGTGACTGTGTGCACTATTTATCAAATTATCTGGAGTGTCACCGTCCCAAGTATTATCCTCTCGGTCAGACATATCAGGGTATGATGCACTTTCCGTTTCTGAATCATCAATATTAATCACATTTTTATGCTTTGTGTGTGATTCTTGATCTACGGAATTTCTCTGATCTTGTTTTGTATGTATTTCTTGTCCTGCGACTTCTCTCTCAACTGCTTGATATAAGTATGTCTCTTGTGCGGAGTCACTCTCGTTTTTATGTTCTTTGTGATACACTTGTTCTGAGAAATCTCTGTCGTATTCATGTTCTATGTCCATTTCTTGCTCTGCAAATTCTAAGTACGGATTGTAGAATTTCTCGAAATAATAGAATTTCTTTGTAATATTTACTTGTGGATCGTCTTTATTGTGTTTAGTCGTATTGTCATCATTCGTTTCTTTCAGTTTGTGTTTATTCAAATTCTTAAAAGTACCTTTCGGTTTAAGAACTTCATCAAGATATGGATTAAAATATAAAAATTCTGGTGTATCACTCTGTTCTCTACTTAGCTGTGGCCTTTTTATGATTGAATCTGATTTTATAATTATTTTCTTCTTACTTTGTACTGGTATATATTTATTCACTGGAGCTTTCTTAGTTTGGTCTATACGCTCTTTTTGTAGCAGGAATTTTGTTTTTGCGTCGTCTTGTGATAAAACAAATACTTTTTGTCTTAACTTATTTGATAATCGTGGGTTTTTTGACATTGTTTGTGTTGTTGTAAATATTTTCTTTTTAGGTACGTTTTTATTTTCAATTGTGACAAGGTTTTCACTCTGTTTTTTTGTTAGAAACGTTGTGCATCGTAGAAAATTCTGTTTTTTTTCTGAATTTAGATTTTTTAGTTTTCTAGTTTTTTTTGGCATACCCCGATTTACTAGGTGTTCTTGTACAACCTCTGTTGCTATTTTGCGTGGACTGTCTGTCTGGCTGACACTTTTATTTAGGTTCAATAGTTTTGCTGGTTCCTGAAGTTTCTGTCTCTTAGAAGGTTTTTTTGTAACATGACGTGCTTCGTGATTAATGACTACGAACGGAGGTGTTTTTTTCTGAAAATTATCTCCTATAAATTCTATAAACGTATTTAGATATTTTTTCGACGGTTCGGATGTGACTTTCACATGATTGTTTGTTTCAGTATTTAATTGCTTGATATCATAGGTTTTAGTACCCTTTGTATAACAAGGTGAGACTAAATATTGTATATCAGCTTGGCCATTACCAATTTTATAAAAAGGAAATGATTTTATAACCGTTTGTTTAGCTTTTCGCTGATTCGTTTTAGGTGTCTTAGTATCATCATCAGACGATATTTCAATATAATCTTTAACTATCTCGCGGTCTGCTTCATCATTCTCAGACATTAGTTCAATACAGTTTTCTACTGTCTTAAAATTCGGATCGTCTTTTTCTATAAACTCAGTTTCTTTTGTTTTAGTGTCTAAAAATTCTTCCATTCTCCTTTCTTCCATAAACTGTCGATAAGGATTGTGACTTTTGTTAGCTTCGGTTTCGGTTTCTTTACGTTCCGGATTCTGTTCAGTAACAATTTGCGTTCTATCATGAGAATTATCAAGTACAGTTTTAATTATTTTACTATCCGATTTTACGTATTCTTTAGACACAACAGATGACGTACGTGTTGATATATTATAAGGCTTTTGCGTATCATCGTTTTCTTCCTTATTAGATGCTGTAATCTTATTATTTATTTCAATATCATCTGATATATCTATTTCTTTATCTATAGCTTGCTTTGACTTTTGAAGTTCATCTGCAAGTTTATTTTTATTTTCTTTTGGTCCTGAATCTCTTTGTACAGTACTAGTTTTAACATGTGCAAAAGATTCCTTATTTTCAGTCTCTGTTTGAATACGCTCAAATGTTACCGCTTCTTCAGTTTTCAAAGTTTCCGGCTCTATATTATCTTCCCGCTCCTCAGCTGGAATATGTGCAACTATTTTTAGATCATGTTTTAAATTTACAGTTTTATCTTCCTCTTTAATTAGTTCTATTCCTTCAGATATGTCATCTAACATGATTTGTTTGTAAGGTATGTGGTATTCTATCATTATTGGAGGTTCTTTAAATAATTTCCATAGTTCCCATGGTGGTTGGTTACCTTTGTATGCCTCTAGAGCTACGAAATTAGAGTTCCTCAGCCAAACCTTGGATAAATTGTGCGGTTTTTTCATTTGTTCCTTTACTCGTTCGACACTTTCCGGACTGAGCTGTAAATTAAATGTTTATATTATTTTATTGTATCTTATTATTATTATTATGAGCCGTTATCATCCCACTGCTGGGCAAAGGCCTCCCCCATTCTCTCCAGACATCTCTTTCCATACCAACCGTCATTCAGTCGGCTAGATATGGGTCCAATTCGTTTCGCCATCTTTGTTTTGGTCTTCCGCGTCGCCTTCTCGCCGTATATTCTTATTTATGTTATTATTATTTTTTTAATCGGAAAACAAACCGTCTT
This sequence comes from Gymnoscelis rufifasciata, assembly GCA_929108375.1. Classification (NCBI taxonomy): domain Eukaryota; kingdom Metazoa; phylum Arthropoda; class Insecta; order Lepidoptera; family Geometridae; genus Gymnoscelis; species Gymnoscelis rufifasciata. Next base: position 6,008,215 of record OV815331.1, read on the forward strand.
AGTGAATTTATTACTAATTCTAAATAAAAATATAGGTAACATAAAAAAAATAATTAATGTCAAGAAAAATATAGATGAGAATGTTAATATTGAAGTGTGAAGTAACCTAAACTTACCTTTTCATCATTCCGCAGTACCTCTTTCAAGTAAACTTCCATATTAACCATGTTCCTCAAAAACCTATACAGTCTTTCCAGGAGTGCGTTGCACAAATAGCAAACGGAATATGGTAGTTCACAGCTCATATCCAACTGAAAAAAAAATACTCTCATCTTTTTTACTATTTCTTTTCTTAACATTTTTAATTTCAGGGCATTTGGATACAATATTGAGTTTTGCAGTCATTTTTGGCATGTAATAAAATTATTAATTTGGCAGAACACAACATATTTTCCAACTATTGAGACATAGTTAAATGCAAGCTTAAAACTAGGTAATTAAGTAGATAACATTACAACAATAACAAAAAAATATGCTTAAATTGTCAAGCTAAGAAGGAGTCCACTCTCAACTGAATAATCATCATCATCATCATCATCCCTATTAACATTCCCACTGCTGGAACACAGGGACACCTCTCTTCACCAATGGCCAAGTGTAGGTTGGTGAAGGTCACATGTCTTGCAAATTCTTTAAAGTAGGTACTTGGAACATGTGGGTGAAGGCAGACATGAGGAAACAGGATATTTGCCTGTTTCCTCATGTCTGCCTTCACTGTTGAAGCACTACAGCAACTTAATATGGCTAAGTAGATTAGTTGTCAAACTATATAATTATATATGTTGGTTTTATATAGTTCGCTAGAGTTATAAACCAGAGGTTTTGAGCCAGCTCAGTGGTAGGTAAAGTAAGCCTCTGAGTATTGCATTACATATGAAAAAATCTTATATGTTTTTTTATATAAATTATATATATAATATTGCTGGACAATCCACTCTGCAACATCTAGCCTATTAGAGTTTAATTAGGGATCTTATACATATAGATAAATTATTAATTTTTCATCACAACATGGTACATACACAGGTAAATAAAAATAGAACAACACAGTACAGTACAGCTTAAGTACCCAAATTTTGTTTTTAAAGTGATTAACCTGTGTATAACCTATGTAGATACCTATTTTAATATTAGCTATGGAAGTAGAATAGTCCTAGGACGTAATACTAATACGAGGCTGTCACTCTTAGTAGCAAGTGTAGAAGAAATTGAAGCGATGTCGTAGTGGCGCGGTTGGTGTAGCGGGCAGCATGTCCATGCGTATAATGGAAGACGTGGGTTTGTGTCCCACATTTCGCTAGTAAGCTACGTTTTTTTTTTTTTTTATGAGCCTGTGGTGTCCCACTGCAGGGCAAAGGCCTCCCTACCTTCCTTCCAGACGTCCCTATCACCTGTTGAAGTTGTCCAATCCCTAAGGTGGGCGTCAAGTTCGTCTCTCCACCGTCGCCTTGGTCTACCGCGAGGTCTTTTCCAGTTCTGTGGGATCCATATGGTGGTAGATTTTGCCCACGACTCATCCGGTCTGCGGTAGACGTGTCCCGCCCAGTCCCATTTTAACTTTCCCGCATGTTGGCTTACGTCAGCGTTACTTACGTTACTTCGTCTTAATTTTTTCTACACACATTTAGAATATTGAGTAGGTACTCAAGTTTAGCAACTTGGACAGGTCAAAGCTAAATAGCTAGGTACTTAATACAATATAGGTACTCGTAGGTATTAATATGGACTTACTATAAACTCCGATGTGAGGCTCAGATCAAGATTTAATTAAAAATAAACTTGAATGGTTTTGGCACTGCGCACATAACAGACTTCATACTATTTCCTACTTTCATAAATATTATGACATAGTATAGATAGAAGAAATTAATGTTTGCGGAGACAGTAGGGTAGTACAAAATTGGTAAAAGTTTAGTGAAGTCGCCGCCAGAGGTGTTACTGTAGCATTAGGTCCCAGTCCCATATATTATGTCATAGCATTGTTGCTAAACAAAATAGGTAAATATGTTTAATAAATAATTTTATCTACAATTTACTCAGTAGGTACCTTATTTACCAAGTATATTGAGGTGTTACTTCAATAAAGTAGTCAGGTTTTATAACCTTTTGCATTAGCACCCGTAAGAGATGGTTGTAAATAAGTGACAAATTTTTAAAATCTTACAGAGTGTAAGTACTAATCTTGCAGAAAACATTCTAAGGTAACAGAACTTTTTCTCCAAAAACTTTATGATTTATTTTTTATATTTAAAGCTGGTCCTTGTATGTTGGTATATTTTAGGACTTATATACCTACAAGAATCCTTATTTTTCACACACATTTTACAAATAAATATATTTTTTTAATTCTGGGCAGTTACCTAACCCTGAACTAAACAGAGCCTGTACTCTGGGTGACTGATAAACTACCTACATAGTTTTTTTTTTTTGTAAATACATATTTATACCTAAGATACATAGAAAACACCCAGACCCGAAACCATAAATTGTACAGAACCCGCCGCTACCTCTTGCGCCTCAAGCGTACCTTCGCCCACCACATATTAATAATTATGTATTATTAATTATGTATTCTCGCAAATAAACGATTTCATTTCATTTCATTTCATAAAAAGCATATCATGTGGGTTAAAATTGGTAAAAATTATACTTTTGTGAATTTTTCACGGACAGTAACAACATCAAGAGTAAGAAGTAATATTTATTGAAAAACTAGCAGACCCTTAAACGTTGTTTTGCAAAATTAAAAATAGATGTTGGCCTATTCTCAGACCTACTCAATATGCTCACAAAATTTCATGAGAATCGGTCAACCCGTTTCGGAGGAGTACGGGAACGAAAACTGTGACACGTGAATTTTATCTATAAGATAATGAAAATAGTTACTGTAAACTAAAATAACGAAAACAATCTGAACAAAATAATATCATTTGTTAATATTTTTACTCATACAATAAGCAACAAAGAATAATTGTAACAAATAAGAATAATTTGTAAAATTTGTGAATGAGGTATAATATTTTAATCAATTAAATAATTTGTAAGCATATCAGAGTTTTTAACATGTTTACAAAACCACGAAGTTGAAATACTAAGAAATACATACAATATTAAAATTAAGACAATTACTAACAGAACTTTAATGAACACAATATGAATCAGTTATTGAGCATGAAAACAACAAATTTCTGAAGGAACATGAAGTTCCCGAAGCAACTTCAGTTCAGTTCAGTTCTTATTATTGGCATCGCACTTGCCGAAGCAACTTCAAATCAACATCAAAAATTTTGATAAATGATTTGGTTTATAGATAGGGTTCAAAGTGGATGTCAATCTAAATAACTAGAACTTTGTTAGGATGCCAGCAATAAGTTGTAAATACAAATTTGTTACACTTCCTTCGCTAAACAAAATATTATTTTTAACAAATGATACTGTCAAGTGATAACTTGGTAATAAAATAAAATAATGTTGATTTTCTTACCAAAATTGATTATTACTGGAGATCTAAGTGAAATTAAAAGTTCATTACTTTTAGTTATACTTATATCTCTGCATCTGATTATGTAAAGTTAACAATATTGCATATCGAACCAATTTTTTTTTTATTTGTGAATTATTTATTGTGTGTAGAATATTTGACAGGGAAACATTGAATAGTGAATAATTGTCAATTAAAAAGTCAAATGCTGTATTTATTTTTTTTTAAAGCAAGTATTATGGTCTCCATTCTAATGTTCATAAAGTAGGTAGTCGATAGATGTGACTTACCGTATCCTCTGTGTACCATTCGAAGACTTCATTGTAGAAGGTTTTTTCCATAGGATACATTTTGACACTATCAACGAGACATATACGGCACAAATCTATCTCTAACATTTTGTTTTGTTTATTTATTCGAGAAGGATTAGGTACCGTGCGGCTATTTGGTCAATGGTGAATGAGAATGTTAATCCCGCTGAGGAGTTAACATTACCTACGTGTAAATATTAAGCGCATATTTATTAGGTGGTTGACGCCGGCGCTTTGAAAAGAAACAAAGCGGAAATATTTACAAATTTTACCAATAACTATAGCCAGGCCAGTGTTGCCAACAGATTAAAAGGTTAACTGACAGATTTGGTAAATTAGGCGGGAAAAGAAAGAGTGTTATAGTTATAATCCTAGATGGTTTGTTCTTTCGTTCAAATCAGATTTCGTTGCCCGACAGTTCCGTATCCGTGCTACAGTGGTGCGTCAGTGCTTCAATTCACACATATCAGGCACAGTACAGTTCAGTTTCCCTTCAGAAGTTCAGACTAGCATTGACGTCGATTGTTTTGATGGCACTCTTCACAATACATGTCAGTGATCCGTGATAATATATCGTCGTCGCCCATCACGTCTTCTTCTTCTTTTAATAGATGGCGTCGCGTCCGTGCGCCGATTACGTCCGTGATTCATAAGTTCTTTGGTCCGTGATGGCCGGTGCCGGCACTGACAACTGACACTGACGGTCTTTACTGAGACGACACTGACACGGACAAGTGTGAATACATCCCTATAAAATGTTTGAGAGAATAATTATCATTGATGCGGTACTGTGCCGGAACTGTGGGCTCACTGATATGTGTGAATCGTCCTTTTATCCTGCAACCTAATCCAAATAATAAAATAGATATAATAACCTACCAATCGATTATAAAAAAATAATAATAGGTGAGTACATTTTGGAATCCGATTTGTGATGGTCACGCCACCATGATAATACTTATTTTCAGATAATGGAAATGGAGAGCAGCATTATTTAATTTTTATTTTTTCCTACATTTTTATCATTTAGTATGAATATAATATAAATTTCATTGTACCATAATATGAATACATTCGTACAAAATTGGTTTTAATATAATACGCCCGGTCAATTTAACAGGCCACATTTGACATTTGCTCACAGTGAGTATGGCTGATTTACACAGGGTCAGTAGACAAGTCAGTCGCAGCGAACATGTCGGCGCCGCGACCGCGTTTACCCTTTTTTCTATTCGATATCCTACTTCTATGTTGTTACTCTTTCACGTAAAAACTACTCAATGGATTTGAATGAAACTTGGTACACAGAATCTCTAGAGCCTGAAAAATAACATAGGCTACTTTTTACCGCGGGAAAACGTCATTCCGCGGGAAAATCCATTATAACGCGGGTAACACCGCGGGGCACAGCTAGTATATCATAATTATAGTTCGTAAGGAGTAAACTTCAATCGTGCGTCGTAGCTGACACACACACACTTTTTTTACTTCAGTAGAAGTGAGCCCTTCGATTTGCATTTGTTGAGGCATATTTTGCAACGCTGTTGACCGCATTTTTTTATTGCGGTAATTTAGAGATTTAATATCCCAAAGGCACTCGTTTTCGCCATATAATTACACCAATTTTAAGGTTTCATCTTCGTTAGGCTTACGCGTCATTTTTATCGCCAGTGAAAAAACCGTGGTCACTCTACAACGCAGCGGCAGTGTCTAACCACGCACTGACTTATCTGTTTACACGGGGTTTATTTGGCTGGCGCGGAGATGCGAGGGTGGCGGGGGGCGCCAACTGACTTTAAAATATTTGTGTCCGAATATTCAAGTCAGCGCTGACTTCAAGCCACTGTACTGACTTCAAATTAGTTTACAAAGGGTTTTTTTTGGGTCAGCATTGACTTGCCTCGAATTTGTAGTCAGTTACTGACCCTGTGTAAATCAGCCTTAACATTCTGAATCGAACCAACTGAAGAGAATGAATTGATTGTGAAAATAGTATTTGTAGTTATTACGGATTTTATTTAAGTTTAACGGAAAATAAAAACAATGAACTTTTTTGTATACATTATTTACTTTTATTCATCGTCCTGTATAATTATTTCATCGAGAATAGCTGCTGGTGCTGCGATATTTCCTTGATTTCTGGCCCATCCCAAATACCAAACTAAGCTAAGGTCACAGTGTGAGCGCAGCAGCCTACAGCGCGCCGCCGGCCAGCCCACTACACTAAACAGCTGCAACCAAGGAACTTATGTATAAGTTCCTTGGCTGCAACAGTATTCAACTATGCCGATTCTGCCAGAAATATTATTTTCAATCAATAAATAAACGGGTGGCCCAATTCAAGAAATCACTAAGTCCTAAAAGTGACTTTTGAGATATTTATAATTTTATGTTTTAAATGTCAGCTGAAATAACATGCGTGGGTAAAAAAAAACAATAAAAATATACATTATAGCGCAAACTAAGTAGTTTTCTTTGTTGAAAGAATAAAAAAAATAAAAGTAACAGGAGTCTCATAATATAATATCAAAAAAGTTGGACTTATTTCTAATCACTGGACTTAGAGATACTACAGTGATAAATAGGGGACTTAGAGATATTATTGTAGTACCCTGAACAACAGTCATACAAAATCGGCTACGCATTCCACTTCATCTTCAGAATCGAATTCTGCAGGTATGGGATCCCGAGTTCCATTGAATAGATCGTCGTAAAAAAATCTTTCAGTTTCAGGAACCGATTCTATCAACCGCTTTATATCTTGCACTTTAGCAGCCTTTACATTCAAGGGTGCGTCGTAACATTCATCGGGCGTTTAATTTATCAATCTGATGTATCCGACCTTATATTAAAACGGCTTGAAATCTTTACCTTTCATAGAATCCGAAAACTAAGAGGTAAACCACTTCTTTTGAAAATTACTCTACGGCATTTGGACATTCCAGGCAGACTCGTTTTTATTCGTTTATCGTATAGTTTTTAATGGTAATTATGCTTCATGCGTTTTGTTATTTTGCCAGAAAATGAGGGTAGTTGAGGAAAACCTATTGGTAGATCATATCAACAGGTGAAGATGTCTGTTTGTCGTTCGATTTTGTGGGTACATTACTTTCGAAAGCACTCCGATTACCCGGTATCCATTCGTCCTCAGATGAGGCAGAATAATTGCCAATATCACTTTCAGTACTGTCTCCAGAATCTAAGAGATCACTTTGTTGCATTACTCTGAAATAATGTATTAAACCTATTGAAAAAACTATTTCACAATCGGTAACTGTCTTAGCCAGATTACCCAATAGAAAATGTATACTTGTTAGTAAAACACCCCTTTAGTTTGTCATCAGGATTCATTTTAAAGTAGTTACTCATATAAACAAATAAGATTTCAAACACATTTGCAACCTGCTTAATAAAAAGAGATTTCTTAGGACATAGAGATTTTATGAATGGAAAAAACGATTTTTTTTATTTTTTCAATTTAGAAAAGTCACTTAGAGATTTTTCTCAAGAACCTCGAATAGACCATTTGAAAGAGAATGAAAAACTTAACAAGCCAGTGCTGCTAACTCAAAACCGTAAAAAACGGACTTAGTGATTTCTTGAATTGGATCACCCAAACATAGTATTGCTACCGACTTCCGCGATTTGAGACGGGATTTTATTTTCCCTCTTAATAGAGTCTTTGCACCACTACCTCCAATAAGACCATAATAGTCAACCAAAACCAAAGTCCAGAAAGAAATAACACGATATCAAGCAAAAGCAATATCGAAGTCAATGGCAATTATTGGCAATGTCGTGCAAGGGCACGCACACAGTAGTCACACGGGGTGCCCCCTGAGTCAGGGGCCCTGACTAGGCAATATCAAACAGTCCATATACAGTCCGGGTCGCTTAAAAAACCGAAAGAGCACACAAAAAAAACAACCGAAACGAAAAACGCAGAAGTACTTCTTCTTCTTTTAATAGATGGCGTCCGTACGCAGAAGTATTCTGTTTTGTGTAGCCAGCCAGGGCCAGCGTCTATCAAATCTGTCATTGTCAAAAACAAAATGTAGTGCGAAAGTATCGATTCGATTTTATTTAGAATCGATCAACATCATAACGTACCTTTTATGGATTGCAAGTTGCATTGCTTTAGATATGTCTTTAATATCAGGTTACCTAAAGATAAAAGAACCGTTCATTTCAATAACTATTGCAAAGAAAACTAACCCTTGCCGGGTCGATCAACCGATCGATATTATAGATCATTCGCTTAGTTATCGATTCATATTTCAAAAGGTTCAATTAATAATTTATATTAACATTTCGAATGCAGATCATTTGATATGCTTTTTTGAAACAGAAAATAACCGCGGCTATTACAAGTATGAGTCAATAATAAAAAAATCATTGAAAAATATTTTAATTTGTTTTATATAAGTGAAATCTATGGACGCTAAATTAAAAGCACATCTTAAGCAACTTTAGCCATCTGTTCCTTCATCGATGCAAAGATTATCCGCACGCCTCTAGCGGCGAAATTTAGAAACTGTCTAAGAACGACAATTTGTTTGCATCTGATTTGTATTTCTTCTTCTTCTTTTATTAGATGGCGTCCAAATTTGTATTTATTATTTAGGTTTTTCCCTGACGTTAATTGTAACGAAAACTGTCAAAGTGTCGTTCTTAGACAGCTTCACATTTTGACACTAGAGGCGCTAGTAAAAATCTTTGCATCGCCAGATAAAAAAAAATAACTAAAATGCGCATTTAGCATTAGTCGTATTCGTTTGTACCAATACTCTCTGGTTTGTACGTTGAAATAGCACATCAGAGAGTATATAATCACTACGTTTTAAGAGACGGGACTAGGAAGGAAATTTTTGATCTAGGCAAAATGTCAAATCGAAGTTTACTATAATTGAAACACCAACATAATAAATAATCTGTTAGAAGTTTAAAAGCAATGGTACCAACATAAAGATAATTTTAAACCTTAAAGAAGAAGAAGGTATATAGGGTTGCACTCGTACAGAATCGAGTTTTATCGATATCGATGATTTAGGTTTCTCTCAATAATAGGTTGGACCTACATACTGAAATTGGGAACAGGGAGGAGGATACTTAGTACAAAAACAAAGTGCAAAACAAAATATTTATTTATACAATATATTACGTACCCATTATTTATGGCGAGATGTAAAACATCATCACATGATCATGATGATAACATGATCTATTGAATTGAATTAAATAATACATAGTATATTATAATGTATTTTGAGTTACTCTATTGCACTAGGAAACATGATGTAAAGAATGAGAAAGTAATTTTGTTGTTGAATAAATAAATAATTAACTTTTGGTATTATGATCAGATAAATCAAAGAAAATGTTCCGCTATTGCAAAGTGTGTTAAAACCGCAAATTATTTTTCAACACATCTCGAGATGAATCTAAGAATATGATACTCCTCCTATAATGTGTCATTTAAATGAGGTTGACCAAGCATCATCTGAAAAAAAAGTTTAATTATATTTGGAAAAACAGCACAACAACAAATTAATTAATATATAGTATTTAAACTCCTGATCATATTGATGGTTAATGGTTTTAGATTCCGAGTGTTGAACAGAGGATGTGGGAGACAAATTCGTTATATTTATGTTCAAATAAAGAAAAAAATAACAGGCCTTAGCATATTATCGTGTTATAGATACAATTTTGAAATGAGGCATAAGTCCTATAATAAAAATGATGATGCATAATTCATATTTAATTTGTAGCATAGAACCATTTAGGTCTGGTGGACTTGCAATTTTGTGGTATGAAAATATATCGATGATAGGCGAGCAAACAAAACGCCTATTGTTTACAGAAGCAATAAATAACATATTGGTAAATGTACTCACCGATCTTCATCCAGGGCAAATATTTGGTATAAGCTTTTTGTCTTCACTTGTCTGCTGTATGAGTTTCTTGCAAATTTCGCATCGAATAGAATTTTTATGAATTGTTTTGTTATTCATAATTTTCACAAATTTTCACAAAAGTGGTTATATGTCAATTAAAGGTCAAGTACTAGACTGATAGGTGACAAATTGACAATGATCCATGAAGAATAAAACCTATTTAACAAGAAGAAGAAGAAGAATAATACCACTTATCTCAGAAGTAGCAGTTACAAAAAGATTTGCGAACCACTAAAGCGTATTTAATATTTGGAAGTATTATAGTCGCGATTAGTTTTATTAAGTTGTCATTTTTTTTTATTAAGGTGGCATTTTTTTCAAAGCAATGCCTTAGCAAAGTTTTATGTCATATTCTATCATAGACACTTGCACCAGCCTGTAGCACATGACAAGATTTGTAAAAAATGATTGCATTTCGGTAATTCGGTATTGCATTTTGCTTGTGTTTTGATGTTAACAGTCAGATAATCTCGTTAGGATTGAATATACCATAGGTCTTTGTCAAAAACTAGTCTTTAACTCTTTATCATAAAGTCGGTAAAAGGAACTTTCATGGAAATAATGATTATCTATACGTAAACCGTTTCATAAGTGTACATAAAATATCGACGAAAAATGGCTCTAAACTTGTGTAGATGTTGTTTAGCTAGTGATATTAAACTGCAACCACTTATAAACACACGATATCAAGAGATTTACGAGAAATTCACCGGCGAGAAGGTATTTATTCACTTATTGATTGCTTGGATTTTGATTACATTGACAAAACGTGAACCTTCATAATAAACATGATAGAATTTGTCTAAAATGTGTTCTATAGCTCTATACATTATATAAGGAAATAGACATATAAGGAAATAGACTCGGGAAAATACACCACAGGGCACTGCTAGCATTAATCTTAATATATATAAATCTCGTGTCACAATGTTTGTCCCAATTATAATAAAATTCGCACACCATGTGCAGTTCGATCCAACTTGAGAGATAGGATAGTTTAAATCTAAAATTATAGTCGCAATATTAATTTATTGCTAATGATTTGTCTGTTATTATCTACAGGTTAACAAAAGTGTAAAATAAATGTCTTTTTATAGGTTGTCTATGTTAAATGGTATATGTCTAAAGTTAAATGGTAATATATTTAAAATTAAATTAAAAAAGTGGCTTGCAACCTGCAACCATTATAATTTAAACGAATATTTTGAAAATAAGGAATTTAAGTTGTAAAGTGCAGACTCATTTATAATATATAATATGTCTATTTTGTTAATTTTTTAGTACCTGGTACCTGTACTATAGTTTTTTATTTATATTGTATGTCCGAAATGGATACAATTGTTGGAACTTATGTTACATTTTAAGACCAAATGTAAATGCACACAATTTTACAATAAAAATATTCTTATTCTTATTCTTTGATTTTTCTTGATAAGCTATTCATATGTGGTGGTTATACTCTTTGAGCTATTGTCTATGTCTCGGAAGTTCAATATTCAACATAGTTTTCAATAATTTTTTTCTGACATGAGTTTGAAGTACTTAATTATTATTATTATTATTTTTTTATTTTTATTTTCATTGTTTTACGTTCATCAAAACATAAATTAGTTCAGCTAAAAAGTAACACGACATTCATTGACTGTTATTATTATCATTGTTTCAATTTTAGTCTTTGTTCTTAAATAATTTCATTGCACTAAAGGGTTATAGTTAGTAGTAGAAAGTCAAATAAGTAGATCACCATATTTTTTTACAAATACCATCTGTGTGAAAAAGCATAGTGGACTCCGTGACTGATGTTCTCTTATCGTTCCTCTTAGATTGTTTACTATAATGTAATATAACAAAAACTTTAGCCACAGCAACGTGTGGCCTGGTCAGCTAATAATCTATATAAATATTATAAAATAGAAGAGTTTGTTTACATTATTATTTGTGTGTCATAACGCCCTAATCTCAGGTAACTACTGGATTTAATGATTCTTTCGGAGTTGGATAACTTATTTACTGAGGAAGGCTATAGACTAGGTACCTTGTATTGCAGGAAAATTCATTGTTCCCGTGGGAAATTCATAAAACATGGGCAACACCGGCATGAACAGCTAGTGTAAAATAAAATATTGCTAGACCTCGTCCGCGCGTCGATTTCCTTATTATTGAGGGTCGTGATTCCCTATTTGTGGGATGATCATCTCTCAGACCGTAGCTCACCACTCCTTAGCTGAGTGCAGAGTATTATATAAATTATTTGCCGAGGTTGTTGCTAGACAATCCACACTGTTGTAAGTTATGAATTTAATGTGGACAAGACAAGCGCAGAGACATGACAATGAACTAAACTGAACTAATCTTTGAAGTGGAGTGATAAAGATTTGTAGGTATATAATATAGGCCACCTTCTTGATAAAACATTATTATACCTGTGGCATTTCCAATGAACAACTATCCAGTTTGGTGAAATAACATAACTTTCCTGCTCAGTTAAGTTAAATATACTGGGTGTTTCATTATTCCTGTATACAGGGAGCAATCAAAGAACTGGGCCTCTCACGAGTATTATTGTTAGAGCATTTCCACAATTTGAAGATTTTATTTAAATAAATAACACAGCTAAGGAGTAGGGTTCTTATGTGTCAACTTTGTCACGTTTTTAGTACCAATACAATAATACTTAAATAAATAGTTGGACACTTAAAAAAAAATAAAAAAAAAAACTTTATATACTAGTTAACTTCTAAAACAGTGAGATTGTACATTGTTTTATGTTTTTTGTCAGAATTTTTGACATTACAGGTATTATTAAATAAAAAACTAGCTGTGCCCTGCGGTGCTACCCGCGTTATAATGGATGAAGTACCTACTCTTAACCAACAACATATTTATTTGAATAAAGATTAATATTATTATGTTGATACAACTTAAACAAATTATATCGACCAAATTAGGTACCATAAAAATGGTTTTTGTGAGTTAATCTTAAAAGATAGACATATACTATCGCGGACTGTGTTTTAGATCATTAAAAGAGCTATTATTCTTTAATACATATTTTTTGTGTATCTTGAACCGTTTTCACGGCGCACGCAACGGAAGGCTTCAAAGATGAACAATTTATCCCGTTTTTTACACATTTACCACTATATCTTTGCTCCTATTGGTCGTAGCGTAATGTTATATAGCCTATAGCCTTCCTCGATAACTCGACTATCCAACACAAAAAGAATTATTCAATTCGAACCAGTAGTTTCTGAGATTAGCGCGTTCAAACAAACAAACAAACAAACTCTTCAGCTTTATAATATTAGTATAGATTTTTAACTTACAAATTAGATAGATGGTTAATTAAATATAGGTATGTGTTGAATTTAATAAATGTTGAAACCTGCTCTGAAAAATAAAGATTTCTGATTAGGACCCTCGAAGTGCAGTAATTTCAGGTCTTCTTATGCAAAAACAATTCCTACTAGGCTGATTTTTTATACACCTTTAAAACATTGTTCTAATGAAGATGTGAAAAATCTACATTGTTATTATGTAGTTACGGCTAAAACAGTTAAAGGTCAAAAAGTCACGAAAATCAGTTTTCCACAAATATGTCTATGAGTCTGTATAAAAATTGTTCGTGATATTGAACAATTTTATACAGAAGATTTTTTTTTTAAAATACTAAAAGTATTTTCTTGTTAAAATTTACCGATTTTGGAACATTCCGCAGATTAAGCTTTAAAATGCCTAAAATAACTGTATTTAAATTTCAGATATACCTCACTCATGGATACATGGATTTTCTGTGCTTCCTCTGCCACACACAGCTGCAGAAGTTCTGCAGGTTCCTGGACCTGGCACAGAGATCAGAGAGGAACCTCGTCACTCTACTACATCACGGCTTGCAGGTTTTTTTTTTTTTTTTTTTATTATTGATAAGCCTTCATTTGACCACAATCTCACCTGATGCAAAGTGACGATGTGGTCTAAGATGGAGCATGAAGGCCTAGAAGATGGCTTCTCCGGACCACATTACGAAACACGAAAAAATCGCTTCACGCACTGGCCCAGCCCGGAGAGTGGGTGGAGGAAGGTACAACTGATGCATAAATGTCATCATCATCAGCCATCAATGCGCAATTATTTATTGCTGTTTACACATTGGTTACCTAAATCTAAGACATAGTTATATTCAATGTTGCTTTTTTTTAATTGTGTACATGTCAAGATATTCATAAGAAAAATAGTTATAATTTAAAAACAAATTAATATAAAATTATAATCATTCTGGCTTACTTCAGAAATGCCCTGCGAGTATACCCTGCGAAGTAGATAGTTAGAAAAAAACTTACAAATCCCCTGCGCGATCCATTCGAGCAGTGGCAGGGCATTTCTGGAAACATTTTCCAATTATCCCCTGTTTGATTTTATAAGGTACAATTAACATTAATCCTATATTTTTTAAAATTAAACATTCACCAAAACTGAGAAACAAATTATATCTGTAATTATTTATTTATTTTACTACCAGATCCCTGTACCACCTGGGAGTTTCCACAATCTCTCCGTTTCACCGATGAAGACAACATCCACGGATTTGAAGCTGGACGGCCACGTACCGGTAAAGTTGGAACAGCTTGATGATAAGAGCAACTACGACAATGTTGATGGTAAGCCAGAGGGAGAGCAAATTATATATTTATTTTTTTAGGATTTGTATGTAATTGAGTTTGTCTTGATTGTAATGTATTATTAATGTGCTTTGTTATCACTTAGATTGGCTAGTGAGAAGCTTAGAGCTTACCTACCACGGGGCTAAATGTTGTGTGGATTGTTTCAAATATTTATTTATTTATTATTGACATAACCAATCATTGCTTAGTTTACTGGGAGTTTAGTGAAGAAGCTCAAAGAGTATTAATCTATTGTTTAATGTTTTCCCCAGATATACCAGACAATGACTCAGAATTCGACCCACTAGAAGAAGATTTAACCGTGAAAGCAGAGACTGAACTGAAACACTCAATACACCCATGTGAAGAGTGTCCGAGGCGGTTCAACTCACTCACAGACCTTAATAAACACAAAACAACCGCCCACAAACACCACAGCTGCTCAAAATGCGGGGAAACCTTCAAAAAACAATCCCATCTAAAAATGCATATGAGATACCACGAGGAAATACCATATGGCATCAAAATTAGTGAACCTATTGGTGCATTCGTTAAATCAAAGTTAAGCGAACTTAGTTTAATAACAATTACAGGCTCAAAATTTGCATGTGTGCTGTGTAGTAAGACATTTAGGCAGAAAGGACATTTGAAAACTCATATAATGGCAATACACACTGGAGAAAAGCCTTACGCTTGCACGGAATGTGATAAGAAGTTTGTGCAGCGCAGTAACTTATCAGCGCACATGAGATCCCGGCATGAAAAGACTTGTAATTATATGAGCGGAGAAGTTGGAGAATCCGATGAAGATGCTGTTGGGAAGCCTTTTTCTTGCGCTATATGCAGCAAGACATTTGCTATGAAGTCATACCTACAGTCTCATATTATGGCTATGCATACTGGAGAAAGGCCCTTCCCTTGCACACTGTGCGATCGGAAATACACGCAAAAAAGCCACCTTAGAGCTCACATGAGAGTAGCCCACGCTGTAGAAAAGCCCTTTGAATGTGACAGTTGCGAATTACGATTTGATGACGCGGAGGAATTACGGAAACATTCCAAATTACATGCGGATGAAAAGCCGCTGGGTTGTGTCACTTGCAATAAAGTTTTTCAAGCTGAAAGTGATTTGAAGAAACATATAATTCTCCATCACGGAGAAGCTTCACTACTTTGCGATCGTAGTGAAATAATAAGCGATAATGTCAACAAGAAACGCTTTCCTTGCGACCAGTGCAGCAAATCATTCGGCTGGAAATCCCATTTAAAAACTCATATAATGGCTATTCACACTGGAGAAAGGCCCTTTTCCTGTAATATGTGTGATAAAAGGTTCGTTCAGAGAAGTTCTTTGCGGGTTCATGTTAGAACTGCTCACACGGAGCATAAGCCACTCGCTTGCGATATATGCAACAAAGTATTCCAAGCAGAAACTAATTTAAAGAAACATATGATCATACATCATGGAGAAACGGAGGAAAGTGAGAAAACAGACAAGAAATTCATTTGTGCTATGTGCTCAAAGTCATTTGGCTGGAAATCTCATTTGAAAACTCATATAATGGCGATTCATACTGGTGAAAGGCCGTATTCATGTTCCGTTTGTAACAAAAAGTTCGTTCAGAAGAGTTACTTACGCACTCATATGCGGTCAACTCATTCTGGGTTGACATTTACTTGTGAGATATGTAGCAAACAATGTACCTCGGCCAGTAATTTGAAGATACATATGAGACTGCACACTGGAGAAAAGCCTTATTCCTGCAGTAAATGTCACAAGTCTTTCAAACGTAACGACAGTCTCAAAATACATATGGCTTCACACCGCGGTGAGCAATTTACATGCAATGTTTGCTTAGAAAGATTCAACTCAAAATCTAACTACCAAACTCATATGAGACTACATACAAGCCACTTACCTCCATTCCTGTGCCTAAGATGCGATGAGAAATTCAATACAAAAACAGATTTAGACTTGCATAACACAAAAACCCACGCATTAGAAATGCCATTCTTCTGCGAGTACTGCGATCTGAGATTTGACGACAAGAATGTGTTAAAGAAACATCAATTACTGCAACATGAAGAGAAACTATCTTGTGATATATGCCACAAGTCGTTTCACGCGAAAAGCGCGCTACGAAGGCATATGTCAATACATAGCACCGAGAAGCCCTTCGCGTGTGTTATATGCAATAAGTTTTATAAACAAGAGCGTATATTGAAAAAACACATGGAAATACATACTGAGGAAAAACAGTTCGCTTGCGATCGCTGCGACAAGAAGTTCTTCCAAAAATGCAACCTGACAAGTCATATGAGAATACATTCCGGGGAAAAGCCCTTTGTATGTGACAGATGCGGCAACAGTTTTAATCAGAAAAGCCACTTGAGAACACATATTTTATTTATGCATACGTCAGAACGGCCGTACTCCTGTGAAATTTGTAATAAGCGGTTTAGGTTGAAAAGTTGCTTGAGGAACCACAAGATGGTTCATAGTGGAGAAAGGCCCTATCCTTGTACGATGTGTGAGAAGAAGTATTACAAGAAAAGTGAGTTGAAATCTCATCTATCTAAGATACATGGTTAAACATTAAATTTGTGTAGCCATTCAATACAAAAACACTTTATAGTACACCAAAACAAAAGAATAGTTACAGAAATCACATATAAGGAAGAAGAACAAAGGGTGACCTTATCGCTTAAGAGCGATCTCTTCCAGGCATATTCTTACAGTATGTAGGACACAACATGCATTCTCCTTTAATTTCCATTTATTAGCAGTCATAACTATAGGTACCTACTTAGGTACTCTTTTCTCATAGATGTCATCCTCTTTTCAAAGCAAATTTTGTTTACTAACAGTTCAGTCACCTTGCTGCCTAGATGAGTACTGATTCCTCATGAGCTAGCTAGCTCATATTTAGTGGCAGCTATAACACGTGGGCTCACTACATAAGATTAGACATATATGATTTAAATCTATGATTCTTGCCACATTTTGTATCAACACCCATATCTCACTCTTCGACATTATGACTTCAATCCCTTGACGGTTATATATTAAATAGATTAGATTGCTGAGCTGGAAGCCTTCTTGCGACACTTTACATGAATTTACTAATTAATTTTACATATATTGTGTCTCAAATAATATTTATGTTATTTTTTTTATTATAAGACATAGTAATATTACTTTCTGAATGCATTTACATAGAGGAAACTTTGTAGATCGAAATATCCACTTAATACTGATTATCTGTAGTTTAGAATAAACTAGCTTTTACACCAGGTCTTTATATTCAGACTAGCACATTATTCGGTTTAAAGAACTTTATTATCTCAAAAGTATTACAATTCACATAATGAGTCATTACAACACATTATAATTGGATTGTACAGAGGTTTTCACCTAAATTATTCACTATAATTTATTACTTAGTAAGAATTTAAACATGGTCGAAAATCGTATAACTGCTTAGGTACCTACAAACAAGGAGCTCTTCTCTGTTTACTGTCTACGCTAGTGCTACATTCCGACGCGAGCATTTTGCAGCAAAATCCTCTATTGGATAGATTAAAATCATAAACTGAAGTATTAATTTATTGCTATTTTTAAGGGTTATAAATGTTATCACTAGTCTATAGATGTAAGACTGTATTTAATATGATTAAAATAAATGATAATTAAATAAATAAATTTAAAGGCATAGAAATAATTTTATAGAAATAATAATTTTTGTTAACTTTTATCTTCCAATGATTTGTTTTTTTATTCCCCGACCAAAAAAGAGGGTGTTATAAGTTTGACGTGTCTGTCTGTCTGTATGTGTCACCATAGCTCCCGACTGGATGGAGCGATTTCAATTTAGTTTTTTTTGTATGAAAGGTGAGTTTTGCGCGAGTGTTCTTAGACATGTTTCATGAAAATCAGTTGGGCCGTTTAAAAGTTATGGGGGTGAGAGTGGGGAAGCAAAACCGAAAATCTGCAAATATACTAGTGTGGGGTATCAAATGAAAACGCATCGCGTCCACATTACATAATATTATGTTGTTTTATATTTAAGGAAATTAAGGCATTGGAATCGGGGGTTTTTCTTAAATTTTATATTTAGATTTATGGTTAGGTAATAAGCAATAACATCTACCCCCATATTCATAAAAATATTTATTAAATCAGACATAAATGAAAAGGGAATAAAACTTTCAAAATTTCTTTCAATTTATAGTTAGGGGAAATCAGAGCAAATATACAAATATATACATATACTAGCTGACCACAGCAAACGTTGTTTTGCAAAATGAAAAATAGATAGTAGGTAGCCGATTCTCAGACCTACTGAATATGCATATAAAATTTCATAAATATTGGTTAAGCCGTTACAAAGGAGTACGTTTACTAACATTGTGACATGGAAATTTTATGTAAGTTTTGGAATCTGTTTGATTGTAGATAGTAATTATAATTACTATCTACAATCAAACAGTCAATCATACTATAGTATGTTATGTTAGATTTTTTTTATGTCACGCTTAATCTGGTTGGTCAACTTTATGTTTCTGCATTCTGGATACCGATCAACTTTTTGTATAGCCTAAAAAACTTTCAAGTAGGTAACTGAATGACACAGGCAAGTCGTAACATATGCCAATAATAAGAACTGAACTGAAGATTGACGCAAAATGGCGTTCAACTGAGTAACATCTTTTCACTTTATAAATTTTATAATTTTACTAGCGGCCCGCCCCGGCGTCGCACGGGTATAAAATTTTCCTTAAAATTATTCGAATTTTTCTCGCCGTAAAAACCATCCTATCTCTCAAGTGGGATCGAACTGCACATGGTGTGCGAATTTTATTATAATCGGTTAAGTGGTTGAGGAGTCCATTGAGGACAAACATTGTGACACGAGATTTATATTTAATAAGATTTAACTCGGCACTGGCAAATTGTCGCTTCAAGCGCAAAGTCCAATTACAAGAAAGAAACTGAACTGAACTGAAGATTTAGAATCAACTAAGATAGGTACATGTGTCTACATGTTACCAAGCTATTTAACAAGCTTCCGGTATGCATTAGACTCAAAAATTGTGAACGATGGCAATAGGCATAAATACTTACTGTGTACCAATTCTAGCCAGAAATATCAGTTTTTATGAAAAAGAGCTAGGTACCTATACTAATTATTTTTATTTTATTTTTGAAGTGAAACTTCTATAGAATCGTAGTGATTTCAAACCGGATGCAAAAAGATGAAACGGAAATGGTAAGAGACACAAATACAATGCTTTATTTAAATTTCTTTGCGCGATACTTCGAGGTATTGCTGTATTTTATTTATATTAATTTGTATCATACTTTATGTAATACGCTTTATTGAAGTTATATAAATAATCTGAATAATTACAGATATGTTTGTTTCTCTTATCATTTTAGCAGATGCGTTAATTTACCCTTTTTTTCTATTCGATATATATCATAATTATAGTTCGTAAGTAGTAGACTCCAATCGTGCGTCGTAGCTGACACACACACACACTTTTTTTTTATTCTTCTTATTCTTTCGTCGATTTACTGAAGTTTCACTTCTATCGTGTGTGAATCGCACACACACCTTTTTTTTATGATAGATAAGCCTTTATTTGACCACAATCTCACCTGACTTTTCACGAATACCATTTTCGAAATTGCCCGCGTCGTCATAGACAATGAAAACTTCCGGGGGACTTCCTATCCTTTTTATGAATAGATAAAAGGAGAAGATTCCTTACGTGATAAATTTAAGGAAATAAATATTATGACTGTTGCTTCACAATATATTTATGAGAACTTGTTGTACACACACAAGCAAGATTTTCTAAAAAAGAGTGATTTTCACAATATTAATACTAGAAATAAGAATAAACTACAAATCCCTACATTTAGATTACGTAAGGTTGGGAAATCTTTTATGGGAAATTGTGTCCGTTTTTATAATAAGCTTCCGCAGTTTATAACTGACCTACCCATTCAGAAATTTAAGCTTTTAATTAAAAAATGTCTTCTGAAAAAAGCCTTTTATTCTATAGAAGACTATATCAAAGATGATAATGCTTGGACGGATGTAGCTCCGTTCCACTAGGATGGACAAAATAGCTGAATTTTGATTTTTTTTCTGTTATGTGCATGTTTGACTAGCATTTTGTTAATGTTAAATGTATAATTAATATTAACCATGTTGTACACCAATATTGTTATTATATCAACATAAGAGATGAAAGCTGGGTTGTTCTATTCGCTTCTCAACTCAGTGTAAAAAATTGAAGCGAACTGTCAAGACTATGTTATTTCCTTGATTATTCTTAGTTTTTTATTTAAATTAGCTTTAAGTTGACCTGTCCATGTATGCTTATGCGTCAAAGGAAATAAACGTTTTGACTTTTGACTTTGACTTTGAAGGTATATTTGTCGTGGATTTAAAATAAAACCAAAAATAGTAAACTTATTTGTTTAATTTACTACTTACAGGATTTCATTAAATAAAAGGGTCTCTACAGCCAATTTTTACAATATCCACCAAATTATTTATAGGTACGCTTAATTATATTTTCTAAAAAATTACAGCTAAAGTCATAAAAAATCGATTTACGGCCGATATTCTTACATTCAAAAAGTTAAAAATACACGGCAGTGGTTGTTGCCAACATAAGAATACTGAAAATAAAATATAAAAATCTGAGTTGCCATCTCTAATTATAATTTTGACCACAATATAAAAATGGTATATAATTTTTGCGCTCGTCTTACAAAGGTCTAATAAATAAATGCATCCATTGAAGAAACAGTAGGTATCTATCTATTGTAAAAAATATAAAACGTGTAATTAAAAAAAAACATTATATATCAATTAATTAAAAAAAAAATACAATAAATACACCTCTAAAATTTAGAAATACTAAAATCTAATAAACTAAATTTATGAAGCGAAATTTACGAATTTCATTCTAAGTCACGATAATTTAAATACTAATTATATTTTGATGTGTCTCAATATTGCTTTCGTACTCTTAAACAATCCAAAAACTACTATTGCACATAAATTTATCTAAAAAACGTCTAAATAAATATATTAATAAATCCTATATTTAACTAAATTGCATATGAAATTATTATAGAAGTATAATTTCAAACAGCAATGCCATATAACTTAGCATAGCTTAAAATAGTTGAATAAAATAAATAAAAATCGCAGAAAAATATATTATATTTAGGAATAAGTGTATGTTATTTAATATTAAGACAAATATAAATAATTATCATGACTATTTACTGACTAAAATATGTATTTATAAATGGTAATTATAAAGATGAAAATATAATATTAAATAAGTTGTTAACTTATAAATCTAAATAGCAATATCACTAACACAAGTTATTGCTTAAAAATAGTTATTAACTACGTATTTTATTATAAATTCATTTATACGGATGTGACAATTTATAAAAACGCATAAATAGACCCGTTTATTAAAGTTTGAATTGTTTTCAACTAAAATACTCTTCGACAAAGTTTCATACTACTTTATCTATCTACCACATGATACCATTGAGGTTCTAGGTCGTATTATGTAGATGAAGTAACGTATGCCGTATATAATAAGGTCTTAAAACCTCGGGCAATGCTATTATGGAATAAACCTCGTTTCATTTTTTGATTTGACTGTTATTCATAAGTCCGCTAGGAAGTCAAAAGAAACTCTTTATTTATAAAATTAACATCATTGTTAAATTATTTTGTAAGGATTTGTAAATTGCCACTCTAAAAAAAAAATAACAGACTCCTAATTCAAAAAGCGTTCTAGAAGGGTTATTTATCTTATCTTGAATCAGAATGCTGAGTAGGGTCTTTCTAATTAAAATGGCGAAGGCTTTTGTCATATTTTTCTAAATTATGAACTATGTACAACGCGTGATGAATCAGTAATGAACGAAAAATACGGGCGTTACTTGAAAACCAAGTAAAAATATTGCGCGCCGCGTAATACTTTCCTACGAGAGACATAATTTCCATAAATAAATCGGTTCTCTAAATGCTGTCACAACACTTTCAAAAGCTTACACAATCTAATAAAAATAAAAATATAAATCTTTGGTGTTTATCCAATCGTTTTACGATCACATAAAAATAGTATTAAATCAAATTTGGAAAGGGTAGCACTGATATTAGACGCGATCTCATTGGTCGTGGAGAAGGGTATAAAAGGCAAGGATTATGAAGAAATAAGTCAGTTGTGCTTTGGACGCCGACGAAAACATCGGTATCAGTTCGTCTGCGTGTGCAGTGTGCGTGCCTCCGAGCGTGTGGAACTGGAAGATATCGCTGACCTGTAAATAAAGACAATCACATTTATTTAATAAGCAATTATTCGCGCTGCATTATATGTGGCACTGATAAAACCAGCCTTAGGTCAGTAGAACCATGCTGATGAAGCTAACGTTTCATACTGAGCCGGGGATCCGTTGATGTACCCGATTGAATGAGGCTGATCTTTTTCTATTTTATTGCTATGAGAAACTATGATTTCATGAGAAACTCGTTTAAATAACAGTACAATTTTTTAGGGTACTTTAGACTTTCATAACACACATTTATTATCAGGCTAGTGAGGAAACATAGCTTAATCATATCAAAAGCTATCTCTTCTATTTTGTATACTTGTAACGTTTGGCGTTGACTGGTTAAGTTAAGGAGCCGGGAACGAACTGTTTTAACTCATATAAACATAATACTTCTTATGTTATGTATGATAGAGAGAAAAAGATATTAGGTTTCAAATGATGGAAACTCACCTCATTCCAGCCATATCTGTTTTTCGCCTGCACTATAGCCTCATAGACAGCACCGGGCTGCAAGCCTCGTAGCTCGTGCGTAACGCGGTGCGCCAGGGCTGCCGTAGCCTCTGGCGCAGCCAGGACCACGTCATGCCAACGCCCTGGCTGCTGGAATGACTCGTTTATCTGGAAACATACATTTAGATTAGATTAGAAAACACGTTACTGCGTTTCGAAAGTTACAAAATATACAATCAATCAATTATTTATTAAACCCAAAGATAGTATTATGTACATTATTAACGCAGTCTGTAGGGCGGTCTTTTTGTATAACAATAGTTACTTTCAAAATAATATATTAAACATGTTACTTAAAAATAAACTCATACTGGCTCTTAGTCCTTCAAATCGGTACCAATTTATGGTTATTTCCTTTACTGGCTTAGTGTGTGTAGTCATCGTCATAATTTGTGTTAAATAATAGAATAGAATAGAAAATCTTTTTTGTTTCTCCAACATATAATAGGGTCGGGAGTCGGGTGCTTTTCTCAGTCCAAAAGTATCAAACTATGGTTTCGTTTATATACCAAATGGCATAACAATAAACTCAAACTGTCTCGTCGGTATTACAAATCGTTACAAATAGTTTTGTGTCTTTACTGATGGCTTGGTAGTTGTAGTTATTAATAGTTTACTGTCAAAGTTGAACGCAACGGAGTAATAGAGGAAGGTATACATTCTATGGCTGAAGAGAGTCAAGAGTGAAGAGCGATTCCAGAAGGATAGTAAGTTAAGTGAAAAGATAGATTTGTAAGTTATTTATTTTATTTTATTTATGTAAATACTGTGACATACCTAAGTTCATATACTTCCCCCCTAAGATAATCCTTCGGTTCTTTACAGCTAGAACTAAAAGTTGAATAAATGATTGACATGAATTAAAAAAATACTTACCGCTAACTGTCGGTACAATAATCTCAGCTCGTCAAGCGGTGGGTAGCTGTCCACGGCGAAAGCCAGGGTATAGGCGCTGGGCGAGCTAGCCAGGGGAGGGGAGGTGAAGCGCGCCGGGCCCGGTCTGCCCGACACCTCTACATGCTGTCGCGCGCGACCCAGGTTGTTGTCGGCGACGCAACTGGAATATAATAAGACTAGCTGTGCCCCGCGGTGTTACCCGCGTTATAATGGATTTTCCCGCGGAATGACGTTTTCCCGCGGTAAAAAGTAGCCTATGTTATTTTTCAGGCTCTAGAGATTCTTTGTACCAAATTTCATTTAAATCGGTTCAGTAGTTTTTACGTGAAAGAGTAACAAACATCCATACATCCATACTTACAAACTTTCGCCTTTATAATAGTAGTAGGATAACGATTATTTATAGCACAGTATTGGTCTAGTTATTCACGTGAGCAGATCAGATCCCGTTTTTAAACGAATAGTGTTCTTCATGTTAATTTTGATGTAAAAATCAATCATGATCATCATTTTTGTCTCACATACATATAGGCATAGGCCTCCCTCTTAAATCAGTTGGAAGTGACTTGCATCTATCTCCCATAAAAACCAACTCTTTGTATTTTTTTTCAATGAGAAATATGTACCAGCCTAGCCTAGTCTGTGTAACAGAACGAGATACTGAAAACTGCCAAATTAATGAGCATTTATTATTGTGAGGAAATTTTTGATATGTCGGAGTTATTGGAATTTAATCAGCAATATAATGAGCAGTTTGCGTTACACCGTATATAGTACACATAATATAGTTTTTGTGAAATATCAAAACGATTATCGTAGAATATCTTATACAACAATATCACTTTATCCATACCTGTAGTTACCGAAGTCCTCTGGCTGCACATTAGCGATTAGCAGCGTGTGATTGTTACCACGCGCCGACATCGTGACGCGTTCTGACGCCGACAGGGGAAACGAGTTCTGGTACCAGGATACCTGAAATACGGGCGAAATGCTTAACTGTTCATGGAAATTATCTAACAAAAAATCGAGCATTATTTGCTAGCAACAAGCTCCCAGTTTGCACGGGAGCAAATCTACGACGAAAAATAAACGTGGGTTCTCAACTGAACTTTTTTTTATTGGAGTTTACTCCTTGAAACGATTTGAGTTATAAGGCCCGGTACGGAAATTATATGAGGAGTAAAATCAAAAAGTGTAACACGAAAAGTTGAGGCGTTACGTAGAAAGAGACAAACATATATATCTGTAGGATTGAACGTGTAAAAGAATGAGATGGAATACATTACACAGCGTATCTCATTCTCGGGGTCTCCTCTTTGCGCGATACTTCGTAGTTGAGACTACGAAGTATCGCGCAAAGAGGTATTGCTGTATTTTATTTATATTATTTTGTAACATACTTTATGTAATACGGTTTATTGAAGTAATATAAATAATCCGAATAATAACAGATATAGGTATGTTTGTTTCTCTTATCATTTTAGCAGATGCGTTCATTTACCCTTTTTTTCTATTCGATATAATATCATAATTATAGCTCGTAAGGAGTAAACTCCAATCGTGCGTCGTAGCTGACACACACACACTTTTTTTTTTATTTCCTCAGCAGGTTTTATCTTCTAGAACCAATTTTTAAGATATTTTTTGCAAATTAAAGCTATTGCTTGCAAGTTGGTATATCGCATACAAATTTGAGAAAACTTATCTTTTAGATAATTCATTATTGAATCATTTATATTTCATACCAAAAGTCGGTTGATTTTAATACTAGTCATAATAGTGTTATGATGCAATAATAATATGCCCATAGTAAAACAACAAACATGCCGGAGCCGTAAAAAATATATCACCATCACGAATAGACCATTTCTAGAATGTATGTTTTATGGTTTATAAAGGAGATGTGAGTGCACTATGGATGTAATTCGAGTGCCCTATGGCTATGTTATGCCTGTTATGGTCAAATAAATATAGTGATTTATCTACTCCTTGGTAATTTAGAAAATTTGCTAAACTTTTCGAGTCTCTTAAAAAATATGACTTAGTTCTAATAAAAATATCAGACAACATGTTCATTGAGACGACTCATGTTTATCGAAGTTAAAATATATAATTATGCTTGTAAAAATTCAATCCGAAACCGGGAAATATGTCTCTTTCTTTTCCATTCACCCTATTAACGTTCCCACTGCTGGGGCACAGGGATTTCTCTCTTATCGAGGGAGATAGACGGGCGGACTCTTCCCTTATTTACCTTTTTACAATTAGGTACTGATAAACAACTGGTATGCCGTGTTGGCTAAGTGGGAGGACACTCGACTTTCGTTCCGAAGGTCGTGGGTTCAAACCCCGCCACGCACCTCTGGATTTTTTCTTCTTGAGAAATTTATGTGCGCTTTAAACACGTGCTTTAACGGTGAAGGCAAAACATCGTGAGGAAACCGGCATGTTCTGAGAACTTTAAAAGAGTTTGAAGGAAATGTGACATTCACCAACCCGCACTTGGCCAGCGTGGTGAATTAAGGCCTAATCTCTCTCGTCAAGAGAGAAGTCCCTGTGTCCCAGCAGTGGGAACGTTACTAGGGTGATGATGATGAAACAACTGGTATGATACGAAATAAAAGTTCATAAAGATAAAGATCAAGAAAACTTTATTGTCAGATTGTGTACTTAGAGATCTTACACAGACAAAAATAGTATCAACTATCTTTATCCGCTAGGACATACAATAATTTAATAAAAAGTGTGTGTATTGTCTGAGCCGATTTCGGCTATGGTGACTGCGTTACTAAACAGCCATTTTTGAAACAAAAATTCTAATGCGACTTTTAACAAGGTTGCGTTAAACAAAAGTGAATAGAAAGAGACAAAGCAAGAGTAAAATGCGTGGCTCTCGAACGCATGCGCGTAGAACACCTGGCCAGCGCAAGAGTTGAGCAACAAATATCGTCTATTAATAATAATTTTCTTTTCACTTCTTCCTTGTGGAGAGACTCCACCCACAATTGTTTCACGTCAAAAAAATTCTAATAGAGTATAGCTTATGAAATTATAAATCACCTCAGCCGGTGGATCAGCTAGCACCGTACAGAGCAGTTCAGCTCTGAAGCCCTCCCCTGTGTGGATCCAGGACCGCTCCACCGTGATCTCCGGGGGAACTGCAAATACATAAATAAATCATCAGTATTAGGCCTCAAAGTACAGGGAATCACAATGTTAATACCAACAGAGATAGAAGAAGAGGTTCTTCTATCACATAAGTAATAGGAAAAAATAGCTTCATTCTAATCTTCTCTGTCATCCATTTTTATAGCATTTTGATATAAGTTAATGAGTGCCTGTAAACTAAGTTATGTTTAATTTTAAATTTATGATTTTCATGACTGTTGTTGTAATGTGTTGGTTTAACAATCGCCACAATTTAAGGAAGCTCAATAATTAACTGGTAACTCACATAGCACTTGCAGCTGGAACTCCGTGACGACCGGCGCGCCGACGCCGTTGTCGACCGTGCAGGCGTACTTGCCGCCGTGCCGGCGCTCCAGCCGAGCCAGTTGTAGTTGCGCGCCTTCACCAACGCGCGCCGCGCTGCCGTTCTGGAACGGAGGCGCCTGGTGACGGTCTAGGGTATGTTCTAAGAGGATTCCTAATATATTTAAGCGTTTTTCTCTCCACAAGCCCAGCATTTTGTACCAAAACTTACTATTTTCTAGCAAAAGCTACTATTTTCTTCCAACACCTATCCGTTTCCACTAAAACGAACCCAATTCTACCAAAACATATCAATTTCTAACCTAACAACCTTTTTATAACAGAACATACCAAACAGAACAGAACTATTATTTTATGTTCCTAACCTATCAAAAGAACCTGCTTGGTTGACTTTTACATTGCTTTTCTACAAGTATATAAAAATATCTAGGATTTCAATAGCAGAACTTACATTCTGTAAGAGAGGCATCAAATTCCATCATTTTAAATTTCAAACTTATAAATGACCAAATTATTTTAAAAAATAAATATTAAATAACCTATTTTTTAATGATTTGAAGTGACATATGATATTAAATGTATTAAATCTCTTTTCTGCTACTAGATTCTACCTCAATTATCTCAAACAAACATCATCCACTCCTAATAACGAGTATTCCCTAATATGAAACTCACAAGTTTGTGCCAAGTAACAGACGGCACGGGGTTGCCAGCAGCGCGGCACTCCAGCACGGCCGCTCCGCCCCGCCGTGCCGCCGCGTGCCGAGACTCCGGCGCGGCGCGCACTGAGGGCGGCACTAACACCTCCACTGTGTGCACTTGATCGCGAGCTACGCGGTCTGATATCTGACATACGTAGTCTCCTGCGTCCTGGGGACAAATAAAATTAAAATAAATACGCTGGTTAATAATAATAACTGCTTCAGTCAGTGGCGTGATGAGAGAAGGTACGTATCCGCGGGTTCGATTTCCGCCGAGGGGTGAAGTGTTTGTGTGTTGCACGCACTTTCTCCTTAATAAATAAATAAATTGTTCTGGGTGTTTCATTTATACCTTTGTTTATATACTATATGAAGTATTTCAGATGTCTAGCACCCTTAACACAAGCTTAGAGCTTACCACGGGTCTAGATGTTTTTATGTGGATTACTACTAATTAATTATTCTAAAAATGTGTATAGGTACAAAATTGTATGATGATCGGTTAAGTAGTTTTTCGCTTGAAAGAGTAAAAAACAAACTTTAATTCACATTTTCAATATTCATAGCTTTAAATAGCAAATCCAAATCACAAACAAGATTTTTATAAATACCAACCAAGCTCTTCCATTTATCTCGTTGCGTATTCCATCAAAACTCAGGTAATAGCTGGCAACCCTTGTCACAAACACAACAACTAAATCGCGCGGGAGTTATGGCGGGAAAACTACCGTTTCCGGGATAAAAGTGCCGTAATTTTGGACCTCTATGGAATGTCCCCGTTCATTCGCTTCATGTGGTCGGTATCGTATTTTGTATTGCCTCGAGGCGGGCAATGGAGTTGACATGTTGGTTAGATAGAAAAAAAAAGAAAAAATATATTTAAAACGACCACCCTTAGGTATATACTACTGCTACAATAAGGGCAATTATACTAAAATGTGTGACGATCTTGATACTTGCGACTGGGACACTGCCCTTCTTAATGGTTCAGTTGATTATGCGGTTGATTTGTTTAATACAATAATGATGGAACTACGTGACAAGTACATACCTCAAAAGCAAGTCAGAAACAAGAGATATCCTCCGTGGTATTCTGCAGATTTACTTCGTATTTTAAAAGAAAAGAATAAATTTCACAGAAAATTCAAAACTTATGAAAATAAATCAGACAAACAATCATTTAATCTATTGAAGTCACGAGCTAAGACGATTGAACAAGAATGTTATAATAGTTACATATCTAGAGTAGAAGATTCTATAAAACTGAATCCAAAGGCTTTTTGGTCATATGTTAAATCTAATAAACAACATAATACCTATCCGTCTAGCATGACTTTCAATAATAATAATTTGACTAATGGCACTAATATTTGCAACGCATTTGCTGACTTCTTTAACTCTAATTATCTACTGCAGCAGTCCAATACTTTAACTCTTGCCCAAGTAGTTCCTAATTCTTCTAATATGTCTCCGGCTGATGTGACTGCTGTAGAAATTACCCCTTTTAGGGTACTCAAAGCCTTAAACAATCTAGATTGTAATAAGTCAGCTGGTCCAGATGGTCTGCATCCACTGTTACTTAAAAACTGCGCCAATTCTATATGTTATCCTGTTACCCTGATTTTTAAACGGTCGTTATCTGAGGGTATTATGCCTACAAGTTGGAAAGCCGCTGCTATAACTCCTATCCACAAAAAGGGACCCAAACATGATATTACCAACTATAGGCCAATCTCTAAGCTGTGTGTTCTGGCAAAAATTATTGAAAAAATTGTTCATGAGCAAGTCTACTGTGCCTTGAAGCACACGTTTATTGTTGAACAACATGGTTTTCTCAGAGGCAGGTCTACTTCAACAAATTTGGTAAGCTTCATTGATTCTGTCACAGATAGTATCGAGTCAGGTGGTCAGACCGACACTGTGTACACCGACTACAGCAAGGCTTTTGATAGGATCGATCACTCTATCCTACTCGAAAAGCTCTGCAAAGCTGGCATAAGAGGCAATCTTCTCAGGTGGTTCGCATCATATGTCAGTGGGCGCTGTCAGACAGTAGTCCTCAATGGGTATACCTCTAGAGTGTCACTGATCCCTTCTGGGGTCCCCCAAGGATCCATTCTCGGCCCCCTACTTTTTATAATTTTCGTAAATGACATTAGCTCATGTTTTATCTACTCCGACTTTCTACTATTCGCTGATGACATGAAGATATTCAGAAAAATAGAAAAGCCCTCTGATCACCTTCTCCTTCAAAGTGACCTGAACCGTCTACACGACTACTGTACCTCTAATAAACTTGATCTCAATGTTCAAAAATGTCTCTGCATCTCATTTAGTAGGTCGTCTAATGTTATAAGTTATAATTACAATATAAACGGTCAAAACCTGCTAAGAACTAACACTGTAGTTGATCTCGGAGTGTTATTGGACTCAAAATTGATGTTCGATCAGCATGTAGATAAAATTTCTTCTAAGGCGATGAAAATGCTAGGTTTCGTATTCCGCGTGACTAAGGATTTCAAGTCTCTTAAAACTCTCAAAATTCTATATTGTTCACTGGTCCGAAGTCACTTGGAATATGCCTCTCAAGTCTGGAATCCCTGCTACAAGAAATATATTGACTTGCTCGAAAAACCACAAAGAAAATTTTTAAAATTTATCAACTATAGACATAAAATATTTATTCCTGACTATATTGACAGCTGCAAGCATCATCACCTATTGCCCCTTGAGCTTAGAAGAGAAGCAGCTGACCTTTCACTTTTATTTAAAATCTTACATGACCGAGTAGACTCACCATCTCTATTATCTAAGATTGGGCTATCTGTACCACCGAGCCGAGTCTCGCGACGCAACCACCTAAAATTGCACGTCCCGACCTGTGTCACAAGATACCGCAAAAATTCATTTCTCCCTCGAACTATGCATATATTTAACAAAAAGTATACCAACATGACGGATCTTTTCTTTGATAGCTGCAACACTATTATTAAAAAACACACACAAACACCTTTTTTTTTAACACAAAAACAATAAATTCTGTATAAATTAACAACTTATAGTATTATACCAGTATGCATATAAATATATTTATATACCCTAGTATTTTTCAGCACAAGTATATATTCTTATTATTTCTACTTTCTCTTAACACAAATATAATCGTACACAGGCAGCCGAACAAGTAAATGTTTCGGCTAGTTATTATCAGTTTTCGTTTTGTATTGCTTAAGTTAGGATAATCAACTTATGGTAACTACACATTTATAAATTTGTATCTACATGTGGAAACTGTTTTTAGCTTTAGTGAAGTCACTTTATCCATATTAATTTATCTTAGTTATAAGCTTTTTGTTTCCCAAATAAATAAAATAAAATAAAATAAAATAAAATATTTCATCAAAGTCAAAGACGTTTATTTCCTTACAAGAAGGGCATACATGGACAGGTCAACATAAAATTAATTTAAATCATCATCATTTCTGCCATGAGATATCTACGGGATACTAAGGGTGGGTGTTGCTGAGTTTTGTGTCACGCTGATTATCGGCACTGACAGTTCAGCGCATAATTATCTGTAGATATAAGAAATGATCACGTATCAATCAAGCCGTGATAATTATATCAAACCGATTTTATCATGCTTGATTGATTGAAATGTTGCCAGCTTAATCAAAAATTATCGCATTCTATCTTTATTTAGGTATTTGTTTTTTTCTTTGAAGTATCTCAGTCCTTATTAACCCCTACATCCTCTTTAATATTTTAAATATAGTTTAATGTAAGTAGTAATGCTTTTGTATACATATAATATATTAATTTGTATCTATTGCTGAGGTTAGACCCATTCTTTTCACAATATAAACACATCCCATCGTCTTTTTTTATTTATTTTGTTTTGTTTAGTACTCTTTTTATTATTAACTGTAATTTCTGTGTGTGTAAAATTATTAATGATAATATTCTGTAAAATGTGTTTTTTTATCTGTTCTGTTCTGCGCATTTTTATTTAATTTTCTTTTCTATTTTACTGTGTTTATTGTGCTTATATCTGTGTTTGTTTATGTGCACTGAATAAATATTTTCTATTCTATTATATTCTATAAACCGTTTATAGTTAACGCGGTGATCAGTCCAGTTCAGTTTATTGTAATTGGGCTTTGCGCTTGAAGCGACAATTTGCCAGAGTCGAGTTCAATAAATTATAAAATAAAAAAATAATAATCAGTTGAACGCCATTTTTTTATCAAAAAAAAAATGTTTTCTCAACGCTGTGATCATGGCGCTTGCAATACTGTCGAATTATCAGAAAACTCAAAAACCGTCAAAGCATGGATGTTATAAGTCCTTGTTTGAAAATCTTTATCTAATTTAATCAATAAATTTTATCTAACACTAAATCATTTTTAAATCGAACCAGCAGTTGCTGAGATTTGCGCGATCAAACAAAAAAATCTTCCGCTTTCTAATATAAATAGTATAAATTTCCATATGGTTTACCTAGATAGAATTATATTCACGAAGTATGTAATAAAATAGTCGCCTAATAGTTTAAGTTTAAAGAAACAACTGACAAACAAACCAAGTATATTAGTTACTAGCTGTGCCCCGCGGTGTTACCCGCGTTATAATTGATTTTCCCGCGGAATGACGTTTTCCCGCGGTAAAAAGTAGCCTATGCTATTTTTCAGGCTCTAGAGATTCTGTGTACCAAATTTCATTCAAATCCATTCAGTAGTTTTTACGTGAAAGAGTAACAAACATCCATACATCCATACTTACAAACTTTCGCCTTTATAATAGTAGTAGGATATTAATTTAATTTAAAGTTATTCCAAGTGAACAGTACCTACTGTTTTTTTTTGACTTTAGAGTCAAACCGAAGAGTGAAAATAATGAAATTAACTTCGATTTGTATAAAATGGTTAATTACTTGTATTTGTAATGATAAATTAATTGGGGCACAAACAAAGAGAGTGAGGGGTCAATGACACCAAATTTGACAAGTTAACAAAAAATTACCTGCACAGAATCTACCAACACCTCTTTATTATTTTTAGCATCCTGCCACCGCCGTCCTAATTTTTAATCCCACCCGAACCCACATCCAATCAAGTTTTATCTACCTTCTTGAATTTCAGAGCCCTAATAGCACCTGAAAATATATTTTCAATTTTTTTCACAACATCAAAAACGCAATAGCGAACCCAAAACAGTAATTGGCGCGTAAAAATATGATAATTGCCGCGTAAAACCTTTGTGGTGGACCTGCTCGTTATTTTTTATGTATATAGCAACACTGACAACTAGGGGTGGCACGACGCGTTTGTTTAGAGTGGGGCTTAGGGCGAGAAAGTAACACTGAAAATTTTTCTAGCGAAAAGGTTTTGTATGCGAGAATTTAGATGTTGTCTGTTTTCGCCATTAAAGGAAGTGAAAGATAGACAGCCAACCCCAAATGAGTTTAATACAAAACTTAACATTCACACATAATATAATATATTTTTTTCAGTCACATCTTTTTTATAGCGTTGCTGAAATGTATTCAGTTAGAGTTGTTCATTTTCAAATTCCTATAGTTCGGGCGTTCAGAGAATGCGTTTGACACCTATCAGCTAGTCACGACTAGTGATGGGCAACATAACACTGAGTTCGTTACCGTTCCTCCAAAATGAAGCCGCGTTATTTTAAAGATTATTTTCGTTTAATTTATATTAGTATCTAAGTGGAAACCAAAAAAAGGAAATATTAATATATAATAAAATTGTTTTATTTATTCTTTGATACAAAGTTACAATCTGTATTTCTATTGAATAAAGTATAATTTATTAAATTAAGTAAATTGTACGCCAGTTCCAAGTTACATCGCCTATTCGATCACGACCTGTCAGAAACGCAATCTTTAAGCAACCAGACTAGATTAGATTTTTTATAGGTAGTAGGTACTTACTAATATTTTATTTTATCAAGTATATTATAGGAGTACGTAAATAAACCTAAGTAAATGTTCATTTGTACTATGAAATAAAATACTTTTTTAAATATCAGTAACATATATTATAAACCATGCACGATGATTCATCTCCCATCACTAGGTAGTTCGGCATGCCCATTAAGTAGGTATTTCAAGAAATTCAGGACTTCATAGGCGTGATTTTTCTGACATATTTCAGGAACGCATTCTCTGAACGGCCGAACTATAGCCAATCATTGTGTTTAAATATAAGTATGTATGACAATTGTAAGTATAAATGTTTTTATGTTGTATGTTTTGACTTGTCTGTTATGTAATTAACGTTATGGTAAATAAATAAATTGAAATAATAATTCAAAGTTGGTACAACTACAAATTGAAATGTATTTGTATGGATGAGTGAGTGATATTATGTCACGCTTCACACTCAAACGGCCGAACGGACTTCATTTATTTATTATTTATTTATGACATATAGGTACTATGACTTCATTGAAACAAAATAAATACTTTGCGTATCGTCTCGATAAAAGAAAAATAACATTATAGGCATAATTCACTCGATAAGCAAGATGTGACTGAACGAAATAGCTCTTTATTTTAAATATTCTCATATTTACTAGGACATGGTGATACAGGGCCTAGTAGTTAGTAAAAGAGGTACCTATATTATTGTTAAAAGTTGTTATAAACATACAACCTAAGTCACTTATTGAATATATCAAATATAAGTCACAATTTGGTTTTCGACGTCATCTCCCAATACCACAACCTAATCAAAATATAATAACTAACTCAGCTACAAAACCTTTTTTGGTATTTTATTAAATAAAAAAAACTAATATCACAATTATTTTATTATACTAAAATCTGAACTACATCTATTACAAAGAAATTTACGTATTACGACTCATATATTTTAGAATCTTAAACAGTTCCTACTATTTGAATGTTTCACAAGTCATACACAAGAGTACAACTAATTGTGTGTAAAATGACAAAAACACGCAACAAAAACTTATTTCATTTTTAACTTTTTTCGTCTTTGGGGCTCATGCAAAATAAATGACGTGGAACCTCCTTGAGGATTGCACCTATTGTATCAACCCTACGATATAGCCCCTACCTTTCTACCGTTTGGCGCGCAATTCCGCTGGTATGTTTTTGTTTTTTTTCTATCCCGTGGGGCTTGGCAAAGGTGCAATGTGTTCTGCCCGGAGTAAATGTGCCTATGACGCAGAGTTTTTATTTACTGACTTATAGATTTAGGCTTGTTATTTATAAAGTTTATGTATTAGTTTGTTTTTTAGGACGACCTCTGTCATGGTTTGATTCCGATTTTGTACGATCCATCTACCTTCTAGGTCTTCATGCCCCATCTTAGACCACATTGTCACTTTACATCAGGTGAGGTTGTGGTCAAATGAAGGCTTATCTAGCATATAAAAAAAGATCTACATTTTCTGGTTTCTGGTCTTATGTAAGTATGCATTTACTTAAGAATGTATTCTATCTATGTAGTATATTAGTCACCCATAGTATAAGCTCTGCTTAGTTTGCGGGTGGGGTGATGTTGTGTAATTAGTCTGGCAATATTTATTTATAAATCACAGATTATTAATAATCTAAAACGTTATATTATAACATTTAATTGTATAAACATTTAACACATTTCACAATATATATACGTCCAGGCCAAGGAGAAAGTGCTTGCAGAACATACAAACACTTGACTCTAACCTGTACCTCTGAGTTTTAGTTGAATAGGTACTATAAAATTATTCAAAGTAGTCAACAATCTAAACGTCATTTTATATTGATCTCCCTGTTATCATGTCGATATCATAGTAAAAATAAGTGGATATAAAATACATTTTTATCTTCTCTACCAGTACGTAATTCGTAAATATTAAACAGCTAATAAACGGCCAAGATATATGAGATTATATTAGCCACTCACACCTTGTCCTGTCTTTTAACCAACTTAATATCAGAAGAGAATATATAAATTACTAGTCTTATAAATTCCAATCACATTTATTTATAACTAGCTGTGCCCTGCGGTGCTACCCGCGTTATAATGGATGAAGTACTCTTAACCAACACATATTTATTTGAATAAAGATTAATATTATTATGTTGATACAACTTAAACAAATTATTTCGACCAAATTAGGTAAAAACGGTTTTTGTGAGTTAATCTTAAAAGATATACATATACTATCGCGGACTGTTTTTTAGATCATTAAAAGAGCTATTATTCTTTAATACATATTTTTTGTGTATCTTGAACCGTTTTCACGGCGCACGCAACGGAAGGCTTGAAAGATGAACAATTTCTCCCGTTTTTTACACATTTACCACTATATCTTTGCTCCTATTGGTCGTAGCGTGATGTTATATAGCCTATAGCCTTCCTCGATAACCGGACTATCCAACACAAAAAGAATTATTCAATTCGAACCAGTAGTTTCTGAGATTAGCGCGTTCAAACAAACAAACAAACAAACAAACTCTTCAGCTTTATATATTAGTATAGATTAAAGTTACAAAAGGCAACATAACTATCTAAACTATTTACGAATACTAAATACGTCCGACACGACCAAAAGCTACGCTCCGAAAATGGCTTTTAATGCTGCTGACCGCAGATGGCCATGACAGCGTTACCGGACTGTGGCGGGCGCAGAAGGTGTCTCAACCAAGGCGGTGTCCTAACTGAACCCAACGCGTTAGCATCGGTGTTCCGTTAGGGCGGCGCCCCAAGAGTTAGGTAGGGGCAACGCGCACAAGGGCTCCACTTAGGAACGGACCTCGGCTTGGGCTGTTGCCAGTATGAGAGGACTATGGATTATTACGCCCGGGTGTATAGTTACACCTACGGGCGGAAATAGGGATTCTTCGGCCCCGGCCGGTGGGTCCGGTTTTTTGAGTGAGTGCTATTTTGTATGTCGGTACTGGGCGAAGCTAACTCAGGGTTAGCAGCTGAGATGGGTTCTAGTGGGTGGTAGTCTAAGATGGGGCATGAAGACCTAGAAGGTAGATAGATGGCTTCTCCGGACCACATTACGAAACACGAAAAAATCGTTTCACGCGCGCAATTTATCTATAAAGGAACTCTTTACTCTTTGTTTATTCAAAGCGTCATTGTAAACCTACTTACTGCCAAATCATCTGGAAAAACAAAGTCAACCAATCAAAGTTTGCGACTTTTGTTTCAAGAGGCACGGTTCCAGGAGTTAGCATAAATTTACTGTAAGCGAAGAGAAAGCGTTATGGTATAGTATATAGAGGTATACGGTAAGCGAAGAGTTCAAAATGGCGTCACTTCAAGATCTTATTACAGATAAGAGGCGGCTCCTTCACTTCATTACATCGGGTTAATTAGAACAAAAGGACGCGAGATCTCGTAACTTCCTTTTGGGAAATCCTTTAGGTATTATTTCAAGTTGGAATAAAAATTCTAGATTGTTTGAGTCATCATCAGACTAAGACGTCGTTTCGGACTAAGACGACTAGTATTAGATATGAGTCTCGTTTTTCAAGTTAGGCAGTTGATTTAGTCTTGAGTCTTGACTTTAAATTCCATGTGCAATTTAGTTTAACGGCCTGTTTCACCATCTCTGAGTCGATTTCTGCAAAATCCGTTAAAAAAGGTACTAAAGTGAATTTGAAAACATTTTGTGAAAAACGGTAATGAAATGAAATTGTTACTTATGAGAAACAATTACCTACGTGTCAGATCTAAAAATATAGTGTATGTCAGTGTATTGAGCCTGTAAGCAGGCGTGCAAATATTATATTATTAAAGATGTTATTGTAAAAATGTTAGAAACATTAACCCGATCATTCTTAATAGATAATAACCGGCCCAGTTTAAAATCCCCTCCTTTTTGAAGTCGGTTAAAACCCAAGAGCTATGGAATGAAGAGAGCTAGTCGTATGCTCGAGGTTTCTTTACGGGGATCGGAAGATACGCTAACCATAGTAGTTTTTGAAATGAGCTAGGCCTATGTCCAGCAGTGGACTAACCTGCGGGCCCACATCAGTGATCTGCAGGTTGTAGCCATCCACCAGTCGGAACCTCTCATCCCTGGTCACCATGAGGCTGGCAGCCGTCAGCACAGCCGGGCCACGCCGCCACAACAGCACAAGAGAACCTGGGAACATCAGAATTCATAAGTTATGCTGGGCTTGTACAATATAATACAATTTTAATTATTAATGTTATTTTTATTTTTGAAGTGAATCTTCTTTAGAATCGTTGTGTTTTGAAACCGGATGCAACGGAAATAAGAACGTAATATCTTGAACGCTAACAAGGTTAAGCAACTTTGCGCGACGCCAGTACTTGGATGGGTGACCGCCCGAACAAAATCTTTTTGCATAGTATTTTTTTTGTTTTTTTTTATTCTTCTTATTCTTTTGTCGATTTACTGAAGTTTCACTTCTATCGTGTGTGAATCGCACACACACCTTTTTTTTGTATTATAATTTTATGTAACTTGACGTTATCTTTGATTGGAATGTATTATTAATGTGTTTTGTTATAATTTAGATTAGCTAGTTTAATTGGATATATCTGTACTAGTTATTAAATTAAATAAATAAATTCGATACAATACAATGTTGGTATATTGGTAATTCATTCGTTGTAGGTAACATACTCTCATAGATAGTTATTAGATCAGTGAGTTTGTCAATGTATTTTATTTTGTACTGCATTAGAATAAAGGCTTTTTATTTTATTTTATTAGGTAACATACTCTACACTTGACTTCGTTTCAATCTACATATATACCTATGATGCTTACCTAGATTTTGGACCTGACATGGCAGCAGCAAGGTGTCTCCAACCACGGTCCTGAAGGAGTGTCCTCGCGACAGGAACCGGGGGCCGTCATCTGCAGCAAATAAACATAGCTTAGTACATAATAGTCGGCTTAATAGTGTACAATAATGAGTTATCTATATATGACGACCTCTGTGGCTCGGTGGGCGTCCAACTATCGTAACGTCCACCTGAGGCGCAGGAGGTTGTGGGTTCGATTCCCGCCGGGGGACCAGATTTTGTACGATTTACAATTTCTGGTTTCGGGTCTGGGTGTTTTCTATGTATCATATGTATGTATTTACAAAGAAAAAAATGTATCTATTTAATATATCAGTCACCTAACACCCATAGTACAAGCTGTGCTTAGTTTGGGGTTAGGTGATGCTGTGTGAGTAGTCCGGAAATATTTATTTATTTTTTTTATCTAAATATTGTCACTAATTAATTTAAAACACTAAATCAAACGGTTTTGTCCGTTTTAGTCATTATTCTAATGAGTTTGTTTTTTAATCGTTTGAACGCGCTTATCTCAGGAAGTACTGGTCCGATTTCAAGAATTCTTTCAATGTTAGATAGCCCATTTATCGAGGGAGGCTATTTTTGCGGGAAATTACGTTGTACCCGCGGTAACATCCAAAAACAAGGGCAACGCCGAGGCTTGTAAAGTGTAATGTATCTAAGGTTTGTTTGGGAATCTTGATATATAAGTAAAACACCGTGCACTCATTATCATCACCACCCTATTAACGTTCCCACTGCTGGGACACAGGGACTTCTCTCTTGACGAGAGAGATTAGGCCTTAATTCACCACGCTGGCCAAGTGCGGGTTGGTGAATGTCACATGTCCTTCAAACTGTTTAAAGTTCTCAGAACATGCCGGTTTCCTCACGATGTTTCCTTCACCGTTAAAGCATGTGTTTAAAGCGCACTTAAATTTCTCAAGAAGAAAAATCCAGAGGTGCGTGGCGGGGTTTGAACCCACGACTTCGGAATGAAAGTCGAGTGTCCTCCCACTTAGCCAACACGGCTTTTTCACTCATTAACTTGGTTTTATTCCGAATGACCAGACGGCCGTTGTAGCTACCCTCACATATATACACTTAATTTATGAAAGAGCAGGTAGCTACTAAATAATATGAGTAAACACTACATAAAGCTAGCACAGAATAGACTTATTGTGTCGTGATAAAGTTTTTATAATGTCTTCTGAACTTATTAGTAACTCCCGACCTAATAGTTTTATGATTTTTTGTCCATAGTCTATTTTATAATTGTGTTAATAAATATAAATTAATATTGCACACAACAACATCTAGCCCCGTGGTAAGCTCTGAGCGTTACGGGTACTAGACATCTGATATTAATTAATATAATATTCATCTATAATAATATGAAAACATTCATAGATACTTATATATATTTTTTTATACATATTAAACTCCCAGACCAAGGAGAAAGTGCTTGCAGTAAATATAATAAAAAACTATAGGTATGTAATCAAAATACTCTTTACATTTTGATCTGTGAATAAAATATAGTACATTACTTACAACAAAAATCTGAACTTAATAAACATAACAAATCAATACATACAAGATTAAACAATTAACTGGCCATGGTACCGGAAACGGAATAACAGGCGGATTTACCACTTCCGTACGGTTGCCGCCTTATTTACGGCTTCCGGTGTTATGGAAGCCTCGGTTGCTAATGATTATTGCTTTAAGATATATTGAGGAAATGCTACAAATAGCGAATATTGTATCGTGTTGGCAACACGGAGTTCTCCTTGCATGCCTGGTAGGGCTTAAGGGTCCGCGCCGGCCCGATTAAATAATAAACAGATAGTTAAATCTATTTAACTATATGTACTTAAAAAGCTGAATAGTTCATTTGTTTGTATAAACGCGTTTATCTCAAGATAACGCCGGCGGTGAAAACATATTTTGTTATATTTTCTACAGGATAATGTTTTGGTTATTTGTGTCATTGTGTTATTGGTTCGGGTAATGTCTGAATTTAAGTAGTTTGGATTAAAAAGGATTTGCAATGCATTTAGGTACTAATTCTAAAATGACAGTTCATTTTAGTCTTTAACCCCCAAAGTGTTGCTGTGTCTATTCTATTGGAATGCAACATATGTAGTATATCAGTCAACGAACACCGATAGTACCAGCTCAGCGTAGTTTGGGGTTAGATGACGCTGTGTGAGTAGTCCGGATTTATTTTTAATTGTCCTTGAACATAGTAAGTACAATTTGTACATATAAAATAAATAAGTATCATCTATTTGTCTATAATTGAATTTAGGAGAAAAACGCATTGCTCTTGTTAAAATTTCACTTATAAAAGCCTAAAACTCATCTCAACTCAACGATCGCCTTTATAAAGTTTAAAAAGAAATATCCCATCCACCGTGTTCTTATTAACTTTTAAATTTCCTGAGACCCGATAAAT
Source organism: Gymnoscelis rufifasciata (assembly GCA_929108375.1). Taxonomy (NCBI): domain Eukaryota; kingdom Metazoa; phylum Arthropoda; class Insecta; order Lepidoptera; family Geometridae; genus Gymnoscelis; species Gymnoscelis rufifasciata. Next base: position 6,049,877 of record OV815331.1, read on the forward strand.
TCTCAATATAAAACTTGTACTATTAATTCCGCCGAGAGTCTGTGCGAGACTTATAAAGAAATATTTAATACTTTATGAGTTCGGCAACGGAAAAATCCAATATCGACCAGAGTTTGAGACTAGGGTGGCCTAGGAAGGTATTATTATCATTTCAATTTGCTATTTTCAGTGGCTACTCGTTCTCCGCCGAGGAATCAGTTTGTGTTGGTATGGTCTGCTAGCCGTACAGTCAACGGCAAAAGAAACTGATGAAATAGGGCCCAAATAATTTAATCAATAAATAAGGTCAAAAAATATTGTAGTTTATTTGAAGTAAAGAAACAAATGACGTGCCATAATTAAATGATTACATTTCTTTCGAACCTAGCAGTTGTTATGATCATTAACTTTTATTAATTAAAACATGATTAAGAAATGACACTTTGGTATAACTTGTTACATCTGGCACGTCACGCTAGAAGAAGTTTTGGAACGTTGAAATTATTCACGTACTTTTAGACATAGACAAACATTTATTTGCTACTCACACAATACAAAAACATTTAGGTATAAATTAATCACAGGTAAAACAAAAACATAAATTCTAACATATATAAAAAACAAACATTGACATACTTATTAATTTGACAACATAAAATTAAAATACGAGCATTATAACTATTAAACAGTACTAAAATTATTTAAAAAAAAAAGAGAATTGTGTCATAGCATCAAAAGGGTGTCGACTCAGCATTAATGCCTCACCACTCAAGAGCAGACTGTTGACTGTACTTCTACGAGTCGGGTTTTTTGCTTGACAATATATTTTTTTATTTTAATGTTTTATTTTATTATATTTATTTTATTTTATAAACATTTAAAAAACACGGACAAACCTTGGATGAGGACATCATACTTATCAATTTCTAAATTTATATGTAGGGGAAAACATAAAAAAACATGTTTCGGCGTTTTGGACTCCAATCCATAATTTCATTTTAATTTGAAGCCTGGATTACCTATTTGTCCACGCACAATGGACCACCTTTGAGTCTAAGTGCGGAAAAACAGGGCCCCCTAACTAACTAACTAACTAACTAACTATCTATTTGTCGTATGCTTGTCGTGAAAAGCCGTGTTGGCTAAGCGGGAGCACACTCGACTTTCATCCCAAAGGTCGTGGGTTCAAATCCCGCCACGCACCTCTAGATGTCTCTTTTTGAAAAAATTATGTGCCTAAAGGCTTGCTTTAACAGTGAAGGCAAACATCGTGAGGAAAGCGGCATGCTCTGAGCACTTTACAGAGTTTGAAGGACATGTGACGTTCACAAACCCACACTTGGGCAACGTGGTGTGTTAAGGTCTAATCTCTCTCGCCAAGAGAGAAGTCCCTGTGTCCCAGCAGTGGGAACGTTAATAGGGCGATGATGATGATGATGATGACCTACCTCAATAGTAAAGTCCATTAAACAACAGTAAACAGAAATAAGATTCCGTTTTCGGAAATAAAATAATCCGCCATTGTAATGGAATCAATCAAACAAGATGTCTGCGGCGGAAGTGGCGCGCGCCAAACCGCCACATCCGGTGTTGCCATTTATTGTTATTGCGAGTTTGCCAGTTTTGGGGGAAATAGATAAAAGTTTGCTTATTTTGCTGAGGCTTTGTTTGTTATGACTAGTTATGTGAAAAATAGGAAGGAATCACTCATTTATTTATCGGTCGGTTATTTATTTCTTTGTATGTCTTATGGTTTTTGCTTTACTTTGCGTACCTACTTCCTCGAGTCAGGATTAATTATGTTTAAAAAAATATACAAGCCTACCTACCATACTACAACATTATAACTTTTTGATTAGGTATGGTTTTTTTTTTATTTGTTACGTATGGTTTCTAATTAACTGTGATCCGAAATAAATGTTTCGTATTGTTGTTTTTACAGGCTTGATGACTTCCAGCCTCCCGAACAAGCCGGGTTCCGAAAAGGCTATAGTACCGTAGACATACATACGCTGCGGCAGGTTATACAGAAGACCGAAGAGAATAACTTGCCGCTCTGTTTAGCGTTTGTGGACTACGAGAAAGCCTTCGATTCGGTAGAAACTTGGGCGGTACTAGAGTCCCTCCAACGGTGCCGAATTGACTATCGATATATCGAAGTGTTGAAGTGCTTGTATAAAAACGCCACCATGTCAGTCCGAGTACAGGAACAGAGTTCGAAAGCGATTCCGTTGAAAAGAGGAGTTAGGCAGGGAGATGTGATATCTCCGAAACTGTTTACAGCCACTTTAGAGGACGCTTTCAAACTCCTAGAATGGAAAGGACTAGGCATCAACATCAATGGCGAATACATCACTCACCTTCGATTCGCCGACGATATCGTGGTCATGGCAAAGTCGACGGAGCAACTTAGTACAATGCTAGAAGGCCTCAATCGAGTCTCCCAACGGGTGGGCCTCAGGATGAACATGGACAAGACGAAGGTCATGTCGAATGTCCATGTGGTGCCCACCCCAGTTATGGTTGAGAATTCGATGCTCGAAGTTGTTGACGCATATGTATACCTAGGACAGACAGTCCAACTAGGTAGGTCCAACTTCGAGAAAGAGGTCAATCGCCGAATCCAGCTCGGATGGGCAGCGTTCGGGAAACTGCGAAACGTCTTTGCATCCAATATACCTCAGTGCTTGAAGACGAAGGTATTTAACCAGTGTGTGTTGCCAGTGATGACATATGGCTCCGAAACGTGGTGCTTCACCATAGGCCTCATGAACAGGCTCAGAGTTGCACAGCGAGCTATGGAAAGGGCTATGCTCGGGGTTTCTCTACGTGATCGAATCAGGAATGAGGAGATACGTAGAAGAACGCGGGTCACCGACATAGCCAAGCGAATTAGCTCGCTAAAGTGGCAATGGGCAGGCCATGTGGCACGCAGAACAGATGGCCGTTGGGGCCGGAAAGTTCTCGAGTGGAGACCACGGATCGGCAAACGTAGAGTAGGACGTCCACCAACTAGATGGACGGACGATCTGGTAAAGGTAGCAGGCTCGCGGTGGTTGCAAGCTGCTACCGAACGAAGTCAGTGGAAGTCATTGAGGGAGGCCTATGTCCAGCAGTGGACGTCCTACGGCTGAAATGATGAATGATGATGATGATTGTTATTTTTAATTTAGTCTTGATTTTTGGAGGTTTTGTCTGTTCACGTCCGTAAGTGTTAACCCTCTGAATCCTTACACGTGACCTCCGGGTGGTGCTAAGAACAGTCTCTGGTGGGAGGCTTCGGCCGCGGCTTGTCACCACCCTCCGGGCTGGGCCAGTGCGTGAAACGATATTTCGTGTTTCGTAATGTGGCCCGGAGAAGCCATCTACCTTCTAGGTCTTCATGCTCCATCTTAGACCACATCGACACTAAACATCAGGTGATATTGTGGTCAAATGAAGCCTTATTTATCATAAAAAAAAAAGATTACATACGCGGTTTTTGTCAAACTCCAAAAAAACAAAGAGCTCTCATTGAACATAAATGGTGCTGTACAAACTGAGATAAACGTAACTGCTATACCGTTTTTACAAAACATACCGTCTTTGACTACAAACCAGTTTGTGAAAAAAGTAATACCTAGTTAAAACCTTTGTTTACAAACGATTCAGTCAAAATATCTTAGGGCACCCCAGTGTGCGCAAGTAGGAGCAATTAGATAAATTGAAAATTAGATAATTGATAATAATAATTTAATAATTATAGTGCTTACCAATTAGATAATTGGAAAACATCAATAAAGCTTAACTAAATTATTTTAACTTTTTTTTTATGCTCTATAAGTCTTCATTTGACCACAATCTCACGCGATGTAAAGTGACGGTGTGGTCTAAGATGGGACATGAAGACCTAGAGTCTTATCTTAGACCACAGGTAGATGGCTTCACCGGGCCACTTTACGAAACACGAAAAAATCGCTTCACGCACTGGCCCAGCCCGGAGGGTGGTGACAAGCCGCGGCCGAAGCCTCCCACCAGGGACTGTTCTTAGCACCACCCGGAGGTCACGTGTAAGGATTCAGAGGGTTACCACTTACGGACGTGAACAGACACAACCTCCAAAACTACTAAAAGTTTTTGCATTGTATGAGCATAACGTAATATGATTGTTGCAATAAATCGACAGTAACTTTTTGAGTTTCGTTTTGACCAGTTTTTCGCATGGTCGGTTTCGTAGGTATTGACAATATTAACTAAAATCTTTCCAAATTTTGGGGTATACCGGAGATAAGAACACTCACCAGGCGTAAAATTATAAATAGAAACACGCACAAAATTAAATAATAAGAAGAAAATGAATCATTTATTTGCAGAAATGTCTCCCCAAAAGTATAATTCACAATCACGATATTTTCTCGTTTCTTAATGTTAAAGTTTTTATCTACACGTTCACGCAGTTTTTATTAAAACATTGAGCTACGCTCATACAAAAAATACATTCCAAATTGTATAAAAAATAAAGTGTGTGTGTGTCAGCTACGACGCACGATTGGAGTTTACTCCTTACGAACGATAATTATGATATATATCGAATAGAAAAAAAGGGTTCTATAAAAAAGGGTAAAATCTGCTAAAATGATAAGATAAACAAACATTTATGAATTAAAGTTTATGAATTTATGAATTAACATATATCTGTAATTATTCGGATTATTTATATTACTTCAATAAATCGTATTACATAAAGTATGTTACAAAATAATATAAATAAAACACAGTGGGACTACGAGGTATCGCGCAAAGAGGAGACCCCGAGAATGAGATACGCTGTGTTATGTATTCCATCTCATTCCTTTACAAGTTCAATCCTACAGATATATATGTTTGTCTCTTTCTACGTAACGCCTCAACTTTTCGTGTTACACTTGATTTTACTCCTCATAAAATTTCCGTACCGGGCCTTATAACTCAAATCGTTTCTTATTGAGTAAACTCCAAAAATGTCACGTGACTCCTGGGCTTACTCCTCAAGTTCACCGGTAGTCGAATGTGTCGTAAAGATGTTAAATAAAACCTACTTCTATTGTTGGTCTGCGCGAGCCCGATGGCCAAAATACATTCCAAAATTGTATAAAAACAATGTCACGTGACTCCTGGGCTTACTCCTCAAGTTCACCGGTAGTCGAATGTGTCGTGAAGATGTTAAATAAAACCTACTTCTATTGTTGGTCTGCGCGTGCCCGATGGCCAAAATACATTCCAAAATTGTATAAAAAAATGGTCACGTGACTCCCGGGCTTACTCCTCAAGTTCACCGGTAGTCGAATGTGTCGTGAAGATGTTAAATAAAACCTACTTCTATTGTTGGTCTGCGCGTGCCCGATGGCCAGCACGGCGCACAGCGCAACCAGGCTCCACGCGTCCATCGCACGTCACCGACGCGTCATCTGCAACAAACAGGCAATTAATTAAATAAATACTGGATTTAAAAAGGTCAGTAGAAGCAGTTTTGCACATGATCGTGGTGGAATCAAACCTCTGCGATAAATATGAATCAATAGAATAAAAAAAATCCCGGAAATCCACACAACAACATCTAGCCCCGTGGTAAGCTCTTGGCTTGTTACTGGTCTTAGAGTATCTATAGTAAACAGATCGCGCGTATCACTAAAACTTCATTGTGCAGAACGTGGACAGCTATCATAGACAAACGAAAAAAATTGAATGACAGGTAGAGATGGGGCGTGCCGATGGGAAAAAAGCTATCGATAAATTACATTAATTAGGTTCTCTGTTAGGTAATTAGTTACACACTCATTATGTTATTTACTTGTTCTCTGGTTCATTATATAAAACTTCTAGTAATTTACCCAATTATAATGATAGTTCTACCATTTACATAATCATTTTCTGGTTGTTTCAAGTGGTTACATTTATTATTATTATAAATGTAACCACAAGAATATAAATAATTGTACTGTACGGTACGAAGGTCCGAAAGGTGTGCTTAATTTAGGTGTTACATAGTAGTAAGATTCTGACATTACCGATAATAATAAGAAGATAAAAATGTGCCGGTATTTTTTTTATCTTATATAAATTATCGAAGAAAACCCCTACTCCCAACTAACATATATTTTTTTAAAACATCGACTACAATCGATCGTATCCCATCACTAGTTTTGACAGTCGGCGCGGTGCGCTCGATCCACGACTGCCAATGCTCACTGCGCAAACGTCATGTTGTTCTTACGTTCTTAGACGTGTCTAATGTTCGCAATTCAATAGGCTCACTCTATTCTTACATAGATACTCTAAGTTACTGGTACTAGACATCTGTTATACCACAGATTAGATAGAAAAATATGTGGTTATACGTAATATAATAGACATATGCATAGATACAATACACTTTATTGAACACCAATTTACGAAACAAAAAATATAATATTAATTTTTTTATTTTTCATATTAAACACCCAGACCAAGGAGAAAGTGCTTGCAGAATATACACTTCAACCTTTGGAGGGAATGGAACCCGCTACCTCTTCTTGCGCCGCAAGCGGGCCTCGGCCCACCGCGCCACTGAGTCAGTGAAATAATAGGATGCCAATAAAAAACTGGGGGAATGCAACTTTTTAGCTTCTTCTAGGCATTAAAAAAAATCATCTGATATAAGAATAAAATGACTAGAGATAGAAATTGAGTAGGCTAAAAAAGACCAAGCTTTCTGAAAAAATAAGGCCTTCAAATCGAAATGTTGTAAAACAAAATATGTTCCCATTCACACCTCTTCCGCTTTCTATGCCTATTTTGAAGCACCTTGTATAGCCATCTATAGTATCTGTTTGAATTCCATAAAAAATAGAACAAATCAAAATAAATACTCTATTTTTCACAAAAATACCAGCGGGAATCATGGTAGAATGTTCAAATGTATTTTGCTAATGGAAGGTAGAATGTTGCACTGACTTTCGCATCATCGCTGCATCGCCGCGAATGTAATAAATAAAAATTGGCACATTGCAACATAACAAAACAAAGCAATCTCCGACGAAACCCATCAAAACTTCCCATTAAAGTTTAATAACAACATGTTCCTACCTACTATTCAAGCAATCAAAATATTAGCTAGCCCTCCCCATAGCTTGTACAAATGCCCCCACTTGACATCTGTTACGGCTTGTCGAACAACTCAATCTGTAGTGTAGGGAGATATTTGTGGCGTTTCAGAACATGCTTAAACTAGGTAACAAAGATATCATGTGACAATGAATTTGATAATATAAGATGGAGTCAAACTACACTTAGGGTTGCTTGTACAGTTAATAATTCAATTAAAAAATACATATATTATATATCTATGTGAAATAAAATGCAGTTCTATTTTTTTCATGTATGTCTATTATATTAAGTACATCTATTTATTCAAAGTCAAAGTCAAAACGTTTATTTCCTTAGACGCTTTTGCATACATGGACAGGTCAACCTTAGGGGTACCAAAGTATTAATTTATTATGACACCACCAACAGCACATATAACAAAAATTTTGTAGTAGACATTTGAAATACTATTAACCATGAAATATGTCTATAATAGGCGAGCTCAATTCTTATTAGTAAAGTAAGGCACAATTTACTTTAGCATTTATAGTTTAGTAAGTATTAAAAATATATATGATGTCATATTTTTCGTGTTTCGTAATGTGGTCCGGATAAGCCATCTTCTAGGTCTTCATACCACATCTTAGACCACATCGTCACTTTACATCAGGTGAGATTGTGGTCAAACGAAGGCTTATCTAACGTAAAAAAATATATATTATGTCATTTAACATTATGTGATGACTTTTATGTGGAATGATGACATATGACGTAAAATATATAAATATTTACATTTAAAAATATTCGATTAAAAATAGTCATTTTGCCTGTGACGATTATTCGTCAAATTTTGGTATCGGCTATTTAAACTTATCTGCCCCAGCGATTATCTGATTTTATATCCAATGACACGTCGTAAAACCAGTCGTGTTTCGTTATAAACTCAAAGTTGGACCAATTATAAGTTTTACTAATAGGTGTTAACTTAAACTTTAGTTTCAGGAAGCCACTACGAAATAGCGTTTTACATTTTAACAAACTTTTCAACAAATAAACTTGTACGTACCCTACAATTTAGTACTGTTGTATTTAATAGGCTACTTACAGTAGGTACAGTCTACATATTTTGAGAAACATATTTTAAGAAAATATTATCCCTATATAAACAAAAGTTCAATGAAATCAAATAGATTAATATTATTATGACTTAAAACGGGTAGCATACCATGCTTTGACACGCCATGTTATAAGCGCCATGATCACGGAAACAACTGAACTGTATTTGTCTTTGCAATTTGGGCGAACGGTTATTCACAAACGAAACGGTATTTAAACCCTCTTTCTGAGTCTTTGGTATGTTACACGTTTTAAGCAATAATATTGTTAAAAACCATGATAATTTAAAAGTTAGATTAATATGAAATATAAAAAATTTATTTAGTTGTGAGACTAAATTGAAAAATACTTAGTTAAGGTAGGTTTATTTCCTGAGAAGCACAGGGCATACATTAAACCCGTTATCTTTGAAAAAAATTGGTTAATTATTGGTATAAAACGAAGCGTAGCTCCTAGCTACCAATAACACCAATTATGTAAGTAACCAATAACAGTCCGTTGATATTGTAACAGTGCAATAGTCTGGTATCTTACTACAAAATATTAAACCAACAAAATTAAATCCCCTAAGAATCCAAACAAATCAAAGAAATTCCTCATTCTATAGGTTTCAGGAATCTCATAATTGCGTCGGCTATTTTACCTCAAACTATCGCTTACAAAATAGAAATGGCCCGTATTACGTTGAAATAGACTTTAAGCTCGTCCATTCATCGGTCTAGGAATTAAGAGGGTGAAAATCAATCACTCGGAATAAAAGGTTGTTAAGGGGAGATGAGCGTTTTCATTCGTGGTTTTTTATAGTTGAGGTTTAAATCAGAATATGGAAATATTGTTAGCAATGTCGCAAGCAATGTCTCCTTGGTCTGGGTGTTTTATATGTATGTATATATATTATAACTATTAAGTACTTATATCAGATATCTAGTACCCGTAACACAAGCTTCGATTTTACCACGGGGCTAAATGTTGCTGTGTGGATTGTCCGGGTATTATATATTTATATTTATTTATATACTTTTATATGTCTTTGTTAATATTATTTCAAACATCAAACTTATTATATTATTCAACAAACTTATTTAAATATCTTTAAATGTATGCCTATTATATTAAGTATATCAGATATCTAGAACCCTTAACACAAGCTCAGAACTTACCACGGGGCTAGGAAATTTTTATTTACTGTATTTCTGAGCCTAGGAGCATACTTGGTACAAGCCCTGCTTATTTTGGGATTAGATGATATTATGCGCCAGTCCAGATTTACCTGTTTATTTCAAAACTACTAGCATAGCTAGTTTTGAAATGCTATGATAATTTAGCTAAAATTTTGCTATTGTAACTAGCTATGCTGTATACCTGCGCCTTTTTATGCCAAATTGCAGAATTTGATATCGTTAATCCGTCAAAAACAAAAAAAAAAAATAGGTACTGTTTTTTGGGGTGAAATGATAGCCTTTGTCATTTTCAGAACTCTCAACTAAGTAGATACATAATATGCATACAGAAATACAATAATTCGGATTGTGTAGTAGTATACTATGAAAGCCTATTGTAGCATAATATACATAATTCGGATTATCTATACTTATTTAAAGTAATTAATATAATACTAAGTAGAGTCATGTGGGTCAAGTGTGCGCAGCGTCCAAGTGTGCGCATTCAAAGTATCTCGAAAACTATATAGAGTTAAGGAAAGACAACCACCATCTCTAGTACCCTGCGGGACGTACTGTAAATGGCTCGTATCACAGCGGTTGCTTGCACGCCATTTGGATCTGACATGTAAATGAAGATTTTTGCTAAAATATTTACGATATTTTGCCACATTTGACGCGAAATTTGTGATACATGACGAAGTAATTAAGGATGATTGTTATGTTGATAACTTTAAGTACCTATGATGAAAATTTTAATTATAATATAATATTGTTTATGTTCTAAATATATATAGCTCAATATTTTTTTGTTGTTGCGTACTCTTACCCACATTGCTGCGTACACATACCCCTATACTGGGGTAAGTGTGCGCGTATGGAACGGTCTTTGTTTTCTATAGTTTCTTAAAATATAAGCTACCGACAACAATATTATTATGCCTAAGTTGATAACTAATAAACAATCTTACTGATGAATAGAGTTTTTTTTCATTCTACAAATAATTATCGAGTTTCTGAGGCGTCAAAGTTTAAATGCGCACACTTGACCCACATGACTCTACATTATAGTTATTATTGATAAGAGCTAAAGTTCGTTTGATTGTTTGAAGTGGCTTTGTATTAATGACTATTTATTACTTACTGTTAATGACCAATTTAAATGAAATATGTTGCACAGATTCTCGAAAACCTCAAAATTGTTAAAAACTTATTAATAGCACCAGAAAACATATCGTTTAAAAATCAATTTTTAACGCGGGTAACAATAATATAATAAACAAAACCATCCCAAGGTTGCCTGGAAGAGATCGCTTATAGCGATAAGACGGCCCTTTGTACCCTGTTTTAAATTTAGTTAGGTTCTTTGAAAGTTTATTCTTTATTTGTGTAAAACACTTTATTGTGGTGTACAATAAAATGTGTTTTTTATTCTATTAGATTCTAAATCAGAGAATATTTGCACGGCTTACCTAGTCGAATATAGAGAACATTACATTAGTCTCATCATAGACTTATAACCTATGGTCTCATGAACCTGTAGGCTAGTATTATATAGTATATTCTGGCAAGTAAATTTTATTACATTTCATATTGTCATTTTATTTTGTCAAATAGTAGCTAATAAGTATTAAAAGCGCCTGGCAAAAAAATCTCCCTGACAAGTTCTTTCCTCCAGAAATCAAAGTCAAAGTCAAAGTCAAAACGTTTATTTCCTTAGAAGCCTATGCTTACATGGACCGTTTCTAATCTATTCCGACAGCCAATTTTTCACAAAAAAATATCGCTAACCGCTTCTCCTTAACATCCCCGAGAGGGAATCAATCACTTGGAACGAGGTATTTAGGGTCTCCACAAATTTATTGTTTATTTGCAGGGTCGTTTTTACGTTTAGCAAACTTTAAAATTCATAGCATCTTTTGGATAGCTGTTATTTAAAAAAAACAATTTTTGTTAGTTTTATTTTGGGGTTTACTTTATTAATTGCTATTGTAAATTACCTACTGATTTATTTAAAGAATATTTATAGAATAATTTTAAGCTGACCTGTACATGTATGCTCTGTGCTTCTAAGGAAATCAATGTTTCGACTTTACTTCAACTTCGACTTAGAAAAGAGGCGTAGAAATTATAATAATCATAATAATTTATAAAAAAATCAAAGAAAGTACTTCTACAAGCGGGATCCGTTTCCAAAACTAATTGAAGTAATTTTTTGTTTCCACGGATACCGGGATCAGTGGATAAAAATATTTAGCATTTTTTCATTGGAAACCGATCCCGGTATCGGTGGAGAAAACTTGGCGGTATCAGTGGACAATAAATTCTGATCCCGGGATCGGTGGAGAAAACTTGGCGGTATCAGTGGACAATAAATTCTGATCCCGGGATCGGTGGAGAAAACTTGGCGGTATCAGTGGACAATAAATTCTGATCCCGGGATCGGTGGACACAAACCCCTTTACCTCCTGTGCTAGTAAGAAATACAGCAATGGTCGGTCTTCTCGCTAAAAAGCGATTGCTTACAATAAACATTATGACACTAAGGTGGAAATATGTACTTGAGGGGTTCTTGAGCTAGCTCATTTTACTGAACTTCGAAATTAGCTTCTCAACTCAGTGTAAAAAAACTTAAGCTAACTGTCAAGACAGTGTTATTTCCTTGATTTTTTTTTTTTTTTTTTTTTTTTACGATCGTTAAGCCTTCATTTGACCACAATCTCACCTGATGTAAAGTGACGATGTGGTCTAAGATGGGACATGAAGACCTAAAAGGTGGCTTCTCCGGGCCACATTACGAAACACGAAAAAATCGCTTCACGCACTGGCCCAGCCCGGAGGGTGGTGACAAGCCGCGGCCGAAGCCTCCCACCAGAGACTGTTCCTAGCACCACCCGGAGGTCACGTGTAAGGATTCAGAGGGTTACCACTTACGGACGTGAACAGACAAAACCTCCAACGTTTTCCAAGTAGTTCCAAGTTTTCATTTAAATTAGCTTTAATTTCTCCTACCATGTCTGCCATGTGTGTCTTATGAAATAAACGTTTTGACTTTGACTTAAGAAACATTCCGTCATTTTTGAAATGCATTCAAAGTTATTCGAAAATGGGCTTGTTGCGAGAACTAAAAACTACGCAGTCATATAAAATACCTAACAATTTCTTATAGATTCACTTAAAATATAATATAAAAGTAAGGTTTCTTCTTCACGGACAAGCCAGATATTTTTATCAGAGTATAAATTTCTCTTTTTAGTGTTTGATATCCCATTTATCGAGGAATTAAATATCCAAAAACACAGACAAAGCCGTCGCGCTTAAATCTAGTCTTTAAAATAATAGGAAAAAAAATCAAATCAAATAATTCATTGAATTTATAAATAATTTTAAATGTTAACTGAACGGGTATGCAAAGATGATAACATAATTGAACGTTTTAATACAAACAAATCCAGAATGCCCAAACAAACAAACAGAGCTTAAAATCGGGTTCCCACAGATTTTTTTTTAAATCCCTTAAAACAACAATTTAGAACCCCACAGGTTGCACCCTCTTTTTATCGCATTATCCACCCCAATACACCCCAAAACTACGCTGTTAATGCGTTTACCACCCCTGTACTTGCAAATGCATGGCTTGTGTGAAATTACTATTGTAAATTGATTTTAGATCGAGGAATAATAGGGTTTGCAGAAGTACCGGTTTGTACGTAGTCAAAGGTGGATTAGGCCTTGAGCGGTAGGTTAGTATTACCTACCGCAGGTATAATAGGGTAATATTGCCAACCTTGGTTTATATACAAGGCATTTCTGGAGTACCCTACGCCTTAAATCTATCTATATAAATAAAAATGAATTGTTGTTCGTTAGTCTGATTAAAACTCGAGAACGGCTGGGCCGATTGAGCTGATTTTGGTTTTAAAATGTTTGTCGTAGTCCAGGGTAGGTCTAAACGGTGAGCAAATAAGGAAAAATTGCCGGGAACTTTTTTTACCCGTGCGACGCCGGGGCGCGCCGCTAGTTTGAAATATTTATATCTTGAATCGGTCTAAAATCAGATAATATTATAACGAAGCATTACCTTGCTGTAACACAGTTTCTAACAAGCACAGGTGGTAAAGTCCTAAAATTCTCGGTTTAAAATAAATGATTAAAATAAAGTGGAAAATATCTACTTGTGAGATTCTTGAGTAAGCTCATTTTACTGAATTGAAACTTTCCCTTATTTTTGATAAGAATAAAAACTGCACAAAAAGTAGGTACCTTATCGCCTGTAAGCTGTAACAATAGCTCGTGGAGGCGATACAAAGTACTCAAATAAAGAAAGTGATGAAAAACAGCAAAAACACAATCATAAAAATATATTATCATTCACATAGAAAACTATGACACAATTCTTTTTAATTTAGTAATTTTGCACATAAGTTTTATCGTTATAATTAAATTCTCAATGGAACAGTCTTCGTTATTTATTAGGATAGGATACTTAGCTCGGGAGATATTCAATTCAATTCAATTTATTTAATTCAGCTTCAGCCTAAATGTTACAGCCACAGGGAGTTAAGAGTTAGTATAAGTATGAAATTTACTACTATAAATACAATACTGTGTTTTTTTTTATTGAATTGGAGGAACACAATTTTTGTTTGTATTTTTGGAGTAATTGAATTTGATGATTTGTTTGGTTTGACATTATTAGTACTGAAAAACCAGTGTAAAAAAAATGAAATTGTGCGTATAATAATATTATCAATAAATGACTATTAATGACTATTAATGACACATCCTGCGTTTAAAGACGCATGACGCTGATGCTGTTCTGTTGCGGATGATTGCGTAAAAGTCATCATCGCGGGACTCTGCAAACATCCCGGACGCGCTACAGAAGCGGGGCGGTCCCAGTAACACTCTGCACGCGTTATTATACTGGAGCGCAGATATTCGGGGTTTTGATGTGTTATTTTTGGAACCGAGTAAAATGTAAAAGTAAAAAATTCTTTATTTGACATAAAATGAGGTACAGTAACAAGTGTAGTTAGCATTGGATTAAGTATATATTTTATTATACGTTTTTTACTTTAGGCTACAGGGCGTCCGAAGGTGACAGAATATCTTAGCTACCACCTACTTTGTCTTCATGGACACCCAGTTGGTATCTATAGATGAAAGCTAAATAAATAAATATTTCCTCACAATCCACACAACAACATCTAGCCCCGTGGTAAGCTCTAAGCTTGTGTTACGGGTACTAGACATCTAAAATACTTAAAATAATAGACATAAAATTAGCAGTAGGTAATTATTTCCGAAATTGACCGTTAAATATCATTATAATAGTTTTTTTTTTTTTTTAATCTTTATTTATTTATAGAGGGTTTAATCAACATGATTATGTTACCCTCGACATTATGCTTACATATACTATACACTATCTATCTACGTTTAATCCCTAATTTAACTAATTTTAACATATTAATTGCTTCCTCCGACAATGGAGAAGACAAAATAATGTTACACATGCCAAGAACAAATAAATCAATTTTATATTTAATGCAAAACGACAGTCTTTCCGCCTCGTTCCGGACACATTCCGCCACAATATGATACACATCTTCTATTATGTCACACTCGGTACAATTTGGTGAACTACTTTTACGCATCATAAAGCCGAAACGATTGAGAGGAATATGTCCCGATCGGAGCCGCAGCAAGGTCACTATGTCCGACCTGGCCATTCGCGATCCATCGAACCAAGGGGCTTTAGGTAATGTTGGCTGTATTGTCTTATACCATATACTTTTACTCAGTGATCTTTCATCAAAGTACTCAGACCATTTTTCTTTACATTTTCTTTTAATGAGATAAAGAAAGTCGTTGTGATAGGGTAAAAAGTTCATGTCTATACCTTCTTCGATAGCTTCCCCGGCAAGACGGTCGGCTTCCTCATTACCGGCTATGTTGATATGTGACGGAACCCATTGTAGCGTGATGTCTTTGTTTTCATTCGCTAGGTTGTCTAATGACGCTAAAATGCTTATCGCTATCGGTGCGCCGCGACATATGGCGGGGCACCGAGCGAGATGATGAAGGGCGCTTTTGGAATCCGTCAAAATGACGTACTTACCGCGTTCTAAAGATGCTATGTACGAAATCGCTTCCGCTATAGCCACTAACTCTGTGTACATAATTGATATATCCGATGAGATCTTAATTTTGACGGATAAGTTAGACTGCGGATCGAAAATGGCCAGGCCGGACACGGCACTCTTTTTGGAGCCATCCGTATAAATTTTATAATAATTTGAATAGTTGCTGCATATATAATTGTCACAAATCTGTTTCAGAGCATTTGGATTATAACTTTGTTTTGAATTTGTGACAGGTTCAATGCCCGGTTTTATTTTGGAAATATCCACACTGCTAACCCATTTATTTAATAGAAAAATTGCATTTCTAGGTCCCGAATAAATAGAGATATTTTTATATTGTTCGTGAATGAGAATAAGAATAGGTTTTATTCTGCGTCTGCAGAGATAACTCTGACTTAAATTGTTCAACTCATCTAATAACTTAATATTGTCATTATTAGACCAAGATTTTAAACGCAACCAGTATTTACCCGCTAGATAATATCTTCGAATACTAAGTGGCTGTATGCATAGTTCGTATTCCATAACATGTATAGCTGTGCTACGAATAAATCCACCTATAACACGCATGCATTGATTCTGCACCTTATCTAATTTACTTAAATGCGTTTTACAGCTGTTCCCGTAGATAAAATTAGCATAATCTAACCTACTGCGTATGCTAGCTATGTATAGGCGCCTCAAATGACTAGGGTGCATTCCCCAGCCTGACCCAGATAGTACTTTAAATATATTTATGAATTTAAATGTTTTATTCGCTAACTCATTAATGTGCTTGCCCCATCGTAAACCCCTATCCAGCCAAACACCAAGATATTTATAGCAGTCCACCACTTCAAGTATTGAATCATTTATCGATAGATTGACAGATTCCCGTAAGAAATTATTCCTAAAAATACAAACCTTACTTTTTGATGACGAAATGTTTAACCCTATTTTTGATAAAAACATTGCTAATTTATTCAGTGCTATCTGGAGTTCACCCGATCCTTCCATTATGTCGTCGCAGGTATAGTAAAGGACGAAGTCGTCGGCGTATTGCGATATTTGCACGTTTTGTATTTCCCTGCATATTTGCAATGTTGCAATATTAAAAAGTATCGGAGAGAGTGGATCGCCTTGGGCTAGTCCACGATAAGTACTACGGGTAATTTTGACATTATCTAAATTAATATTTAAATTTCTTTCTTTTAAAAAATTATGTACACATTTGAGAGCCAATTCCCAACGAGTCCATGATGTTAAGTAAACTTAAAATATCAACGTTGTTATATGCACTATCTATATCTATGAAACATGCTATAGTTTTTTTCCTTTTTATAAAACCTAATTGTATACGTGTGACTAAACTCGATATATTGTCCAATGTGGAATGACCTTTTCTAAAACCGGTTGTATTATTAGAAAAAATATTATTTCTTTCAATAAACCACTCTAATCTATTTATTAGAATGTTGTGAAAGATTTTGCAAAGACATGATATCATAGATATAGGGCGAAATGTTGTCACAGACTGCGGGTCTCGACCGGGTTTAGGTATTGGTACTATTGTTATGTCCCGCCACTGCTTAGGTACGAAACCGGTTTTAAAATACTCATTATATAATTTAGTGAGGATAATTTTACAATTATCGGGGAGGTGTGCTAACATCGAATACGATATATTATCGCATCCAGGTGTGGTGTCTTTATGTCTTAAACTACAATTCAGTTCCTGTAATACTATTGGTACCTCTAACGCATTATTGCATGATTGAAAATCTGGAGTATTGGCACAACAATAATCTGGTGTTAAACTTTGAAGTAATTGACAGGCTTTGTCTCTGTCGACATGGCACCGCGTAGAATTGGAACCTTTAAACCATTTCATTCTTCTCCACAGTTCGCCTTGAGGTGTTGAACCATCTATTGAAGAGCAGTACTCTTGCCAAGATTTATCTATTTCTTGGCGTATACGTTTTTGAGCAACTCTAATTTTTTCTTGCAAATTTGAGGCACTGTTAGGTGTAGGGTTGCGACGAAAGGTGGTCAGGGCTAACCGACGTTCTGCCACTATTTTAGATAAAGCGGTGCTCCAATACGGTTTGGGACTAAACTTACTTTCAGGGTTAGTATTAGTTTTAATGTATGGAATGTGACAGTCAGCGACATAATTTATGTTATCAATAAATTCGTTGTAAGATTGTTGCAAATCACCTGTTATAATAAAATTACACAACTTTACGTCTAAATCGTTGGTATATGATTCCCAATTGGCACTTTTAAAGTTTCTTTTTGATGAATATGAATAATTAGGTTTAAAATGTGTGACTATTTTTACAACAATATGATCGCTTCCTAAAGTTTCACTTAAGGTGGACCAATTTATTCTAAGCGCGATATCACATGTAGCTAGGGACAAATCGGGAGAACTCTTAGCTAAAATACCTCCTGAATATTGAATACGTGTAGGTTGACCATTATTCAAAGTTATGTAAGGATTGTCAAGTAGTGCGTTAAAAATTTGAGTGCCTTTAATATTATTTTTAGATGACCAATTAGGGTGATGCCCGTTAAAATCACCGAGAATCAAGGTGTTTGATGATAAAAATGAGAATAATTGATCCCAGTCCTGTTGAGTAGTTCTTACGGATGGTGCACAGTAAATTGAGATTAGATTCTGAATATGGTCGCAATTGTAAAGTTTTATACCTATAGTTTCGATACCGGGATTGCTACAGTTGACATTAATTATTTGCGACCTTATCGATTTGTGTACTAAAATTGCGACTCCACCCCACCCGTCGTCCCTATCCAGCCGATGAATGGTGTAACTATTTACCTTAACGTTGATGTCGGGCGTTAGCCACGTCTCACACAGAGCAGCAATGTGGATTTTTTCCTGAGACATTAATTGTTCTAAGGCAACCAATTTGGGTTTCAGACTTCTAGCATTCCATTGTATAATGTTTAGTTTAAAATTATTTTTCAACATGTCAACCATCTTGACGTACAAAGTCAAAAATGAACTGCAAAATAGGCCAGTCAGGGAGAAGATCTACAAGAAAAAATATTAAACACTCAGCACAACACTTAACAGCCAACTTGATTTTAGATTGCACAGATGCGCCTTTGATGAAAAGAATTTCTTTCAATCTCTGTAGTAGATCCTCGACTAATGCGGTTCTCTCGGACTTTTTTTTGTCTGGGAATGTTTCTTCTATAATTTCGTCCGGTTCAGATGGTGTGTCGCTTTTGGGTTCCTCCGTCCATTTTAAGGGCGTAGCAGGACGTCGCGTTTTTCGCGCCGGCCGCCGTTGTCTCTTGTTCTCCTCATGGATAACCGCCTTAGTCTTGACGATCTCAGCGTACATAGGTGTTTTTAATTGTTTATTTGTTTCAATCATTTCCGGAAATACATTTTTATAGTATTCTAATGAGGGTTCCTCTTTCTGAGCGTTATTTTCGTTTTTAAAGGGTTGCGAAGATTGGGGTAGTTGGGGGGCTACGTACATTGTTAATGCTCTTCTATATGTACAGTTAAACTCGGCCATAATCTCTCGGAGTCGTTTTTCTTTTAGAAAAGCTGGACACGTTTTAGACATTGCCATGTGACGTCCGTCGCAATTAATACATGTATAGTGCGTTGTTTCACAATTCCCATGTTCTCCTGTACATTTTGGGCAAAAGACCTTGTTCGAGGGGCATCTCTTAGTGACGTGACCCAGTCTCCAGCATTTGGCGCATTGTGAGACTGGGAAAACGTACGGCTCCAATTTTATACGGATCCCATCGACATTGACGTAGCTCGGTAGTAGCGAACCTCTAAAGCAAAGACGGACTGACTCGCTTGCCTTCCAACCTTCACTCTCACTATCCTTATAGCGGCGTTTCAGGCGGTAGGCCGATAACAACTCAATATTTCCGGGACAAGATATATTCTTAACAATTTCCCCCTCTTCCAGATCTAAGTCTACGTTTTTAATAACACCGAACGAAAGATTTTTTTCCATAGCTCTATGAATCCTCCAGCCCTTTTCCCGAAATTCTTGACAATTTTCTAATTTGATGGCGCATGCTTCAGCCGTGACATCTACACGAATTTTGAATGGATTAATAAATTTAATTTTTTCAATTTCAACAAGGTTATGGCTCTTCAAAAGTTTTGCAAATGAAAATAACTTTGGCATTTTTTCATTACATGAAATATACATCTCGATTAATTCAATTTTGAGTTTCTTCTCTTTCGATTTCACTGTATTCCAATCTGTCTCATTTTCAATTTCTGACGAATCTACTTCTGTTTTCTCCTTTTTCCTCTTAATATCTCTTTTTTTTGTCATTTCAACCTCAACTAAATTCTCTTCTTGGAGTTTCATTTCTACTTCGACAATGGGTTTAATTACTTCGTCATCCAGCAAAGTTTCGCTATTTAGAAGTGCAAAACTATTGTGGTAATTAATTTCCTCGTCGTCCATTGTTAGACACTTAATAGCACATCGTTATCAGTGCCTCCTGTAGCCGATAGGTACCCGGCGCACAGGTGCAGCGCGTGGACAATATAAAACGAGCGCCCGGTGATAACAATTAAATGCTACGAATGACACAATCACCTCGATCGAGTGTCGATCCGAGAGTCTGTATAATAGTTTTAATATACTATATATTTTTTTAAGCCCACGTCACCGCCCCCACCTCCAACAATCCCTATCCAGAGCTGTTTGCCACCAACTTTCCCAAAAGTCTATATTACTTATTATTAATATAATGATAGCCCTGATTAGTGTGTAAATCTATATAAATAAAAATGAATTGTTGTTCGTTAGTCTGATTAAAACTCGAGAACGGCTGAACGGATTTATGTTATCATAGTCTTGAAATGTTCGTGGAGGTCTAGGGAAGGTTTAAAAGGCGAGAAAAAATCGAATAATTGACGGGAATAAAAAAATGAATAAAAACCCGTGCAAAGCCGGGGCGGGCCACTAGTATCTATATAAATAAAAATGAATTGTTGTTCGTTAGTCTGATTAAAACTCGAGAATGGCTGGGCCGATTGAGCTGATTTTGTTTTTTTTTCATATGTTTGACGTAGTCCAGGGTAGGTCTAAACGGTGAGCAAATAAGGAAAAATTGCCGGGAACTTTTTTTACCCGTGCGACGCCGGGGCGGGCCGCTAGTTAAATATAAATCTATATAATGTATGTATACATTTATATTATTTCATCTAGTTCTAAGATCTAATTGATAGTTCATAAGTTAACTCTCTTTTTTTTTGTATTCGTGTCCTAAACTCTACAACTCTATTGTATACAACACAACTATAATTAGGATTCTTCTGATCATCTGCAACACAACAGAGTTCCAAAATTGTTTTGTTTTCAAGCTCTATGTCAAAAAATAAAAACCATTTGTTCGGTTTTTTTTTTTTTATTATACATATTGAACATCCAGACCACGGAGAAAGTGCTTGCAGAACATACAAACACTTGACTCCTCGGCGGGAATCAAACGTGCTACCTCTTGCGCCGCAAGCGAACCGCCGCCCACATCTACACTGAGGCAGTCAGAATGTTAATGTTTCATTTTGTTCATAATAATGAACTTATATGTAATTCAGGCACCAAGCGTACATAGTCCGTAATAATCCTAATCGTTTTAGCTTACAATCTGCGAAGTCTGAGTACTAGATAAAGTCTTTAGTTCTAGACTTAGACATTATTCCCACTTAGCCTCGTTTCTAGGTACAGTCGGCACTATAACGACCTCCTGTTGTACGAAAATGATTAATAATATTTTTATAAACGCGTGCAACTATTAATATTATTAAAACTATTAATATTATTAATATTAATAGTTTTAATGGATTCTCCCGCGGGTACGACTTATTTAACCGCAGTAACTAGCCTTCCTCGATAAATAGACTATTTAACAGTGTAAGACAAAAATAAAAATAAATATTGTTGGACAATCAACATAACAACATGCACTAGACATCTGATAAACTTATTATATAAATTAATTACTTAAATCGGACCAGTCAATAATTAAATAAATATTTCCGGACAATCAACACTGCAACATCTAGCCCCGTGGTAAGCGCTAAGCTTGTGTTACGGGTACTAGACATCCGATATACTTAATATAATATACTTGCATAGATAGATATATTTTTACTATACATATTAAACACCCAGACCAAGGAGAAAGCGTTACAAACACTTGACCCCTCGGCGGGAATCGAACCCGCTACCACTTGCACTGCAAGCGGACCTCCGCCCACCGCGCCACTGAGGTAGTCATATTATGAACGAACATTTTTCCATTTATTCTTAGAGGACATTATATTATTGATTTATTAATTATTTCTTGACTAGCATGACATTATTTACATTTGGATTTTTTTTATGTTACCTACCTATAATGTAATAATGTTTTTTTTAAATAAAATCAATTAAAATTTTAGTTTAGTTAAGTAATTACCTATAAAAACACAATTTCAATGATTTTTTTTAAGTATAAATAAATATTAATAAATGAGCTATTATAATAGGATTCAAACATTTTACAAAGTTGGTTAGCGTAGCGTAGGACATCTACCAATGAGATACATCAACGATTCGATAAAGAAAAGTATCCTTTTTTTTCAAAAATCTAATTTAAGATTTTTTTTTGTCATATACCCTAATTCGCTGACAGTACCGCGCTTATTAATTACAACCTAAACTGCTCTCGGCTTAGCGAAATGAAATCAACTAATTAACTTCGTACACGATGTAGATTCGCGAAATTATGTTACGAATGTTAAAATTTTAGAGTAATTAGTCCGTCATCCTACTACTATTATAAAGGCGAAAGTTTGTAAGTATGGATGTATGGATGTTTGTTACTCTTTCACGCGAAAACTACTGAACCGATTTAAATGAAATTTGGTACACAGAATCTCTAGAGCCTGAAAAAAAACATAGGCTACTTTTTACCGCGGGAAAACGTCATTCCGCGGGAAAACGTCATTCCGCGGGAAAATACATTATAACGCGGGTAACACCGCGGGGCACAGCTAGTTCAATATAAAAGCTTTTATCAATGCAGCCCCGTAATATATAATAGGGTAGATGACTTAAAAATAATAATAATTATTCGTCATCATAATTATTAACGTTCCCACTGCTGGGACACAGGGACTTCTCTCTTGGCGAGAGAGATAATCAGTTAAATTTAGATTATTTAAACAAATCTGTAACTTTTCTTTTTTCTTGCAAGCCAAAAATCAAGATGTAACAGTGCATTGAAGTCAACTCAATTCAATTCGCAGTTCCAAGCCCAAAACTTTGATGTTTATAACTAATTTATATCTTTGAACTTTCTTATTAAATTGATAAAGTAAAAAATCGGTCTCTTAACACAGGCGGACTAAACAGCATACCATTTTTTTTGCCAAATGTCAACCTAACCTTTTTAGGCTAATATATTATGCAGGTATTGCGTTTGTCCGAAATTTGTATTTTTTATAAAGATACTATCTGACCCCAGAAAACGTTGTTTCGCAAAATGAATAATAATAGCCGATTCTCAGACCTACTGATTATGCAGATAAAATTTCATAATAATCGGTTAAGCCGTTTCGGAGGAGTATGGTAACTAACACTATGACAGGTAAATTTTATATGTAAGATAAAAAAAACTTCTTACTTAAATAGGCATGCTAAGTATTTCACTTTTTCAATAAATAGCAATCTAACACTGAAAATATTTTACAAATCGGACCAATAGTTCCTGAGATTGGAGCGTTCAAACAAACAAACTCTTCAAATTAATAAAATTAACTAAAATAAAATTAACCTAGTAAATACCCAAGGAGAGACCAAGGAGAAAGTGCATGCATATTAGTACCTATAGATTCAAGTATAAAATTATTAAAGCTACGCAACAAGGTGAAAAGTAGAATATTGGCAACCTTTCAAAATGGCGCCGGAAAAAATTAAAAGCTCATGAGACACTCATATAGCCCCAGTTTTAATCTTCTTCTTCTTCTTCTTTTAATAGATGGCATTCGTGACTGGCTATATGGCCGTCAACAGCCAATGTCCGTGTGTTTTGTTGGACATTTTTGATTCGATAAGATTTTCAACCATAAAACAATGGGAGTCGAGTTAACAAATACAAAAACAAAAAAAAAATGTCCCAACAATAAAAAATAAAAATAAATTAACAAAGTTGATTATTGACACTGAGAAACTACATAAAACTAAACTAAATGTGAAATGAATATCTATGGATTATTAAAAACTACAAATACATAAAATAATACATAAATTAAATATTTACAATTTAATGTTATTTACAGAGATAAATTTACAAAGTTTTACTATAAATGGGGAAAACACAAGAGACAGAACAGTTTTATATGATATGGGGCGCGGAATATTTATAGGAATTATATTATACAGAGATGAATTTAATTTAGAACAGGAAAAAAGAAGATGATTTATATCACCTTCCTCTAAGCCACACTCACAAAGAGAATGGTCCCTGACCCTTATCTTAGCAAGGAATACTGGAGAACACACGTGACCCAGTCTAAGTCGACATATAGTTGAAGTTGTGATTTTGTTGGCTTTCCGATATTTGAAAAACCAAGGCTTAGTAGGTATATCTTTCTGAATATCTCCATAGTGCCTACCTTTAATAAGTTTAGATTGATTCCACATTCTATACCATGATGTTATTAAGTGAAAGTTAGGTGTCGTGCATAAGTCATGAGAATAAATCAATAAATGTTCCTCAGAACCTATCTGGATAGCTTGTTTGGCGCATAAGTCTGCAGATTCATTACCAGGGATGCCAGAGTGACCTGGTATCCAAGCTAGAACTACATTGATATTCAATAATTTGCATCTATAAAGGGCTTCACGAATCTTGAGAATGATAGGAAATCTTGATTTAGAACGAAAGGGGCTAGAAATAACAGAAAGAAGAGAGCTTTTTGAGTCTGAAAATATAATTGAATTATTAAGATTGTGCGATTCAACAAATAGTATAGCTTCCAAGAGCGCTATTGATTCAGCAGTGAATACAGATGAAATAGAAGGGCATTTATAACTTAAAATTAATTTAGAAGAAGGAATCCAAACTGCTGAACCAACAGGAGAGGAATCACTAATTTTGGAAGCATCTGTGTAAATTGTAATCCAATCATTATATTTACTTCGTAATTCCTCATTGAAACTGTTTTGAGCATATGTAGTTCCCTTTATAACGCCAAAGTCTAAAATTATATTAGGCTGATATATTAAGGCTTCATAAGGTGTCGAAAATAGCGGATTTTTGTTGAATTTAACGACGCGATGTGGAAGATGGGTGTACTTCATAAAACTACGAATTAAACATGGAATTTTATCAAACTCGTCATTGATCATAGGTTCTAAAAGTTTAAATAATACTTCAAGTTTGTCTAACAGTGGATGGCTCGAATTTTGAACAAGTTTAAAAAAGAAACGATCCGAAAGATATTGTCGTCTAAGTGAGGGCGGCGGATCTACACACTCCAACTGCATTGCATTTATAGGAGATGATTTCATCGCGCCTAGAATGATCCTTAAACATTTTGCTTGCACCTTGTCCAATTTGTCAAGAGCCATTCTCGTGCTAGGGTCAAAAAGAAAAGACCCATAATCCATATAACTACGAACAATTGCGTTATACAATAATTTTTGACAGTAGGGATGCGAACCCCACCAAACACCAGACAAAGATCGTAAAATATTTATATTTTTTTCACATTTGTCTGCAATGTAAGTAAAATGAGGCACACCAGACATTCTAGTATCAAATTGCATTCCTAAAAATTTTACAGTATTTGATTGTTCTATTCGTTGACCCTCACCGAATATGTTCATGTTCGGGATAATTCTTTTTTTTGAAAAAACAACGCAGTTACTTTTCGATGGTGAGAGAGATAGACCATGATCATTTAACCAATCACTAAGAATATTAAGATTTGAGTTTAAGACATCCTGCGCATGTTCAACTGAGCTTGAAATAACATATAATACAAGATCGTCTGCGTACTGTAAACAGCTACATGATAACATATTGTTTAAGTCTGATGTGTAAATACTATATAGCAAAGGACTTAAAACAGAACCTTGAGGTAGACCTTTGAAAATATGGCGAGGCGCTGATAAATTACCCTGGTTTTTGACAACTATTTTTCTTTCCATGAGCATGTTATAAATAAAACGAGTAATTTTCATAGGTATACTAAGGGATTCTAATTTTTTCTTAAGAATCGGGAGTTGAACATTATCATAAGCAGCTGTGATATCAAGAAAAACTGCGAAAACTGATTCTTTGCGAATGAAGGCAGATCGTATATCAGTGGTAAATATACTTAAACTATCAAGTGTACCCATACCCTTTCGAAACCCAAACTGAGTACTAGAAATCAAACAACCATTCTCAATTATCCATTCAAGTCGAAATTTCAACATATGTTCCATAATTTTAGCGAAAATTGACGACAGGGCTATTGGCCTGTAGCTGTTGTGGTCAGAAGAATTTTTTCCGGGTTTAATTATAGGAATAATAATTTGTGTTTTCCATTCTATAGGAACAACACCATAATCAAAAAAAATATTTACTAAAGACAAAAAGTATTGTTTGACAATAGTTGGCGCTTTAACTAAAAACGAGTATGGAATACCATCGAACCCAGGAGAAGTATCCTTAAGTCCTGTTAAAGCCTGAGTTAGTTCTTCATTTGTAAATTTAGTGTTAAAATTTGAATGAGACGGACTATTATAAAAAAATGTGGATAAAGATTCCAAAGTAGGGACAAAAGGAGGAGCTAATTTATCAATGAACTTGTCAAGCCATGATGTTGGGTCATAAGAAGTTAAATTACTATTATTACAAGACCCCCTGTACATTTTAATTTGACGCCAAATATATGAAGGTGGAGCTCTTGGAGAAAGATTTTCACAAAAATTTAGCCAGCCTTCTTTTTTTCTTTTTGATAAAACCCTACGAGCTTTAGCAGCAGCGTGCATATAATCAGTGAAATTTTTGTCAGTCATGGAACTATTATAATTTATTTCAGCTATTTTCCTATTTTGCACAACAGCCGTGCATTTAGAGTTCCACCACGGAGGTGAAATATTGTACCATGATGAGGATTGTTTTTTGTGCGGAATATTTTTATCCGCAGACAAGCCTATGATATCCACCAATTTATTATATGCAGAAAGATAATACTTAGATGGGGCATAAGTTTGTATTGTTGGAAGATTTATCGCTAAGTTTTCTAAATTTAAAGCATATGAATCCCAATCAGCAGCAGAGAGCCTGTACTTCAGGTTAGGGTTATAATTGATAACAGGAGTAAATCTATTAGGAATTCTTAACAATATCGGAAAGTGATCGCTACCATAAGAAGAAGAGAGGGTTTCCCATGCCAAATTACAGGCAAGGGAAGGAGAGCAGATAGTTAAATCTACAGCACTACGAGGATTCTGAGAAGGTAAAACTCTACGAGTTGCAGAGCCATTATTTAAGATGCAAAGATTTAAGTCATCTATCATATCTATTAATAGACGGCCAAAGATATCACAGTGACTAGAACCCCATAAACTATGATGGGCATTTAAGTCACCTAATAAAATAATAGGTGAAGGAACAGAGTGAATAGCACGAACAATATCGGCAATTAAAGAGGAGTTAGGATGAGGAATATATACAGAAATAAAACTTATATCAAAAGCTCTTATAGCTACTAAGTTAATGTCAGATGAGTGAGGAGGTAGAGAAATGAGAGAAAAAGGAAGTAAGTGTCTAACAAGTAGGACACTACCTGCATACCCGTCGGCCCTGTCATCTCGGTGACATGAGTATCCAGGAAGCCTGAAATGGCTACCCGGAGCAAGCCATGACTCCGAGATGGCAATGACCGACGGATGAAATTTATTGACTAGGTGGAGTAGTTCAGGTTTACGACGTCGGAGACTTTTTGTGTTCCATTGGAGAATGGACACTGGATCCATTATTATTGGTAACAGTAGAAATAATTTGGGAAAGTAAATGGGCAACGTTGGACGGTGTGGAGGAGCTGGATGTAGAGATAAACTCAATTATCAATGACATAAGTGTTTCTAACAGAAGGTTTTGTCTATTTTCTGATGAACCAGATGCAATTTGTGGGAAAGCATGACCATTTGGAAGCGAGGTTAAAGGATTGGAAACAATAGAGTGATGTGCAGATTTATCATAAGATTTACCCAATTGAGGTTTTGGGCGAGGAGATGCATATACCGTTTTTACAAACGATTTTGTGGGATTAATCGAATCCTTTTGAGAAATAACGTTGATAGCAGGAGAGGTAGATTGAGAAACTTCAGAAAATGATCTAATAACCCTGGGAAAGTTTGTCGATGCTTCGTGATAAGAAACTCCATTCTGAGTCATGAAGCATTTGATACTCTTTTGGCGCTCTAATTCAGGACAGTTTTTATGGGATGAAAAATGTTGACCGGAGCAATGTATACATGTGGCGTTTTCTTCGTTGACATCACAACTATCACCAATATGATCTTTTGCACACTTGAAACATCTAGGTTTCGATCGACATTGTGATTTAACATGGCCGAAGCGGCAACAGCTCATGCATTGAATAGTAGGAAGTTGATACAGTTCAACTGGTAACGATGTGTGGAATGAGTAAACATGCTTAGGAAGGCATTGGCCCCTAAAGGTAAGCACTACCGTTTGAGTAGGTACCCATGAAACCAACCCATTCTCTGTTGATTTACGGTTTAAGCGACGAGCCTTCACAACAAAACCACAACCTTCAGGAATTTCCAATGATTCGGCGAACTCGTCTAAGGATAAGTCAACTGGAACGTTGCGAACCAGTCCCATGCGAGTAATATTAAATGAGGGAATTGTAGCTGTATATTTGCATAGATCTAGTATTTGATTGCTCAGAAAACTATTCGCATCCGCAGCAGTTTTAAATTCAACAGAAATACGATTGCGCCCTATAGACTTGACACCGTCACAGCAAATGTTTTTAATCTTATGTATTTTTAAAAACTGACCAAATTTAATAGGACGAATCGTAGTACCTGCTGAAGGGTCAGGTTCCGTTCTACTAACATGAATAACAAATGGGCCTTTGTCAACATTCGTGTATTCTTTTATACCAAGAACCATTATAGGATGGTGATAAATTGATTGCAATGAAGCTGAAGCCATTTCAGTATTTATAATAGTTTTTTTAGTATTATTGGGCTCCTCATTTAAAACTAACCTTCTCTTCGATCCGGTTTTGGCAACATCTGTACTAATATATAAATCAGGCGGATCGGGCGGTTCCGGTGCCGGAGGAATAGCCTCTGGCAACAAAAGCGTCGGATCGATTTCCATTTTTGTCTATGCCAACGCGGGCAATTTCAAAAATGGTATGCGGTGAAAATTTTTTGAATTAAAATAATCTATAATACACTATATTACATTAAAAATTATTACTTACATACAAAGAAGACACTACACACTACAAAATAAAAAATAATCAACTTATTTGCAACTCAAAAACACATGAAATTAATTTTCTAAAACTCAAAGACTCCACTTCTATGCTTATCGCTTCAAATCCAAAATTCGAATCCCAGTTTTAATCAATTTGGCATGTTCCAGTGAAACTTCAAGTTTTCGTGGCAACAGCTATTCAACCGTTTTCAGAAGTTCGAACATGACGAATTTCGAATAGACTTCAAATAGCTTTTCATTTTTAATTTGACATGTTTTTAATGTTTGTTACAAAACTTTTTGCTCCATCCATGGGTCCTTTATTTAATTTTCAAGATACAAGATATAAAATAATTTATTTCCATTGTTTGGTTTTACAAGTCTTAGAAACGTGAAAAATAAAATACTAAAAAACATAAACACATTAAACATAGGTTAAAGATGAATAGGAAATAAATTTATGGTATTTCATAATTTATAATTTGATAGGATTTAAATGATAAAACTATTATAATAGGTATCATTAAAATTTTATGCTTATTTGCAAATATCACACAAAAATATTTTTTTTTCTGTCCAGTTATTTGCTGTGCATTTGGGAAGTCTGCAAGAAATTGCTTTAAGCAATAAGGCTATCCATAACGCATTTTGTATTAGTTAAGACCTTATTTTATTATTGTTTTTAATCTTATATATTTATATGGAAAACCAACAGAACCAAACTTGTTTGAAGGACATGAGACATTCAGCACTTGGCCAGCGTGGTGAACTAAGGCCTAAGCTCTCTCGCCAAGAGAGAAGTCCCTGTGTCCCAGCAGTGGGAACGTTAATAGGGTGATGATTATGAGTGACCACGTCTTATAAACAATGCTTTATAAAAATTTAAAACTAGTTGGTGTGTAATAAAGCATTGAGTTATTATTATTATAACACGAGATCTCGCAGTCTTTTCATCCATAAACCCGCGAGATCTCGCTTGAGCCCCAATCTCACGATATTTGAATACCCTAATTATAGTATTGTACCTTGTTGTAGTTTCACAAACGGACTTTTTTTATACGGAACGGATTAAAACAGATATATACGACTCGTCCACTCCCTAATAACAAATTAACCCTATCTCTGCCAATGCCAAACACCAGATAATTCCCCTACCTATTTGTTTATCTGTCATGAGTCATGAGAAAAAAACCCCTACGAAACATACGGACATTGGCTGTTGACCGCCATATAGCCAGTCACGGATGCCATCAAAATAAAAGAAGAAGAAGAGAAAAAACAACTTAAATGTCCAGTGAATGTGGTTACGGGATGCTGATTAAGAAATTTATTTAAGAACTATTTAAAGGGTTTTAATATTCAATTAATCTCCACGATATAGGCTTTGCCTAGTGTACTAGATCGCTGGTTAATTTCTATGTACTGTAATTTTTTAGTTAAAAAACTTTATTTTTTGCATTCCTAGTTGTGGGCTGAATACATTGACTTTTACTTTTTAAGATACGACATGTATTTATTAATATGTATTCTTGTATAAAGTGGCCTGCTTTAACTGGAATCCTATAACCACAATCACTGTAAATTATCTAACTAGATTGCTATTATAAAGTACGCTAAATATTCCAGTTGTGTTTTTTCTATTCGTATTCAATCCTTTCAAAAGCGATATCTCGATAGTGTACTATTTTGTTTTATCCGAATATATTGTTAGTTAAACTTTAATGATTTTGAATAAGTGATAAACCTTACTTTTTAGTTTACGAATGCGTCTTATTTTTTTTTAACCCCCCACCTAAAAAGAGGGGTGTTTTTTTAACAAGTTTGACGTCTCTGTCTGTCTGTCTGCCTGGGACATAATAGTGCCCAAACGGATGGAGCCATTTTAAGTTTTCAGTCTGTCTGCCTGGGACATAATAGTGCGCCGCGAGTGTTCTTAGACATGTTACATGAAAATCGGTTGTGCTGTTAAAAAGTTAAGGGGGTGAGACTGGGGAAGGAAAACCGAAAATCTGCAAATATACTCGATTGGTTTATCAAATGAAAGCGCACCTCGTGCACATTACAAAATATTATGGTCTTTTACTTTTAAGAAAATTAAGGCATTGTTAGTCAGAAGAACAAGACTAATAAGACACGTCCATAACGTTACGGATGTATCTTAATCTTTTTCTGTATAAAATTTAAAAATATGTTTTATAAAAATTGGTTGACTTGTTTATATGTTATGGGTAAAATTGGGGAAGGAAAACCGAAAATCTGCAAATATACTCGAGTATCGAGTAGTAGGAATCAAATGAAAGCGCATCACGTGCACATTACAAAATAGTATGACTTTTTACTTAAAAGGGAACTAAGGTTTTTGGAATCGGGAGTTTTTTTAATTGTAAAGTTAGATTATTATACATAACAATTAGGAAACAAATGATAGAATACATAACAGATTTAAGGGCCAAAGACTCGTCCGCACACCCCAAAATAAATTGACCCTATCTCTGCGAATAAAACACCAGATAAATCCCTTATTTGTTTATCTGTCATGAGAAACTTACTGCTGACACAGGGTGTCCCAATGTGAAGCAAAATTACAAAGTCAAAGTCAAAACGTTTATTTCCTTAGAAGCATATGCATACACATGGCCAGGTCACCTTTAAGCTCATTTAAATAAAAACTAAGAATAATCAAGGAAATAACATTGTCTTGACAGTTCGCTTCAATTTTTTAAACAGAGTTAAGAAGCGAATAGAACAACTCAGCTTTCATCTCTTGTTGTATACAGTTAAATAGATGTGTATCTTCTTGTCAAAAATAACTTATCATCTTCCAAAAAGGAAGGAAGTTTTTGAACCTGATGAATATTTATTACTAGCTATACAGGCCACTGCGTTGCTCGCGTTTTTGAATTTTTGGAAAACGAAATTTGGATAAAAAATAGCCGTGTTGGCTAAGTGGGAGAACACGTACTCGACTTTCATTCCGAAGGTCGTGGGCTCAAATCCCGCCACGCACCTCTGGATTTATCTTCTTGAAAAATGCATGCGCGCTTTAAAACACGTGCTTTAACGGTGAAGGCAAACATCGTGTGGAAACCGGCATGTTTTTGAAGAGTTTGAAGGGCATGTGACATTCACCAACCCGCAGTTGGCCAGCGTGGTGAATTAAGGCCTAATCTCATTCGTCAAGAGAAAGTCCCTAGCAGTGGGTACGTTAATAGGGTGATGATGATGTTGAATTTTCTATAATCGAATGGGCTATCTAACATTTCAATATTTTTTCAAAACGGACCCTTAGATCCATTATACAATAAATAATTATTAGATCTTAATGATTTTTAATAATTAATTAATCGGTGGCCTTTGGCGGCCTCTCTATGGTTTAACTATTTATGCTGTAAAATAATTATTCAGAATCTTTTAAACTTACCTAATTTACAAAATGTTTAAATATAATGTTAAATACTTACCAACTGTTCATATAATTAAGATAGTTTATTTATGTAAATAGAAAGTAAAGTAAAAGTAAAAAAAAACATTATTTGTCATAAAATGAGGTACCTACAGTAACAAAACTAAGGTGCAATAAAGGATGATACATCTTAAGTTAAGTTGAAGTTGTAATGCCCCAACGGGGCTAATGTCAGGGAATCTATTATGTTTACACCTGTATTGTAACATGAAGCAACAAATAAATGAATATGAATGAAAATATTAAGACACATCCGTATCCTTCGCACGCTGGATTCGTACCTGCACGAACCTGCACCTCCGGGAAAGAGCCCCGAACAGTCAATAATTAAATACAAAGAAAGTATTACATAATTAACTCTTTCTCTTTTAATTAGTCTTTAGAACTTTACCACAAGTGCTAGTTAGAAACAGTGTTGCAGTAAACATATTAGCGCTTCCAAGCAATCAATAAAACAAACTCTTTAGCTTTATAATATTATTAAAGATGTTAGTAAGCTTCTATTTGTTTTTACCGACGATGTTTTCGTGTTTCGTAATGTGGTCCGGAGAAGCCATCCTTCTATGTCTTCATGCCTCATCTTAAACCACATCGCCACTTTACATCAGGTGAGATTGTGGTCAAATGCGCATGCTTATAAATCATAAAAAAACATATATTTATCACATTAAAATTTACCTACTTTTAAGTAACTATGAGCGAGTACTTTTCAAGTTATAATTAATAATTCATCCTCATAAAAGTCGTTTCATTTTTGTAAAAATTACACGTTTTGGCTTGCTGTGCATTTTCATAACCAGCCTAAGTTTTTGAAATTTTATTCAGAAAAAGATTAAGACATATCCGTAACATTCGCACCCAGGATTAAGGCATCCTAAGGTTGTGTGGAAGAAATCGCTTTAAGCAACAAGGCCGACCATTACACAATTTTGTATTTAGCTTTTAGTCTTGTTTTTAATTTTGGTGTGTTATAAAGAGTTATATTAATTATTATAATATAACGCAAGAAATATATAGATTTTTGCTTTATTATTTCTATCTCACAACAATGACGGAATATTTTTTATGTATAACAGATATGTCTTACAAAATATCTAAGTTGACGTTTCGTGGGAAATGGTAGACCTAAGGAAAGATGGATGAGCTGTGTGAAGGGTCAGAGGTCAATGACATTAGGTTGACATTTTCGTAAATGTCGTTTTTGGTGGTCGGGGCCTTTTGTATGAGATTTGAAACCTAAACTAAACAAGCTGTAATTAAGGAAAAATAAAACCCGATTTAGACCTAACATTTTTGGGAATTTTCAGTGTCTATATTATTAAGTGAGAACGGCTCATAAGCGACTTTAAATCGATATACGTGACCTCCGGGTGGTGCTAAGAACAGTCTCTGGTGGTAGGCTTCGGCCGCGGCTTGTCACTTGCCACTTGCCAGTGCGTGAAACGATTTTTTCGTGTTTCGCAATGTGGTCCGGAGAAGAAAAACCTTCTAGGTATTCATGCCCATCTTAGACCACATCGTCACTTTACATCAGGTGAGATTGTGGTCAAATGAAGGCTTATCAAGCTAAAAATATCCTAAACGGTTAGTCGGTTAGAAAAATGTTGAAAGAAAACTAAAATGATTTTTAAATACCTAATTCAACGGTATAATAATGAAGTTACTTAATTTTGTAATTAACGTATTGTTGTATGTCCATTTTCTTGTGTGTACATTAAATTGATTTTGTTGTTTACTATATCGAATACAAAATAAACATAAATAGAAGGTAAAATACATACTAAATACCTACTATAGATAGTATGTCTAGACCAATACCTAATTAGTGTCTTTGTGTTTGATGTTTTGTTTTGTTTTCCTGTAATGTTCCATAAAAGAGTTGAACAAATTCTGTTTTTTTAATATTTGTCATTGAATGTACCTACTTGCTGTGTTTGTTAATTGTCTGTACTTATGTGTGTCCAAAATAAATAAACCTAAAAATAAATGCTTATTACTTATTATAATTAAAATACAGACAGTGAAGTAAAGAGAGCAAAAAGGATTTTTTACGCATTAAATCCGAAAAATAATTCAAACATCCCGTATTTTTTATTCCCGGGAACGAATGCAAAGTTTTTTTCCCATGACATCCATTCTAAAGAGATTATTGTGACAAGTTTGATTTGGGGTGAAAAGGGGCGAGGTATTAAAAGGTTTTTTGACGCGAACGAAGCTTGGAAAGGTCATTTTTAGGTTGGTTTATTTTATAAGCTTTTTAGAGTTTTTGCGATGAATAATTCTGGCATGAAGTTGATTTAGAATAATATTACCTACTGGATGGATATGAATCGTACCTGAAAAAGAAAATAAGAATAAGAGTTGTAGTAGTAAATTGTGTGTCATGTACATGAAGATCTTAAATAAAATCGAGTATCAACAATTTGATCCACTTCGGACATACAATATAGTAATAATTTAACACAATAGTTAATTGGATTATAATTTATGAGTTATCTATATATATAAAAATGAATCGCAAAATGTGTTGCCAAGCGGATAACTCAACGACGCCTGGAGCAATTAAGCCAATTCTTTTTTTAATTTTCATTGGAGTTCAAGGATGGTCTTAACGGCGAGAAAAAATCGAATAATTGCCGGGAAAACAATTTAGAATAATAACCCGCGCTAAGTCGGGCGGGCCCCTAGTTGTTTATAAAAAAGCCGTGTTAGATAAACAAGCTCGACTTAAATTACGAAGGTCGTGTGTTCAAATCTCGCCGCGCACCTCTGGATTCTTCTCCTACTAAAAAGTGCGATTTAAACGTGAAGGCAAACATCGCGAAGAAACCGGAAGGTATTGAGAACTTAGAGGAGTTTGAAAGACATGTAGACATAGTAACATCCACCAATCCACACTTAGTGAATTAAGGCCAAATCTCTGTCGTCAAGAGTCCCTGTGTCCCAGCAGTGGAAACGTTAATAGGGTATTGATGACTGATTGTTTATAAGAGTTGAAAAATAGTTCAATTATTGGAGTTTACTCCTTAAGAAACGATTTGAGTTATAAGGCCCGGTACGGTAATTTATGGGGAGTAAAATCAAGTGTTAATAAAAGTTGAGGCGTTACGTAGAAAGAGACAAACAAATATATCTGTAGGATTAAACGTATAAAAGAATGAGATGGAATACCGTCGAAACGTCTCGTTCGAAATAAGAACTTTAACGCATTTTGATTGGTTGTTTGTTGTGTCTCTGGAATGCGAGTTACCATTTTTGACATTCGAATACGCGTTCGAAAAAGTTTTGCTTGTAAAAAGGTTCCATGACGGCATTTAAAACTAAAAAGGTTGTATGCTGTTCTTACGATATTTAAAAATAAAGAAGGTTCTTTCACTTTTTGAAAACAGATCACGAGGCTTTATCAATATAATATCACTTGGCTTTATGGTCAAGTGACTTTTGCCTGCTTATGACAAATAAAAAGAAACTTTCTATTAAGTTAAGAAATAATTAACTTAATATAATTATTTATATTAAGTTAATTAAGTTTATTTTTATTAAGTTTCATCTACTGTTATATTTCTGAAGTGAAATGCAAAAATATTCCATAGCCATTACATTTATATATATACACATAGAGCATATTAAGCATAATATCGTTATTTTACGAGTATGGTCGGTTATAAATATAATCAATATTTATGATGTATCGGTCAAAAGTTATAAGCACACTGCGTGTGCGCAACGTGCGCAAGTTCATTCGGTTAAATTTACTTGCCATTTTTAGTTCAGCACTCTGATATTATTAAAATCAAAAGGAGTAAACTCCAATCGTGCGTCGTAGCTGACACACACACACTTTTTTTTAACTATAAATCAAATTTTGATGGAGTTTCAGTAAAATATGTAGAAACCAATTCAGTTAACGACTAGCTTAATAAGTTGGTAGGGTTATTTCATTTGTTCAGACACAACAACATGGAACTATATATCTATACAATGTATATTAGGTTTGGTTATAATCCATAAGGTTTATATTAGGTTTGGTTATTATAAACTGTCGTGAGAGCACTAGAGTATGATATAATTTCCACATTTATAATATTTACCAACAGTGAAGGGTGGTATAATTTGACATTTAAACCAATATGGCGCCCGTGGGGGAACTGTGAGGTCAATAATAGATTACTTTGAAATAAATCACCAATATCTATTACATACGTGGACCCTTATTGATAATTTATTATCTGGAAGCCGGAGAGGGTAGAGATATATAAGTGTGGGAGCTAAGCTTCTTAATTTTATCGTCAATGTCAAAGAAATTTCAAGTCAAGAGTGATACAAGATATAACATCATTTATTTCCATGGCTTGGTTTTACAATACAATACAAAACCCTTTATTGCACACGCAGGGAAACAAAATACAACAACTCGTAGGAAACAAAATGTACAATGGGCGGCCTTATCGCTAAAAAGCGATCTCTTCCAGGCAACCTTTGGATGGAAAAATAACTTTAATAAAATAATTAGTAGGCAGGGGTGTACAATATTAAATAAAATAATTACATAAAAAAAAACAAATTATATACACATAGGTACCTAAAGATAAATAGGATTCGCTTCGCTTTTTTTATACTAGAGCAAAGATGCGATTAGGCACTCTATCTCATTTTTGTATTTAAACTTTACAATAATTACGAATTGAAGATAAGCCTGCATTTGACCACAATCTCACCTGATGTTGAGCGACGATGTGGTCCAAGATGGACCATGAAGACCTAGAAGGTAGATGGCTTCTCCGGACCACATTACGAAATACGAAAAAATTGCTTCACGCACTGTCCCAGCCCGGAGGGTGGTGACAAGCCGCGGCCGAAGCCTACCAGGGACTGTTCTTAGCACCACCCGGAGGTCACGTAAGGATTCAGAGGGTTACCACTTACGAACGTGAACAGAAAAAAACCTCCAAAACAAATTGCACAGAGCCCTAGGTGTACCAGTCCATCTCATACTTATCGAATTATTCTAACTTCGTTACAGAATTAGTTTTAAACTTTAGTGACTTGTTAATCGTGGTACTTTATAAATGTCAAGTATCAAGATATTCTGTCAGATAGCCGTGATGTATTAGTTGGGCTTCGTCGTAATTAATGAGGGTTTCTTTATAAAAATAGTTTAATTAATAGCGCTATTTTACTCGCTGGCTGGCTTTGAGTATCATGAACTGCTGTCGAAACTACGTTAGTTAATTTTAAGTAGGTTAGTTTTAGGAAATAATTATTTATTGATTTTATTTATAAGTTAATATTCGGACGCCATCGAAATAAAAGAACTATAATAATAATAAATATTTCCTATATCTATTAGTAATATTGACATAGCTAACCATTGACACGTAATATTGACATAGCCAACCATTGCTGAGTGTAAAGTGAAATGAGTAGAGAAATAAGTGAAGTGATAGGTTTTGTTTGTGATTGTTGCATTCGATAGATATTATCAATAGATACTCATAATTGTAATTTTAATAACTATATTTGGACATAAATGGCTTAAATAATAAATAACCATTGCTTATTCGTATTCGTAATTATTCAGATATTATTTTATATAAATTGAGTCAATAATAATTGTCATTTCTTTGGCGATGCTGCTGGGGTTTCTTAAAGCAGTTGTTAAATTTTTAAGTTTGTTATTAATAGTTCATCTTTTGGTTTATGTATATAAATTATATAGTAGTTATTGTTATTAAAGTATGTTGTTTAGGTATTCATGTCTAGTTTTGTAACGAGTATTTTTTGTTTTTGTTTAACATCGTAATTTATTAGGTATTGTGTCTTTTGTCCGCGAGGGCTCTTTATATAGCTTTCTGTAATTTAATTTACCTACTTATTTCGCTGTGTTAGCTGTAGGCCATCCATAGAAATAAATAATTAATATGTTTTTTTTTTTACTTATTTAACAAAGACTCAAGGACAGAATCAATTCGTCCCAAGTTATATATCTATCCATAGACACAAAAGACGACAATAATTCCCGTCCCTATCTACGCATTTGACGTTGATCGCAGCGACATGCGACGCGATTTCCTGTACCTCGGCACGCGTCGGCGCGTGGCGGCCAATCCAATGTAGGGTGGCTATAATATAACTAAAATGATTTATAGTACGTTTTTTTGTTGAATTAATAATCTAAATAAAAAAAAAACTAGAACTTTAGTTACCTTAAAAGAAAAAAGTCATATTTTGTAATGTGCATGTGATGCGCTTTCATTTGAGATCCCACTCAAGGATAGAGCGGATTTTCGGTTTTCTTTCCCCACTTTTACCCTCATAACTTTTTAACGGGTCAACCGATTTTTATCAAACATGTCTAAGAACAGTCGAGCGAAACACACCTTTCATACAAAGACTAAATTGAAATCGCTTCATCCTTTCGGGAGCTATTATGCGACAGACAGACAGACAGATACGGCAAACTTATAACACTCCTTTTTTTTTGTCAGGGGTTAAAAAATAGTAATAAAAGATACAGTGATAGATTAATAGCCATGTTGGCTAAGTGAGAGCACACTCGTCTTTAATTCCAAAAGTTGTTGGTTCACACCCCGCCGTGCACCTCTGGATTTTTATTCTGGAAAAATGTAAGTGCGCTTTAAACACATGCTTAACAGCGAAGGAAAACATCGTGACGTCACCGGCATGTTCTAAGAACTTTAAAAACTTCGACCAGCCCGCACGTGAATACGCGTGGTGTATTAAGACCTAATCTTTATCGTCGAGAAGTCCCTGTGTCCCAAAGTTTAACCCACGACCTTCGGAATGGAAGTCGAGTAAGCTTAGCCAACACAGCTTTCCCACTTAGCAACATAAGTCAAAGTCAAACCGTTTATATCCTTAGAAGCACAGGGCATAACATGGGCAGATAAACGTAAAATTAATAAATCTAAATTTTCAAACAAAAGTTATCAAGGATATAAAATTGTCTTGACAGTTCGCTTCAATTTTTTTATACTGCATTGAGAAGCGAATAGAACTACACAGCTTTATATGATTATATTTTATCCTACGTAAACCGAAAAGCATAGTCGCCCTGCTGGGTGCACAGGGTTCAATTGCGCTAACAATACGCACGCGACGCGACGCGATGCGCTGCGTTGGGGCGATAATGACAAGACTTGTTAGTAAGCCTAACGATACTGGCTATTTACCCGGAGAACTGTAACTGACTCGGTTGGGGTTTGAGCAATAATGGATTTACTTTTGAGATATTTATAATATTCTAGCTGTAATAATTGATAGTCCGTAAATAGCTTTTGTCATTTATTGGAAACACAGCGATGGTCGTGCTAATTAGATCCAAATATTATTAAACAAAATTTTGGACAATCCACATAACAACATCTAGCCCCGAGCTAAGCTCTAAGCTTGTGTTACGGGTACAAGATATCAGATACACTTAATATTATAGACATACATACATATGTACATATTATACACGGTTAAAAGGTAATTAATGAGGATCAGTGACCTTTTGCGTCAAAAATAAGTTATAAATGCTATCATTAAATTTTCCGCCATATGCGCTTCCTCTCAGGGCCCAAAATTCAGGCTATTTTTGAAATATAGGTGATTGCACGGCCTACCATAGTTGATTTACTATGCAGTGGTTGTCAGTAATGCTTTTTTAATTTAAAAGTGTGTTGTTTATGCTTTTTAAACTTTGGTCTCAAAAAGTACAAACATTGCTTAGACGTACAAATAGCTACTATATAGTTTTGTTATTTAACATAACTAACTGTGATCCAGCAGTGGGAACGTTAATAGAGTGCTGATGATTATATAGTTAAGTATATCAGATAAATCTAGTACCCGTAACACAAGCTTAGAGCTTACCATGGCTTTCTATACGTTGTTGTAAGGATTGTCCGGAAATATTTATTTATCTTTATCAAATGAAAAATCGTTTAGATCGTTTAGAGAGACAAACATAAAGGTGCATTTAGAATAGTAATTAAATATATTTTATCAGTATAATATATACATTGATTAATTCAAAATAATTTATCTATAGAACTATTCTTCGTATAAATGACAATATTTGTTACAACTTGCAGGCTTGCCTCGTGCGGGGACCGCTGTTAAGTGAAATTGTAACGTGTGAGTTGATAAATAAATATTTGTGTATTTTTTGTATTTAGTAACATTTGGCCAGGCATTTTGCAACTGAGAGGAAGTCCTCTATAGAAAACAAGCTTTCATATAATTTTTTCCTTGATTAAAGATATATTATGGTATTTATTTTATTAATGGTAAGGTATTTATTATATAGAGGTATATATATAGAGGTATAACTTAATACAATTCACCACGCTGGCCAAGTGCGAGTTGGCGAATGTCACATATCCTTAAAACTCTTTAAAGTTCTCAGAACATGCCGGTTTCCTCACGATGTTTGCATTCACCGTTAGGTAAATCACGTTAAAGTGCACATACATTTCTCAAGAATAAAAATAGCCATTAATAGTCATTTATTGATAATATTATTATGCGTCACAATTATATTTTGGTTACACTGGTTTTTTAGTACCTACTAATAATGTCAAAACAAATAAATCATCAAATTCAATTACTTAATAAATATGTCAAATTGCAAATACTTTGTCAATAACACATATGTCAAAATCCAGAGGTGCATGGCATGACCTACGACCTTCGGAATGAAAGTCGAGTGTCCTCCCACTTAGCCAACACGGCTTTTTATTACCTTATTGTAATGACATTGGTTATTAAAACCTTCATTTATGAGAACGCGCACTATTATAACAGGAGATATTGTGGCTAGCCGCAAACCTCCCAATCTATGGCTAGCTGTCCAATTTAGTAGGGCTAATATCGACAACTATCGATATCGATTTCACCAATATTTTTCGATGAAGGACATGGTTATCGATATCGATATAGTTATTAAATTTATAGCCGAAGAACAGTCTGAAAAGCCGTGATTTAAAAGATTGAGATTTTCTGCTTTTTCGCAAGAGAGAAGTCCCTGTGTCACAGCAGTGGGAATGTTAATAGGGTGATGATGATGATGACGAATAACATAATCTTATTTAAAAAAATGAATCGCAAAATATTTTGCTAAGCGCATAACTCAACAACGCCTGGACCAATTTGGCCAATTTATTTTGAAATGTTCGTTGGAGTTCAAGGATGGTTTTTACAGCGAGAATAAAATCGAATAATTACCGGGAAAATTAATTTTAATAATTACCCGCGGGAAGGCGGGGCAAGCCTCTAGTAAATAGTATAATTTAATACTAAACCATGACTGACCAAAAGTCGTTAAACAAGTTTATCAAAAATATCGCCAAATCGGAAAAAATACAGACCTAATCCAATAACCGACGAAAATAGCGTTCTCCAATACAGCGAGTAGGTACGTCTAATTAAATTGTCCGCGTCCCCATCCATTTATCGACAACAAAAGACATCGATGCGAGTACATCACTATCGGTCCATAATTGAAAATTCCAGCTCTATTATTGAAAGCCTAGGCTACGTCAAAATGTAAATAGTTCAGTCCGTGCATTGCGACGCCAGAAGTTACTTTGGGAATTTCGGGATGTTAATTAAATATTGGCAATTTGCGCGATTATAAAATTATTTGTGTTGATATTTTATTTTAATTATTATGACATTACACATTTGTTTCCACACTTCATTGCTATTCATTTAATTTTTTTGATGGATTATGATTAGTTATTAAGTAAAGTAGAAAATTCTTTATTACATATACCTACACTGAATTTAATTGTATAATTATTTAATTTTGTATAATTTGTACAGAAGAGTGACTTGTGAGCAGATTTTTACCAATAAACTATCGGTCCGCCCCCGCTTCGCACCTATTGTGAATCTAAACCATTATCGAATCCACTTAACGTGTTTATACCTTATCGTCTTGATAAAAATATGTTTATAAACATTCTATTTTAAACTTTTTATCACATACTGAACTGACAGCGAAATTGTTTGCGAGAAATTTTAGGTATAATTAGGCTTTACCGATTTATACCAATTTTATATGCGTATTCAGTAGGTCTGAAAATCGGCTACTATCTATTTTTCATTTTGCAAAACAACGTTTGCTGGGGTCAGCTAGTATAACAATATAATGATTAATTCATACTATACTAGCGGTTGCCCGCGGCTACGCTTGCGTGGAATTTCTAATTGTTTTTCGGGATAAAATAAGTCTGTGTCCTTATCCAAGATATAATCGATTGAAGGAACCACCAACATCCAATCTTACAATCTTTCTCCTTCATAAATATTAGTTAGATTTGTGTTGGAAATTTATTAAGACACATTCCGTTGTAAACCACTCACTTACCATATTTTCAATTAACATTATGACAAACCATTCGTAAATTCTACGATGAATAAAAACTCTTATATCGTCGTTTATGATACTAAAATTTTACAACACTGCAAAACCATGTAAATTTACGTATGTTTTTATGACGATTATATTTAGCGTGAATTGTTTCTCGATCACATTATTATACAAATTAGAAAGGTACTGTAAGTGGGTAGAATCTCAGAGGTGGGGATCATAATTGTCACGGTTGTCTGTAAGGAATTGCTTTGTGCAATAAGACCGCCCATTACGCATTCTAGGTTTAGTTTCTTTGTTTGGTGTGTGTAATAAAGAATTTTCTATCTTTAATTGAATCACCATATGCGCATGATACGCGTCATATTTTTTACTAATGCTTATTCTAGGGTTAACGACTTTATCTATCAAGAACAACTCGGTTTTCACTTCCAAGCGATTAAAACAATAATTTGCTAAATAAACGAACAAGGCCCAGCCTAAAGAATGCTACGAGAGGAATACCGGTCCACAACTTCACGGAAACTTGGTCCGGATTCTTCAGAACTCTTCGGTCCTGGAGATTTATGTGACAGATGCTTAGTGACGCGGAATTTTGTTATTAGATCGCAGTCAATGGACCGCCAGAAATTATTTTTGATGGCACCTTTTGTGTGGAAATAGATGGTACAGTTTGACAGGTGACAGGTTCGACGTAATTTGTACTTTTTTCTTTAATTAAATAAGTACATACAAACATGAATATTTGTGTTCGCCTCGTGTTTTATCTTTTAAGAACTAATATGTAATAAATAAATAAATAAATAAAGAACTGTTAGATAGATAGGTAGATGGAATATTCTTTATTACACACACCAATAAACAAAAATACAAAATTATTAATAGAAAATTAAACCATAACATGAGTAATGGGCGGTCTTATTGCTTAAAGCAATTTCTTCCAGACAACCTTTGTATGGAAATAATTTAATTCAGGAAGGTTGTTGTCGGCGGTGGTAAAATAAAACATACTTAATTTAC
Source organism: Gymnoscelis rufifasciata (assembly GCA_929108375.1). Classification (NCBI taxonomy): domain Eukaryota; kingdom Metazoa; phylum Arthropoda; class Insecta; order Lepidoptera; family Geometridae; genus Gymnoscelis; species Gymnoscelis rufifasciata. The sequence goes on from OV815331.1 coordinate 6,093,728, forward strand.
AAACATAAAAACTAAAACTTACTACCTCTATATCTAATATTAACTGTTTTTGATGATTTTAAGGGTTCCGTACCCAAAAATAGAAATTAATATTTCAGGACAATCCACACAACATCGTGATAAGCTCTAAAGTTTGTTTTTTTTTTCTCCATAAATTCGTCAATGTTTTGTATTACACTTATAAAATCCGTTTTAAAAAAAACCGACTTCAATATCTAAATAAATTCCATTTCGAATAAAACAAATTTTCAAAATCGGTTCAAACTTACGGAGATATCACGTAACAAACATACAAAAAAATTATGATAATGATAGTTCTAACGGCAACAGAAATACAATCATTCCTCCAAATTTCCCCTCCCTAGCTAGACTAGATAGACGACGAAGTCTCAGCCATAGTTTCCCGTTTTAAACTTTGGGTACAGAACCCTACAAAAGACATTAAGTCCTCCTTTTTTGAAGTCGATAAGAAATAAAGATGACACAAATTTACATTTGCAATATTACGCTGTTCCAACATAACAATAATTTAATGTCAAATTATACTTACTCAAACACGGTGAAATATCACGAAAACTCGCACCGATTGATTTGATCAGAATTTTTTAATAAAATATTCACTTTGCGTAATCAACATTTGATTTTGTTTATATTTGTCTTCGCGAGTTCACTTCATAAATGTTATTTAATGTCTACACAAAGTTAATCGAAAACCAGCCTCTCGACACTTTTGAACACAAAAAGGTTGGCTCTATCATAAAATCACCTAGCTTTTCCAAACCTTACAAACATCCCCACTGAATTCAAAATCGAAATTGCTTTGACTTTCCAATTTGCTTTAGCATCGTTCACATCAAATTATCCACTATAATATCCCACAAAAATTCAGAGCTGAAATATTTCCATCGACATCCGTCAATAACCGATATACCTACAGCTTGATTTATACCGGTTTTCACATCACTATTTATCGGAACGAGTTTGATTACGCGTTTTCGAGTCGATTCGTCGTGTAGTGCGTGTTCTACATAACGAGGTCTATAACATACTGAACACGAAATTGGGGTGCAGGAGGTTAGAGTGTTTACGACCAAACTATAGACATTAGACAATAAGAGGCAAATTTTAAGCCAAAATTTCTTGTTCTTATGAAATGACACCGACACAAGAAAAATAACATTAAAAACCACAAACAGATAATTAGCTGCCAGGCTGTGCTTCCATGTAAGTACCAAAAAAGGAGCAGTCGTAGCTTAATGCATAAGCTTGTTGCATCGAGTTTTATAGAAACAAGTTCAACCATTGATAAATCTAAATTTAAATTTAAGAAAAACCCCCGATTCCAATGCCCTAATTTCCTAAAAAGTAAAACACAATAATTTTAGTAATGTACACGCGATGCGCTTTCTTTTGATTTGATTTCCCCACTCGAGTATATTTGCAGATTTTCGGTTTTCCTTCCCCACTCTCACACCCATAACTTTTCAACTTATAACTCCCCTCTTTTTTGGTCGGGTGTTAAAAAATAAAATTTATTAATATAAATTTGAGTTTAGTTAGTCAGGCGGTAAAACGTTTATCCTGATCTGAATGCGTTTATAGCCAATGGTGAAATCACCACTTGTGCCACAGTAGAGTGAGGTCCTAAGAAATAGAACAGCATAGCAGTTAATCACGAAATTATTCAATTTATGTAAGAGTTAATCCACACTGCGATTGAGCGTTCACTCGTGATATTTCGTTGTACTTACAGCGGAATATTCGTACACAGTTGTGAACAGAGATCTGTGTAACTCAATTCTGTTCTGGGTAGCATTGAGGCGCCATAGCCAGCTCCCTCCCCTCTCCTCTCGTCAGAAGGGGCGTGAATCTATTTAATTATTTTTAAGCTTTGGGTTAAATAATGAGTTTATAATTTAGAATTTTGATTTCGAGCGAGTTGTTCTTTTTCCGCAACCCCCTGAGAGTTCATGGGACACCCTATTAGGAGGAATTGTTTATAATTAGGTATATTATAATTCGGTTTAGATGAGTTTTATTTTGTACAGTGCGATTTTAATGTTATTACGTAAAATGATTTTCTTATTAAGTTGGTATAAAGCGTAAATTGATAATTTATTTTAATCTAAAGCATATTTTTGTTAAAAAAATATTTTACAAAACCTTAAACTGTAATAATCTTCGTAAATATTAATCATTCATGTGTTCAACTACTGAGTAAGATTCTCACATTCATGCCCCATCTAAAATAACTAGATAAAATGTTATTCTACATAAAACTATTTTCTGTAAAAACTATAGTCATTATTAATTTTAATGGCGTATCGTAATCATTGTTAATGATAATTATGATAAATTGACATTATTTATATTTTGTGTTGTTTAGTTATAAATAAGACATTATTTTAATTGTTGATATGAAATATTAATGTATTCAAGATTTGGACATTTAAATTAATTATGATATTAGTTATTATTATATTTCGAAAAAGTTGTGGCATTGGGCAACCACGTTAAAACCCATATTGTGACTTATAATCTATAATTATCAATAAATTACTATTATGACTATTATGGCTAACTAGTGAAGTATTCAATAAGCTATGCAGACATCCTGACCTATCCATTGCTGGCTTGGATCTATTTAGTTCAAGAGTCAACTCAGACAGGCAGCGACTGCCTAATATTTTTGTTGTTGTAAGTAAATAGGTTTTAAATGTTTTTGGTTTCTTGTACTATATTATTATATTGTATTGTTCGTTGTGTCCATTGACTTGTGTTGTCATTTTTTATGTATATTACTATTGTGACTCTCCGTGCAAATCTTATCTTTGATTAGCTTTCTTTCGCTAATATATAAGTTTATAATAAAAAGTATCCATATATGTATGCCTATTATATTAAGTATAACAGATGTCTAGTACCCGATACCCAAGCTTAGAGCTCACCACGGGTCCAGATATTGTTCCGTGGATCGTCCGGAAATATTTAGTAATTAACATTGCTAATCTTAGCTGTTAATATCCCTGTAAATAATTTATAACACAACTTTTAACACAATGCTACGTCATAAAATCAATAAAAAAAAAAACAGCAAAGGAACAAGCTAGAAGGAGACCTACCCTTATTGATTCCGAATTCCCTGAGGCACTTAAAATAGGGTGACTCCCTACCTTTTAGCTTTGACAAATTAGAATTTTTATTTGATCTTTCGAACCCGTGGCCGGCTTAATTTGAGGATTGCAGGGTTTTATTTAGTTTGTAAGGAAAAGGTTACATGTAAGAATTTGTGCACCTTTAATGTATAATGATAAAAAAGCCGTGTTGGCTAATTGGGTGCACACTCGAGTTTCATTCCGAAGGTCGTGGGTTGAAAGCTCGCCGCGCATCGCTAAATTTTCCTTCCAGAAAAAAATATATAAGATAAGATAGAATATCTTAAATACTCTTTATTGTACACCACAAAATTATGTGCGCTTTAAAGGCTTTAAAGGCAAACATCGTGAGGAAACCGGCATGTTCTGAGAACTTTGAAGAGTTTGAAGGACATGTGACATTGACCAACCCGCAGTTGGCCAGCGTGGTGAATTAAGGCCTAATCTCTCTCGTCTCGACAGAAGTCCCAGTGTCCCAACAGTGGGAACGTTAATAGGGTGTTGATGATGACTATGTTGGTTCGACTTGATTGTTTGTTTTACATTACGATATAGAGGTAGGTATCTACGTGTATGATACACCAATCGCAAGGGCAATCATAATGGATGTTTTTAAAAATGTTTGAATGTTTTAGCCATCTCTATTTAAAAAAAAACGATTTAAAAAAAGTATTTTTAATTTTAGAATAATGTTTCATTATAAAACACCTCCCATTTAGTCAGTTATGTGGATACAGATGATTGTTTTGGTGTTTATCGATTGAATTCTCTCTTTCTTACTTGTACACTGCATCTCTACCTACTCTTATTTGTTTCAAATTTCTTCATCACCACAGGTTTGCTGTAAGAAAACTCTTATAGGGTTAAGCTCGCCTTTGTACATGACCATTGTTAATAAACCTTAATGTATCCTTTTTGTGTACAATAAAGAATTTATGAATTTATTTATGAATACACATTATGCTAGGACGCAAACTAATCGTTAGGCACTAGTAACTATCTGTTTGAACACTATGAACGAATAAGATATGATTTCAAAAATCATGGATGTTATGTCAACTCGGAATTCGTCGACATTGGACTAAGGTAATCTTGCCTTGCCTGAATAGATGCATAACGAGGTGACCCCCCCTCCTCCCCCCCTCACGGCTTTGCATCGACCTTCCGGACACCCTCTATAGGAAAGAGATAATATCTCTTCTATATGTTCTTCTTGACGCTTCTCAACAGTGCTAAGAAAAGTAAAGCGTATTTTCAAGACAACTTCATTTCCATTATTAGATTATTTGACTAGTCTAATTGAGAACATCCTTTTTTCGTTGAAAGTCGGTTAAAAATTAGGCGATGTTTTACAGACCATTTCTACAGGCTGTACTTACATGTCGGTATTCGGCCTCAAAGTTTAGGGACCGGTGAGGTCTTTTCTAAACATTATTTTAAAATACTCACCTCATTTTAAAATATTCTTGCAACTTTGAATGTCTGCAGTTAATAATCTGAAACAAAATAATGAATTGATGAGTTTATATAAACTAAAATTAAAAAAGTCATACTATGTATTTGAAATGTGAATATGATGCGCTTTAATTTGATACCACACTCGAGTATAATTGCAGATTTTCGGTTTTCCTTTCCCACTCTAACCCTCATAACTTTTAAACTGGTCGACCGATTTTCATCAAACATGTCTAAGAACAGTCGCGCGAAACTCACCTTTCATACGAAAACAACTAAATAGATATCGCTTCATCCGTTCGGGAGCTATGAGGGGACAGACCGACAAACACGTCAAACTTCTAACACCCCTATTTTTTGTCGGGGGTTAATAAATGATGATGATGATCGTAATAGCCTTCGTGACGTCGCCGTCAATGGCGAAATATATATACCTATATATATTTTATTTATTAATATAACCCAATAAGTTTTTTACAAAGTATATTTGTATAATGTGGCCCGGAGAAGCCATCTACCTTCTAGATCTTCATGCTCCATCTTAGACCACATCGTCACTTAACATCAGGTGAGATTGTGGTACAATGACATAGAAAATAAAACAAAAATTTGCTCTCGACGCCGACGTTTTGACTTGAAATAAATAAATTTTGTGCTGGTGCACTAACGTATAGATTATATTATCTTAAGAAAATTTTCTCCCTATTCCAAGTGTTGTGCCCATACATCATCATCATCACCCTATTAACGTTCCCACTGCTGGGACACAGGGACTCTCTTGGCGAGAGAGATTAGGCCTTAATTCACCAAGCTAGCCAAAAGCGGGTTGGAGAATGTCATATTTCCTTTCGTTCTCATAACATGCCGGTTTCCTCACGACGTTTGCCTTCACCGTTAAAGAACATGTTTTAACGCGCACATATTTTAGATATAGATAATAAAAATCAATATACCGTAGGAATCTGGATCAGCGGTTGTACCGTCGACTCAACATATTGCTTCCTTCATCATTATCATCAATCAGCCGTCAACTCGCGATATTAAAACGTTTAATGACAAGGCATTTGCTGAGCACGCGACGTGTAATCATTATTGATTGATCGGAAGTCGAAGTTTTACACCCTACTTAGTAGGTACTCAAACACAAATAAGGTAGGTAGTAGGTAGTAGGAACTACCTACCTTATAGATGTAAAAATGACAATAATTGCCTTCGAGATTTTAGACAATTCTTCGATCGCCTGTGATCTCGTATATCGTATCTATGTCTCGGTACGAAATTTCCTAAACATCCAGCTGAGTCATTATTTATTTATTTATTTACACTTTTACATTGCCATTTCAGTACAAAACTAATGCGACAATGGAAAATAATAGGTACATATAAATTAAATTACATAATTTCAAATATATTGTTCAATTCTAATTGGCTCTGGTTATTTGACCTATGTACTGGGTCACGGCACTATTAAATTTTAATTTAAAAATTTTTTTTTGATGTTACAAACAAGTCAACATCCTCGCTGTTATGGCTCGGCTTGGCTCAGCTCGGCGCGTGTTGATTCTAAGCCTTATTTTGATAAGGTTAGGGTCTTTTTCTTATTGAATGACGCCAGACTGAACGACTCGTTCGAATGAAACAATACGTGCCACCATTTTGTCGAAGTCAGCGGTTTTTCAGTGCATAACCGTCGAGGGCAACGGGTTAATAGTCTAAATTTGTTAGAAAAAAAATAATTAAGGACCAAGCGTATTATGGAACACGTGGGTTCGAGTCCAACATTTCGCTAGTAACCTACGTTCGTCTAAATTATTTCAACACAAATTTAGAATATTAGTTTCAACCTTTAAGTGGGGCTTATAAATTTGTTAAAAACATAATGTCATTGGAGCAATTAAATAATTTTATTTTTTATTCTTCAAACCTACTCTGATTATAATGATACAATTTGAATGTCGGAACATTTATCTATAAAAACCTGATTTAAACTGCCTAAAAAGCCTTTCATTCAGACCTTTTTCACTGAGAGGGTATAATAAAAGCTGGACGGTGTTATTCCAAAGCCAGTTGAATAACATCCTTTTTAATTAAAACTTTTTGCATGTCAATGGAAGTGTCTAGGCCAGTGATTCTCAATCTGGTGACTAGATTTTATATATTATTTGCCTCGTATTTGGCTCTTAAAATAAATTAAATAAAAGGCCTTTTTTATCTTCCTTTAACTTAAATATAACATTTTAATAAAAAAAAAACTTAAATTTATAAAAATATAGGAATAAAATTAAGTTAAGGGTAAAGGCCTGCTCCAAGCTTTTCCACTTGTCTCTTACACTATTCATAAATCTTAATATATATAAATCTCGTGTCACAATGTTTGTCCTCAATGTACTCCTAAACCACTTAACCGATAATAATAAAATTCGCACACCATGTGCAGTTCGATCCAAATTGAGAGATAGGATGGTTTTTACGGCGAGAAAAATTCGGATAATTTCCGGGAGACGCCGCGCCGGGGCGGGCCGCTAGTAAATTATAAATATATCCGGTCAATGCACACAACAACATCTGGCCCCGTGGTAAGCTCCAAGCTTGTGTTACGGGTACTAGACATCTGATATACTATAAAAGATATATGTATGTTAAACACCCAGACCAAGACAGACAGATGCATTTAATTGGCACAACTATTAAAGATATAAAATAATAGCATAGAATAACATTTATTTGTAAACCAACTAAACTCTTTATGGTTATTCAAAATGATAAAGCTCACATTGTTTTAACAATTAAAATTAAACGCGTAGATTTTTCTTACCTAAGTTTAAAAAAAAACAAAGACTTATCGACTTCAGCGAATTTCTACCATAAATCTTTAAAAGTTTGAGATCCTCTGCCTGAACCTCTATAAATTTAATGAACTGTAAATCCATTGCAAGTTTCTTTGAATGCAATTCAAATAGTAGTGGTTTATGGTATTTTAATACAGTTCTATAGAAAGTTTTCTTTTATTTTCTATTGGATAGAATGGACAGTAGATTTATTTGTGTAATTAATCCGAATGCCATGGGCGTTAAAAGAAGACTTAATAACTTTTTGCCGGGTTATTAATTTTGAATAATAACCCGTACGAAGCCGGGGCGGGCCGCTAGTTTAACATAAATATTTATAGTTAAAGTATATTATATAATCTGTATAGCTCATTATTTTACGGTTTATTTCTATATTATTTTGTTAGTAAAAGCTCTTGTAATTTAAGCCTTTTTTTGCATAATCAGTCTCTATTTCTTACTTGTATGTACACTACATCTCTACATACTCTTTTTTTAATTCACTATTCTTCATCACCACATGTTTGCTATCAGAAAACTTATAGGGTTAAGCATGCCTTTGTACATGACCATTGTAACAAAACCTTACCTCATAATATATATATTTTTTATTAATTATAAGCCTTCATTTGACCACAATCTCACCTGATCTAAAGTGACGATGTGGTCTGAGATGGAGCATGAAGGCCTAGAAGATGGCTTCTCCGGACCACATTACGAAACACGAAAAAATCGCATCACGCACCGGCCCAGCCCGGAGGGTGGTGACAAGCCGCGGCCGAAGCCTACCACCAGAGACTGTTCTTAGCACCACCCGGAGGTCACGTGTAAGGATTCAGAGGGTTACCACTTACGGACGTGAACAGACAAAACCTCCTCATAAATAGATAACGTTATAGAGCCGAAGCATGAAGCAGTACCGTGCCGTAACACAGTTCAAAACTCAAACGGAAGGTATGATTTATATACATCAGGCCTTAGATGGTAACAGTATCAGTTAGTCTCAAACAAACAGTTCTAAGTAAAAGGTGAAAATATTGTAACAATTTTGGATAATAAACTTTATTTTATTTTTATTTATGTACATTATACGTCGCTCACTATTAGTCCCTTTTCAGTAGTGGTTTGTATGCAGAATCGTTTACCAGATAATGACGCATACTGTATCTATAAGTGGACGTCCTACAACGAAAATTAAGATGATTTTCGACAAAATGCCTTCCAAATCTACTATAACCGAGAAAATTTCATATTGAGGGTACCTAATCTTAGCGACATTCGCTTTTAGTAGAGTGCTATATTTTAAACTTGGCAGACTATTTACAAAAAGATCATTACTTCCTAGCCTAGACCGCTGCACCGCTTAAAATGTCACTGTCAAATGTCATAGGTTTTTGTGTTGAGACGGTTGACAAATAGATGGATTGTCTGCTGCAAAAATGTGGAGTTTGAGCGCAGTTATCTCGGCTACTAATGAGTATTTTGAACCTACTTGACGCAGATAAAGAAAATAATGAGACATTGTTTTGTATGTAAGACCTCATTTTATTATATTTTTTTTATGTTGGATAGGCCTTCATTTGACCACAATCTCACATAATGTACGTAAAGTGAAGATGTGGTCTAATATGAGGCATGAAGACCTAGAAGGTAGATGGCTTCTCCGGGCCACATTAATTACGAAACACGAAAAAATAGCTTCACGCACTAGCCCAGCCCAGGGTTATGACAAGCCGCGGCCGAAGCCTACCACCAGAGTCTGAGAAAGGACATAGGTAGACCACTTTTTCATCATCATCATTTCCCTATTAGCGTTCCCACTGCTGGGACACAGGGACTTCTCTCTAGGCGAGAGAGATTAGGCCTTAATTCACCTGGCCAAGTGCGGGTTGGTGAATGTCACATGTCCTTCAAACTCTTCAAAGTTCTCAGAAAGTTCTCTTCTCAGAAAATAATGCCTTTTCCCTCACGATGTTTGCCTTCACCGTTAAAGCACGTGTTAAAAGCGCACGTAAATGTCTCAAGAAGAAAAATCAAGAGGTGCCTGGCGGGGCTTGAACCCACGACCTTCGGAATGAAAGCCGAGTGTCCTCCCACTTAGCCAACACGGCTTGCTAATTTTGACCGTGGGAAAATGTCATTATAACGCGGGTAAGACCGCGTGGCACTACTAGTGATTAAATCAACACTGTGGGCAGCATTGCACAATATCCAACACATCGCAACATTGCAATTGTTTCCAAACAAAATAAACTTCAAGTGTTTGACAGTTGGTTTTCCAAGTTTCCAATTGGAAAACGGATTTCATTTTGATCTTCTGGAAAGCTGGATAATCTTTTGGGCCTTCCGTGGAAATAGTGGACATATTGAATAACCAAACATTTATTTTGGGCCCTAAGGTGTGACCAATATTTATTATAATAAATTTTTAAGAATATATTCTCAGAAAAAGTCGCAGTCGGATATTACTTTTCTTAAATTATGTTTGTTGTTTTAAATATTGTTAAACAACAAACATAAGCAAACATCGGATAGCTTTAGGTACTTCTGGAGAAAGACTTATAGCCCGTTTCACAATCCTCGATTAAATTAGTCAATGATTAAAACATAGAGCTATCAAGTCGACTGTCAACTGTCAGTGACTGACTGATCGAGTTCTTTAAGATTTAACTATTGGCTTTGTTTTCTCGGAGATTGTGAATAATGTTCTAATTAAAATACTTTTGTACCGTCAAAATAACAAATAGCAATTTCGATGGAAATTTCTTTAAAAGCTCGTCCAATACTTAACGTTATTTAATTTTATAAACACAATGAGCCTTTCACTATTCAGCCAGACTGAAATTTCTGAAAACTTTACGCTTTCACAATAGACCTCCTTTCAATTTGACAGGATTAAAAATAAACATCGTGGAAATAGCCTCTTTACTATGCTTACTATGCCCAAAAAGAATTTAAATCACCACGTTACGTTACCATGCCTTTCCTACGATAGTCGGGTCAATTTATGAGGCCACATTTGTAATTTATAGATAGATTAAAATGCCTATAATAGTCTAAGATCCGAACCTGCATCGACATTCACCGGTTTGATAATAGAATCAAACTTATTTAATAAATAATAAATTTCGTATATTATACCTGTCAACCCAGTAGTTCGTCCAGGTAAATAATAGTCAACCCTATGTCTGCATATTCTATATGTTTTATACTTTAAGTCCAGCATAAAATGTTCGTATTATCTACATGTTGCAATATTGAATGAAAAATGATTTATTAAAAAATAGTTAGGTATAAATATTCTGTCAAGGAGATTTTTACAACCCATTTTTTATATATTTTCCAATATACAAAATTTATTATAAAATAAGTTTGATTCTGTTATCAACCCGGTGAATGTCGATATACGAGTAGGCTCGAATCTTCTACTATAATGTCAGGCAGTTTTTTCATGGACCAGGGTAACGTATTTTACTTAATATATTCTATAACTAGCAGTACACCGCGGTGTTGCCCGATAAAGAAGTATTTTTAAGCTTTAGATAATCTATGTACCAAATGTTATTGAAATCGATTCAGTAGATCTTGTGTGAACCCCTTCAACATCACAAACATTCTCAAAACATCACAAACATTCTCAAAACATCACAAACATTCTCAAAACCTCACAAACACCACCTCTGTTTTATATTAGTATATAGATACTAATGTTCGGAAAATCTGTGTTGTTCTGTAGGTACTTAGATAAAATCTAATTTTCATGGGTAAAAGGAAATTTAAATCAACAGATTATTAAGTAACCACTTAGGTATCACGCCCACATAAGCTTCAAAAAGTAACTACTTCGTGTTTTGGTAACTGGCGTAGGTGTGATAAATACGACATTAATAATGGACGAACAATCTACAACGAAGGGTAAAAAGCGATATTGAAACTTTAATCGTCCCTCCTGAGCATTGGCCAATAATTAATGGCGCTTAAGCTAGATATTAGTTTTGGCTGTTGACATAAAACCTCTAAAAAGCGTCCAGAAAGCGTCCAGTTAGAACAACCAACGATGTATGTGTCCGATTAACAAGTCTGTCAGGTTTAATAGGTTTTAATAGGTCGTCGTACCTGACTGATCAGCTTTGGCCGCAAGGGATCATAGCCATTATGTCGCCTACACTGCAAGGCGACATAATGGCTATGATCCACGATACGGACACTTTAGTTTATAAGATTTATATTTTTATGTATGTTAGTCTGTAAGGTATATACCTTACAGACTAACATACATAAAAATATAAATCTAAGGCCCGTATAAACATATGTTTATACGGGCCTTAGATGCCTGAAATAAATGGTTTATTATGTTACCCATGGGCATACTTACTCAGTGTAAAAAATTGAAGCGAACTGTCAAGACAATGTTATTTCCTTGATTATTGTTAGTTTTTATTTAAATTAGCTTTAAGTTGACCTGTCCATGTATGCATTTACGACTAAGGAAATAAACGTTTTTTTTTTACTTTGACAAACATTTACAATTAAAGTACCTATAGTATATGGGTTATTTAAAAAAGTTTATCCTGAAGCATTAACGGGGTCGGCATCAAATGAAGGCCTATCTAATATAAAAAATAAAAAATGTTTACTATTATTGCTTGTAAACAATGTTTCAACATAAAATAAAACAACCGCAATAGAATTTACACAATTTATTTTAAATCCGAAACTCAAAATAAATGTCCTTTATTATAGCCAATTATTTCCAAAACCATATAATAATCCGAAAACATCACACAATTATAACATAAAAATTACCCCAAATTAACGAAAAATTGCGTGACAAATATCCAAAACATTTCCAAAATAGTCAACTAACTTATAAATTTCAACAACAAATTTTAAATCTTTTGGTTTTATTAAAATTCCTTTTAATAGTTAGGACAGGGGTTTGGATTCCACTGGCAGGGGGGGTCACAAGGACTTGGGTATTGAACAGGAGGGTATGGGCAGGGGTTTGGACACTCGCACGGGCAGGGTTGAGGATAAAGCACAGGTGGCGACATCGGCTGATAAGGTTCAGGTTGACACGGGCAGGGTGGTGGGTATACTACAGAGGGTGACGGTTGGTAAGGTTGACACGGGCAGGTTGGTGGGTATACTACAGAGGGTGACGGTTGGTAAGGTTGACACGGGCAGGTTGGTGGGTATACTGCAGAGGGTGACGGTTGGTAAGGTTGACACGGGCAGTTCTCGTTCCAAGACGGTGGTAGGTTCACGATCGCCTGGCCGACGCAAGGACTCGGGGGGCAGTTGGTGCATATCCTGGCGGGCTGTATACACGGCTGCCCCCATTCTGAGATGTACACTGTTGCATCTGGCACTTGAACCGTGCGCCATGGCGCTGCGACGGCGCTGCCGAGAAGTGCTATGAGGAATAATCAAATCAAATCAAATCAAATCAAAAAGTTTATTTGTATCTAAAACTATAGACTATAATCATAATCATAAATCATTTATTTACTAGAATGCAGGTACATTTGGTCTTACACAAAATAACAATAGGTCCTTTACATTCTGCCTCATAAAGGCGTGCAAATCATAATAAAATTATTAATCAAGTTAATGTCATCGATATAGAAATTATTACTGTTTTCCAAAAATATAAAATAAAATAAAATGTTAAAATATGTCAGAATTTGATTTGTATAAATGTTTCTAAATGTCATTTTTTTTAAATAATAATGAATAAGCTATAATAATAATAATTGTTTTATGTCAATCCTTCATGTCCAAGTATTCATTTATGTCATAAAAACATTTATCCAATAACCAATTATTATTTATACATGTTCAATAGGTAAATGGAAAAATAATAACCTAATAAATATGTAATATATAATTGGTTTTGCAACCGGCGCTGGTGTTCCGCTGCGGCGCTGGTATAGTGAGAATTGTTATATTATATTCGAAAAAAGTTGGCTGTTGTGTTGGCTTAGTAGGAGCACACTCGACTTTCATTCCCAAGGTCGTGGGACCCCCCCGCCACGCACCTCTGGATTTTTATTCTTGAAAATGTATGTGCGCTTTAAAAACATGTGCTTTAACGGTGAAGACAAACATCGTGAGGAAACTGGCATGTTTTGAGAACTTTAAAGAGTTTGAAGGACATGTGACTTTCACCAACCCGCGCTTGGCCAGCGTGGTGAATTAAGGCCTAATCTCTCTCGTTAAGAGAGAAGTCCTTGTGTCCCAGCAGTGGGAACGTTAATATGGTGATTATAATAATCATTGAGATATCTTAATATTGCTAAATTAATTGACTTTTGCCGACCCGGTCGACTTCGAGCGCGTAAGTCTTTATAGTAAAAATCTGTCGTTGAGATGTCGCTTAGGTCATTATAATTAGGTATGTTAAGTATTAATTAACTATCAAAGCACTGCTCTACAACATACATAATACATAATGAGGAGTCCAGAGAAAATCTCCAGGGTTTTATGTCGCAGATTATAGTCACATTCTACTTGGTCCAGGTTGTTAAATATGTATTGGGTTTAATAAAAGAAAACATAATTATTTTTAATGCCCGACAAAAAAAGAGGGGTGTTATAAGTTTGACGTTTCTGTCTGTCTGGGACATCATAGCTCCCGAACGGATGGATCGATTTCAATTTAGTTTTTTTTGTATGAAAGGGGAGTCTGGCGCGAGTGTTCTTAGACATGTTTCAATGAAAATCGGTTGTACCGTTTAAAAGTTATGAGGGTTAGAGTGCGGAAGGAAACCCGAAAATCTCTAAATACACTCGAGTGGGGTATCAAATGAAAGCGCATCGCGTGCAGATTACACATTATTATGGTGTTTTACTTTTAAGGAAATTGAGGCATTAGAAACAGGGGTTTTTCTTTAATTTATAATTTAGAATTATTTAACGTTTACTTTATTAAGCTCAGAGCTTACCACGGGGCTAGATGTCGTTGTGTGGATTGTCCAGAAATATTTATTGATTTATATAAAATTAATAGAATCTAGATCAACGAGAAAGTGATTGTGAAAGTTAAAAACACTTGACCCTTCGGCGGGAACCTAAGCGCCGCTCGCGTTCCTTCGCCCTTGAGGCGGTCAATTATTAATTATTTACCTGCCTATTTGTAAGAAGAAAATAAACTGTATTGTGTTAAGCTGTAAGTTTTAATTTAACAATTATTAAATTCTACACTATTATATTATATACTAGATGACCACAGCAAAGCACACAAACAAAATTTCATGAGAATCGCTCAAGCCGTTTCGGAGGAGTACGGGAACGAACATTGTGACGCGAGAAAAATTTATACATATGATATATTATCATTAGTATTCAATATTCTTGCAGAATTCACAATCTTAAAAGCAAATTTTTGGCAGTCGTTAGCTACTAGCGACAATACATGGTTGGCGCTTAGCCAGTTTTGCAAAAAGCTAACCGACAAACGCATTGTTTGTGTCCGCTCGTAACGCACAAATAACTTTATCTCATGGTACTTAGTGCTTTCAAGACCAACCCTTGCTCTCGAGTTAGTGCCACTGTGTACAATAAAAATAAACAAATAAATGTTTCCGGACAATCCACACTACAACATCTAGCCCCGTGGTAGGCTATAAGCTTGTGTTACGGGCACTAGACATCTGATATACTTAATATAACTGACATACATATCTATATATTATTTTTTTATACATTTTTAACACCCCAACAGAGTATGTTAAATACTCGTTTTAATAATATATTTTTTTATTTATCGTTTACCAAAAAGAACATTTTTATTTAACACTTAAACAGCAACAGAGAAACCGCTAAGGCTTAAACTAGTGCTATTTAAAAACTGAGACGCAGAATTTGAATAAATTCGACAAACAAAACGTTTTCTACAACTAAATTAATAAAATTGGGCATAGGTACTCAAGACCATAGTAAAGTCATTACTCGAATTTTTAATTAATTTATATTCCGTAATTAATCGAGAGCGCAGAATTTGAAGTAACACCAAAAAGAATCCAATTTAGAATAATCCTAAATAAATAGTTTAACTAAATGAGGTTTATCGCTTTGGATAAACAAAAAATATGTGAAAAAAGGTCAGCAGTGTTGCCTCGACTGTTGTGCCGCTGAGTTTTTTACATGAATCATAATAGATCCTATTCATCCAAAGGTTGCCTGGAAGAAGTCGCTTTTAGCAATAAAACCGCCTATTGTATACTAGTAGTAATTATACTCTTTTTTTTTGTAATTTATTTCGTAAGAAGTGGTGTCCAACAATGTTGTTATCTATCTATTAAACATAGTATTGTGTGAGTTACATTGACGAACCGACATTCTTGGATACTTCTTTTTGTGAGCAAATATCATATAGCTCCTGGAAAAATTCATAAAATTGACTGCCCCAGTAGCGCAGTGGGCAAAAGTTCGCTTGCGGAGAGGTAGCGGCTTCGATTCTCGCCGAGGGATCAAGTGTAGTATGTTCTGCACTTTCTCCTTGGTCTGGGTTTTTAATATATATAGTAAAAATATCTATATATGTATGTATATTATATTAAGTATATCAGATGTCTTGTACCCGTAACACAAGCTTACCACGGGGCTAGATGTTGTTGTGTAGATTGTCCGGAAATATTTATTATTATTATATCCTCCGAACGGGATTAAACGTCAAAGTCAACCAACCAACCACTGAGCCGGGAAAGCCGTCTAGTGCTAGTTCTCACTAAGCTCCTTCTACACTGGGTCCATTAAGCTTCGTTTCATTGTTACAGTGAATAGGTGCCCTGAACTTTGTCTTTGAGGCGATGCCTCGCGAAAACATGGTGCCTAGAATACTAGTTAAATACATTTGATATACACCTAGAATTTTTTGTACGTATTTTGGAATAAAAAAAACACAGTTTAAGTAAAAAATATGTTTAAAATTGCAAATAATGTAGTATGGAGTCAGCGCAGACTTCCATTACTATATGTATAATATAATATATATATGTTACGTAGTTATATGATTCCTTCCTATAAGACCACTGTCTTTTTTGTTACTCTTGATCCTGTCCATCTAAAGTTTCCTGGAAGAGATCGTTCATAGCGATAAGGCCGCCCATTAAAAAATAAATATTTCCGGACAATTACACAACAACATAACATCTAGCCCCGTGGTAAGCTCTAAGCTTGTGTTACGGGTACTAGACATCTGATATCTATATAAATAAAAATTAATTGTTGTTCGTTAGTCTGATTAATACTCGAGAACGGCTGGGCCGATAGAGCTGATTTTGGTTTTAAAATGTTTGTCGTAGTCCAGGGTAGGTCTAAACGGTGAGCAAATAAGGAAAAATTGCCGGGAACTTTTTTTACCCATGCGACGCCGGGCGCGCCCCGGGCGGGCCGTTAGTAGTTAATATAATAGACATGCAAACATAGATATTTTTTTATTATACCATATTAAACACCCATTGTACTCCAACATTATGATTATTATACCTACTAAGTCTTGTTTATTTTTTGTGTATTTTGTGTGGTGTGTTATCTAATATAATCTAATCTTACAAGTCTGGTCGGTCGGTCGGTCCAAGTGCTGACCCGGCGCAACGTTGCTTGTTTCACTTTGTTTAAATCACGCGTGTGCGATGTCAGTGTATGGGATGTTCCCTTACGTATTTATATATGATGTGTTTTTAGAATTTGTTGTCACAGCGGCAACATAAACATCAACCCTCAAAACTACAACTATATACCTACTAATCTATTATGGTTCTTGAGATACCTGGTGACAGAACGACATACAAAAATGATAGTTTTAGTTCTCATCTCATGTTCATTTTTATAAATTGTTGTTTTTTTGTGATTGTGGCAAAGCAAATGCTTCTAATGGTTAAAATATAGAGCTTTCAAGTCAACTGACAGTAATTTAGTTTAGTAATTGTTTTTTTTTTTAATTTACTCACGCGAAGTAGATGCATTTGTATTATTTAGGTAGATGTATGTAGGCAACACCGTGGCGTTAAAACAAGTTCTACATGGAATGCAAATAGAATGCGTCTTTTGTATGTCGGGGCCGGCTGTAAGAAAACTCTTTTAGGGTTAAGCTCACCTTTTGTACATTTTGGCTTAGTTATAAACTTTGTTATGAGTATTTTGTGAGTGCAAAAAAAAAATGAATTTATGAATGCATGCAATGCATAATTTATCCAGAACAAATAATAATATAAATTAATATATGGAATGTTTGAATTTAGATATAAAAATGTAATAAATAATTTAGTAATAATTTACTATAAGTATAGTATTAGAATAATAATATAGTAAGTAAGTAAACACTAATATTGTAAATGACATTGTTACGGTAGAATTACATTGACACAAATTGATTACATTATAAGTAACATACATGTATTTCATGCAATAAATATATACTTTACTTTACTTTACATAATACTGCATCAAAAGAAGATGATTTGGAAATAAATTACATTTGAAATAAGTAGTTGCACAACGTTCCCAGCAGCAATCACAAAACAATTGTTGAAAATTACCAATTCCAAAATCACAGATTCCGTCAATGAGTTCCCTATTCAATAACGGCCGAGCTGTAAATTGGCCGGCGACGGGCAACTTGAAACAATAGACATTAATTAAACTATTGACCTAAGGAGTCAGGATTCCCTTTTAATTTAGAGTTTGGGTAAATTTAAATGAGAGTTTTATAAGACTAATTAATTATTATTGGTAGATCGAAAGGAAAAAACAAGACAAGTGAGTAGAAATAGAGGATCCGTGCTACAACAACCTTCACCGAGATGCTTTTTTGGTTAAACATATATTATATTCAATTTAATATGTCAATAAATATTTCACTTTATATTCATTGGTAAAACGGGATTTACTCACGTAATGACGCTTCAACTTTTGACGTTTCGGCTTTCAGAAGTCCTTCCAAAACCAAAATCTTGAGTTTAAGACTCCCTGGGCGGGAATCGAACCCGCAACCTCCTGCGCCTCAGGCGGAATTGCACCCAACGAGCCACAGAGGTCGTCAATAGTTTCAATAGCTTATTAAATAGTATTAAAAAAATCGCGCTTTTAGGTACACGTTTAAATTGGCTAGCGACGGACACTTGTTACAATTGACATAAATTAACTATAAATCTATGGATTCGCGATTAATTTATCTTTTGTTTGATGGTGAAATTTAAATAGAAACGTTTATGTTTTTACAAAGTGATAAAACCTTATATAAACTTTTTAGGTTGAAACTAATATTTTTATTATGTGTGTGTTCTTCAAAATTAAGATAAAAGAACTTCACTTAGTGACCCTGCATTTTGATACTAAGTTTATTTTATTTTATTTACACACAAAACACATTACAACATTTACGACTAAACTATTTATATCTGAACCTAAGATCTATGTTGCAACATAACTATATGTGTGCACTACAAAAAATTAAATGAACAATTGTTAATACATTTTGAACTAATAAAACAGAAAACTTAATATTATTGAGGGAGAGCGTGTGTGATGGAACGATCATTGAAGAGGAGTAGTTACGTTATTTCGTCTTATTTTCTGTACACAAACGTTGACTGTTTCGTCTATTTTGAGAAACTTTTTGGTACGTCCATCTGTTTCAATGAAGCCATTAAAAACCTCATTTGTGATTTCTGACGTCCATAAACAATAAAAAAATACGTATATATTTTCGTTTTATTTTCGCCAATTCATTTATTCGTCCCTAGAAAATCAAAGTTCTAACTCTCTAGTCCAGCCCAGGAAACGCGATTCAGTTATCTTCGGCAAATGCATTACATGTAATGCATGAACGTCACAGTCAGACCAAAAATGCACGGACAGTCAACGTGTTAAGAATATTAGTTTCAACCTTGAAAGTGGGGTTTTATACGTTTTTTAAAACATAAAAAGAATCCTATTACATTTTAATATGAATTTTATAAAAGCAACATCTAGAGAAAGATATTAGTCGACAAACATTAGCAAAAAATTTACAATGTGTACCTACTGTAGGTATGTGGATCTAAAGCTTTTGCCTCGGCCATAACTCGGGAACTATTAGACTGATTCTTATTACACGTTTAATCTTAATTTAGAAGTAACAGCGTTTGTATTTAAAAGAAAGATAATCTATAAATATGTTCACGGAGGAAATTTAGCCTTCTTTAGGTTGTTAATAAAAAAATATATAAAACATTAGCAATTTTTCGTAGATGTAGAATCTATTTGAAGTACCAATGATTGAAGTAAACTGATATTTATATACCGTCATTTTATAGTAATAATCTTGGAGTTTTTTAAATGTCGTCATTTTTATACTAAGGTAATGATCACCTTCGACTTTTATTTGATATCGACATTTTTATACTCAGTTAATCATATTTGTCTCCAATTTTCTTTCTTGACAATAGCACGTTCTAGTAATTTTTATACCTAGTTGTTATGCCTAATAGACCTAAGTGGCCAAGAGCAAATTAATTCTTAAAATCCTAGTGATTATTTTATTGTTTTAGAAAATATGTCGCTATAACACAAATACAATATCTGTCCATGTAAGCATAGGCTTCTAAGGAAATTAACGTTTTGACTTTGACAATATTTAATTCCATGATATAATTATTACACAATTATTCAAAATATATAATAAACATTGTTCTTACCAAAAGCCAATATCGCGAATTTCATCTTGATCAATTTGATGAAAACTAAATAAATCCACCCTCTTTTATATCAAACTTATCAAAGTATTGTAAAAAATATGCAATGAAGCTTAGATATACAAATTAATTTAAAAAAAACATTGCAAATCAAGCAAAAAAAAAGTATTTCTTGAGCGTTTTACAACAAATTAGAAATGGCGGGTTTAGATTAAATTGTCTATAAGTTTTTTCTGCGACTTCTTCTTTCATACGTTCCATATTTTTACCCGACTGCGCAAGAACGTTAGTGAAAATTCAACATGGCGACTAAATGGCGTTAAAAATAACAAAAATGAAAGTCTACTATCTATGTCATGTGTTTGTATATAAAAAAGATTAAGTTTAGAATCTGTTACAAGTAAAAGTTGCGTTACACCCTTAATAGGCTTAAATACTGTAAAAATTACCAATATGTTAATAATTATGTTTTTCATCCCTCCATCCCGGAAAGAGTGTTTTTGTCGATATCTGAGTGCAAAAGCTTAATTCCCTATACCTCGAGGTAAAAGGGAATTTAAATTTATAAAAGCAATAAATATTTACACATATACTGTATGTTGAAATAGAATTAAATATTTATTGCTAAAGTTATACGAAGCATCAATGTATGGTTCTTTCATACGCAATTTTTTAATTGTTAAAACCTTAGTCTCGAAACCTCCTTTGGGGTCCTTTTTCTGTTCGTTCAGATTGTGTTAATTAGTTTCAGATTATGTAGAGTTTTACTGACCTGTTATTATGCCGGATCCATAAATTAGCTATTTAATTTAATTATAAATATTTAATACGTAATAAGTTACCTACTATAGTCTAAGTCTATTTGAAAGTTGTACTGTCCCAACGGGGCTCATGTTAGGGTATATATAAAACTTAACAACTAAATTGTAACCACATTAAACAACGAATAAATGAATATGAATGTACATATTCATATTCATTTATTCGTTGTTACTATGTTTGGTATCTCATTGTAACTGGGCACAGTCAAAATGAAGTAATTTGAGTGCCCACCCCCTTGCATTATATAAAAATAAAAAAATGTACTTGCTATTGTAATATAGATATATACATGAAGTGTTTATTTGTACTCCAATCACACACATACAAAAATCGGTGATTTGATTATACAATAATATTGTGCTTTTCTTTCAGTGTTTCGATTCTGTTGTTGTCATTTGATATTTATAAACATCATACTTATGTGATCATTATACTCAAATTAATTCTACACGCGTATTATAATTCTATCGTACGTAAAAATATATAGTTATAAGTTGGTTTCTCATGTAGACGAATTATTGTAAATTCTTCATAAATAATAAAGATTTTCAAACCGTATTTTATTTGTATGAAAAAATTGTGTTGTTAGAATATTTTTGACGTAAATAAATGTTTTCTGTTTCTATTTCTATAAAACTCCTTGGGACGGAATCTGCTACAACAACAAATTAAAAACAGGACTAACAAATAATTATTGTAAAGTTTCTGAACAAAAATGAGCTTGTGTTTCTGATAGATTCCTTGCTCAAGTGTAAAAAAAGCGAAGCGACGCGACGATACGATAAATATATTTCCTATTTATCTCTAAGTACCTATATTCAATTTGTTTTGTTGTATTTTATTTTGATCGTTTCGAAGGTTTGTAAGACCAAACGATGGAAATAAATGATTTGTATCTTGTATAATGCTATAACTCATTTTTATTCAACTTCCAAACAGACAAACTACCAATCACCACCTTATAATATTACATATCGATTAACAATATCAATCTGTTTATTATAAAATTCTTTATAACCATGAAGCAGAAGGTCGAAAATGCTTTAAACAATCGACACTGGTTGAACACCGCTAAGAATTGTAAAATAAACATTTAAGGCCCTAGATAAGACCCTATATAAGTGCCAAGTTTGTTCGAAGGGTTAAGGTTACAAAATGGGTGTAGTGCCGCTGTTTTTTATAGGTAATAATTTAATAAATATTTATTTTGTTTACATATACAAATTTTTTGTATCGCTCTTATTAGGGTATAGTTTAGGAATTATGTAAGTTTATTTTTATTTTTAAGTTAATTTTATTTGCAAATAGTTTTGAATAGTTTATTTGGTATTTATTTATTTTCCTTTTATATCTTCTTTACGTTACGCCACTGTCTATGTCGTTCTATTTCTTTCCTGTCCATCCAAAGGTTGCCTGGAAGAGATCGCTCACAGCGATAAGGCCGCCCTTTGTACTCCAATGTATTGTCTGCAGTTTGTATTTTATTTGTGGTGTACAATAAAGGGTTATCTATCTATCTATACATTCATACAGCGTAGGTCTTACCACTAGCTTAAGTCAACATATACCTTTTGGGGCACTGCAAAGAGTTTGAGTCTACCTCTACGAGACGACCTCTGTAGCTCAGTGGGCGAAGGTCCGTCTGGGACGCAAGTTGCGGGTTTGATTCCCGTGGGTCCGGATTTTGTACTATCTACAATTTTTGATTTCGGGTCTGGGTGTTTTCAATGTAAGTAATATGTATGTATTTACAAAAATGTAGTATATCAGTCACTTAACACCCATAGTACAAGCTCTGCTTAGTTTGGGGTTAGGTGATGCTGTGTGATTACTGATTAGTCCAGAAATATATATTTATTTATTTAAAAATTATATTGGTTTATGCGTTGATATCAAAATGTAGAAAATTTTGAAAATATACGTCTTCAAGAGCTTGTTAAGAGACGAGATCAGCTCAAGGCCAGACCATCAGTGGCCATATCCTATTCCTTAGTTTTGGAGGTTTTATCTGTTCACGTCCGTAAGTGGTAACCATCTGAACTCTTACACGTGACCTCCGGGTGGTGCTAAGA
Organism: Gymnoscelis rufifasciata; assembly: GCA_929108375.1. Taxonomy (NCBI): domain Eukaryota; kingdom Metazoa; phylum Arthropoda; class Insecta; order Lepidoptera; family Geometridae; genus Gymnoscelis; species Gymnoscelis rufifasciata. The sequence goes on from OV815331.1 coordinate 6,116,740, forward strand.
ACAGTCTCTGGTAGGCTTCAGTGCGTGAAGCTATTTTTTCGTGTTTCGTAATGTGGCCAGGTGAAGCCATCTTCCTTCTAGGTCTTCATGTCCCGTCTTAGACCACATCGTCACTTTACATCAGGTGAGATTGTGGTCAAATGAAGGCTTATACAGCATAAAAAAAATGGGGTTTTAACATGCCCAACATGCTCTCGTACCTTCACTAACAAGGTTGGGTATTCTAGCCACAAGAGAGCACATGAAAGGATACGACAGCTACATCCACAGTAAAAGTTATGTTATGAAAGCCAATTACCGCAGTCACTGAAGCCGAAAACGGCCAAGAGACTAATATTAATAATTTGCTTTTAAGCATAATACCTAGAGGTAGATAATAATAAATGTTGGCAACCTCTATGCGTATGACCAAGAATGTTAAAATTCTGCCAGGACTGGGACACTAGTAGGGATATGGGAGAGGAAAAGGTCTCTCCCATATCCATCTCCCATAGTATCTCTCTCTCTGCACTATAAGCTAATTAAAAAAAAACATAATAACCATTAAGCTGTGTTACCTAAGTGGAGGCACACAGGGATTTTTCTTCTAGAAAAGAAAAAATAATGTGCGTATCAAACAAGTGCTTTAAGAAAAAACATCGTGAGGAAACCGTGTAACACCGAAAGACGTGTGACATTCACCAGCCCGCACTCGGCCAGCGTGGTGATTTAAGGCCTAATCTCTCTCGTCAAGAGAGAAGTCCCTGTGTGCCAGCAGTGGGAACGTTAATAGGGTGTCGATGATGATGATGATAATAATTTTATTCACGTTGTTTTATGACTCTTTATTCGTTACTTTAAATGTACGAATTAAGACGAGCTTAATGCTACGGCATTATCTTCCAGCTAACCTTATGTTGTCACGTTATAAATCGTCGAGCGTAGCGTAGGCGTCCATTAACTAGGAGGAGAGCTGGCTCGGTTAAGATTCACAATAAAAGTTTTTTCGAGGGGTGAAGCATTTGTATGTTCTGCAAGCACTTTATACTTGGTATTTAATATGTATAATCAAAATATATAATGTCTATTGTATCAAGTATATCAGATGTCTAGTACACGTAACACAAGCTTAGAGCTTACCCCGGGGCTAGACGTTGGTGTGTGGATTGTCCGGAATTGTTTATTTATTTGTATATATCGTAAACACGCATCTGTACAGAAAAAAAAGCATCCTCTTATTATCCTCTTAAGCTTAGTCCTACAATGTATAATATTTCAATGGAGTACATATCAATTATGTTTATATTTTGATCATGTGGTTTTTTGTTGTAGCGCTTCTGGCCACAGCAGCGGCGGCCCCTTCACCACAATACGGCTGCCAAACCGTAAGATTATTTTATATCTATACTAGCTGATCCGGCAAACGTTGTTTTGCCATAATAAAATGGCTATTAAAAAATAAGGGTTGATCGTAGAAGAGTGAAAATTGAGGATTGTATGTATTTTTGTATGTTCTATCACAAAAAAAAAATTCTGTCAAAAAAAAAAAAATTAGTGGACTACCCCTAACATTTAGGTGAGTGATGAAAAATAGATGTTGGCCGATTCTCATAGATACCGGATAAGCACAAAAAATTTCATCAAAGTCGTTCAAGCCGTTTCGGAGGAGTTCGATTACGCACCTCGTGACACGAGAATTTTATATATTGGATTCATATCGTATAAGGCTGGTTACACTAGCGCCCCACTCCACGCACAATGGACCACCTTAGAGTCTAAGTGCGGAAAATCAGGGCCCCTACATATCGTAAAAGGATATAGTTTAGGAATTATGTAAGTAGGTGCATAATATTATCATACTTTTCCATTTTATCTGTAAATAGTTTTACAATAGTTTATTTGGTTATTTAAGTAGAAAACGGAGGAAGACCGGCGCTTCGTGTTCTTGACCTCAAAGACACGTAGCAATATGCTGAGCAGAATCCTAGTTCTTTAACCTCAATCATTACCAAAATCCGAAACGTGGTGCTTCACCAGTGGCCTTATGGATAGGCTCAGAGTCGCTCAAAGAGAAATGGAAGAAAAGGCTATGCTCGGGGTTTCACTACGGGATTGAATCAGAAATGAGGAGATCCGTAGAAGAACGAGGGTCACCGACATAGCCAAACGGATTAGCTCTTTGAAGTGGCAGTGGGCAGGCCACAAAGCACGTAGAACAGATGGCCGTTGGGGCCGAAAAGTTCTCGAATGGAGGCCGCGGATCGGGAAGCGCAGCGTCGGATGACCACCAACAAGATGGACAGATGACTTGGTCAAACTTGCTGGCTCACGGTGGATGCAAGTGGCGACCGATCGAAATGATTGGTCGTCTTTGAGGGAGGCTTATGTCCAGCATTGGGCGTCTAATGGCTGAAATGATGAATCATTACCAACCTAATCTGTATTATTAGTTTAAGATAATACGGACTAAGTTGTTGTAGTTTTTGTATGATTGTGGTTAAAAATAAACATAATTTTTTTCTTTCTCTCTTCTTTCTATTTATTTATTCTCCTCGTTATAATATCTTCTTTACGTTACGCCACTGTCTATGTCGTTCTATTTCTTTCCTGTCCATCCGAAGGTTGCCTGGAAGAGACTACAAACGGCGGCCTTTGTACTCAGATGTACTGTCTTGTTATTGTTTACTATATGTTTTATATTTGTGGTGTACAATAAAGAGTTATGTATCTATCTTATGCTGAAGAAGTTTATTTATTTATTTACAATTTAACATTGCCATTAGTTGAGTTGGAGTTGTCCTATTTGAAAAGTTTTTTTTAGTATTAGATAGCCCATTTATCGAGGAAGGCTATAGGCTACATTTTAAAAAGAAAAAAGACGTTGCTCCTGCGGGAATACCCAAAAAACACAGGCTACACCGAGTTATGTAAAGCCAGTTTATGATAAATGTATGGTTTGTTATAGACGGTTCTTGCACCTGACTCTGGACTGCAGCAGCCACTGGTCTCCCCATGCCCACTGGTCTCCCCATGCCCACTGGTCTCCCCATGCCCACTGGCCCAGCCGTGGGGACCGACTCCTTCTCCGCTCCCGTCTGCTTCCGGTCTTTCTATCTGTGATCTCCAGCAAGCGAGTATGTATACTAAATAATCATTTTAAACTACAAAAATCATAATTAACTTTTCGCTACGAGTATTAATATTATTACACTGTTCACACGAGCCGTAACGCCGGGAAAGCCCTTTTTTAATCTTTCACTATACTGTTGTTAGTAGGTAATATATGTGGGTGTCTAGTTACAGCGAAAGATGTAGGGTTCGATTCCTCTCAAGGGATCAGTTTTTATATGTTCTGATAGCAATTCATAAAATTTTAGTAGAAATAATATGTTTCCTATGAATATTGTAAATTAATAATCAGGACATATAAAAACAGATCCCTTGAGGGGAATCGAACCCTACATCTTTCAGCGTAGCTAGACACCCAATACAATAATAAGGTTGTAACTTCTGTTTTCTAAATTTCTGCGTACTTTCAGACCCATATGGCAGCGGACCAGTCAAGTGCACCGGCGGTCTATCCAACATCGCCAGCGAGCTGAAACGAGTCGGCTTCCAAGAAATCCCAGTCTCTGGAGGCTGTATATACCTAATCCCAACCCCAGGGGTGGTAGTTCAACCCCCACCAATCCTGGTGAATCCACCAGGGCAACCACCAATCCGCCCCCCAACTTTAATAGTCCAACCACCCACCTTGCCACCAATAACCCCGCAACCAATAGTCGTGCGCCCGTGTCCTCTGCCACCAATTTTGCCGCCGCCAGTCTTAGCTAAACCAGGGCCTTTGCCGCCAATCCAGCCACCGAGCATCACGGTCAGACCTCCACCAGTAGCTCCCATCCAACTTCGCCCAGTGCAGATAAATCAGCCAGGGTTCGCTCCGATTACACCTCCGAGGATCTTCGTCAGAGTACCACAGCTGCAAGGCGTGCAGCCTCCTACCATTGTGATACCTGCACCTTCTAATCCTGGACCATGTCCTTCACCTTGCCCTAGTCCATCGCCTTACCCACGCCCAGCGCCTTGCCCATGTCCATCGCCATGCCCGATACCGTTTGTACCATTACCAAACCCATTCCCTGAGCCATACCCATGCCCATCGCCTTGCCCATGTCCATCGCCATGCCCGATACCGTTTGTACCATTCCCAAACCCATTCCCTGAGCCATACCCATGTCCATCGCCTTGCCCATGTCCAATGCCTTGCCCATGCCCATCACCTTGCTCATGTCCAATGCCTTGCCCATGTCCTTCGCCTTGCCCATGTCCTTCGCCTTGCCCTTGTCCTTCGCCTTGCCCATGCCCATCACCTTGCCCATGCCCATCGCCTTGCCCATATCCATTACCTTGCCCATTCCCTGACCCATGCCCAGTGGTGTCCCCCTGTGGATGCAACTGATCCTAAATGTTGAGTATACATTATTTTAGCATGTTTTACGGGATTCCCCTTGCATATTACTGTCACGACAGGAACAAAACACTTCTCTTTTTATGATAAGCCTAATGTCTACAGCTTATTTTCCAAGTTGATCCCATTCTAAATAATTCCAAGAAACGTTATTATCAGCACGAGTGTAGATTTCTGATTGATTGCCTGAATTGTCCTGCCTATATCCACTTACGGCTCGCGAGCCATTAGGATCGATAGGTGTAAACTGACATCAACAACTTTATACGTTTAAGTTTTATAAGTATAAACATCGAAATTAATATATTGAAGCTTAAACATTCCTTGTCATGGTTTCGCAAACCGCTCGCATATATGTACTGATCGTAGAAATTATTTTTAAATACTGACTGATCATAAACAGCGAATGAGGATTGCGTAGGTGTCCATCTTAAATACGTGTTTCTGAATAAGTTGGACCGTTGCGTAGAGCAGGGTTACTTACGGTAAAAAAATGAGGTTGGTTTCTGCAATGTAGTAGTTTCTTAATGTGCATAGAATGTTAGTAATATTTAGTTCCTAGCTCGGAAGTATTTTAGCTGCTTCGCACAAGAACGCTAGGGATTCGAGATCGTCGGGACATGTTGGTTAAACTCGGTAACAAAATGATATATTGTTTGGGTTTGAGAATACGATATGTGGTTTAGATATCAAGTTGTACTTATGGTTATAAACCTGTGTTGAAATAGACGTTGATATAATAACTATGCTAATTGGAGACTTAAAAGTTCTGTCAACCAATTGTCTTTGGTACCTGAACATAGACAATGGGTTGGTGGAAATTCAAAATGCCGCCCATTTCTGCTGGAAATGCCCACACATTATCACAGCACAGCTAAATATCCTCGCAAGACACATTTCCCTCCCACATTTTAATTAAAACGCAGCTGAATGCAGGTTGGGGTATGCTAGAACCTCTTTCGTAGTTCGTCAGAGAATTACAAAGGTCGGAGAGATTGTTTCCAAGATGGAGTCTTCTAACCTTGATTTTGATGTCATATGTAATTTGTAATGAAGAAACTCGTATAGGATTTGTTAAAATAATTCTATATTTATCAGTTAGCGAAAAGATCTCACAATGCTTTGTTTAATGTAATTGAAAATTGTCTAGTTTTTAATTGTGTACCAGTGTGTATTGAAGTCGTGATAAATGTCTACAAATTTAGTTTTATGTATTTGTATTTTTTTGTATTATATTATAAATAATATATAGAACTGAATAAATATACATATGTATTGCTCGGAAAAATAGTTTTATTGAATGTATCCTTAGTACTGATTACAAATTACCGGAGACAAGTTGTCACCGTGTCAAAATCTGATGATGGGATCCCAGAGAAATAGAGAGTAACCCTGGAATTTTATGAGATGTTGAAGTCTTTTATTTTAAACGTAGTTTTAATTTTATTAAGAAAATACGAAATTTAACAAAACTCTTATAAAAAATTCAACCCTTAACACCTTACTCATAATCTTAACAAAGTATAGAACAAAGTAGTTTCCCAAGTGTACCCATGCAGTTTTTTTTATAGATAGAGTAATTTAAGAGGAAACTTTATAAGTATAACGATCTCTGTGGCTCAGAGGGCGGAGGTCCGCCTTAGGTTAAGACGCAAGAGGTTGCGCGTTCGATTCCCTCTGGGGGACTAGATTTTGTACTATCTACGTTTTCTATGTAGCATAATGTATATACAAAAAAAATGTATATTTGTAGTATATCAGTCACCAAACACCCATAGTATGTATAAGCTCTGCTTAGTTTGGGGTTAGGTGATGCTGTGTGATTATACCGGAGATATTATTTATATTTATTTATAACATGCTAATAGTATTGCTATAGTTACACGATTCAGATTAAATTAATAGGTATAGAAAAAGTTTGTTGTACAGTAAATATTCTTTGAATTAAGACTTGTTTTATTATTTCAAACAATCCCTTATTCCTAACTTATAATTCCATGAAGTATTCGTATTCGGTATTCCCGCATCGTACGACATCAATTTGTTAGTACATGAGACCGTTCGCTGATATGATAATTTAGAGGAAGTTGGGGCAAAGCAGTTATTGTCTAAGATAAGAAATTTGGGTATGTCCCGCTAGTCCCCTCTAGGATTGTCCCCTTCGGACCGTGTAGAGGGGACAAGCGGGACATCGTTTTAGCGATATCCCGCTGGTCCCCTTTACCGGTTACTCAGATAATTTGCAGTTAAATTTTGCTTGAAAAAGTATATTAAAACTATATACATAATATATTATTTAGTAAATTAAAACATTATGATTTTATATTGTTTGACAAAAATTGGTTGGTGGATGCATGAAGGTTGTTATTTTCTTAGTATTTTGTGTCACATCTTATTTTTTTTGTGAAGAAGCACTTGTCACTGACTTTGTTACGAGTAGGAATGAACTGACAAGAAATGCAAAATTTCTTCGTTTCGGCAATACGGTGTTTGTCGCTTTAAATAGGTAGTAGGTGACATATAAAACATTTAAAGGCGGTCAGTTTGAAACACGACAAAAAATTAAATAACACAAACTCCTGCAGTCATAAAAAAATATGTATATGACAAAAGAAAAACTGATGAGTTAATCCGGTAAAACAAAAGGTTAGCAAATTAGCAACTGGACAACAATAAGCAAAACGCTGCTTGGGAACCTATGGGCATAAACATAATTGTACAAACTAAAAAAGTAGCAAAGTCCCACGTTAAGTTAGTCAAATATAAGAAACCAAACTTCTAATGTTTTTGTATAATTTTTCCCCATTAAACAGTTTTTGTCAAACAATATAAAATCATAATGTTTTAATATACCTACTAAATAATAATATAAAGTTTTAATATATGCCCTATTTCAAGCCAAATTTAACTACAAATTCTCTGAGTGACCGTTAAAGGGGGACTAGCGGGATATCGCTAATACGATGTCCCGCTTGTCCCCTCTACACGGCCCGAAGGGGACAATCCTAGAGGGGACTAGCGGGACATACCCCCTTTGAGGATAAACTGTACCCTATTCATATAACACCTAATTACCATGACAGTTTCAAAATATACATAATGTTAGACCTTAAGTTATTGACATGTTTGAAAAATTGTATTCTGCAAATAAACATTTCATTTGATTTGATATAACATTTCTATGCAAGTGCAGTTTTACCCCAACCTCCCCTATTGGTAGATAATGTACGTGGTTCGTATTCCGAGGTGCGAGACCATATCGCGTAATATATGGAGAAATTGGGGAATATGTCGTTCAGCAATCATCATCATCATCACCCTATTCACGTTCCCACTGCTGGGACACAGGGACTTCTCTATTGGCGAGAGAGATTAGGCCTTAATTCACCACGCTGGCCAAGTGCGGGTTGGAGAATGTCACATGTCCTTCAAACTCTTCAAAGTTCTCATGACATGCCGGTTTCCTCACGATGTTTGACGAAAGCACGTGTTTCAAAACGAACATCATTTTTTCCATTCCGTGTACAGTTTATACACATTATGCAATAAAAAAATAAACAAAACTAAGTAAAAGTGCAAAAAGATGAAGTAAGAGCGGTCACCCATACAAGTACCACTAGCCTATGAGCGTATTTTTAACCCCCGACCAAAAAAGAGGGGTGTTATAAGTTTGACTTGTCTGTCAGTCTGTGTGTCTATCTGTCTGTCTGGGACATCATAGCTCCTGAACGGATGGATTGATTTCTATTTAGTTTTTTGTATGAAATGTGAGCCTGGCGCGAGTATTCTTTGACATATTCGGTGGGCAAACGTCCGCCTGAGGCACAGGAGGTTGCGGGTTCGATTCCCGCCGGGGTAACAGATTATATACGATCTACAATTTCTGGTTTCGGGTCTGGGTGTTTTCTATGTATCATATGTATGTATTTACAAAAAAAATGTATCTATGTAGTATATCAGTCACCTAACACCCATTGTACAAGCTCTGCTTAGTTTGGGGTTAGGTGATGCTGTGTGAGTAGTCCGGAAATATTTATTTATTTATTTATATTTCATGAAAATCGGTTGCGCCGTTTAAAAGTTATGGGGGTGAGAGTGGGAAAGGAAAACCGAAAATCTGCAAATATACTCGGGTGGAGTATCAAATGAAAGCGCATCGCGTGCACATTACTAAATATTATAGTGTTACTATTGAGGAATTCTCTGTCTATCACAGTTCTTGAGAAACCTGCCTGGCCTGGAGACAGACAGACGGACGACGAACTCTCAGTAATAGAGTCCTGTTTTACGTGTGCGTTCGCCCAGCAAAAAGTATCGGCTTTTCAGGAATCTAATGATGCAGATAATTAGTGCCCTATGCCGTGTAAATGTGCCCGAAATTTTAAATTTGTGCCTCCATAGGCTGCAGAGTTATTTATGAAAAACAGTTTTTGCTGGACGAACGTTCGCCCAGCAAAACTTTAAAAAAAAAAAGGGTTTAGCTGTATTTTTTATATGCAAAAAGATAGCTTAGTTACTCGTCTAAATGTGCCGTTAAAGCCAAATTTGTGCCTCTAAAGGTTTTTGAGATATTGAGTTTTTTGCTGGGCGAACGTTTGGGTGATTCCCATATCTCGGAAACGGCTGAACGCACAGTCATAATTTTTGTACCGACAGATACGGTATAATTTGTGCCTATTTGTGCCATAATTTTCATTAACGTGAGTAGCATGGTTCAGGTGCTATTATTGTTTTTCCTAGAAAATGGAAAAATGCTCTGGCTCTCGAATGACCAAATCCAAGGACTTCGCGTTAGTGCCGACTGGTACCCATTATATATTCACACGATCCTGTAAAGTTTCGCCGGCCTACTACATATAATAGACGAGTTATTAACGATTTTGTCTTTTTTTTGAGGTTATCTTACTTAGGATACAAAAACTCTAGTTTCCTGTAAGCTGGCTTATTACATTCTTCTACAATAATTAGTGCCCTATTTAAAGAATGCGTATGCAAAAAATCATCTTTGTATACCCAAAACTTTAGACAATAATGATAGAAAACATTTCGAAATATATTTGGTCGATAACCAGACCAAATTCGAATGAACATTAAAAAGCGGCCGTACAATACTTCAAGCTATCCTTCTTAAATCGTCATGATTAATTTAGTGTTTAGAGAACGTTGCGTACAAAAGTGGAATTATCTATTATCTCAACAGGTCACCGATGCGATGTGCCGCTGTATCTGGACAATTTATTAGTAATACCTACATTACAAATTATAGTTTACTAGATGCGCCCCGCACCTTTGCCCGCGAATCAGAGTTTTTTTTAAATTTATTGCACACCCCCTAGGGGTTGTGTAAACATACCTACGTGTTTAATTATTCAGTCCATTGTTCATATAAACCGAGTTTTGAGTGAATCTAATGAAGGAAAAAATATTTTTCATACAAACTTTACCACACCATATTTAACCCCACAATCACACAGCATCACCAAACCCCAAACTAAGCAGCGCTTGTACTATGGGTGTTAGGTGACTGATATACTACATAGATACATTTTTTTTGTAAATACATATTATACATAGAAAATACCCAGACCCGAAACCAGAAACTACAGATCGTACAAAATCTGGTACTGCGGCGGGAATCGAACCCGCAACCTCCTGCGCCTTAGGCGGGCTTTTCGCCCACCAAGCCACAGAGGTCGTCGTTTATTATAGCCTATTTAATCCTATTCTAAGTCCTAAACTACCTACCTACCTACGAAATTTCATTTTAATAACTTAAGTAGTAACAAAGATTACCTACTTATAACGAACATTCACACAGACTTTTCCATTTATTATTAATAGTAAGATTATTAAGAACAAAATAATTTACATTTTATTTCATGTATAATATTTTTCGAAATTAAAATATTATTTTCTTCATAACAATTCTGTACGCATCTATACCGCGTGTTACCGCGTGTAACGCCACCAAGCGAGGAAGGATAGCTTGAAGTATCGTACGGCCGCTTTTTAATGTACTTTCGAATTTGGTCTGTTTATCGACCAAAAATATTTCGAAATGTTTTCTATCATTATTGTCTAAAGTATTGGGTATACAAAGATGATTTTTTGCATACGTATTCTTTAAATAGGGCACTAATTATTGTAGAAGAATGTAATAAGCCAGCTTACAGGAAACTAGAGTTTTTGTATCCTAAGTAAGATAACCTCAAAAAAAAGACAAAATCGTTAATAACTCGTCTATTATATGTAGTAGGCCGGCGAAACTTTACAGGATCGTGTGAATATATAATGGGTACCAGTCGGCACTAACGCGAAGTCCTTTGATTTGGTCATTCGAGAGCCAGAGCATTTTTCCGTTTTCTAGGAAAAACAATAATAGCTCCTGAACCATGCTACTCATGTTAATGAAAATTATGGCACAAATAGGCACAAATTATACCGTATCTGTGGGTACAAAAATTATGACTGTGCGTTCAGCCGTTTCCGAGATATGGAAATCACCCAAACGTTCGCCCAGCAAAAAACTCAATATCTCAAAAACCTTTAGAGGCACAAATTTGGCTTTAATGGCACATTTAGACGAGTAACTAAGCTATCTTTTTGCATATAAAAAATACAGCTAAACCCTTTTTTTAAAAAAAGTTTTGCTGGGCGAACGTTCGTCCAGCAAAAACTGTTTTTCATAAATAACTCTGCAGCCTATGGAGGCACAAATTTAAAATTTCGGGCACATTTACACGGCATAGGGCACTAATTATCTGCATCATTAGATTCCTGAAAAGCCGATACTTTTTGCTGGGCGAACGCACACCTGTTTTACCTTTTGGGTATGGAACCCTAAAAAGACATCAACCCAATCAAAAAATATGTTTTCTGATATCTACTTATGAACATAGTATGCCTTATCTTAATATTTTAGATAAATAAAAATAAATAAAATCATTTATTTACCAAAGCAGAGCATACAGAAAAATACAAATACCAGCGAAGCTCAAACTAAGCAAATCTGCTTGTATCTTGAGACTTCGGAGTGCTGTTTACAAAATGGCGGTTGTTATGCATGTTAGAGATAACGAGATACATGGAGTAGATTTCATTCTTAATAAAAAATAAATTGACATCATTTAATTGTGCAATATTAAATGAACAAAATAAGGGTGTGTTTATTTTAGATACAAGATACATAATTATTTATTTCCTAGTTTAGTACGAGGTGTCGAACCAAATGTCTGGTCGGCAAAGGTCATTGCATAATTAGAATTAATCAACTTAGAATTAAACTAATAAGTATTATAAACATTGTAAGACCTTTTTTGGAAATAAACCTTTATTATTATTAGTTCCATTGTTTGGTTTTACAAAACTTAGACACTAAAACAACACAAAACTTAGAGACTTTATGTTTGTTAATGCAGAATTTTTTTTTTTTATAAAATTATCATATTATACTATCTCATTTAATATATTTTAATATGCATATCAAATTAGAAATTATATAAATAACGATAAAAGAAATTTCCAAAATTAAACAATTTTCAGTCGCTAAGTTCTATTGAATAAATACCGCCAATGACTGCATCAAAACAAGCTGAACCGAATTTGATACGGTTTATAGTATAAAAATCGGATAATTTTATATCATTGTTAACGACTTGCAAAATGGCAAAGGGGGCAGTATTATGGTTGTCTGGTAAGTTTTATAGAAATTTATTTATCCCATATAACATTTGATTAAAAGTTATACCAAAATTGAACGAAAAGCCGTGTTGGCTATGTGGCAGCTCACTCGACTTTCATTCCGAAGGTCGTGGGTTCAAACCCCGCCACAAACCTCAAGATTTTTCTTCTTGAAAAATACTTATAAGGGGGTTTCCGCTGTATTTATAATATAACTAGCGGCCCGCCCCGGCGTCGCATGGGTATAAAATTTTCCCGGAAATTATTCGAATTTTTCTCGCCGTAAAAACCATCCTATCTCTCAAGTTGGATCGAGCTTCACATGGTGTGCGAATTTTATTATAATCGGTTCAGTGGTTTAGGAGTCCATTGAGGACAAACATTGTGACACGAGATTTATATATATTAAGATGTATAGATTAAGTAACTGAAATAAAGCTATTTTTTTTATTTTTATTTTATATGTGCGCTTTAATACACGCGCGTTAACGGTGAAGGCAACATCATAAGGCAACCGTCCTCTTTAATGTTATCAGCATATTCTGATAACATTAAAGAGTTTGAAGGACATGTGACATTCACCAACCCTAACTTCGCCAGCGTGGTGAATTAAGGCCTAATCTCTCTTGCCAAGAGAGAAGTCCCTGTGTCCCACCAGTGGGAACGTTAATAGGGTGATGATGATGACTTTGATAAAGTTTATTAATAGTTTTTGGCGAAGATGACAAAAACATTGGTTGGACGTCAACTCAATGGGAACTAACTATCCTAAGTCAACTAATCAACCTTCGCACAGACAAACACCGCCTGTAATAACTGACTGATAACGACTGCAAATACCATTTACTGGAAGGTTTATTGTACTAAGGGCTTTTCACCATGTCCAAGTAAAGTCATTGTTAAATACATAAAGCCTATAGAATCACTTTATCACGTGTATAAAATCCGTTGAATAGCTATATTCTTTTTTTAACCCCCTACCAAAACAGAGGGGTGTTATTAGTTTGACGTATCTGTCTGTCTGGCTGGGACATCATAGCTCCCGAACGGATGGAGCGATTTCAATTTAGTTTTTTTTTGCATGAAAGGTGAGTTTGGCGCAAGTGTTCTTAGACATATATCATGAAACTCGGTTGTGCCGTTTAAAAGTAATGGGGGTGAGAGTGGGGAAGGAAAACCGACTCTGCAAATGTAATCGTGTGGGGTATCAAATGAAAGCGCATCGCCTCCATATTACAAAATATTATGGTGTTTTAAGGATTTTCAGGCATTGGAATCGGGGGTTTTTCTTAAATTTTAAATTTAGATCTATTCTATTTATTCTAAGTAATTCATCAAGCTTATCAAGGCGTTCATATTATAAAGAATTTTTTTTATTATACATATTAAACACCCAGACCGAGGAGAAAGTGCTTGCAGAACATACAAACACTATAACTTTAAAACATGGAAGTCTAAGTCACCCGGACTTAGACTTCCATTGTAATGAATATGAAATTAATAAATATATACTTTTTATTTTATTATCAGTCCGGGTTATATCTGCTTTTTTATTTTCAAGAAGATCTTTAATATTATCTTCCAGTTCTCTTCATCGGCTCGTTCGCTATCCCGGTGCCGGAACCGTCCCCACAACCACAATACCCCTGCCCGTGCCCCGAGCCCTGCCCACTGCCTGAACCGTACCCACTGCCTGACCCATGCCCACTGCCTGACCCATGCCCGGGCCCACAACCCATCTACAGCGGCAACCCATGCCCCCCTGGTATCATCAACATCGGTCCCTGCAATCCTGGGGTTGGTCTTGTGAATGTGATTCCAGGGTCTGCCCCACCAGGTAATTATATCGACCCACTATAAATCTTATTTACCCCCGACGTAAAAATAAGTTTGTTATAAGTCTGTCTGTATGAAGTGAATTTAATTTAGTTGTTTTGTATGACAGGTGGTCTTAGATGATGATATAAGTGGTAACTATGTTGTACGTAAAAATGTATCTATGTAATATACCTCTCTGTCTCGGGTCTGGGTGTTTTCAATGTAAGTACAATATGTATGTATTTACAAAAATGTAGTAAGTATATCAGTCTCATATCACCCATAGTACAAGCTCTGCTTAGTTTAGGGTTAGGTAATGCTGTGGGAGTAGTGCGAAAATATTTATTTATTTATGATTATTCTCTTTATTTCATTGCCTAGACGTCAAAAATACATTTTTTACAATAGATTACATAAAACAATTCATATAAAACTACCTACTGTAAAAAATATATCAAAACGGAGAATCACCGGCCGCGAAGCTAGGCTCAAGCGACCGGTGACTAGGGCTGCAGAGAGAGAAACTTCCTGACGATACGCGCCGAGTCCAGGAGTACTGCCTTCTGAATCTGACCCTTGATCCAGCTTCCCAGCGAGAGCCTCTGAAGGTTTTGGTCGAGACTCTTCGCTATTAGGTCGTTAACGGACACGACTTTAGGGACGATAGTTATTATCATTGTACGGGATAAGATTTTCATCTGCAGATTTTCGAGTCCATAACTAATACACACGCCACTAATGCTCACTTGGCTTAGGCCCTAAACCAAGTGAGCATTAGTGGTAGTTTCAACTAAGTTGTCTACAGAGGTTTCCGAGTTTTCTGTTTGTAAAAATTGTCTTCCTATCCGGCAAGTTTTTTTTTTTATGATCGAAAAGCCTTCATTTGACCACAGTCTCACCTGAAAAAGCAAGTATCCGGCAAGTATTCAAAATAACAGCTTTCTGTTAGAATAAAATTATTTTTATGGAGATCCAATGAAGTTAATGATTGAAATAGATAATTAGTTTGGTAGTATTAAAAATAAGATACAAGATACAAAATCAATTATTTCCATTGTTTGGTTTTACAAAACTTAGACACGTAACATCTGTCTGTTAGAATATAATTATTTTTATGGAGATCTAATGAAGTTAATGATTGGAATAATTAGTTTGTTATTATTCAAAATAAGATACAAGATACAAAATCAAATATGGAATAATTAGTTTGTTATTATTCAAAACAAGATACTTATTAATATATTTTCATTGTTTGGTTTTACAAAACTTAGACACGTAACATCTGTCTGTTAGAATATAATTATTTTTATGAAGATCTAATGAAGTTAATGATTGTGATTGGTTTGGTATTATGCTGGTCGAGGAGATCACTTATTATTAATATTTCAGGGCAGATAATAGTGCGGCCGGCTCCAGTGCAGTTCAGGCAGGGCGCGCCCATCAGCGTCCAGCCCGGCACCGTGTCGTTCCCCCGCCCGCCCACCATCTGGGTGAAGCATAACCCAGTCCAACCGCCGCCCGCTGCTCCTATAGTCGTTCGAGTAAGTTCTCTTAGAGAGCATCTTTGAAAATAACTAGTATCTCAGAGGCTGGTTACACTAGCGCCCCACTCCACGCACAATTTTTGCCTGTTTTTCCGCACTTAGACTTAAAGGTGGTCCACCTTTGAGTCTAAGTGCGGAAAAACAGGGCCCACCTAACTAACTAACTAACTATCTCAGAAAAAAATCTAAGTATTTAAGAACTTACGACGAACTTTTTTATGTTGGTCATTAAGTAGTCGCTCGTGATGTTTGTGTTCAAAGGTCTCGTCTGAAAATCAGCGCACCTGCGCGCTCTAAGTGTGGGGTTGCATGATGCTGAGGCCTTTTGGCTCACAATTTTTTTAACCTATTTGTTGTTTTTTGTTGTATTTTGTGTTTTGATGTGTCAATAAATGTTTCTCTCTCTCTCTCTCTCTCTCTGACGATGTAACGTAGCTTACCAGCGAGATGCGGGTCTCGAGCCCACGTCCTCCATAATACGCATGGACGTTCTGACCAACTAAACTTACCTCGCTTTGTTCCAGCCACCTCCCGTCCAGCCGCCGCAACCTAAGCCGTTCTACGTGCGCGTCCCGTTCGTGCAGCCGCCCACTCCTGCGCCGATAGTCGTCCGCCCGCCGCCCGTGCCTGTCCCAAAGGCCAATCCGTTGAAGGTTAACTATTATAATAACCACTTGCCAGTTAAGCCATGTTGTCTAAGTGGGAGCAAACTCGAGTTTCATTCCGAAGGTCGTGAGTTCAAACAACGCCAGGCACTTCTGGATTTTTCTTCTTGAAAATTGTATGTGCGCATTAAACATGTGCTTACATCTTGAGGCAACCAGCATGATCTGAGAACTTTCAAGAGTTTGAAGGACATGTGAAAGCCGCACTTGGTGGTGATGAATTAAGCCCTAATCTCTTTCGCTAAAAAGAGAAGTACCTGTGTCCTAGCAGTGGGAACGTAAAGAGGAATGCTTATACAATGTCAAAGAGTAATTGATACTATTTCGTTTTCAGATCCAACCCCAGCCTGTGGAAGTCCCCAGACCGCTGCCGCTCATCGTAGCCCCCCCTAGGATGATAGTTCCTTCCCCCCCAGTAATATGCTTCAAGCCTTCCCCCCCAAGCTACATCAGAATCGTCGGATCCGCGACCGTCTACCAAGCTGTATCTTCTCCGAATGGAAACGTACAGTATTTACCTCTGCCATTCAACAGAGGTAGGAAGGAAGAAGACCATTTTGATTTTTTTTATTGCTAGATAAGCCTACATTTGACCACAATCTCACCTGATGCAAAGTGACGATGTGGTCTAAGATGGAGCTTAAAGACCTAGAAGGTAGATGGCATCTCCGGACCACTTTACACGAAAAAAGTTACAGCACTGGCCCAGCCCGGAGGGTGATGGCTGTTCTTAGCACCACCAGAGGTTACGAGTCAGAGGATTAACACTTACGGACGTGAACAGAAAAAACCTCCAAAATTATTTTTTCAAAGCATTTCACCACATTTAGCAATAAATAATTATTGCTGGAGCGATCGACGAATGAATCATAAAAATTGGCCCAGGCGTTTGGTCTGTATAGTGCTACACAGAAATATACACAGACTGATAAACATATTACAACGCTATGCGTCCGCAGTCGGGTAAATAGCCTTTGATCAGTCCGCAAACACTTACGGCCTCCTTCAACATAGAAAAGTCCAAGTCTAATGAGTGATTATATTTAGCGCTGTCTTGCTCAGTTAAACAGTAGTCTGAGTGAGACTTCCTGCTACAGCTTAAAAGTCGTAGCATAATGATTGTTTTATATTTTTAATTTTAAATATAAAACAACCATAAGATTACGCTTATTATGGTTGTTTTATCTTTTTTTTTTTTTTTTTTTTTTTTCTAGCCTGTTGTGTCCCACTGCAGGGCAAAGGCCTCTCTACCTTCTTTCCAGACTTCCGTATCTGACGTTAAATTAATCCATCCCTTGAGGTGGGCGTCCAGTTCGTCTCTCCATCGTCGCTTTGGTCTACCGCGAGGTCGTTTATTGTCTTGTGGAATCCATATAGTTGTTGATTTAGCCCACGACTCATCCGACCTGCGATAGACATGTCCTGCCCAGTCCCATTTTAACTTTGCGGCATGTTGGGCTACGTCGGCTATTTGTGTTATGGAGCACAGTTCACTGTTCCTTATGCGGTCTGTTAATTTGACTCCCAGGATACTGCGCTCCATAGCCCGTTGGCAAACCCCAAGTTTGTTGTTTTATCTTATTTAAATATTTTATTTCTTACAGGTTATCCCGATTCAAACTCTCCTTACAACCAACCCGACTCGTCATGCAACCCATGTTACCAACCCGGCACCCAATTCAACCCATGTTGCCAACCTGATTCCCCATTCAACCCATGTTGCCAATCTGATTCCCCATTCAACACATGTTGCCAACCTATTTCCCCATTCAACCCATGTTGCCAACCTGATTCCCCATTTAACCCATGTTGCCGACCTGATACCCCATTCAACCCATGTTGCGAACCCGTATCCCCATTCAACCCATGTTACCAACCTGACTCTCCATGCAGTCCTTGCCAACCCGGTTTATGTCCACCTTGCCAACCCAACCCATACATCTCTCCATACCAACCCAATTCACCATGCCAATCTTGTCAACCCTGCCCGCTAATCTGTCCGCCGTGTCTGGACAACCAATGTGGACAGCCGTGCCAACCTTGTGGAGATTGTCAACCACTAATTCAACCTTACTGCCCCGGTCAACCAGAATACCCCTGTCCTTGTAACTAGCCATTGTTGGTCGAGTTCCCGACAGTTAATTGTCAACAATGTCAAAGTCAAAAATAAACTTGACAAGCAATCAGATAAAAAAATATCTCATATCTATATAAACCTTTATATAATTATGTAATACCGTATTTATATCATGTCTCTATTCTTAGTCGGTCACTCTTGACAGAATGGTCGTGGTTATGGGAGGTCCTTATAATGAGTTGCTGCTCTTGCAATTCGCCGCCATTGTTCCCTGTTAGTTGCGTTGCGGGAGCAGTCGGTAATGGTGGACTGAGTCAAATTTGAGATGAGGTCCGACCACCTAGTTGGAGAGCGACCACGAGACCTCTTTCCCTCCATTCTGCCTTGCATAACAAGGCGCTCCATAGAGGATTTATATTAAGTATATATTGTAAAAAGACTATGTTTGTAAATGTGTGAATGACTTTAATACATTGCGGGTACACTGAGCATTATTATTGTGTTTTATTTATTGCGATACTAAGGCAGTAGGCATGATGATTTGACTTTAACGTTGACTTTGATGACTAGTGAAAAAATTGTATTCTGTTTAGTCAGTCCGCTAGCCCGGACAAAAATACTGGACACCTATTTTTCTCTGTTGAACTAAATAATAAAGTGCCAAGATAATGATATAAAACATTAAAGTTCCAGAGGGGGGTTTATGACGAACAAATTTAAGAAAAATCGTTAAATGCAATGTATAGTCAAGATTTTTCGTTAGCAAAAAAAAAAGGATAAACACGTAAAATTTTCTTATTATTGTTTTATGTACCCTATTTAGGGTATTTTTTACAACTTTTAATGTTAACTTTTTAATATGGAAAGCAAGAATGGTGGTTCCTGCTATCCGCCACTCTTCCTTCGTTATTGTTTCGGGTCTGGGTGTTTTCTATGTCATATCATAAGTATTTATTTACAAAAAAATATATATCTATGTAGTATATCAGTCACATAACACCCATAGTACAAGCTCTGCTTAGTTTGGGGTTAGGGGATGCTTTGAGATTAGTCCCGAAATAATAATTATTTTTTTGTGTGAGTAGTCCTGAAATATGTTTTTTTTATTTATTATCCTAGTACGATACAATCTAAAACTCCGACTTCCTGGATTTTCATGTGTTTTGAAATAACTATATCAGTTAGTACAATCAACAGCAAAACAAACTGCTGAGATAGTGTCCCAAAATCTTATATATACAGTAAATTAGGTAAGTCAAAAGTTACGGAATATTGTAGTTTGTTAGAAGTAAGGGAACTCACAACGTGGCATAGTCATTAATAGTCATTTATTGATAATATTATTAGACGTCTTAATTACAATTTGGTTACACTGGTTTTTTAATACTAATAAAGTCAAAACAAATAAATCATCAAATTAAATTACTTAATAAATATGTCAAATTGCAAATACTTAGTCAATAACACATTATATCAAGTTTTAAATAATATTTAAATTACAATACAAACGGAATGACAATGCAAGCAAATTAATTGGTATGTCAGCTACTTATGATTTATCAGAGAGCACTCTATGCACTCATCATAGGTATAAAATGTCTGTTTTAAGAGCCATCGTTTTAATCGTGCCTTGAATGCGGAGTCGCCCGTGGCTTCAACCACCGAATCTGGAAGTTTATTTTATACTGTCGCACCTATAACATGAGTTAATCTGGCAGATTTCTCAAGTGTGCGCGACACTGTTTCAAGTTTGTGCCGGCTACGTGTTAAGTACGAGTGATGTTGTCCGTTTGTCACATACATGGCATAAGTAAATGATCAAATTATGTTTCATCCTCGGTGCTAATATGATCAAGATCATTTTCTTTTGACTAATACTTCATTTGATATTGACACTTTGGTATATAAAAGTGTATGTCATAAAAGCAAGTCGTCACACTAGAAGATTTTTATTTATTTATTTTATTTATGTTATTAACTATACAGCTCAAGACATATAGAAGTAAAAAAAGTTTATAACTTTTATTTGGCTTAACAGTAATCAGATTTTTTTTAAAGTTTATGACGAATTTTGCAAATTTGATAATAGATAGTAGCCGATTCTCAGACCTACTGAATATGCATATAAAATTTCATAATAATCGGTTAAGCCATTTCTGAGGAGTATGGTAACTTTATCCTAATGTCCATCCTTAATAAATAACGCTATAAACAATATAGGTATTAAGTACGAAGGTAAAATAAAACCAAAGTAATTTAATAAATAGATATATTTCCAATTGATACATACAAGATTAATTTAAAAGATATATAAGTTTTTTTTGTCCAGACACGAACCGGACATACAGAAACTATAATATTAAAACAAATAAGTACCTATATACAATCAAAACTCAAAAAGGTACAAGGTAACACACAGGACCGTAAAAGATGGTTTGTAACCTTTATCTTTATTTTTTATTTTATGTGTAAACATACTACAATAATGATAAAAAAAACTATACATGAATGCAACAATTTTGATTAACTAACCTGGTGTAGGTACTATTTCAGATCCAATTAACTACCTAATTTGGGAGTCCTATGCCAAAAATATTTGAGAATTGTCCAGTTGTATCTGTTTGTATGAATGCTAGTATAAATATACTTTATAAAGAGACCATAGCTTAAAACCAATACCCTTATATGCCCAGAACTAAGTTCGTATCCGTCCTCCTACTCCGAGAAGACATGATGGGTCTACTCCCACAAAAGATGTGGTTCTTCTCACAAAAATCTTCATAATCCAGGGCAGAAAAAAGTCTTGATCCAGGAAGGGTATTAGAGTTATATTGGGAAGACGATGATTGGTTGTTTATAAAAAACGGCCTAGTCCACCGAGACCGCCCATTCCCATTCCTCCCATACCTAGGCCGCTGATTCCTCCTAGGCCACCGCATCCTCCGAGGCCACCCATCACTCCTAGGCCTCCACATCCTCCTAGACCACCTATTCCTCCTAAGCCACCGATTCCGCCTACGCCGATTCCTCCTAGGCCACCACATCCTCCGAGGCCTCCCATTCCACCTAGGCCAATCCCTCCTAGGCCACCGAAGCCCAAGCCTCCCATACCACCTAAGCCTCCAAGGCCGCCGTAGTGACCACCTGCGTATAGCATGGCAGGGTTGGGTAATGTTTCACAGACCGTGGCCCCACCTAAACCTCCATGGCCTCCGTAGAGCCCTCCACCGTAGAGACCACCTCCGTATAGCATGGCAGGGTTGGGTATTGTTTCACAGACCGTGGCCCCACCTACGCCTCCCAAGCCGCCAATACCACCATATAGGCCGCCGCCATAGAGGCCACCGCCATACATCATTGGATTTGGCATAGATTCGCACACTGTGGTACCGCCCATACCGAGACCGCCTACAGCAGGACTAGTCTCGCAAACTGTAGTCGCACCACCGACGCCAAGTCCGCCAAGACCACCGAGAGCACCGAGACCGCCGAGACCGCCCATTCCCATACCTCCCATACCAAGAAGGCCTCCATAGTTGGGAACACTTTCACAGACCGTGGTACTGCCGAGGCCACCCATACCCATCCCTAAACCTCCCATACCCATCCCTAAGCCTCCCATGCCCATCCCTAAGCCACCCATACCCATACCGAGGCCTCCATAGCCAAGTCCGAAAGGCTCGTAGATGTTTGGGACCGTTTCGCATACCGTTGCCCCCAGGGGGTTGCAACGAGCAGCGCACGCAAGAGCTGAAAAAAGATAAATATATGAGGGCGTTATTCAGTGGCATGCGTTAAAAAAGTAACCAGAATAAACTATATTTATTAAAATCTTTAATATAAAGAAATATACAAAAAGTATATTTTTTATTAAAGATTAGCTTTAAACATAACGGCGTTGTCCGTGTTTTTTTTAACAGGGTGCTGTTCACATTAAAAGGAATTATTTATTTATTTATTTAATTCCTTAAGCATTTGCTCAGTGGTGGAAATTCGACACGAAATTATTAGGCCTTGATTCACCACGCTGGCCAAGTGCAGGTTGTTGAATATCGCATGTCTTTCAAGCTCTTCAAAGTTCTTATATCATGCCAGTTTCCTCACGATGTTTGCCTTCGCCGTTTAAACAGGTGTTAGTTTCAAAATCCGAAGGTTGCGGTTCAAGACTTTCGGAATGAAAATCGTGTGTGCATTTAGCCAACTCGGCTTTTGACGAAATATACTGAACATAATTATTATTATGGAATACTATTTCATTAGTTCCTTTTGATGTTGACTGTACAATGAAAAACAATTACACCATCAGGGTGATCGTGATTAAAGTTCCCACTGCTGGGACACAGGGACTTCTCTCATGGCGAGAGAGATTAGGCTTAAATTCACCACGCTGGCCAAGTGCGGGTTGAAGAATGTCACATGTCCTTCAAACTCAAGTCAACTTAAGTAAGACTTAGTTTAGATAGTTTAAGTTAATGAGAAACAATGTTTACAGATAAATAAATAAAGTTTTACTTACCAGCTAAGCAAAGAAGGGTCTTGGTTGTCATCGTAGAGCCTCCCACGGTCTGTGCTGACTACGAACCCTCAAGAAGGTTATATACCCGAAATAAATTAAAATTTGTTTTTTTTTTAACCTTATAATAATTGCCAGAACGAATGATAACCCAAATATCACCCTAGATTGATTAAAAAATGTTGACAAAATATTATCATCCTTCGATTAGAAAGTTAATGATTTTTTGTTGACAAAACGCTCTTAATTTGTTTAATTACGGCCTTTTCATTAGAGGCTTGAATTAAAAACTGTTTAATTTTGAATTTGGCATAACTTTTGATAAAATTCTTGTTGCGAATACAGCCTTCATCTGCCTTTAATGTAGATAGGGTCAGAAAATTCATTGCTAGTCAGTTTGTTGTGCCCAACGGACCAGGAAAGTATCCATTTAAATTATTTTCATAATAGTTAATTTATAACGAACTTTTCGATCCTGTATAATCTTACTTAAGACTTATGTACTCAATATAACAAAGTGCAGAATAATTTCGACCTATCACGTAATAGACGAATTGGTGTAATTGGTAGCGCGTCGCTATCCCGGAAATGCAGGTTCGAATCCTGTGTCTTAATCTTTTGCTGCATACAAAATTAAGAACTAAAAGATAATAATCTCAGTATTTTTATCATCATGGCCATAAATATATATCTAAAGGTTTTAGGAAAAAAACAAGAAGTAATTCGTCATGCGCATCTTTTTATAGAGGTAAGCGAAATGTACTTTCGTTTCAGATGTTTCGGGTTTGATTCCCGCTGATGGGACGAAATCTTGAATGGTAAAATATAATAATAATAATCTCAACTGTTTTAACCATTTAATTGTGAGAACTAAATAGTTTTATAGCTTTGTTTTATATTGGAGGTTTTGTCTGTTCACGTCCGTAAGTGGTAACCCTCTGAATCCTTACACGTGACCTCCGGGTGGTGCTAAGAACAGTCTCTGGTGTGAGGCTTCGGCCGCGGCTTGTCACCACCCTCCGGGCTGGGCCAGTGCGTGAAGCGATTTTTTCGTGTTTCGTAATGTGGTCCGGAGAAGCGGATCTTCTAGGCCTTCATGCTCCATCTTAGACCACATCTTCACTTTACATCAGGTGAGATTGTGGTCAAATGAAGGCTTATCAATAATAAAAAAATATATATAGAGGCATATATATATATTAATTAATATTGTTGTTAATTGAGTGTTTAGAGTGCTATGCTCAGCACACGGGCGTTGCTGAAAACCAGCGCTGTGCCTCCTCCAGAGCAGTCGCAGCAAATGCTGAGTCGACAGCCCTTTTGTGTTCATCTGTGTTTTTATTTTTAATTTTGTATTTTTAAAATAGTTTTCTAATGCAGATATATCATGAATAGCACTTTCTTTGTCATTAATAATAAACCTTTATTGCTGACACATGATCCATATTGTTCTTATAATAAGTTGAAATTAAATTTAGTACAATAAAAAAAAAACTGTACTTTGTTTGAGTATGTACTTAAAAGTCTAAGATAGTCTAAGTATTGTATATTTTATGTGAAGAATAACGAATGGATTGAACTACAGTTGCGCTAAACTCATTTTGTGTAGAATCGCGAATAGGATGTATTCTGATTGCGTCTTAATATAGACTGTGTAGAATTACGAATGTACTAAACTTCAGTCGTGTGGATCCATATTGTATGGGAATTACGAATAGGTAGAATCGCAGAATAGAATTTGTGTTGTCCATCGCATAATCCAGTACAACAGTCAATAGAACTGTAAAGTACGTAAAAATATATGATTCTATTCAATTTCAAACGGCTTTAACCCACGTGTAAAAAGTGCTCACATGTTTTGTATTTATTTACAAAAAATATATATATCGTATATCAGTCACCTAACACGCCTAGTACAAGCTCTGCTTAGTTTGGGGTTAGGTGATGCTGTGTGAGTAGTCCGGAAATATTTCACACTTCGGCAGGTGATTTACCTATTTATGAATTATAGGTATTAATCGCAATATTTTTTTTTCGTGTTTTTATCAATAGCATTGGAATGGTAACGTAAAGTTATCTTTAAATTTTATTTTTTCTGGATAAACATTATTTTTTTGCAATTTCAGGTTATTTCACAAAGTTTGGCGATTTCGTGGTAAATGATAAAATAGCACCATCTCACTGTTTGAGTGTTTCTCCATGACAAAAAGCCTAGTTAAATTTTACTTACGAATTGCTCCGCATTTGTAGCGTTTTCCTTACCTGTAACAATAAAATTAAATTTATAAATACATTTTAAGTAATATTAAATGGAATATATAGTCCTTGGATTTTCTACGAGATGTCGTTAATCGGAGCTTCACTCGATATTGTACCTCTAAAGTGCAGAAAAATTTCGACCTATCACGTAATGACGCGTTGGTGTAATTGGTTCGAAGGTTCGAATCCTGTGCGCGAAGGTTACGGATCTGTCTTAATTTTTTTCTGCATTAAATTTTAAAATATAAAATATATAGGTACCTATTATATCTATATAAATAAAAATGAATTTTTGTTCGTAAGTCTGATTGAGCAGATTTTGGTTTTAAAATGTTTGTCGAAGTCCAGGGTAGGTCTAAACGGTGAGCAAATAAGGAAAAATTGCCGGGAACTTTTTTTACCCGTGCGACGCCGGGGCGGGCCGCTAGTTAAAACTGATAATTTAAGTGGCAATAGCCAGCCACCGTTTATACATCATGTGACAAGATCAAACTATCCGCCATACTCCTTAGGATAGAGTTCTTACATAACTATGGACATAAACGAAAACGACATGAAGAGAAATTGTTTAATAATTCACGAAGTCAATTAATCAATTATACATCACACAAAGAGTCGCTCAAAGAGCTATGGAGAGGGCTATGCTCGGGGTTTCTCTACGGGGTCGAATCAGAAATGAGGAGTTTCGTAGAAGAACGCGGGTCACCGACATAGCCAAACGGATTAGTTCTTTGAAGTGGCAGTGGGCAGGCCATATAGCACGCAAAACAGATGGTCGTTGGGACCGAAAAGTTCTAGAATGGAGACCACGGATCGTCAAGCGCAGCGTAGGACGTCCACCAACTAGATGGACGGACGATCTGGTGAAGGCTGCGGGCTCACGGTGGATGCAGGCCGCTGCCAGCCGAAACTACTGGAGACCTTTGAGGGAGGCCTATGTCCAGCAGTGGGCGTCTTACGGCTGAGGTAATGATGATGATACATCACACACGTTGTCCCGACAGGACCAAAACTACTTTTTAACAAGGGAAAATCGAATAATACCGTGGGCAAACCCGCGCATGGTAAGCTAGTCAACAGGTAAGTTAATATTAACAATGTGCTCACATGTCCACAGTATTCGAGCGTATTTCCGAAGAAAATTGGCTATTTAAGCCACGGGTACACCAAGGGACATAAGCCGTCGCCGTGATCGAAATCGGTCCGACACACATGCCCCTGACTCAATCTAGCGACATAAGCCCTACACACGTGACAGACACCACGTGACACAGTTTACAAAACCTAGGATTCGCCTCGCACCATGAACGATGACAAATTTCGAAAGAAAATATTTATACAATAAAAATTAAGGGCGATTACTGTCTGGGTGATAAAAGTGGCGAATTAATCGCGCTTTCCAGCAACAAAATTTATCCTCCTCAAATTTACCGTTAAATCGTCTAGACCAAAAATGGCAGATAATAATGTGAACTTCAAGATGTTACCATTATAACGGCATTGAAAAGGCTTATAACACGGATGTCGCTCGTCTCTGACAGATAGACATCGTTTATTGGAAATAAAAACATACAAGCCAACACAAATACACAAATAAGCGGTATATTAATCATCATCACCCTATTAACGTTCCCACTGCTGGGACACAAAGACTTCTCTCTTAGCGAGAGAGATTAGGCCTTAATTCACCACGCTGGCCAAGTGCGAGTTGGTGAATGTCACATGTCCTTCATACTCTTTAAAGTTCTCAGAACATGCCGGTTTCCTCACGATGTTTGCCTTCACGGTTAAAGCACGTGTTTAAAGCGCACTTAAATTTCTCAAGAAGAAATCTCCAGAGGTGCGTGGCGGGGTTTGAACCCACAACCTTCGGAATGAAAGTCGAGTGTCCTCCCACTTAGCCAACACAGCTGTTCAGCTAACACGGCTTTTCAGCTAACACGGCTTTTCGGGATATTTTGTTGCGAGGATACTACTATAGAATAGATGAATATGAGGCTGAGAAGTTCTTTTAAATAAATTTTAAACATAATAGTATATATTTGGCTTATTGGTCTGGGTGTTTTATGTGTATAATAAAAAATATCTATGTATGTACGTACGTATATTATATTAAGTATATCAGATGTCTAGTACCCGTAACACAAGCTAAGAGCTTACCACGGGGCTAGATGTTGTTGTGTGGATTGTCAGGAAATATGTATTTATTTATTTATTGTTATCATTTTTACATGCGTATAATGATTATTTTATTTTGTTATCTATACTAATATTATAAAGAGGAAAGGTTTGATTTTTTGTTTGTTTGTTTGTCTCGAATAGGCTCTGAAACTACTGCACCGATTTAAAAAATTCTTTCACCATTCGAAAGCTACACTATCCCTGAGTGACATAGGCTATATTTTGTTTTCAAAAATAATATGATTTCTTACCAAACTCCGATAATGCAACCCATGGTGAAAAAAAAGAACCTAAAATCTTTCTTTAATCGCGAATGCTGCGAAAACTATTGAATATATAACAAAGTGATGTATTACAACTTTGTAGAACTTATCATTATCTACAAAAAACGTCGTTCCATCATATCTCTAACTATTATAGTTTTGTGACAATGAGCGATTTTTTATATAAAAAAATTAATATACCACTGTTTGAAAAGGCTCTTTATTTGTATCTTGGTATTAATCCTTAACAAAATAAATAATTTATTATGTAAGATTGCTTTAAAACCTTTATATAACTTTTTGAATTATTAGATTCTGACATTCCATTCAAAAGATATCACAAAAAACTAACGTTACACCAATTGACCCGAACCAAGTTTATGTTTGTTGTCGGTTACACCAATTTGAGCTTGATCTTCTTAAAAATAATAAATCTAAATTTAAAATATAAAAAAAAACCCCGATTCGAATCCTTCAATTCTCTTAAAAGTAAAACACCATTATAATGTGTAATGTGCACGCAATGCGCTTTCATTTGATACCCCACTCGAGATTTTTGTAGATTTTCGGTTTTCCTTCCCCACTCTAACCCCCACAATTTTTAAACGGCACAACCGATTTTCATGAAACATGTCTAAGAGCACTCGCGCCAGACTCACCTTTTAAACAAAAAAAAACTAAGTTGAAATCGCTTCTTCCGTTCGGGAGGTATGATGTCCCAGACAGATAGACACGTCAAACATATGACACCCCTCTTTTTTGTCGGGGGTTAAAAATGAATCGCAAAATGTGTTGCTAAGCGCATAACTCAACAACGCCTATACCAATTTAGCCAATTTATTTTTTTAAATGTTTGTTGGAGTATAAGGATGGTTATTACGGAGAGAAAAATTTGAATAATTTTGAATAATTACCCGTGCAAAGCCGGGGCGTGCCGCTAGTTAAGACATAAATTAAAGATATTTTCAACATGATTAGTAAAATAATTGCTATAAAATAAATTAATATGAATATGAATAATATATTTTTGCAGATTTTCGGATTTTCTTACCCACTTTTACCCCTTATATCTTTTTAACGGGTCAACCGATTTTCATCAAACATGTCTAAGAACACTCGCGCGAAACTTACCAATGTGATATATGAAGCGATTTCCATTTAGTGTTACAAGTTTGACGTTTCTGTCAGTCTGTGGCACCATAGCTGAACAGATGAAGCGGTTTCAATTTATTGAAGTGAAACTTCTTTAGAATCGTTGTGATTTGTGACCGGATGCAACGGAAAAAGCGACAGGTAAGCCAATCTTAAACACTAACAAGGTTAAACAACCTTGCGCGACGCCAGTACTTGGTTGGGTGACCGCCCGAACAAAACCTTTTTGCACAGTATTTTTTTTTATGCGTCTCATTCTTTTGTCGATTTACTGAAGTTTCACTTCTATCGTGTGTGAATCGCACACACTTTTATTTCTTCATATAAAAAAACATTAAATTTATACTTATAACAACCTGCTTCTTGCGTCGGGGGTTAAATATCTTATAGCGGCGTCGCGCGACTGCCACTGGCGACTGCAAACGGTAGCCCGTTTGCGCCGAGCCTTAGGTAGGTATATAACAATTAATCGTGCAAGGTTAAATAAGAAAGATTTGTCATTATTTCGAGCGAGGATTAACAAAATCATTTTAAGTAATACTTATTGAAAAAAAGTTTTCTAAAAATGTGGATGGTACTAGTTTTGCAAGTTTTTGTGTTAGGTATAGGTAAGTCTAATTTAAAGTTGTAATTTATTTTTTTGGTGGGAGTTAGATCTATGTTTGTCCACAATCTCACCTGATGGTAAATGTCGATGTGAACGAGGATGAATCACATAGATCTAGAAGGTACCTTTCACTCTTGTCTTGAAGACACTCAGGTTGTAGTAATGTAGGACTGCCTCTTTGGCGCGGTGTGCGGAGGTCCGCTTGCGGTGCAAGAGATAGCTGGTTCGATTCCCGCCGAGGGGTCAAGTGTTTGTATGTTCTGCAAGCATTTTCTCCTTGGTCTGGGTGTTAATATGTATAATAAAAAATATCTATGTATGTATGTCTATTATATTAAGTACTAGCTGACCCGGCGAACTTTGTTCTGCCTTAGACGCCATAAATGAGCAGATTTTTGATTTTATTAAGTTAATTGTTTTATTTTCTAAAGTTGTCAGGTTGATCTAGCTGACCCGATAGTTATGACTATGAATATTGAATTGGAATTGGTACTGTCAATTCTATGTCAAATGTCTTAAGGTTACATTAATAATTTTATATGGTGGTTAAGTAATTTTAAATTTTCTAATTTTCCGCGCTATTTCCCTAATTTTTTCTTTGATAAGAACCTTCTCCTGATAATAACGAACAGAACAAAAAAAGAATTAGCGAAATCGGTCCAGCCGTTCAGGCGTGATGCCGTGACCAAGGGAAATAGGGATTCATTTTTTTATATAATATATAGATATCAGATGTCTAGTAATCGAAACACAAGCTTATAGCTTACCACGGGGCTAGATGTTGTTGTGTGGATTGTCCGGCAATATTTATTTATTTATTTATAATTAGGTTGTTGTAATGTCCCAACGGGGCTCATGTAAGGGTATATATAAAACTTAATACCTAATTTGTCACCACATGAAATCTATCTATATAAATAAAAATGAATTGTTGTTCGTTAGTCTGATTAAAACCCGAGAACGGCTGGGCCGATTGAGCTGATTTCGGTTTTAAAATGTTTGTCGTAGTCCAGGGTAGGTCTAAACGGTGAGCAAATAAGGAAAAATTGCCGGGAACTTTTTTTACCCGTGCGACGCCGGGGCGGGCCGCTAGTAACGTATAAATGAATATGCATAAGTACCTACGTTTTAAAGTGTTGTACCTTTGATTTCAAAGAAGGACATTACGATTTTTAAATGGTTCGTTGGGTACTTGTTTTGATTTGAGATTCAAAATATTATTTTAACTAGCTTTTGGCGTTGCCGGTGTTTATAGATGTTCCCGGGGTAAAATAGCCTTTCTAAATAAACCGGCTATTTAACAGTGTATTATTTTCTCTAAATAGTGATACTAAAATAGTAGACTTAATTCACCGGGACACGCCTATGTGAATAAAGTCTACTAAAATAGTAGACTTAATGCACACGAAGACACGTGGGTGAATAAAGTCTACTAAAAGTACCTATTCTTAACGCACCTGGGTGAATTAATTCAGGTGAATTTAGTTTACCGCCCCATATTACTAAATAGTGTATTTTTTTCTAATTGGATTATAGTAGTTGTAGTTCTTGTGATAAGAAAAGAATCTCTTCATCTTTCAAGATTCAAGATTCAAGATTCTTTATTGATAACATAGGTTACAGGTCAGGTTTGTATAAAGGTACATAGTTTCAATTATATCTACGTTTTTCCAATAAAATAACAAATAAAATGGAAATGACATTAAATATTGGTTATTAAATAAGTCATTAAATGTCAATTAATTTATACAAACTTTAAAAAAAAATATTGTCATTAAAAAAAAAAATATAATAAAAAGTCATCATAGCGATAGAAACATTGCTCGATAAGCCATTTCTTAAGTTTAATTTTAAACAATTTTTCAGTTGGAGCCTGCTTAATTGAGTCCGTAGTTGAGTCTTTATAGCTATACCAATATTGTAATATTTAAAATATAGATATGAAAATAGGTCGAATGTTTAAAGGTTGTGGGGGGTGAAAGTGCATATTTTTTTTTTTTTTATTTTTTTTTTTTTTATTATTGATAAGCCTTCATTTGACCACAATCTCACCTGATGTAAAGTGAAGATGTGGTCTAAGATGGAGCATGAAGGCCTAGAAGATGGCTTCTCCGGACCACATTACGAAACACGAAAAAATCGCTTCACGCACTGGCCCAGCCCGGAGGGTGGTGACAAGCCGCGGCCGAAGCCTCCCACCAGAGACTGTTCTTAGCACCACCCGGAGGTCACGTGTAAGGATTCAGAGGGTTACCACTTACGGACGTGAACAGCCAAAACCTCCAAAATATTACATATTACAAAATAATAAGATTAGTCGCATTTACTCATCCAAAGGTTGCCTGGAAGAGATCGCTGTTAGTGATAAGGTCGCCCATTGTGCCACTGTATGTAATATGTATGTTCCTTTATTGTGGTGTTGCAATAGGATTTTTGTATTGTATTGTAACATTTTTTACTGATATTAGTAAAATTTCACATAATTATTGAAGTGAAACTTCTTTAAAATCGTAGTGATTTCAAACCGGATGCAAAAAGATGAAACGGAAATGGTAAGAGACACAAATTCAATGCTTTATTTAAATTTCTTTGCGCGATACTTCGTAGTCTCAACTACGAAGTATCGCGCAAAGAGGTATTGCTGTATTTTATTTAAATTATTTTTGTAACATACTTTATGTAATACGCTTTATTGAAGTAATATAAATAATCCGAATAATTACAGATATTATGTTTGTTTCTCTTATCATTTTAGCAGATGCGTTCATTGACCCTTTTTTTCTATTCGATATAATATCATAATTATAGTTCGTAAGACTCCAATCGTGCGTCGTAGCTGACACACACACACTTTTTTTTATTCTTCTTATTCTTTCGTCGATTTACTGAAGTTTCACTTCTATCGTGTGTGTATCGCACACACACTTTTTTTTTTTTATTGAACGATCAGCTATAATTTACAATATGACATTATTTAAAAATCATATGATGAATGACTGAATTATTAATTTAGATAAATATGACCTTGAATACCACTCACTGTTATTATATACATAGTTACCAAATAAAATAAAATACTTTTAAGGAAACATAGGCTTGTTGGCATTGGAGGTTGTGTCTGTTCACGTCCGTAAGTGGTAACCCTCTGAATCCTTACACGTGACCTCCGGGTGGTGCTAAGAACAGTCTATGGTGAGGCTGAACGGGCTGGGCCAGTGCGTGAAGCGATTTCTTCGTGTTTCGTAATGTGGCCCGGAGAAGCCATCTACCTTCTAGGTCTTCATGTCCCATCTTAGACCACATCGTCACTTTACATCAGGTGAGATTGTGGTCAAGTGAAGACTTATCAAGCATAAACAAAAAAAATATAATGAAGTTTTTTTGTATTAAATTTATATTGTGTCTTTGAACTTTATTTTATCACTGCAGTGTTAGGGGCATCAGCGGACAATCTTGGATGCAGTTGCTGCCCTATATGCAATCCTTGCGGTGTCCATAATTTCCCGACCCCTGTTTATCCATCTTGCTCATATCCGAATATAAATGGTACGTAGACTTAGTAAAATAAATAAAATACATTTATATGTCACAAATATCACAGAAGAAGAAGTACAGAAGCTATTGTGAAGTATATTTATATTATACTAGCGGTCCGCCTTCGCTTCGCACCTAGTTGACCGTATTTTAAAACTAAACCATTCTCGAACCTACTTAAACACACACAAAAAATTTCATCAAAATCGGTCCAGCCGTTTAGGAGGAGTTCAATGACTAACACACGTAGGTACAGAAGATTTATAGATTTAAAGATTTGGTCAAAGTTAGGTTAGGTTAGGAAACTTTTGTTACAACACAGAGTGTAAGTTTTAAAAGTTTCGGTCAGTATGGGAAAGTCTGATAATAAGACATAGGATGATTTGTTAATAGGAACCATGTCATCGATTTTAACAAAAAGAAAATTGCACTCACACATTTAAAAAAACAACTTGTTCATTGCATGGAATCGGAGCCGGACTTATTGAAAAAAAAAGTGTGTGTGTGTCAGCTACGACGCACGATTGGAGTTTACTCCTTACGAACTATAATTATGAAATATATCGAATAGAAAAAAAGGGTAAATGAACGCATCTGCTAAAATGATAAGAGAAACAAACATATATCTGTAATTATTCGGATTATTTATATTACTTCAATAAAGCGTATTACATAGAGTATGTTACAAAATAATATAAATAAAATACAGCAATACTGAACTGAGACCCTGAGAATGAGATACGCTGTGTAATGTATTCCATCTCATTCTTTTACACGTTCAATCCTACAGATATATATGTTTGTCTCTTTCTACGTAACGCCTCAACTTTCGTGTTACACTTTTTGATTTTACTCCTCATAAAATTTCCGTACCGGGCCTTATAACTCAAATCGTTTCTTAAGGAGTAAATTCCAAAAATAAAAATGCACTATTTGTATTTCGATATAGATTATCTGAATCACATAGATCTCATAGATAGGTCTGAAAATATAGAACTGAAATATTATAGTTTCAAACCACACAATCTATGCATTTTGAACCAGTACCAGTTACTGATATAATCACGTTCAAACAAACAAACTCACAAACAAACTCTTTAGCTTTATAATATTAGTATAGATAGTAATCTAATACACAAACTCACTTTCAGATGGAGGAAAATCATATGCTGATTATATGGCGGCCTCTGATGACAAATATTCGCTCAACAACCTGCTGAATTGCCGAAACAGTGCTTCAATTTACCCTTATAACCCCAATAGATACCCCATCAGAACCCCATATATTGCCGGAAGTTCTATCAGCACCCCAATTACTCCCCCACATCCATCAAGTTACCTAATCAAATCCCTAAACATACCCTCCAGTCTCTCTACCTACTCAATCAACACCCCAAAATCGGTTAGTGTTCCTAGACCCTATAGTTACCCTATAAATACCCCAAATTTGACCCCCAATCCTGATCTTTACTCTATCAACTCTGTAAATAATTCCCCCCGCCCGTCTAGCTACCTAATCAAATCCCTAAATTTACCTTCCAGTGGTTCTAGTGACTCTATCGACTCACCAACTGTACCTTTTAGTCCTCATAGCGACATTCTCAATCCTAGCTATGCTATAAACAACCTAAAAGATCCTCTCAGTTTCTCCAGCATCCCAAATAATCCCCCAACCCCCTTCAACTACTGTATAAGTACCGCGAAATCTCGCTATCCCGGTAGTTATTTAACTTTTGCCCCATATTTTACCCCCAGTCCAGTCAGTTACGGTATTCGTAGCTCAAATGATACCCCTGATCTAGAAGATCCTATTAACATCCCAGATGATGATCACTGCAGTCCTGAAAGTAGTTTAAATTCCGAAGGTACCCCTGCAAGTGACAGTTACCCCGCAAGTGACAGTTACTCCGCCAGTGACAGTTACCCCGGCCAAAATAGGGGATTACTAAGTGCTCTTGTGTCACAAGCGATTATTGAACCAAGAGAAAAGTATAGGAAAATCTTTTCGAGAGTCGGCTCCGTGACTGACAGTTTTTTAAATAGTCTTGTTTAAGGTTTTCGAAAGAAGAAAACATTTCTTCAATTGAATTTGTTGCATTCCTATGAGTACCTATGATTTTTGTAAAAAGTTTATTATTTATTAATAAAGAAAGTTGTATTTTATATGTTAAAATATTTTTAATAATAGTGTAATAATATTTTTTATTTTGTAATAATATTTTTTATAAATATTATTAGATAGAGGGAAATGGAATGAGAAAACATGTTGTGCCAACCCCATGTAATGGGGATAAGGTCAGGAAGATGATGATGTTTTTTTATAAATATATATAAATAATTATTCAAATACACACACATTAGCAGTTGTACAGCACTTCAATCAAAAAAAAATGTATCTACGTAGTATATCAGTCACCTAACACCCATAGTACAAGCTCTGCTTAGTTTGGGGTTAGGTGATGCTGTGTGATTAGTCCGGAAACAAATATAAAAGTATGTCTATAGGTTGTCTTGAAGTAATCTCTTCGATAAGGCCGCAAATTGTACAACTGGATAATGGTACCTATTCCATTCCCGCCGCGGGGACCAGATTTTGTACGATCTACAGCTTCTGGTTTCTGTTCTGGGTTATAAGTTAGTTTTCATGTATTGTATTTACGAAAAGAAATGTATCTAAGCAGTATATCAGTCACCTAACACCCATAGTACAAGCTCAGCTTAGTTTGGGGTTAGGTGATGCTGTGTGATTTAGTTCGGTTTTTTTTATTATGGTGTATTACTTTTAAGGAAATTAAGGCATTGGAATCGGGGGTTTTTCTCAAATTTTAAATTTAGATTTTATAAATATACACGAAATAAACTTTAAATGTCTTTTCTTTAAAGTAAATAAGCAACAACACATTTTATTTTTGATTAAAATTTAACAATCTATTTTATTTATTATTACTTAAGTACAAGTTTTTCTCTGACTTTCATCGGAATTATGAAAATGGAATATAAAAAATTAGTTGTCTATAAAAATATTTGAATTCTGAATCATTTTTAGTGTATCGTATACGAAAAATTCGATACAAGTTAATTGGTTTGTAGATGTTGCAGTTTAGCATCCCGCCAAGTAACACCTCTAACACGTCCTTTGACGCAAAAGTATTTGGTTATGTCATGGCCGAATGTTGACGATGAAATAGATAGATAGATAGAAAATACTTTATTTCACACCAAACAAAGAAACAATTATTTTTTTATTATTATTGATAAGCCTTCATTTGACCACAATCTCACCTGATGTAAAGTGAAGATGTGGTCTAAGATGAAACATGAAGGCCTAGAAGATGGCTTCTCCGGGCCACATTACGAAACACGAAAAAATCGCTTCACGCACCGGCCCAGCCCGGAGGCTGTTCTAAGCACCACCCGGAGGTCACGTGTAAGAATTCAGAGGGTTACCACTTACGGACGTGAACAGACAAAACCTCCAAAATTATGAAATTACACACAAACCATAACATTACAATATGAAAATAAAAACCAAACCTAGAATGCGTAATGGGAAGTCTTATTGCTTAAAGCTATTTCTTCCAGACCGTGTATGGAGAAAAAAATTACAAATATAATGGACGGTGTGCTTTTAGGTACGCTTGAAACACGAAAAAACTATTAACACTATCGATCGTTAAACATGGCGTGTTAGTCTACACAAATCATCTATTAATACGTCATTATATCCAAATAGAATCCATTAAGTCTGAATACAGGGGCAGTTTATATTATTTGTCTAATGGACAAGTTAGCGCGATGTTAACTTAAGGTGATAGGAATAAACATAAATAAGTTGACGGTAAGGGCGGTTACAATTTAAGCGTTTCGTGACGTATGGCTGCGATAACACAAAATCAAAAACAAGACTAACAAATAATGATTGTAAAGTTTCAATACAAAAATGAGCTAGAGTTTCTTTCTAATCTCTTCTTTGCTATAGTGTAAAAAAAGCGAAGCGACCAGATACGATAAATTTATTTCCTACTAGCGGCCCGCCCCGGCGTCGCACGGATAAAAAAGTTCCCGGCAATTTTTCCTTATTTGCTCACCGTTTAGACCTACCCTGGACTACGACAAACATTTTAAAACCAAAATCAGCTCAATCCGCCTAGCCGTTCTCGAGTTTTAATCAGACGAAAGAACAACAATTAATTTTTATTTATATAGATTTATCTTCAAGCACCTGTGATTTTTTTTTTGTTTATGTATTATATTTTGACGTGTCTTAGTTTTGTGAAACCAAACAATGGAAATAAATATTTTTTTTTGTATCTTGTATCTAGGTGTGTTTGTCGTACGTCTCATTTCATTTTACCATTTCGATACATCACATAACATAGGCAAGTTATTTATACAATAAATACAGAATTTTTTTACAAAGTGATAAACGCCACTTGTAGGTTGAAACTAATATTCTAAAGTTGTGCAGAAAAAAATAAGACGAAGTAACGTAGCTTGCCGTGAAAAGCCGTGTTGGCTAAGTGGGAGGACACTCGACTTTCATTCCGATGGTCGTGGGTTCAAACCCCGCCACGCACCTCTGGATTTTTCTTCTTGAGAAATTTATGTGCGCTTTAAACACGTGCTTTAACGGTGAAGGCAAACATCGTGAGGAAACCGGCATGTTCTGAGAACTTTAAGAGTTTGAAGGGCATGTGACATTCACCAACCCGCACTTGGCCAGCGAGGCGAATTAAGGCCTAATCTCTCTCGTCTCGGAGAAGTCCCTGTGTCCCAGCAGTGGGAACGTTAATAGGGTGATGATGATGAACGTAGCTTGCCAGAGCGAGATGCTGGACTCGAACCGTCTTCCATTATACGCATGGACGTTCTGAACCGACTAAACTAACCTCGCCACTACGTCGTCGCTTCAATTTCTTCTACTTGCAACTATGAGTTAAACTCGATCGCTCGGCGGGAATCGAACCCACCCCTTGCGTCGGCCACCCAAGCGGGCCTTCACCCACTGCACCACTGAGGCAGCCAAATTCATAATTATACCCTTATAATTATAATATTGAACAAGAAAACACGGTGTGTATATAATTTCGGTAATTATCCATGCCAATTATTTGCAAGGATTTCCTGTAAATTCCCTCCAGGAGCAATTATTTTCAGATTATAGCGTCCATTTTGTTCCGCCATTTTGTATTAAAATACTTCAAACTGCCATAATCCTTTTATAATTGGCGAGATTAATAAATTTATAATTTAAGCATCATCATCATCACTGCTGGGATACAGGGACTTCTCTCTTTGACGAGAGAGATTCACCACGCTGGCCAAGTGTCACACGTCCTCCAAACAGTCAGCAAAAACTATATAATTATTATTTAATTTTTATTACATATTTTTGCTATCTGTACTTTTTTGCGACGGATGACGTCACGCAGCTGTTATTATGACAAGGTTCCATCGCAATATCAACTTGCGGGGCTTAAATTGTGTAAGATAGGCTTAACACATACGTACACTGTACAGCACAACTTCGGCGCATCAGTGGACGTGCAACCCGTGCTCAACGCAACCACAAATATGTTTAGGAAGCTACTAGCTGAAAATGTTAATTACAGTTTAATATTGAATTTTTGGACGAAAGAGAGTTTTAATTTTGTTAATTTGCATTTATTTTGACATTTCAATTGATAACTTAATTTTCTATGATGATTATGATGATGTCATTGTAATAAAATTGTATCTATAACTCTGTAACATGACATTGCACGCCATGTATTAGTAAAATTCATTGTTGTATGTGACAAGCTTTTGTTTTGTAATGTTAAAT
This sequence comes from Gymnoscelis rufifasciata, assembly GCA_929108375.1. Lineage (NCBI taxonomy): Eukaryota > Metazoa > Arthropoda > Insecta > Lepidoptera > Geometridae > Gymnoscelis > Gymnoscelis rufifasciata. The sequence continues at coordinate 6,155,304 of OV815331.1, forward strand.
TAATAATAGTTACCTATATATTACAACTCTAAAATTGTAAAAACTGATAAAGCTGTGTTATTCTATTCGCTTCTCAACTCAGTATAAAACATTGTAGCTAACTGTCAAGACAATGTTATTTCCTCGTTAATTTTTGTAAAAACAATTTAGTTTTATTAATTTTTAAGTTGACCGGTCCATGTATGCCCTGTGCTTCTAAGGAAATAAATGTTTTGACTTTGACTTTGACTTATATAATATTTAAGACCGATAACCACATGTATATTTAAGCAATAAAGATACTTTTACTTTACACAACGCAACGACATCGCAACCACATTAAGCTGCAGCAAGACTATTCACACGTAACTGCTGAGCGACAGTTTGACGTTGCGATGTGGTGTGGTTTGACCCTTTAGAAGTGGACATAAGAATAGACATACAAACAGGTAGGTCTATTACGTAAAACTTTGCAGTAGCGACAGCAACAGCATTGCAATATTGGTTGAAACAGATCAGAAACAGGCTAGAAACAATCGTGCAGCGGTCGCAGTGGCTTTGCTTGTTGTTTCTAGCCTGTTTCTGATCTGTTTCAACCAATATTGCAATGATGTTGCTGTCGCTACTGCAAAGTTTTACGTAATAGACCTGAGGGTTAGCGTGTGATTTAATGTGGAGTCCTTTGACCTTATTCTAAAATGGCAGACAGGTATTTTTGTGTAATATTAAACTGATATTTTGTATCCCTTCAAGAATTATGATAAATACCTCTTTAATCCCATCCCACATATTTCCCTTACCGCAACAATTTAAGTTATAAAGCTTAATTTAAGGTTTAACTAAGTCCGGCTAATTTTCGTGAATAATGGTTACTCTCACGATTTTAATTAAAAAATAAAACTGCCTCGCGAAACACCTGCGAGTGATTTATAATAACCTAAGTTTACCGCTCAATGCATTTGGATGAGTGATAGCTGTTTTTAATTAGCATTTTAAAATGTTAGCCGAAGTTACTTCTAAGGAAATAAACGGTTTGACTTTATTAAAATCAAATCAAAAAGTTTAATCGTATGAATTTATTTATTTATGTTAATGAGTGGACTCAATAATAGCACTTTACCTTCATTAGACACTGAGAGAGCATACAACTCATTTCCTTATATTAATGTCGTAAAAAGTTTCCTCGATACAGGCTTAGCCTAGTGAGAAACTGTCAGATATTTTCATTATAGATGTTAAACTGCTCTACGATCAATATCGTATCGTATTCGATCAGTATCGTATGTAGTATATTACAGTTTTTTTAAGAAATAATTGTATCTTTTCGTCGTAATAAATACATTTTATTTTCATTTAAACTAAAAAACTAATTTCATACATATTATACATATTCAATAAATGGACAAATAATAATAAACCAAACAAAAATACAATAATAAACAAGAACTATAAATTAATAAAATAAGATAAAAGAATGAAGCAGCAATTGTTTAGTACATTTAATATTATTTAATTTATTTTAATAGAAACTACATTCTTTACACAAAAATGATCTAAGAAAAAACATTGTCTTGACAGTTCGTACGACAGTAAACGCTATGGTTTTTATTTAAAGTGCTTTCAATTTAAGCTCTTTAGAACAACCGCCCGTCCGTACGTCGTATACGTCAATTCCGTTATAGAAGCAAATGGACCCACATATCTTGTTTTTTTTCTATTCAGTTTAGGGACATGGGGGCTGTTAAACTTGTACATTGGCCGTACCACGAGTTACCACTCACGACTGTTGGAGATTGCGCAATGTTGTAATCCTATACATTTGATAGAACAACACAAAATCAAAAACAAGACTAACAAATAATGATTGTAAAGTTTCAATACAATAATGAGCTAGAGTTTCTAATCGCTTCTTTGCTCTAGTGTAAAAAAAGCGAAGCGACATTAAATTTATTTCCTACTTATCTTAAAGCACCTATGATTATTTTATTTTTGTTTTTTTGTATTTTATTTTGACGTGTCCAAGTTTTGTGAAACCAAACAATGGAAATAAATGAATTTGTATCTTGTTTCTTATAAAGATAAAATTTCAGTTGTGAAAAATCTGTCGAATGCATGGGATTGCAACAGTAATCTCCAACAGTCGTAAGCGACAACTCGTGGTAGGGTATCATGTCAATATAATATAATAATAATATATCGTTTATTTCAAAAGGCCTTAACAGTAACAGTACATTGTTTAGTTTAGACCTAGTTTCTTATTCTTAGTTTCAACCCCTATACGGAACACCAGAGTCCCAGAAGCTCAATATGTTTTGTCTGTTCACGTCCGTAAGTGGTAACCCTCTGAATCCTTACACGTGACCTCCGGGTGGTGCTAAGAACAGTCTCTGGTGGGAGGCTTCGGCCGCGGCTTGTCACCACCCTCCGGGCTGGGCCAGTGCGGGAAGCGATTTTTTCGTGTTTCGTAATGTGGTCCGGAGAAGCCATCTTCTAGGCCTTCATGCTCCATCTTAGACCCCATCATCGCTTTACATCAGGTGAGATTGTGGTCAAATGAAGTCTTATTAATATAAAAAAAATAAAATAAAAAAAATATGTTTTTGGGTACCGCACCCAACGAGTCAAATAGGACCTTATTACTGAGACTTTATTGTCTGTCCGTTCGCCAGTTTGTCTGTCATTGGGCATTTTATCTCAAAGGCCATAGATAGAGTTGAAATTTTTAGATGAATGCCGCTGTAACAAAAAATAGGCTTCATTTTATCCCGAAAAATTCAAATATCACATGGGATTTTCATTTCATATTAAATAAATAAAATAATTAATTCTCAAAACATCTAGCCCCGTGGTAAGCTCTAAGCTTGTGTTACGGGTACTACACATCTGATATACTTAATATAATATACCATATTATATATATAGATGTTTACAACATTTATTATAATATTATATTTAAAACACCCATGAAAGTTTGTAATCACTAATAATACTTACCTAACTTACCATTTTTTTAAAATATATGATGTTTAATACTTACCAACTGTTCCTAGTAATAAGATAGTTTATTTAAGTAAATATAGTATAGGATACATCTTAAGTTAAGATGAAGTTGTAATGCTCCAACGGGGCTTATGTCAGGGAATTTAGTATGTTAACACCTTTATGTAACCACATGATGCAACAAATAAATAAATAAATAATTATTTTCGAAAAAGAACACGTCACGAGAAGAATCTAATTAACGAAATGAAAGATAAATAAATAGATATTTCCGGAATTTGACTTTGACTTATATAATACACTAGCGGCCCGCCCCGGCGTCGCACGGGTATAAAATTTTCTTGGAAATTATTCGAATTTTTCTCGCCGAAAAACCATCCTATCTCTCAAGTTGGATCGAACTGCACATGGTGTGCGAATTTTATTATAATCGGTTAAGTGGTTTAGGAGTCCATTGAGGACAAACATTGTGACACGAGATTTATATATATTAAGATATAAAATACCCCAAAACCAGAAATCGGTCTCCCTGCGGGAATCAACCCCGCAACCTCCTTAACTCCAAAATTTAAAAAATACATATAACTAGAATGTGACTTAACACATTCTAGTTATATGTATTTTTTAAATTTGAGCTTGTTACCTATACATAGTTTCCAATTAACACTACGATAAAATAAATAAATGATTTTACAAACTAAAACACAGTCAGCGTGTAGGGTAATTCGAATAGCAAGAAAAACCCGTTCATAATTCAATAAAAACAACATGGCGGCCACTCAAACATGTTTGAAAACAATATAATGACAAGGTGAAACGGACCAGGGTATCATTATATTCAATTCACCCTGTACTCGCGTGTTTGCCTGCGAGTTTCCATGTGATTTTGCCTTTTTAATCGACGTTAATATGTACAGTAATTTCAGTGAAAGAATTTTATAATTCTTTTTATTTATTTACACATGCTATGCAATGAAAGAAGGTATATTTTGTACCGACTAGTGTATTTAACCCCCGACGTGAAACGAGAGGTGCTATAAGTTAGACATGTCTGTGTGTTGCATCATAGCACCCGAAGGGATGACGCGATTTCAATTTAGTTTAAGTAACATTTTGTATTTATTTTATTTATTTATTTATTTATTTATTTTAGGGAAACCATCAGCACATTAAACATAAATGGGTGATACACTGGAAATTGATGGGCTATTTACAGGAATCCACTGATAGATACATAATAATGATACCTGGAGGTACTTAGTAATGTACCTACTTAGTGTAACTAGTTCTTACCCAAAACACACAATACAAAAAGTACTTAAAGTTGATACATAGCTTTCTACATTATACCGAAAAACAGTAAAATAAACAAAGGATAGGATATCACTCACAATCACAATACGTTACCGAAGGTACAAAAAAGGTAAAATGAAGGTCATCAATCACATCCATAAATAGAAACAATAAAAAAAAAAGAAGTAAACACACAGCGAACAGAGAAAACAAAATTATAACGAAAAATTGACTTAATATAACGAATATAGTAAATGAAAGGTATAGATAAAAACAATCTACTGCAAAAAGAATAAACGATTGAGTTTCGTTCTTAGGGTGGAAGTGGAGGAATGAAAGAGATCAAGGTCGTGATCTTTGCACAAAAGATTACATTTCCTGCAGGTACGATAGATAAATGAATTTTGACGATAATTCGTGCCTGCATAGGGTAGGTAGAACAAGTCATTACTTCTTGTTATGCGAGACGGTGTGTAAAATTGAATTTTAGACAATAATTCAGGACAATCAACTGATGATTTGAGAATTCGCGACAGATAAATGACATCAGCGTAGTCACGTCTCATATTCAGCGGCAGAAGATGCTGCCTGGCACACGTCACATGGTAGTCCTCACGGGGTATTTTCATTTTAAAGTAAAGGAAGCGCAGAAACTTGCGTTGAATTCGCTCCAGTCTATCAATATAAATGGAATAAGCCGGGTTCCATACCTGTGAGGCGTATTCAAGATGACATCTAACATACGTGCTATACAAAATTTTGAATGTCTTAATGTTTTTGAAGTCTTTTGATGAGCGCATTAGAAAACCGAGTGCTTTGGAAGCTTTTTTAACTGATGAAGAGATATGTGAATCAAAAATAACCTTAGAATCGTGTATTACACCCAAATCCCTAATCTCACTCACTCTTTGTAATATGTGACCCTTGAGTGAATAATTAAATTGTATTAGATTTGACTTCCTAGTAAATGTGATTACGTTGCATTTGGCAGCATTTAGATCTAATTTATTCAGTGTGCAGTAGGCATCCAGGCGCCCGAGGTCATCCTGAAGGAGTAATGCATCATTGTAGCAAGTGATAGGTCTGAAGATTTTCATGTCATCTGCAAACGTAAGTACTGTTGAGTTTGTGAAACAAGAATCAATGTCAGAGACGAAAATGAGAAACAGCAGAGGGCCAAGCAGAGAACCTTGAGGAACACCACTAGGGACGCTCATCCACCTCGATGTATAGTTTCCTAGGACAACTACTTGGCTTCTGTTGTGAATGTACGAGGTGAACCACCGCAGTAGGTCGCCCCTGATTCCAACCGTAGAGAGTTTAAATATCAGACATTTGTGGTCTATACGGTCAAATGCTTTGCTATAGTCAGTATAGACCACATCCGTCTGATGCCCGCTATCCATGGCTTCCGTGAGTGCTTCATTTAATAGGATTAAATTTGAGACAGTAGACCGTCCCTTAAGAAATCCATGCTGCGATTTAGGAAGTGTATTTTTAATGGAACTATAGACCTGCTCGTAAATGATTTGTTCGAAAACCTTAGCTATAATGCAAAGCTTGGATATAGGCCGATAATTGGTAACTACATCTTTAGGCCCCTTCTTATGCACAGGTGTAATGAACGCTGATTTCCATAAAGATGGAACAGTACCCTCTGATAGAGATCTACTAAAGATATTGAATAAAGGTTTAGCTAGATTACATGCGCAATTGACAAGTAGCAAGGGGGAAATAGAATCTGGGCCTGCTGATTTAGTTTTGTCAAGCTTCAGAAGCCTAGTTTCAATCATAGGGACACATAGTTCAATACTTGACAAGTTACAATCCACGTCGCTGGGTACTGTGGGCTGGGAAGCACCCGCAGAGTCGTCAGAGTTTATCTGAGTCAAAAATGTGGAATGAAAGTACTTAGAGAATAAATTGCAAATATCGTTTCCTGAGCTAGAGCTTTCGTTATCGTATGTCATTATGTTAGGCAAAGATGTTGTTGCAGATAGTGATTTTAAATATGACCAGAAGTACTTCGGATTATCTTTTATTGACTGTTCGACACTGGCGATGTAATTATTATAGCAGCTTTCTTCCAACCTCTTCGCTCTCTTTTTAAGACAATCCACAGACAGAGCGTCAGCACGCATGCCGTAGCGTATGAACTTTTTATAAAATTTGTATTTCTCTTTAAGGACTTTTTTTAGCGCAGGAGAATACCAAGGCGGAAATAAGTTTTGGCGTACGGTTTTAATAGGTACGTACTTATCTCGCAGAGACTTTAGCTCTGCATAAAAACATTCAACTGCTAAATCCAATGATTTAGTATTTAGTAGGTCTTTCCAATTAACTAATGACAGTTCTTTATTAATAGCAATATAGTTGGCTTTATTATAACAATATTTTAACCGCGGCGCTGGTTTTAAGTGCTCTTTTATAGAAATATCAATTAAGATCTCCAGCGCATTGTGGTGGGCATCTAATGGCACAAGAGGTGCATTGTAATCCTGCACTGAAATGGTAAGGTTAGACAGTATTAAATCGAGAAGTTTGCCATGCTTATTTCGAATATGATTATATTGACGAAGGTCAGTGACATCGAGCTCATCTAAGAATTCAGTCTCCTGCCTACCTAGTCCAAGCATAGTGCTCGGCTGCAAGTAACTCAGTCCGTCGCGATGACTCCATTGGATGGAACCTAAATTAAAATCACCCATTATAATAAATTTGTCAAGTGGACAAGCTGTCATAATATCACGTAGGCTATTTAGGTAATTAGTTAACTGTTGAGCAAAACTCAAGCCATTATTTTGCTTACATAAGTAAAGAATGCCAATATGAACACAGCTTAATAAGTGCGAATTAATACTATTAGCAGGTGGAGACTGAATTGATAACCAGAGGTCCTCTGCAGTTGAACACCACTCGGGCCTAGAAGTCACGTGATAGTCCTTACGCACCGCTAACAATACTCCACCACCCAGCGATTGGTCGGTTAAATCATACCTACGATCTCTTCGCCACACCATGTACCTATCGTCGAACAGTTCAGCATCAGCAATTCCATCTAGTAACCATGTCTCCGTAAGGCCTAAAACATCAAAATTACTTAAACGCAGATTTCTCCGAAACACGGAGGTTTTGGTACGTAGGCCACGTACGTTCTGGTAATAGCAGTTAAGATTTTTACCATACATTTTTACTGTTAAGCAATAATATTGCAGAAATAAACCAATATGTAAAATATTTCAAATTAATTAACAGTTGGTATTGTAAATCGTACGAAAACAATTTTATAAGCATCAAGCGGTATTTATTAAAACTTGTTATTGCTACCGTGAGACATGGATAGTGCAATAGATAAGACTTGACCTTGACCATGCAGCCAGCTGGGTAGGTGCATTTAATTAGCATTAGGTTAGTATTAGCGTTGTATTGTACATGGTAATGTAAACGGAGATAGTTATAATTTTCGCGGCTGCTACTTCGCTTATAAATTTCGAAAATTGTGTGTTTGTTCGTGGAAACGAATAGAAGTGAATGACACAGAATAGAACGATACAAAAAATTTAAATTAGTCAAATTTACGCCATTAATATACGACCTAAGGACCGTGAGTGTGAATGTGAGTGTTACAAAAATAAAAATAAAGTTACGGTTTATAAAAAACGGTAAGTAGTAAATAAACTGAGACACGAGTTGGAAATGGCACTTACATAAATGAGAGATGGGAAAAATTAACACCATAGTTACAAGTAAGTACACTCGCGACTGGAAATATAAAGGTTTGAATTTAGATAAAGTACAGTTCGACAAAAGATAGCAAGTTACGATACAAATTATACTAATTTGTTTAAATCGGCCTCGGATTTGATGGTGATCACGGGTGATGAATCATCCTTTCTTACGTGGATTTTCGAAAATTTTATCCAAGTAAATTGATACTCTTTTTCTTTGGCCAGTTGTTTTACTTGCGTGAGGAGCTTCTTATATTCAGGCGAGAGGTGATCATTTATGTAGATTCTTTGGTTGTTATTCTCAAACCCGATGTCCGCCGCCGACAGTGATTTAAGTGAACGAGCTGAGGCTATGAAGTCTTCCTTCACGTATCTGTTCAAGAAACTTACTACAATTGATTTTTCCTTACTATTAAATGTAGGAATACGGCTCACGTAGTTGATTTGGGATTTCGCCACTTTGTAGGTTATACGCGCGCCAATCCTGTCCACAACATCGAATAAATCTTCGGATTTCTTGAGAGGCACTCCCTTTATTTCGATGTTATTGAGGCGAGTATGTTGATCTTGGTACAGGTCGTTACGCTGACACTTGTGAATTTGTGACCTAACCTCTGCTAGATCACCCAAGGATGCCTCAAGACGCGTCACTCTCGATTCCGTATCATCAACTTTGGAGGTGTATTTTTGAACCGTTTTTATAACATTTCGATTGGATTCTTGAAGCTTACTGATGTTTGATTTTATTCCTTCTACGTCGCTCGTTAGTTTCGGTATATTAGCAAGAGCTGACTCCATGGAGTTGAGTTTACACTCCATAGAGTTCAGCTTTCCCATGACCATATCCAGCGAGACGGGCTCCGGAGTCTTGGCCGACGACGAGGCAGAGGTAGCAGGCGATCCTGACCCACAGGATGAGCATTTCCAGTTCGCTTTGGACTTTGCACTCAATCGCCGGTAGCCATTCTCCGTCACATTTGCGCAGCCAAAATCCAAAAATTTCTTGCACATTGAACACTGTACACCATCATTGAAGTGATCACCACAATTTGCGCAGATATTCATCTTGTTGTATGATAGCTAGGCGAAACGTAATACTTCGTGAGGTAGGTAATAACTAGCGACAATCTAAGCACCGTGCGTGCGTACAGCGGCTAGCGATGCACACACGCGACTGATACGCGTATGAAAGGTGAGTTTCGTGTTCTTAGACATGTTTGATGGAAATCGGTTGACCTTTTTAAAAGTTATGAGGGGTGGAAGATACACCGAATATCTGCAAATTGACTTGAGTGGGGTCTGGAAATGACAGCGCATCACGTGCACATTACAAAATAGTACTTTTACATTTTTTCACATTCCAAAGTAGTGACTTTTACTATTAAGGGAACTTTTTGGAGTTTTGGAATCGGAGTTTTCTTTAAATTTTGATTATTATGTACATAAGTGTCAACCTCAACCCGCTCGCGATTCATTTTTATATTATAGATATATATAGTTCATTATCATCATCATCATCATTTCAGACGTAGGGCGTCCACTGCTGTCCATACGCCTTCCACAAAGACTTCCAGTGACTTCGGTCGGTAGCAGCTTGTAACCACCGCGAGCCCGCTACCTTCACCAGGTTTTGCATATTATATAAAGGATGATGCAGCTTGGATAGATGTTGCTTAGTTCCACAGTAACAGGCTCTAATAATTCTGGTTGACCAGGACTGATATGCTCATGTTATAATAGCTTCCTTATATGACAAACATTTTTTTTTTATTGTAAATGTTAAACTTATAATAGTTACCTATAAATAAGAACTCCAAAATTGTAATAACTACAAAATTGTAATAACTGTAAAAGCTGTGTTGTTCTATTCGCTTCTCAACTCAGTATAAAACATTGAAGCGAACTGTCAAGACAATGTTATTTCCTTGATATTTGTTATTTAAGCAATTTAGTTTTATTAATTTTAAGTTGACCTGTCCATGTAGGCTATGTGCTTCTAAGGAAATAAACGTTTTACTTTGACTTTGAATTTGCGCACCCTCAGCGTTTTGCTATTTGAAATAAATCTTCTTCTTTATAAATAAAAATTAATTGTTGTTCGTTAGTCTGATTAAAACACGAGAATGGCTAGGCCGATTGAGCTAATTTTGGTTTTAAAATGTTTGTCGTAGACCAGGGTAGGTCTAAACGGTGAGCAAATAAGGAAAAATTGCCGGGAACTTTTTTTACCCGTGCGACGCCGGGGCGGGCCGCTAGTTACAAATAAAAATGAATTGTTGTTCGTTAGTCTGATTAAAACTTGAGAATGGCTGGGCCGATTGAGCTGATTTTGGTTTTAAAATTTTCGTCGTAGTCCAGGGTAGGTCTAAACGGTGAGCAAATAAGGAAAAAATGCCGGAAACATTTTTTACCCGTGCGACGCCGGGGCGGGCCGCTAGTTATAAATAAAAATGAATTGTTGTTCGTTAGTCTGATTAAAACTTGAGAATGGCTGGGCCGATTGAGCTGATTTTGGTTTTAAAATGTTTGTCGTAGTCCAGGGTAGGTCTGAACGGTGAGGAAATAAGGAAAAATTTCCGGGAACATTATTTACCCGTGCGACGCCGGGGCGGGCCGCTAGTTACAAATAAATCTGAAGAATGTAACTGGCCCATATTGGTTACGTAGAGCAAAGGACAGAGACAGTTGGAAAGCCTTAAAGGAGGCCTTTGTCGAAAGACAAGCTGTTAAAATGATTAAGAGAACAATTGCAGACACAGGGAAACAGCTTATCTTAATTTATATTTAATTTATTATCATGTAAGTTATGTAAACAGCAATAAAGGCTTATTTTATTTTTATTTTACACATAAATCGAACACCCACTTTAGCACTTAAAGTATATAGACTTCCTTGTTTGCAAAACGCGTCGTTGACATTTAACGAAGACTTCAATAGCACCCTCTTGATGGGTGACATTTCGCGTCGGTCGGAGTGTTAAATACTAGCTAAGTGTAACCACCCATTTTTACGTTCCCTTTTTTTTTTTGTTTTTATGGTTGATAAGCCTTCATTTGACCACAATCTCACCTGATGTAAAGTGACGATGTGGTCTAAGATGGAGCATGAAGACCTAGAATCCCTGAATGACTACTTACTGACACTTATGTTTTGTGACAAGCATTTTTTTGTAAATTTAAAATAGTTACCTATTTTATAATAGAACTCCAAAATTGTAAAAACTGATCAAGATGTGTTGTTCTATTCGCTTCACAACTCAGTATAAAACATTGAAGCGAAGTGTCAAGACAATGTTATTTCCTTGATAATTTTTGTATTAACAATTTAGTTTTATTTATCCTTATTTTAAGTTGACCTGTCCATGAAAGCCTGTGCTTCAGTTACTTAATGCTGTGTAAGGGATTACATGATTTGACTTTGACAAAATATATTATTTCAATTCTAATTAATGTACCAAATCTTTGTAATAATAATAATTAATTCTATTTGATTTTATTTTATAACTTATTACCTACTTATTTTGAAAAACGATGTGTGTATCATTGTATTGTTATTTTGTGTACTAATGTAATTGGTTTCGTAATTGTGTTAGTATATTTAAATAAATAAATAAATAAATTATGATACTTTTTAACCTGAGATGTAAGAGAGTTCGTTCCCGTTGTGAGACCAGATTTTTTACGATCTACAATTTCCGGTTTCGGGTCTGGGTGTTTTCTATGTATCATAAGTATGTATTTACGACAAAAAATGTATCTATGTAGTATATCAGTCACCTAACACCCATAGTACATGCTCTGCTTAGTTTGGGGTTAGGTGATGCTGTGTGAGTAGTCCGGAGATATTTATTTATTTATATTTAATATGAAAGCTGTTGACTGCCTAAGTGGCGCGGTGGGCGAAGGTCCGCTTGCGGCACAAGAACTAGCGGGTTCGATTCCCGCCGAGGGGTCAAGTGTTTATATGCTCTGCAACCACTTTTTCCTTGGTCTGGGTGTTTAATATGTGTAATAAAAATATATATTAACGTATGTACTACCGACCGAAGTCACTGGAAGTCTTTGAGGGAGGCCTATGTCAAGCAGTGGACGTCCTACGGCTGAAATGATGATGATGATTTACGGATGTATGTCTATTGTAATAAGTTTGTCAAATATCTAGTACCCGATATACAAGATTTGACCACGGGGCTAAATGTTTTAGGATTGTCCGGAAATAAATATTTATTTATTCCTTGCTAGTAGTTTGTTTTTCGATAAAAAATAGGTAAAATTATTCTCGAGATATATTCAATAATCCATATTTGTAATAGGTTGTTTTTTTTTGTAAAAAATTGCCATTTTCGTTAAATACTACAAATTTTCTTAAGTTTGTAAATAATATGTTTTCTCAATACATTAACGTAACAGGTCAACGTTCTATTATAGGGGTTGAAACTACCCTCCGCTATACACTCATACATTTTGTATGGACTGTAGTAAGCATAGCACGCGATGGAAAACAAGTCGAGTGCGTGTCAGTATACATGTAATTTTGCAATTTCAATATACAATTATTTTATTTTCAGCAACAATGTAATAAAAAATATGACCTAAAATATTTGTTGCAGACTTCCATCTGTGAGACATCTCTGTCCATGTGGGCCATGTGCTACTAATGAAATAAACGTATTGACTTTGACTTCGTCATAGGAAAATCTTTTTGATTTCTATGAGGTGAACCAACAAAAATCGTTCCCCAAATCTGCCGCCCTAGGCTGGAGCCTACTCAGCCTGCTGGTAAATCCACCACTGACTGTCTGATATAAGAAGTGAAATATTTTGTATGAATACAGGGGTTAGTCGCAACTTTGAGACAGGTGACTCACTTTCGTAGAAGTTCTACGTTTTATTATACGTGCTACGATTCCGTAGACGTGCTACGATTTCGTAGAAGCTCTACGATTCCGTAGACGTGCTACGATTTCGTAGAAGCTCTACGATTTTGTAGACGTGCTCCGATTTCGGTTTCGTAGCAACACCACTAGATGTCAAAGTCAAAACGTGTATTTCCTCAGAAGGACATGGCATAGACGGATAGGTCATCTTAAAATAAAAATTAATAACAAAATATTTATTTATTAAATTAATAACAAGGAAATAACAGTGTCTGACTGCTGAGTGGCGCAAGAGGTAGCGGGTTTGATTCCGTGTTGGCTAAGTGGGAGGACACTCGACTTTCATTCCGAAGGTCGTGGGTTCTAACCCAGCCACGCACCTCTGAATTTTTCTTCTTGAGAAATTTATGTGCGCTTTAAACACGTGCTTTAACGGTCTAGCCGAACATCGTGAGGAAACCGGCATGTTCTGAGACCTTTAAATAGTTTGAGGGACAGGTGTCATTCACCAACCTGCACTTGGCCAGCGTGGTAAATTAAGATCTTATCTCTCTCGCCAAGAGAGAAGTCCCTGTGTCCCAGTAGTGGGAACGTTAATAGGGCGATGATGATGTCTAGTGCCCGTAACACAAGCTTGGAGCTTACATCGGGCTAGATGTTATTGTGTGGATTGTCCAGAAATATTTATTTGACTTTTACGTTTGCGTCGTCGATACAATGTGGGTGCGCTATACGGTACACACCCGACCACGTGGTGTGGTCAGTCATGTGGTTGTGTTACATGTGGTTGTGTAACATGTGGTTGTGTTACATGTGGTTGTGTTACATGTGGCTGTGTTACATGTGGGTTAAGCTTTAAAGACGAGACAATGGCAACATTACTTTATACTTCAAGTTTATATAATCGGTCCTTCTATTTATAATAGATTACTAGGTTGTATTCGTAACGCAGCTTCCAGCCTATTTTTTAAAACAAATTAAGAAAGTGGCTCACTTATATTGTACTGTATGATATCAGTGATTTTTTCAGTTTAACATTTATATAAAAATTTTATGTGTTATCAAAAATGTTTGTTGTTGTTTGTAAATATGTAATTCCGCGGGACAATACATTTAAACGCGGGTAACACCGGTCTCAGCTAGTATAATAATATTATAAATGTGAATGTAAGTTTGTTTCTTACAATGAAGTTGTAACTATAATATTAGTAATTAGAATGTAACTACAATTATATTTATTTAATTAATTTCTGACATGTAATAATGGTATTATGAATAAATTCTGTATTCTGTGCAAAAGGATTTCGGCCTCCGGTTGGTGCTAAGAACAGTCTCTGGCGGGAGGCTTCGGCCGCGGCTTGTCACCACCCTCCGGGCTGGGCCGGTGCGGGAAGCGATTATTTCGTGTTTCGTAATGTGGTTTCGAAGCCATCTACCTTCTAGGTCTTCATGTCCTATCTTAGACCACATCGTCTCTTTACATCAGGTGAGATTGAGGTCAAATGAAGGTTGATAAACCTTGATAAAGCATGAAAAAATATATATATCACGTGATTGACGAACTTGTGTAATTGGGCGTTGTCGGGGCGCTTTCCCGGAGGTGCATGCTGCGTAAAATTTAAAAAAGTTTAACCTCAATAGTGATTTATTACTTATTAAAAAAATCACTTAAATTTTGTTGTTTTATAACTTACTAGCTGACCCCAGCAAACGTTGTTTTGCAAAATGAAAAATAGATTCTAGCCGATTCTCAGACCTACTGAATACGCATATAAAATTTTATTAATTTAAGGTTAAGCCTTTTCGGAGGATTACGGTTACTAACATTGTGACATGGAAATTTTATATATACAACTAGTCGACCCGACAGACGTTGTCCTGTCCCACGTCTCAAAAAACAATATCCAGTTGACCGTATTGTGAATCTAAACCATTACCAGATCCCCTTGAACGCACACAAAAAATTTCATCAAAATCGGTCCAGTCTTTTGAGAGAAGTTCAGTGACATACACACTCACAGAAGAATTATATATATAAAGATAAAATATGCTAAAATTGTTAAATATATTCATTTCGTCAATTATAAAAGGATTATGGATGTTTGCAGTATTTCAATACAAAATGGCGGAACAAAATGGACGCTATAATCTGATATTAATTGATCCTGGAGGGAATTTACAGGAAATTCCTTGCAAATAAAATTAAGTATGTACAAACCGTGTTTTCATGATCCATATTATAATTATAAGGGGTCTGAGAGCCTCAGTGGCGTAGTGGGCGAACGTCCTTTTTCTAAAGGGGTGGGTTCGACTACCGCCGAGGGATCGTGTTTGATTGATATGCAATGTCTATTTCCTTGTTGCTCTCTCACGCTGAAACTACTGAATGCATTTTGATCAAACTTCAAATGAATATAGCTTATTAATCCGAATAACACATAGACTACTTTTTATCGCGAGAAAATATGAAAATCCATTAAAACTGGTGTTTCATACTACAAAAACCCTTAGCTATTTTTATAGACACATAGATTAAAATAAACAAGTTTTAGTCTAGTGCTACGCTTTCATTGACATTCTACACATTTCATAGAACTGATTAATTGGTTAGGCATCGCAGCATCTCAATCCCCGAGCCTCTTATAAAAATGTAGTAAAAAAAATCTACCTAAATAGTTTGGCATAAGTAGGTATTATTATATATGCATATTTATTAGCACTCTACATTTTTAGTATTGGCAATAGTAGTAATAAGATTTATATTAGTTAGAGTAAGTTTTTGTATATTTTCCTTTGATTACCACAACCGTCCTGAATTAAATTATTTCCATACAAAGGTTGTCTAGAAGAAATTGCTATATGCAATAAGACCGCTCATTACGCATGCTAGTTTTAATTTTACTATTAATAATATTGTATTTTTGTATATTGGTGTGTGTCATAAAGAATTTCCTGTCTATCTTTCTATCTCATTCCCCGAGCATCTTATACTGAGCATTAATATTCATTTTAGGGTAGATACCAAAAGGATGAAATGGAAAACCTTTACTGAAACTTCGACGTATGTCTCAAAGTCAAAGTCAAAGTCAAAACGTTTATTTCCTTAGAAGCCTATGCTTACATGGACATCTGTCAGTCACCAGGCTGTATTGCAAGAACCGTTACAGCTAGAGAGTTGAAATTTTGCGGGATCGTGTACATATTTCTGTCGCTGCAACAACAAATACTAAAAACACGTAATAAATGCATATCCTAATCCTAATCCTATCCTAATAATTTAATTACTATTATAAATGTGAATGTAAGTTTATTTGTTACGCTTTCACGCGAAAACTACTCAACCGATCATCATAAAACTTTGTACACATATTTTTGGAGGTATTAAAAGTAACATAGGATACTTTTTATCCCGGGAAAGTATGTAATTCCGCGGGACAATACATTTAAACGCGGGTAACACCGCAGGTCTCAGCTAGTAATATTATAAATGTGAATGTAAGTTTGTTTGTTACGCTCTCACGCGAAAACTACTGAACCGATTTAAATGAAATTTGGTACACAGAATTTCTAGAGCCTGGAAAATAACAAAGGCTACTTTTACCGCGGGAAAACGTCATTCCGCGGGAAAATCCATTAAAACGCGGGTAACACCGCGAGGCGCAGCTAGTATATATATGAAACGACTAGAGACCCGCTGCAACAGCTTTGAGTGGTTCGTGAATGTACGTACCATTATGGTCCATAAATTCTCGATATAATTCAAGTCTGGAGAACGTGAAGGCCACCGGACTGTTCTTATCTCAGGTTGTTGTTGGAGCCAATGTTGAACTAAGCGACAGCGGTGTATCGGACAGTTATCTTCTATGATCATAAACTCTGGGAGTTCGTTATGTGGATACACCACTCTCACTGTAGGCAACATTGTGTCCCGAAACAACTCTAAGGACCTGAGCAGATGTTGACCGACCGAACACTTTATTGGTCAAACTTAACAACAAAAAAAGAAGGCGTGACCGGTTACCCAAAACCTACGCAAAGCAAAATAGTTTCAAACTAGAACAGTGGATCTTTTGACGATGGTACATTGAAGTCTGTAGTTCACTATGCAGTCGCACCTTCACGCAGTCAATACAGCTTTAACTAGTCCGTGTATAGCGAGCCTTAGTAACAACGTATTAGCTAAGTGGGTTCCCATGCTACAAACGTAGTTTATATAGAAGTAAGCCATGTGGTGTCATGTCATTATTCGGTCTCTTTACCGCTCTGACTGCATCTTTTTACAATTTAAAAAATATATTTCTTACTAGCGGCCCGCCCCGGCTTCGCACGGGTAAAAAAATCCCGGCAAATATTCGTTTTTTTCTCGCCTTTTCAAACCTTCCCCAGACCTCCACGAACATTTCAAGACTAAGATAAGATAAATCCGTTCGGCTGTTCTCGAGTTTTAATCAGACTAACGAACAACAATTCATTTTTATTTATATAGATTTTTTATTATTGTGTTTTTTATTCCAAAATGTGTATAAACTTTACACGGTTCCCTAGCTGTAGTTTGATTCTTTCTCATACTTATAAAATAGTCTTCCTGCCCTCAATTAATACACTCTTATGCCTTAAAGAACTATCAACAGAATTGTTATTAATTATTTTTATTAAATCTAAATTTAAAATTTAAGAAAAACCCCCGATTCCAATGCTTTAATTTCCTCATTAGTAAAACACCATAGTATTTTGTGATGTGCACGCGATGCGCTTTCATTTGATACCCCACTCGAGTATATTTGCAGATTTTCGGTTTTCCTTCCCCACTCTCACCCCCATAAACTTTAAACGGCTTAACCGATGTTCATGAAACATGTCTAAGAACACCCGGGCCAAACTCACCTTTCAATAAAAAAAACTAAATTGAAATCGCGCCATCCGTTCGGGAGAAATATTTATTTATTTTATTTTTAACTGATAGGATAAATGAATTGGCGTCTGGCGACGTAAATTACTAAACCAACCACGTGTCTATATATATACATCATCATCACCCTATTAACGTTCCCACTGCTGGGACACAGGGACTTCTCTCTTTACGAGAGAGATTAGGCCTTAATTCACCACGCTGGCCAAGTGCGGGTTGGTGAATGTCACATGTCTCTTCAAACTCTTTTAAAGTTCTCAGAACATGCCGGTTTCCTCACGATGTTTGCCTTCACCGTTAAAGCACGTGTTTAAAGCGCACATAAATTTCTCAAGAAGAAAATCCAGAGGTGCGTGGCGGGGTTTGAACCCACGACCTTCGGAATGAAAGTGGAGTGTCCTCCCACTTAGCCAACACGGCTTTTTATATATACAATAAATAATAAATTCCACGGCGCGTCTGTCTGTCTCTATGTTCTTGTTAAACACAAAAAATATACTGAACATATCTGTACACGGCTTTCTGCAATATATATATGCAATAGAATGATTCAAGACGAAGGTTTTTGAATCCGAATAATTTCCGAACGGATTAACTCGTTAATAATTAGTACAAAAGAACAAAGAAATAATATCTAAGTACTATATTTATAACTAGTGACCCAATACAAAATTGAAATTAGTGATATTATGACTTAAAACGGGTACCATGATTTGTCGGTTTTGAGTTTTCCGATATTTCGGTTTTAAGTCATAATATGGTTTAAAAACATGATAATTAAAAAAAAAGTGTAATTAGTGAATTTACATAATAAGCCTTTCTCTAGAATTATTGTCGTAACCATTGATATCCGCGAAAAAGTATCAAATTGATGTACTGTGCTCGCCTATTAATAGGCAAAGTTAAGTAGGTATTTAAAATGATTACATTTAAAAGTGTTTGTTGGATATGCTGTAGGTGGAGCAATATAAAAAAAAAATATCTTTACGAACGGAAACCGGAAACCACTTCAATATATACTTTTTAAACATACTTTAGTTTCATTACAAAAAGGTTCAAAGCCTTGTCATTGATATAGTCTATATATTTTTGGTCTTCCTTATTGTATCTTAATAATAACACCAAATATGAATAAATTATGAAAAAGCATAGTTAAAATTACATAAAATCCCTAATTTAAGATTAAGTAAAGCACTCATCTATACCCTGAATTGTCTTTGACTTAGTTTACAGAAAGGGGATTTCCTTTAGTTACCAATAACCTACAGTGACATATTCACGTATCGTCAGAATATTTCGTAGAAAACTAGACGAAATCGGACAAGAATGCTTTAAATAAAGCGATTTTAGCAAATATTTGCAATATATTCATAAATAAATATTATAAAAACACTCACCTATGATTAAATCCACGTTTTCAACACAAAATCACAGAAACATTATAGAAATACACAGGGAGAGGACTCAAAGAACAGCCATCTTGGTGTCGTTCACAATATTTCGTTGAAAACTCGCGATTTTCACACAGAAACACAGAAAAAGCTATGCTATAACACTAAGGGAATATTAATTTATGTTTTTGTTAATGGTTTAGTGACCTTTTTGGTTATTTTAACGCGTTTTGGATGTATTCGGTCGGGTTGGGAAAGCGCGGCGCAGCCTAGCCCTCGACTGTTCAATATTGTAGCGTAGAGGGCTGAAAGCAAGGATGTGGTATTTTGGAGTGAAAGGGATGGAAGATAGGCTGTATTTGTAGTTCAGGACGATTCATGACTATTTTAGTAGACTTGTTTAGTATATAGAAAAACAGATGACAAAAAAAATTGTGAATATTTTTGATTATTTAAAAACAAATTAAAAAAAGCCGTGTTGGCTGAGTGGGAGCCCCCTCGAGGTTCATTCCGAAAGTCGTGGGTTCAAACCCTGTCACGAACCTTTTGATTTATCTAATTGAATAATGTATGCTTTAAAACACGTGCTTTTACGGTGAACTTTAAGAGTTTGAAGGACATGTGACATTCACCAACCCGCGCTTAGCCAGCGTGGTGACTTAAGGCCTAATCTCCCTCGCCAAGAGGTGAGGTGATGATGATGTAAAACAAATAAACTCGTATATTTTCAATTTCAATTGTCAAGTAGTATATTATGTAGATATATATTTATAAGCAACAAGGAACGACAAATCTTCCCGCTCATAAAATTAACCAAAGTAAAGATAAAGTGCCCTAATCTATGAAATTATAGACTTATCGGTTCAGTCGTTTTGTCGTAAAAGATGGACAAACAAACACAATTTCCCACTTGTAAAATGAGAACTAATTAACATCTTAGAGTATTATTTTTAAAAGGGTCTTGAAGTTATTGAACTTTACCTAAAACTAACTTGACATTTGTGTTATTGACTAAGTATTTGCAATTTGATTTATTTATTAAGTAAGTAATTGAATTTGATGATTTATTTGTTTTGACATTATTAGTACTAAAATACCAGTGTAACCAAAATGTAATTGTGACTTATAATTATATTATCAATAAATGACTATTATTATTACTATTATTGACCTATACTTAATATTTTACAGTTGAATAGTTTCTTAGATTATTTGTTTGCTTCAACGCGCTAATCTCAAGAACTACTTGGCTGATTTGAATAATTCATAATGAATAAATATTGCCAGACATCCAGACAATCCACACAACATCTAGCAGCCGTGGTAAGCTCTAAGCTTGTGTTACGGGTACTAGACATCTGATATACTTAATATAATAAGCATACATATATAGATATTTTTTTACTTTACATATTAAGCACCCAGACCAAAGAAAAAGTGCTTGCAGAACATACAAACACTTTAACCCTCGCCGGGAATCGAACCCTCTTGCGCCGCAAGCGGACCCCCGCCTACCGCCACTGAATCTGTCAATTATTTCACTGTAAGATATCCTACTTATTTAGGAAGGCTATAGACTACTTTTTATCGAAAAAAATACAAAACCGCGGGAAAATGCATAAAAACTAGGATATATTTACATCTAATATATATAACATTTCCATGTCACAATGTTACCGTATGCCTCCGAAACGGCTTTACCGATTTTTACCAAATTTTATATGCGTATTCAGTAGTTCTGAGAATCGGCTACTATCTATTTTTCATTTTGCAAACGTTTTCTGTGGTCAGCTAGTTATATATATAAAAGACCACCAGCGAATTCTAGCTGTCTTTCTAGCTTTATGTTCAAGATAACAGAAATAACTCAATCCCTACTTTTTTTTAATGAATCTTCTAAAATAAATATGCTACAACAATATTAAAATCATTATAAATTTTAATCATTATAAAGGCTAATTTGTATTTTAACTTATGACTTAAATTGCTACGTAGAGTAAAATAAAGAATGTGCGTCCAATAACACTTTTCTTATCAAAAACTACTGAACGGACATATTTTATATAATTTCAAAGTCAAAGTCAAAACGTTTATTTCCTTAAAAGCACATGGCCTATACATGGCCAGGTCAACTTAAAATTAATAGAACTAAATTGTTTAAACAAAAATATCAAGGAAACAACATTGTCTTGACAGTTCGCTTCAATGTTTTATACTGAGTTGAGAAGCGAATAGAACAACACATCTTTATCAGTTACTAGCTGACCCCAGCAAACGTTGTTTTGCAAAAAATTTTTTTTTTTTTTTTAAATGAAAAAAGATGTTGGCCGATTCTCATACCTACTCAATATGCTCACAAAATTTCATGAGGATCGGTCAAGCCGTTTCGGAGGAGTTCGATTACGCACCCCGTGACAGAAGAATTTTATATATTAGATTACAAATTACCTAACATAATTAAATATTATGGCAATTAATTAATGTTTTACGAACAATAATACATAGTTCTTCCGTTTTGCCTTATCCAAAACATATTATTACTCCACGGAACCGTGAGCTGTGTGAGCGAGACGCAAGTCACGTGAAAGAGCGAGACGCAATACGAAGCTTACGTTCCCTACTACAGATCTTTCAGAGCCATGTTTTATTCGTATCAGCAAAAAAGCCTATTGAATTAATAAGGAAATACCTAATCATAGAGTTACTGTCATTTTACTTATTTCAATTATGTATTTTTGTTTTAATAATAATTGTTGACGGGCCGGGTCAAGTGTTTGTATGTTCTGCAAGCACTTTCTCCTTGGTCTGGGTGTTTAATATGTATAGTTAATATCTCTATATGTATGTCTATTATATTAAGTATATGGGATGTCTAGTACCCGTAACACAAGTTAAGAGCTTACCACGGGGCTAAATGTTGTTGTGTGGGTTTTCCGGAAATATATTTTTTTATAGCTTGAATGTGTTTTATGAAAATCAAATAAAAGAAATAAATAGCAAACTATACTTATAACAGTAAGTTTAAAAATATAAGTAATCATTTGCAGAGTAGTTATTTTAACTAATAATACTATTTTAAAATCCATTATTTAAAAAGTAAAATACTTAGGTATATAGATTGAGGAGGAGCTCTAGATAATATGATCTCTCGCCAAGAGAGAAGTCCCTGTGTCCCCTTGTCCCAGCAGTGGGAACGTTAATAGGGTGATGATGATATAGATTGAAACGAAGTCAAGTGTAGAAGATGTTGCTTACGACGCATATATTACTAATTAACCAATGTTAGTTAAAGTCGTCCACGCTAGACAAAGCATTATTTATAAATTTCCAGTAATAAGGTGAGAAGCGGCCTCCATCGAAACTGGACCAGTGGCGTTTACAAAACATCCCTCCATCTAGTTGGCGGATCTCATCCGTAGCGCTAGCAGGACATCCGTTCTAAGACTTTTTGGCCCCAACTGCCATTTGCTGTACGTGATAAACATTATTGAGAATGGACCGTACGGTACATTAACCGTTTTAGGTAGAAGGAAATTGTCTGAGACTATCAATATTTTTTTAAGTTATTCTGCAATGCTTTAACTGATTTTGGAAATTTATAAGCTATTTATAAATTCCTAGCGGCCCCGGCGTCGCACGGGTAAAAAAAGTTCCCGGCAATTTTTCCTTATTTGCTACCCTGGACTACGACAAACATTTTAAAACCAAAATCAGCTCAATCGGCCCAGCCGTTCTCGAGTTTTAATCAGACTAACGAACAACAATTCATTTTTATTTATAAAGATTAAATAAATTTGACAAGTATGAGATGGAGCCATACTACATTTAGGGATCCGTATACATTTATAAACATTTTTAGCGTTAGTTAGTAGTAAAATGTGTATATAAAAAAGTTAGAGCGGTCACCTATATAAGTACCTACAGGCCTCGCGCAACGTTGCTTTACCTAATAAAAATCACTTTTGTTGTATAGGAGCCCCCTTTAAATATTTATTTATTGTTTGTTTTAAGTAAGTATTTATTTTAATGTTACATAAGCCTTAATTTGACCACAATCTCACCAGATGGAAATTGACGATGTGGTCAAAGATGTGGCATGAAGACCTAGAAGGTACCTATTTACTCTTTCTTTGAAGATACTGAGGTTGTAATCTAAAGGAAATGCAGGCATTCTTGTTTGTTAAAACATTGCTCTAGGTACCAAGCGGTTTTATTGTTCAATGCATTACCTACTGCCATGAAAACAATTGAAGATCCTATAGTATTCAAAAATAAATTAAAGGAAATTTTGGTGAAAGGGTGTTACTTACTACTCAGTTGATGACTTTTTTTCTGATGACATTATCTTTAACAAATTTTTTATTTATGGATTGTATTGACATTTTTAATTTTAATTTAATTTAATTTGATATTACGGATGTATTAATTTTTTCTGCATAAAATTTTAAAATTATTTTGTTATTGTTATATAATTTCAGCTTTATTATTTTTTGTTTTTATTTTTAATTTTTATTTTTGATTTATATTCTTTTGTTATGATGTTACTTTGTTTAATTTTTCTTTTATAAGTGGACTAATTTATTCATTAAATATTATTACTTTTTGTCATTTTTGGTATTATTGTAATTTTCAAATACAATGTAAATATTGTGGAATGAAATAAATTTATGAATTACTAGCTGACCCCAGCAAACGTTGTTTTGCAAAATGAAAAATAGATGTTGGCAGATTCTCAGACCTACTGAATATGCTCACAAGGTTTCATGATAATCGGCCGAGCCGTTTCGGAGGAGTTCGATTACGCACCCCGTGACAGAAGAATTTTATATATTAGATGAATTATGTTCCAGTAATCAGCGGTACGCATGAGCAAAGTTGAGGCCGCGTGGTGCAGCCATGTGCCCTTAAATGTCACCAGACAGGGATGGTACTGCGCCGTAACTACGTCTGCTAGTTCTGATAAGGAATAATAAATAAATATTTCCAGCAATCCACACAACAACATCTAGCCCCGTGGTAAGCTCTAAGCTTGTGTTACGGGTACTAGATATCTGATATACTTAATATAATAGTCATACATATAGAGGTATAGATATATTTTATTATACATATTAAACACCCAGACCAAGGAAAAAGTGCTTGCGGAACGGCAGAATGGAGATGGTTTATACATAACTAAATTAAATAAATAAATATTTATATAAATAAATAATATAAATTTATTTAAATTTTATGGAGATAAATTAGAAACTAAGGTAATAAGGTACGCTGTACGCTGAATCATTCTGCTCGTGTCTGGTCCGTAAAAGCTGCTTGGCTGGACTTATGGGCTGCTTGGCTCATCCTCTGGAAACTGGTTTGGGCCGGGCTATACCCTGGACTCCACTGCTAACTGAGCCGGGATATCCCTGGACTCCTCCTACATACACTCGTCCATTTTTCTTTCTTCTTTCTTCTATCTTATTAATATATATAATATTTTCCGATCTTCATAATGTTTTATTTCTATAATTGTTTCTTCTTTCTTCTATTTTTTTGTTTACTCAAATTTCATTTTGTTGACGGCAGGATACGCGTGCAGGCTCTTCGATAGATCGTCTGGTCACGCGACGGAAAAAGTTTCTCAAATTTGCGTTTACGACACTTTTTTATTGGGTATGTCCCGCTGGTCCCCTCTAGGATTGTCCCCTTCGGACCGTGTAGAGGGGACAAGCGGGACATCGTATTAGTGATATCCCGCTGGTCCCCTCTACGGGTCACTCAGAGGGGACAAGTGGGCTGTTGAATTTTCCGATGACCCAGATGTCCCCTCTGGACAAGTTGCAGTTAAATTTTACTTGAAATTGTATAATAAAAC
Source organism: Gymnoscelis rufifasciata (assembly GCA_929108375.1). NCBI lineage: Eukaryota > Metazoa > Arthropoda > Insecta > Lepidoptera > Geometridae > Gymnoscelis > Gymnoscelis rufifasciata. The sequence continues at coordinate 6,180,337 of OV815331.1, forward strand.
TATACTTTTATATTATTTAGTATATTAAATATTATATTGTTTGGTATATTAAAACATTATAATTTTATATTGTTTGAAAAAAATTGGTTGGTGGATGCATGAAGGTTGGTATTTTCTTAGTATTTTGTGTAAAATAAAACATCTATTATATTTATACGTTTTATTAAGTTAAATAAACAAATTAAAGAAAAACTATCTTTGCATTTCTTAAATAAAATATTATGTACCAATTAAAATTACGTTTTTAATAATATAAAACAGTCATTAATATAGTATTTATTTATTTAACTAATGCAGGCTTCTACTATGATATATCTGTAAATAAGAATGTAAAATATGGCATACTAAAAATATCTTAGATACAATTCACATAAATCACAGGTATACATTAAACACAATAAATGACACAATAGTTTTTGAGTTTCGTTTAACAAAGCTTGTATTATGGGGATTCGAGAACTCGTTAGATTTTAATATAAATAAACATTATGTACTTACAATAATCTTGAGCGACGCAGTGCACTTTTTTCCTCCTCTTAGTAAAACTGTTCCATTTCGTCTTTTTATATAAACTATTGAGTTAAAAAAAATCTACAAGAAGCACTTGTTCCTGATATTGTTAGGAATGCACTGATAAGGAAATGCTATTTTCTTCGTTTTGGCAATACGGTGTTTGTTGAAACAATATCCTAAAGACCTTCGGAGATGACATTAACTCTCCACTATGGTGGTCTCTTGTGCAGAGAGTGATAATTGAAGGAACCTTTTTCCTCGATAATTCGCTCTCTGCACAGGCCAGTATCTGTCTATGTTTATGTTATTTTATGATCGCACTAACTTAAACTATGAAATAAAAGATTTTTTTTTTTTTTATTAGATACCGAGGTAGCCAATCAATCATATTACCAAGTAGTATACAACTAATTAGTATACATATAAACAATGTTTTAATATACTTAATAATATATATAGTTTTAATATACAATTTCAAGTAAAATTTAACTGCAACTTCTCCAGAGGGGACATCTGGGTCATCGGAAAATTCAACAGCCCACTTGTCCCCTCTGAGTGACCCGTAGAGGGGACCAGCGGGATATCGCTAATACGATGTCCCGCTTGTCCCCTCTACACGGTCCGAAGGGGACAATCCTAGAGGGGACCAGCGGGACATACCCTTTTTATTTACTTGTTTTTCAATTGTCCAATTTCACTACTTTGTTTGTTTTTTATTTTTCACGGTCGCGTTCCCATCCTGGCAGGGTCGCCATGTAGGGATGTTGGTTGTAATGAGGGTTTAACCCCTACATAATAGAAACGTCCATATCTGTTGATGACCATTTATTCACTGTCGGAACAGAGCTCTATAACTATGTCTTAATCTAGGTATACTAACGTACGTGTCCTTAGTGCTAACACATCATATTATTAGGTACTACACCACAATTTAATCATTTATTCTCTGGTGGTAGGCTTCGGCCGCGGCTTGTCACCACCCTCCGGGCTGGGCCAGTGCGTGAAGCGATTTTTTCGTGTTTCGTAATGTGGCCCGGAGAAGCCATCTTCTAGGCATTCATGCTCCATCTTGCACCACATCGTCACTTTACATCAGGTGAGATTGTGGTCAAATGAAGGCTAATAAATAATTAAAAAAAAAAAAAAAAAGTCAACAATAATAAGGCTTGTCACTGTACTGATACTACAATCAGTATAACAATTATTTAAAACATTTTGCTTGAGGAGGTCATTCAATAGCAACCCCATTCCAGTACCATTCCAATGCCTATTAGAACATGTAGTTCGCGTGAGCACTCTTTTTTTTGTGAGTGATAGATCTATGCTATCCACAAGCTCACCTGAAGAGTCGATGTGGACGAAGATGGATCACATAGATCTAGAAGGGACCTTCACTCTTGTCTTGTCTTGCTATAGTGGCAACATAAATACAATATCCCTCAAAATGTTTAATCACTATCTTTATTTTGTTTATTTTATTTTATAATTTTAGGAAAACTAACAGCTAGGTAACTAAATACTAAACACAGTGTGCAACTAACGGCTAATTATAAGTTTCCACAGATATAAGAAAAAGTTACTAGTTATATAAAACAGTCGAATAGGAAAAAGACAGCACATTTGGATAAAAATACAAACTAAGTTACAATAAATACTTACGCAAAGAAAAAACTACTCAACCAGTGTTTAAGACGCTTGGTTGAGGTATTAAATAAATCTAAATCTACTTCATCGTTGCCATCAATAAACATAGTATTTGCTTGGATGTTATTGAATGATTTGCATGCCCTTAAGATAAAAGAGTTCTGCCTGTAGTTCGTCCTCGCCAGTGGTTCATACAAGAGCTTAGGCTTACGAAGTGAGCCTATGTTCGTGCGCAGACCAATCAGCTCTAACAGCTCTGGACAGTCCACCGTTCCGTTCGCTAAATTCATAAGATAGCATAAGTCAGCAATATTCCTACGTTCGATAAGGGGTAAGAAGTGAAATTTACGACAGCGTTCAATATAGTCTGGTAAAAAAATCTTTGCTCTAAACTGCAAGTAGCGTAGAAAACGTTTTTGAATGCCTTCAATTCTAGAAACATAGATGTCATAGCGCGGGTTTTAAACCTGCGAGGCGTACTCTAAATGACTGCGAACATTACGCACAGTACAGAATCTTGAAGGTCTTAATACTGGTAAACTCCGATGACATCCTAAGTACAAAACCTAACGATTTTGATGCTTTCTTGACAATGTGATCGATGTGATGATCAAATAAGAGCTTATTATCGAAGTTAACACCTAAATCTCGGATAGTTTTCACTATAATCACGGTTCTCAGCTTGGTATCTCAGTCTGACAGCTGACAGGCGACGTAGTCTCAGCAGTAAGGGACCCTTTGGATACGAGACTGTAGCCGTTTACTCCCCAAAATGTCTATTCTCTAGTATTTTAATACTAGAGAATAGAAGTATAGATTTGATATTTTAGTATTTTATACAAAACTTGCTGACCCCAGCAAACGTAGTTTTGCAAAAATTTTTTTTTTTTTACAAATGAAATATAGATGTTGGCCGATTCCTACTGAATATGCTCACAAAGTTTCGTGATAATCGGTCGAGCCGTTTCGGAGGAGTTCGATTACGCACCCCGTGACAGAAGAATTTTATATATTAGATAAAGTCAAAGTCTAAACGTTTATTTCCTTAGACGCCTAGGCATACGTGGCCAGGTCAACTTAAAGCTAATTTCAATAAGAACTAAGAATAATCAAGGAAATAACATTGTCTTGACAGTTCGCTTCAATTTTTTACACTGAGTTGAGAAGCGAATAGAACAACCCAGCTTCCATCTCTTATGTTGTTATTATAACAATATTGTTGTACAACATGGTTACAAACATACATTTAACAATGAAATTACTCTTTCTCTTATAAGGTGTAGAGGGGGAAGTCTGAAAACCAGCGTTGCTCCGACCCCTCTCTCGGGGAGCGGAGTGGCATTAAGCTGAGACTGCTCCTTTTTTGGTACATGGCAGCACAGCCTGCCAGCTAATTATCTGTTTGTCGTTTTTATGGTAATTTTCTTGTGTCTGTTTGTTTATGCTGTCTACTGTGCTGTTGTTTGTTTATGTACCAAAATAAATGTATTTCATTTAATTTCATGTATTTTTCCTTTATTCAAGTAAGAATCTATGACGAGAAAAGTATTTAAATTTTAATGGACTGGTGAAAATATCGTTTAAGGAAAAAAATCGTCTATGAACTTATAAGAATGAGGCCAAAAATATTTTCGGGAGTAAACGTGTATTTATAGTTTTTTTAAGTTGATGCAATAAACATTTTTATTATTATTAAATCGGATACGAACCCTAAAAATAATCGAATTCCTAATGCCCAGCCGGGAATCGAACACGCAAACCTTGCGTGCCCTCACTAAGTCACAAGGTATAAAACAACACTGTTGCATTATAAATCAGGGGGTGACTCACTACCCCGCGTAACAAGGTTAGCGAGATTACTGTCTGAGTGCGAAGGCATCTAACAGAGTTAAAAAACGAAATTACACATTTATTTTACTTAATATGACGTGCTGGGCTTAATTATAGGCCTTTATAACGACGACCTCTGTGGCTCGGTGGGAGAACGTCCGCTTGAGGCGCAGGAGGTTGCGGGTTCGATTCCCGCTGGGGGACCAGATTTTGTACCATCTACAATTTCTGGTTTCGGGTCTGGGTGTTTACTATGTATCATAATGTATATAATTTACAAAAAAAATGTATCCATGAAGTATATCAGTCACACACCCATAGTACAAGCTCTGCTTAGTTTGGGGTTAGGTGATGCTGTGTGAGTAGTCCGGAAATATTAAAATATTATAAAGGTTTATCCAACTTCTATTTAAGGTATTTTAATTCTTTTTTAATTACTTAGACGCATCTGTAATTAAGATTTTAATATGCTGTAGACGTCCGCTAAAAAGGGATTTTACGAAATTTCATCAATAAGGGGTTAAAACGGGGTTTTTTTAGTTATTCGAATGAAATTTGGTATTAAATAACATTGAAATTATTATGATTATCGTATATCTAACCACCATAAGTATATTAAATTGAGGAAGATCTCTTTATAAGTGAGTGTGGCCGAAATTATATACCTTATTACTTAAATGATCATAATTTTTAACAATATTATGACTTTAAACGGGTAACATACCATGATTTAACGGTTTTTGAAGGCGGAAATAACTCAGCGCCGTAGTCTACACAAGATGCCACTTATGACTGTTGGAGATTACAACATTTTGTAACGCCATGCATTTGACGTATTTTACACAACTACAATTTTATCTACATCTTTCAAATGTATGGGATTACATCATGTATATTTAACTATGTGATTTAACGGACGCCATCAAATATAAGAAGAAGTATATTTAATTTACGGCTAAAGGGCACTTGAAATATCGATAAACTCAAAAAATTTAAAAGAGGCTGAGAAGCGACATCTAGTCACACTTACAAGTCACAAGAACGTGGGTTTTTAAGGTATCATAAAAGGCCTACATTTTGTCCACGGCTTTATTATTTGGTTTCATATTTCTCTAATAGATGGCATAGTCTTAACTGCACTACCTAGTTTATTATTGAGAACACAGGTGGCGTTAAATTAAGAAATTGAGATTTGATTATTTACTTTGCCTAATCTTTAATAGATGGCACTGTTTAGACTGCAATCTCTAGTTCTCTATTAAGAATATAGATGGCGGTATTAAGTAAAAACTGAGTTCGCGATTACATTATTTAGTTAAGAAGACTGTTCTGTTTATCGTATAGAATGATGGAACTACTGTACTGAGCTAAGTTACAGTTGAGTTATTATGTGGACCATCCTCATCATCATTTTAGCCGTAGACGTCCACTCAAAGTCAAAACGTTTATTTCCTTAGAAGCACATAGCCTACATGGACAGGTCAACTAAAAATTAATAAAACTAAAATGTTTAAACAAAAAATATCAAGGAAATAACATTGTCGTCATTGAGGAATAAATTAAAAAGGGAAAGTTAGTTCAAAGTTCAAAGTTTATTTATTTATTTGGTGAGTTTGGATGTTTAAAGCTTCAGTACCTGTTTTTCTACTAACATAATGCAAAAAATTGTAAAATGAGAGAACATTTTGCAAGCTCAGACGTTAGGGCCTGCTCTAGGTAACAAACCTTTTTATGTTAGTTTCTAACAAAAACAAATGTCATTGTGATCGAAAGGACAAACAAATTAAGCGGCATATTATCTAAAATTGGCTTGTCACCTGTGCCAGTGCGTGAAACGATTTTTTTGTGTTTCGTAATGTGGTCCGGAGAAGCCATCTACCTTTTAGGTCTTCATGTCCCATCTTAGACCGCATCGTCACTTTACATCAAGTGAGATTGTGGTCAAATGAAGGCTTATCTAGCATTAAAAAAAATAGGTTTAGTTGAATTATACAGTAACACAAAAGGGTCATAAACGGTTGAATTACAAACAATATTATATAAATGGGTCGGAAACCGAAAAAACCTTGTAATATGGGATGAGCCTATCGCGAGTATTTTTTGCTTCTTTTCAGTTTTCTACACCAATTATGTTACAGTAAGGGCCTGTTTCACCAACTTTACTCGGAGATGGTTCTTTTCAGTTTTCTACAAAAGAAAAAAAAATATTATTAAAAGTTATTTAAAGTTTGTGAAACAGGCCCTTACTGTAACATAATTGGTGTAGAAAACTGAAAAGGCAAAAAATACTCGCGATAGGCCCATCCCGTAAAGTTAGACGATGGTTAAAATATAGTGCTATTTCGCTCTGTCACGTGTGACCAATCAGTAGAAGCAAGCTACTTTATTCTTAACTAGCGGCCCGCCCCGGCGTCGCACGGGTAAAAAAAGTTACCGACAATTTTTCCTTATTTGCTCAACGTTTAGACTTACCCTGGACTAGGGATAGTCGTTGAATGAACGAACAGTTTATTTAGACTGTTTATTTGCCGTCGACTGATAAACCGGTTTACAGTCCACCGATAAACTAGTTTACTCGTAATACATTTGCATCGTCCAGTCCATTGGTCGAGCGTTGCCGAACGAAACTGTTTCTCTAGCCAGCTAGCTGCCACTGTCTATCAAGCATTCCGTTCTCTTCACACTTGCACGTTACGCTAATATGGTTATCTCTCTTTCGCCATGCTCTCAACTTCTACAGAGTTATAATAGCGGTGCGCGGGTGCGGCGTCAGGGTGTTGTGTAAAAATAAACTCTATTGCAATGCATGACAATGTATTATTGTTAGTAGGAAAGCAGGTTTTTGAATTTTGTTTGCTTACATTATTATTTCGTACCTACTACAAAATTTCTTATTTAAAATAACTTTATTATGAAGCCTGCCAGTCCTATGCCTGGAAAAAGTATGAAGGGAAGTTCATTTTATTCGAACTAAATCAACAAAACTAAATCATAAGAAAAAAACCGCATCAAAATCGGACCTTTTGTCACGCCACAGGCACTCACACAGATATATCATAAATAATATAAACAGTTTAATCTAGTCATCGTTTACCAACCAATCAGTGAATCGACGTTCACCGTTCAACGATCGTTCATGTCCTAAACGAATAAAGGCAATAAACCAGTCGAAAATTAGACTGTTTTATAAACAGTTTATCGTGAACGATAAACTGGTCTCGTTTCGTCGACTGAAAAGAAGTCGACGACTCATCCTTACCCTGGACTACGATAAACATTTTAAAACCAAAATCAGCTCAATCGGCCCAGCCGTTCGCGAGTTTTAATCAGACTAACGAACAAAAATTCATTTTTATATAAATACCTAATAACACGAAAACCCAACCAAGTTTGTCAAACGCTTCGATAGCGCGATCTAGCTTTTGACCGTTTTTACAAGCGACATCTAGTTAAAATTTAAGAACTTATTTTACTAAGCGAATTCTGGGTTGCATTGTGAACTTAACAATATTATGGAAGTGTATCAGTCAAACAAAATATAATTACTTGAGTATATTTTATTATTAAAGAAAGATACAAATATTGTCCTTAAATGTAGCTAAAGTATTCTTATACATAAACAGGCAAAACAAATTAAAAGATTTTATATTTAATAATAGCATTCATGAATCTTATTGAATATTCAATTAAACTTAATTATAATTAATAAAATAAATTAATCAGACTAACACTTAACGCATAAGTATATAAGAAATCATACCTTACACAATGTACATAAGGAAAATTGTGCATAAACTTAACTTAAATTTATATAATTCCGAATATAAACAGAATGCTAAAGTTGCTTCTATCTTCCAGCTGATTACATTTGACATAGCGAATGATTTAAATTAGATATATCTATTTGACGAGGTGCTAACGCAATGCTATATTATTGGGAAGTTTTATAAATAAATATATGCGGACAATCCACACAACAACATCTAGCCCCGTGGTAAGCTCACGGCTTGTCTTACGGGTAGGTACTAGACATCTGATATACTTAATATAATAGACATACATAGATATTTTGTATGATACATATTAAAAATACAGAAAGGAGAAAGTGCTTGCAGAACATACAAACACTTGACCCCTCGGCGGGAATCGAGCTCGCTACCTCTAGCGCCGTAAGCGGACCGTCGCCCACTGAGTCAGTCAAAAAAAAATAATATAATATCAAAGTAATATTATCAACATAATTTCGTAAATTCAGTCTGTAAGGTTACTAGTTTTTCAGAATAACTTCAGTTGTTGAGGATGATATTGTACCTATAGCATACCTAGTCAGTCATCAATCAATCAATTAATCATCATCAATTGGAGATGCAAAGATTATCCGCACGCCTCTAGCGGCGAAATTTAGAAACTGACTAAGTTTAACACTTTGTTTGTTTATATCTGATTTGTATTTATTATATGTTTTTCCCTGACGTTAATAGTAACGAAAACTGACAAAGTGTCGTTCTTAGACAGCTTCACAATTTGACACTAGATGCGCTAGTTAGAATCTTTGCATCGCCAATATTCTATCAAAAACCAAAGAAAATATTACATAATTAACGCAGAATTCAGCAGTGGCAGATTTACAAATTATCAAGGTATAAGCTGAATAGTTTGCGTTGTCAACAATAGTCATATCATACATTATTTTTACAATGCAACTATTTCGTTGAAATTGCGCGTAAAATAATTTTTCGGTATATTTTTGAGCGAATCGGTATAAGTTTGCTACTCTCGGAATGTGCATTGACAAGTGAGAGAGAATAGTCATCGACAAAAGGGTTCGAACATTTTTGTATGGAGCATAGCATACCTACTAGTCCGTCATTTTGAAATAAACGTGATTCGGCGGCCAGTGATGAAACTCATGTCAACCGACATAGTAAATGATTACAAACAAAAAGTGTTCTATGATCAAATCTCCTAAGTGATACGGTTTCTGAGATATTAGGGTCAGAAAAAAGGGGACAGATTTTTTCTATAGTTTCTAGACCCAAATATCACGTATCACTTAGGAGATTTGATCATAGAACACTTTTTGTTTGTAATCATTTATTCTGTCGATTGACATGAGTTTCATCACTGGCGGCCGAATGTCATTTTTTTCAAAATGGCGGTCGAGTAGGTATGCCAGCCATGTTCGATGCTTTTTGTTGCAGACTTCTATCTGTAAGACAACAGAAAACCGTCATAGAAAATCTTTTTGATTTCTATGAGGTAAATAAAATCGTTCCCCAAATCTGCCGCCCTTGGCTCGACCTTAATCAGCCTGCTGGTAAATCCACCTCTGATCTTTAGGACTTTCCCTTCTGTGCTAGTTAGAAGCTGTGTTACAGCAAGGTAATGCCCCACAAACCATGTAAGAGAACAACATAATAAAAGAGTTTCAGTAGTGTTTGCGTAAAAGAGCAATAAACACACAACCTCACATACATTCTCGCAAATTTTCGCGTTTATGATATTAGTAGGATTTCACGATTTCTATAATCTCTATGAATTACATCTTTGATTAAGTTGAATGGGGTCCTTGATGCATCTTCAAGAATGAGTTCTTTAGTGAACATTTAGGAATGAGTAACTTCTTGAGACTACGACCAGCTGATTAGAAACATACTATAGTTACTTCAGTAAATGCTAATTAATCATAATCTTCGATCTAGCAGGGATGCAATTAAAAACAAAATTGTAAAAACTGATAAAGCAATGTTCTTCACTTCTCAACTCAGTGTGAAAAATTGAAGCGAACTGCCAAGACAATGTTATTTCCTTGATATTTTTTACAGACACGTCAAACTTTAAACACCCCCTTTTTGTCCTATGGGGGTAAAACAGGGGTAAGAACTGATAAAGCTGTGTTGTCCTTCGCTTCTCAACTCAGTGTGAAAAATTTAAGCGAACTGTCCTTGATATTTTTTACAGACACGTCAAACTTTAAACACTGAACTCCAAAATTGTAATAACTACAAAATTGTAATAACTGATAAAGCTGTTTTGTTCCATTCGCTTCTCAACTCAGTATAAAACATTGAAGCGAACTGTCAAGACAATGTTATTTCCTTGATATTTATTATTTAAGCAATTTAGTTTTATTAATTTTAAGCTGACCTGTCCATGTAGGCTATGTGCTTTTAAGGAAATAAACGTTTTGACTTTAACTTTGAAACACCCCTTTTTGCCCTATGGGGGTAAAACAGGGGTCATGTAGAATATGTCTAGTTGTCGTGGTGCTGCGCGGCGGGCGGGGGGAAGCAGCGCACGTGCTCCACGCGGCCGCCGTCCTCCTCGGCCGACATGTGGCGCGCGATCACGGAGAAGATCTGGCTGTTGAGGACCTGGAAGCGACGGATGCGGTCCACCATGCGCTTGAGAGGCTGCGGACAGAGACAGGAGTTAGAGAGGGATAGGGGACATTACAAAAAGCCATGGAGAGGAGTCTTTGGAGGTTTTGTCTGTTCACGTCCGAAGTGGTAACCCTCTGAATCCTTACACGTGACCTCCGGGTGGTGCTAAGAACAGACTCTGGTGGGAGGCTTCGGCCGCGGCTTGTCACCACCCTCCGGGCTGGGGCAGTGGGTGAAGTGATTTTTTCGTGTTTCTTAATGTGTTCCGGAGAAGCCACCTACTAGGTCTTCATGTCCCATCTTAGACCACATCGTCACTTTACATCAGGTGAGATTGTGGTCAATGAAGACTTATCTAGCATAAGACGACTTATCTAGACTAGATTATCTACTCTTATGAAGACTTATCTAGATATCTAGCATTGACAATGCCACTATAAACAATTAAAGATGTTTCTTATTATTTTATGATGAATTTGTATTGGATTTATATTGGCTTTTAATAGAACATTGTTTTAGTTGACAATGCTAAACTCGGCAGCTCTATTATTAAGTTACATCTCAAATTGAAACTGAACTGTATTTTCTGTGTGTGTTTATAATAATAATTAGAACTTTTTAACGAAATCAATTGTACAATGTTGCCTATGATGAATAAATAAAATAAATAAATATTTCCAGACAATTCACACAACAATATCTAGCCCCGTGGTAAGCTCTAAGCTTGCGTTACGGGTACTAGATATCTGATAAACTTAATATAATAGTCATACATATATAGATATTTTTTATTATACATATTAAACACCCAGACCAAGGAGATCGTGCCTGCAGAACATACAAACACTTTCACCCTCGGCGGGAATCGAACACGCTACCTCTTGCGCCGCAAGCGGACCCGGGCCCACCGCGCCACTGAAGCAGTCAAAAAGAATAGAATACCTTCTAGGTCTTCATGCCCCATCTTAGACCACATCGTCACTTTACATCAGGTGAGATTGTGGTCAAATGAAGACTTATCTAGCATAAGCAGGTATAGACTGTAGGTACTTATAAAATAAAAATAGCCTTTACTGATTATTATAATACAATTTATATAAAAGAAATAATTATATTATAATTTTCATGCACTTCAATTTTTAATAATCATCTATTTAATTTAATCTAGTCTTCGACATCGGTATCTGTATCAGTTTGCCGTTTGGCATAGGCCTCCCCTAGGCTTTTCCATGTCTCTCTGTTTGCGGATTTTCTATTCCATGTTGTCCCAGCTACTTTTCTAATATCGTCCTCCCATCTAGTTTTTTGTCGCCCTTTCCTTCTTTTTCCATCTCGAGGATACCATTCAGTAGCAATATATACTACTACTAGCGGCCGGTATAAAATTGTCCCGGAAATTATTCGAATTTTTCTCGCCGTAAAAACCATCCTATCTCTCAAGTTGGATCGAACTGCACATGGTGTGCGAATTTTATTATAATCGGTTAAGTGGTTTAGGAGTCCATTGAGGACAAACATTGTGACACGAGATTTATATATATTAAGATAGGTACTTACGCCGAAAAAAGCCGTGTTGGCTAAGTGGGAGGACACTCGACTTTCATTCCGAAGGTCGTGGGTTCAAACCCCGCCACGCACCTCTGGATTTTTCTTCTTGAGAAATTTATGTGCGCTTTAAACACGTGCTTTAACGGTGAAGGCAAACATCGTGAGGAAACCGGCATGTTCTGAGAACTTTAAAAGAGTTTGAAGGGCATGTGACATTCAGCAACCCGCACTTGGCCAGCGTGGTGAATCAAGAGAGAAGTCCCTGATGATGATGAGGTGCTTACGATTCCTTTGACGAGCTCGTCTTTCCCGTCCACGCGCTGCACCCTCAGTATGTGGTAGGAGAAGTCGAGCGCCTCGAACCGCCTCTGCTGGCCCAGCAGCGCGATGATGGCGCAGCCCGCCCAGTGCAGGCCTTCGCCGAATAACTCCCTGACAAAGGATATTTATAAATAAAAAAAAGGTGTGTGTGCGATTCACACACGATAAATAAATAAAAATAAATAAATATTTCCGGACTACTCACACAGCATCACCTAACCCCAAACTAAGCAGAGCTTGTACTATGGGTAGGTGACTGATATACTACATAGATACATTTTTTTTTTGTAAATACATACATATGATACATATAAAACACAAAGACCCGAAACCAGAACTTGTAAATCGTACAAAATCAGGTCCAACGGCGGGAATCGAACCCACAACCTCCTGCGCCTCAGGCGGACGTTCGCCCACCGAGCCACAGAGGTCGTCAAACTTCAGATAGAAGTGAAACTTCAGTAAATCGACAAATAATGAGATGAATAATAAAAATAAATACAAAAAAACACTGTGCAAAAAGATTTTGTTCGGGCGGTCACCCATCCAAGTGCTGGCATCGCGCAACGTTGCTTAACCTTGTTAGCGTTTAAGATTGGCTTACCTGTCGTTTTTTCCGTTACATCCGGTTTGAAATCACAACGATTTTATGGAAGTTTCATTTCAAAAAACATGATAAAAGCCGTGTTGGTTAAGTGGGAGCACACTCAACTTCCATCCGAAGGTCGTAGGTTCAAACCCCGCCGGGCACCTTGGATTTTTTTTCTTGAAAAAATGTACTGTATTTGTTTTAGGTATTTAAATAAATTTCAAGTTTCATCTCTTAAAAAAAACAACGACTAATTTCTGTTAAACAAGATGATTTTTAACTCAGTATACCGCCGTATCTACAAAAATCTATCCCTCATAAAAAAAAAATTACACTTACTCAACAGTAAACTGTGTATCTCCGACCGGGATGCAGTAGAGGAATTGCAGAGCGGACCATAGTCTGTAAACAAACAAACAGTTCAATAAATATATATTTATTTTTAATTTTATATCATTTTTTTTTATTTATGTAACAAAATCAACAGCCCTTAAATGTATCTTATTATTCACCTAACTTATCTATCTTACGGCCAATTATAGAGCGCAGGCGGCGCAGCAGCATGCTGATGATGCACAGTACCTGTGGAACTCGCTGGTGTCGTCGGTGTGGTGCGGCGCGGTCTGCTGCGCGGCGGGCCAGGCGGGCGGCGCCAGGAACGAGCGCAGGCGGCGCAGCAGCATGCTGATGATGCACAGTACCTGTGGAACTCGCTGGTGTCGTCGGTGTGGTGCGGCGCGGTCTGCTGCGCGGCGGGCCAGGCGGGCGGCGCCAGGAACGAGCGCAGGCGGCGCAGCAGCATGCTGATGATGCACAGTACCTGTGGAACTCGCTGGTGTCGTCGGTGTGGTGCGGCGCGGTCTGCTGCGCGGCGGGCCAGGCGGGCGGCGCCAGGAACGAGCGCAGGCGGCGCAGCAGCATGCTGATGATGCACAGTACCTGTGGAACTCGCTGGTGTCGTCGGTGTGGTGCGGCGCGGTCTGCTGCGCGGCGGGCCAGGCGGGCGGCGCCAGGAACGAGCGCAGGCGGCGCAGCAGCATGCTGATGATGCACAGTACCTGTGGAACTCGCTGGTGTCGTCGGTGTGGTGCGGCGCGGTCTGCTGCGCGGCGGGCCAGGCGGGCGGCGCCAGGAACGAGCGCAGGCGGCGCAGCAGCATGCTGATGATGCACAGTACCTGTGGAACTCGCTGGTGTCGTCGCACAGTGGATCGAATGTATGGAAAGGGTCGGACATAGGAATATAAAAAAAAAAAGTCAAAATATGAAAATTAAATAATGCTATCGTATTCTACTAATTATTCTCTACAATTATCTCTCTATACATTTTTGCTGTAAGTGCCACGGTTATTTAATAAATTGAGAAAACGTTGTTTTTTTTCATTATTTTGTATGGAAACGAATATTAGAAAATTCATATCTTCTCATTTCAGTGTGTGTTCGAGATGCGGTTTTTTTTAATTAATCTACTCGCTCACAGCTTCAATATCTACCTTGACATATGGCACGCTAAATGCACAACAGAAAAGATATAGGGTGTTCTATTTTTAAGTTTCGAAATCATAACATTTTGGTACTAATTTTCGTAATCTAATCATACAAAACTTCAATTACCTACAGACAGATGGCGTGCGCATTGCATAACGGAACAAAATATAGGGTGTTATATTTTTAAGTAACGAAATCATAAAAATTTGGTACTGATTTTCGTAATCTAATCATACACGACTTTGATTACCTACAGGTGGCGGGCGTGATGAATCACAGACCAAGATATAATGTGTTATATTTTTAAGTATTTCATTATTCGGTAATTTGTTCAGGTATCTCTAAAAATCCTTATCGTGACGACCGACTTATTTAAGAACAATAAGCTCATTACCTGCCTATTAGGTATGAGTTCTGACTAATAGGCTTAATATAGGGTTACCTAGCTTCAGCTACCTGCACACAACCCTTTATGGAAAGATAAGCTGGTACATGGATTATTATCAGAACCAATTATTATGAATAATAATTAGTTAATATACCTGGTTTCTCGGAAACACAAATAGGTGGGCACTACTGCCTTGTATAAATACGTCACGGTAAGTTAAATTTCTTCAGTGTTGATTTACGCATCTAACCCCCGAGTGCTCGTTTAATAGTTCAATATGTCTTTCATTGGATACGTTACAAATCTAGATTTATACGTTGTTTTACGCCAACATAAAGACATCCGCGACTATAATTATCTCTTTCATAAGTTAAAATCAGAAAGCATTGTACAGATGAGTGAAGAAACAGAAAAAAGTTTTAAAAACTGGTGTCGGAATCTGTGCTATCGTATTTATTCAAAATGGGTTGCATCTGGCAGAAGTGAAGGAAAGTTTATGCTGAAGAATTTAGCGTGGCTGGAGACAGATATCCAGTGGCCAGATTTCCTAAAAGAGAACGTCCAGCGTGCTGAAGAAGCTATAGAAAATCATGAATCGCATAGTTTTCACAACACATCTGATGCGTCCACTTCTACAGGTCCTAGTCCTAGCCCTCGAAAATCTTTTGATGACCTCAGTAATCGTCAGAAAAGAAGACGTACAGAAGAACTTCGTTCATCCTCTACACTACACGGCACTGGAGAAATTGTGTTTTCATGTGAAAGTGTTCTTCGAGCTTCAGGGAAAAACCAAGAAGCCGATATAATGAAATATTTAATGGAAAATCCAAATGAAGTACCAAAAATCAAATCTTTCATAGATGGAAACTACTCTATTCAAGAAATATCGCCATTAAAGGCACTGTCACTGTACGTCTCAATGAATTTGTCCAAATGGCGCTACAAATTACTAAGAGATTGAATACCAAATAAGGAGTCTCTCAATACCCTAGCTACTACGTGATAGCCAAAGAAAAATCACTTTGTTATCCACCTAAAGAAGATGTGATAATTACTGAAACCTCTGCCAAAATCAAAATACAAGGCTTATTAGATTTAACTACAAAACGACTTATGAAAACTATATCACAGTCACAACCTAGTATTGATAAGCCGAACCTCGTTTTAGCCGCCACCTATCTGTAGGTAATCTTGTATGATTAGACTACGAAAATCAGTACCAAATTTTTATGATTTCGTTACTTAAAAATATAACACCCTATATTTTGTTCCGTTATGCAATGCGCACGCCATCTGTCTGTAGGTAATTAAAGTTTTGTATGATTAGATTACGAAAATTAGTACCAAAATGTTATGATTTCGAAACTTAAAAATAGAACACCCTATATCTTTTCTGTTGTGCATTTAGCGTGCCATATGTCAAGGTTGATATTGAAGCTGTGAGCGAGTAGATTAATTAAAAAAAAACCGCATCTCGAACACACACTGAAATGAGAAGATATGAATTTTCTAATATTCGTTTCCATACAAAATAATGAAAAAAAACAACGTTTTCTCAATTTATTAAATAACCGTGGCACTTACAGCAAAAATGTATAGAGAGATAATTGTAGAGAATAATTAGTAGAATACGATAGCATTATTTAATTTTCATATTTTGACTTTTTTTTTTTTATATTCCTATGTCCGACCCTTTTTATACATTCGATCCACTGTGCGTCGGTGTGGTGCGGCGCGGTCTGCTGCGCGGCGGGCGGCGCCAGGAACGAGCGCAGGCGGCGCAGCAGCACGCTGATGATGCACAGTACCTGTGGAACTCGCTGGTGTCGTCGGTGTGGTGCGGCGCGGTCTGCTGCGCGGCGGGCCAGGCGGGCGGCGCCAGGAACGAGCGCAGGCGGCGCAGCAGCATGCTGATGATGCACAGTACCTGTGGAACTCGCTGGTGTCGTCGGTGTGGTGCGGCGCGGTCTGCTGCGCGGCGGGCCAGGCGGGCGGCGCCAGGAACGAGCGCAGGCGGCGCAGCAGCATGCTGATGATGCACAGTACCTGTGGAACTCGCTGGTGTCGTCGGTGTGGTGCGGCGCGGTCTGCTGCGCGGCGGGCCAGGCGGGCGGCGCCAGGAACGAGCGCAGGCGGCGCAGCAGCATGCTGATGATGCACAGTACCTGTGGAACTCGCTGGTGTCGTCGGTGTGGTGCGGCGCGGTCTGCTGCGCGGCGGGCCAGGCGGGCGGCGCCAGGAACGAGCGCAGGCGGCGCAGCAGCATGCTGATGATGCACAGTACCTGTGGAACTCGCTGGTGTCGTCGGTGTGGTGCGGCGCGGTCTGCTGCGCGGCGGGCCAGGCGGGCGGCGCCAGGAACGAGCGCAGGCGGCGCAGCAGCACGCTGATGATGCACAGTACCTGTGGAACTCGCTGGTGTCGTCGGTGTGGTGCGGCGCGGTCTGCTGCGCGGCGGGCCAGGCGGGCGGCGCCAGGAACGAGCGCAGGCGGCGCAGCAGCATGCTGATGATGCACAGTACCTGTGGAACTCGCTGGTGTCGTCGGTGTGGTGCGGCGCGGTCTGCTGCGCGGCGGGCCAGGCGGGCGGCGCCAGGAACGAGCGCAGGCGGCGCAGCAGCATGCTGATGATGCACAGTACCTGTGGAACTCGCTGGTGTCGTCGGTGTGGTGCGGCGCGGTCTGCTGCGCGGCGGGCCAGGCGGGCGGCGCCAGGAACGAGCGCAGGCGGCGCAGCAGCATGCTGATGATGCACAGTACCTGTGGAACTCGCTGGTGTCGTCGGTGTGGTGCGGCGCGGTCTGCTGCGCGGCGGGCCAGGCGGGCGGCGCCAGGAACGAGCGCAGGCGGCGCAGCAGCACGCTGATGATGCACAGTACCTGTGGAACTCGCTGGTGTCGTCGGTGTGGTGCGGCGCGGTCTGCTGCGCGGCGGGCCAGGCGGGCGGCGCCAGGAACGAGCGCAGGCGGCGCAGCAGCATGCTGATGATGCACAGTACCTGTGGAACTCGCTGGTGTCGTCGGTGTGGTGCGGCGCGGTCTGCTGCGCGGCGGGCCAGGCGGGCGGCGCCAGGAACGAGCGCAGGCGGCGCAGCAGCATGCTGATGATGCACAGTACCTGTGGAACTCGCTGGTGTCGTCGGTGTGGTGCGGCGCGGTCTGCTGCGCGGCGGGCCAGGCGGGCGGCGCCAGGAACGAGCGCAGGCGGCACAGCAGCACGCTGATGATGCACAGTACCTGTGGAACTCGCTGGTGTCGTCGGTGTGGTGCGGCGCGGTCTGCTGCGCGGCGGGCCAGGCGGGCGGCGCCAGGAACGAGCGCAGGCGGCACAGCAGCACGCTGATGATGCACAGTACCTGTGGAACTCGCTGGTGTCGTCGGTGTGGTGCGGCGCGGTCTGCTGCGCGGCGGGCCAGGCGGGCGGCGCCAGGAACGAGCGCAGGCGGCACAGCAGCACGCTGATGATGCACAGTACCTGTGGAACTCGCTGGTGTCGTCGGTGTGGTGCGGCGCGGTCTGCTGCGCGGCGGGCCAGGCGGGCGGCGCCAGGAACGAGCGCAGGCGGCACAGCAGCACGCTGATGATGCACAGTACCTGTGGAACTCGCTGGTGTCGTCGGTGTGGTGCGGCGCGGTCTGCTGCGCGGCGGGCCAGGCGGGCGGCGCCAGGAACGAGCGCAGGCGGCGCAGCAGCATGCTGATGATGCACAGTACCTGTGGAACTCGCTGGTGTCGTCGGTGTGGTGCGGCGCGGTCTGCTGCGCGGCGGGCCAGGCGGGCGGCGCCAGGAACGAGCGCAGGCGGCGCAGCAGCATGCTGATGATGCACAGTACCTGTGGAACTCGCTGGTGTCGTCGGTGTGGTGCGGCGCGGTCTGCTGCGCGGCGGGCCAGGCGGGCGGCGCCAGGAACGAGCGCAGGCGGCGCAGCAGCATGCTGATGATGCACAGTACCTGTGGAACTCGCTGGTGTCGTCGGTGTGGTGCGGCGCGGTCTGCTGCGCGGCGGGCCAGGCGGGCGGCGCCAGGAACGAGCGCAGGCGGCGCAGCAGCACGCTGATGATGCACAGTACCTGTGGAACTCGCTGGTGTCGTCGGTGTGGTGCGGCGCGGTCTGCTGCGCGGCGGGCCAGGCGGGCGGCGCCAGGAACGAGCGCAGGCGGCGCAGCACCACGCTGAACAGCGACAGGCCGCAGCACAGCCGCTCGCGCGTCAGCAGGTCCCCCTCGCGGGCTAACTGCGCCTGCTGGAAGGTACGAAGGTCGCACGCTAATTTTACTCTTACATTTATTTTGCGGGGATAATGGAGGTTTCTTTGAAGTGAAACTTCTTTAGAATCGTTGTGATTTCAAACCGGATGCAACGGAAAAACGACAGGTAAACCAATCTTAAAGTCTTCAATTCTGTTCATTTTATCCGACTGCGCGACGAAGGAATGGAATTGTGTTTATCATTCTACGTATGTATGTTCCTATGTAGCACTATACAGACCAGACGCTAGAGCAGATTTTTATGATTCATACGTCGATCGATTCCTCTCAGTAAGGCGAGTGTCACTAGACAAGAAGTTAGTGAAAATTTAACATGGCGGCTTCTGGACGACATGTTGTAAAAACAAAAAAAAATAAAGTCAACAAGCCCTGTCATGTGGGTAGCGTTGCATATGTATTGAAAAATTATATTCAGTTTTATTTTATTTTATTTATTTGGGAAACAAAAAGCTTATAACTAAGATAAATTAATATGGATAATGTGATTTCACTAAAGCTAAAAACAGTTTCCACATGTAGATACAAATTTTAAAATGTGTAGTAACCATACGTTGATTATCCTAACTT
Organism: Gymnoscelis rufifasciata; assembly: GCA_929108375.1. Taxonomy (NCBI): domain Eukaryota; kingdom Metazoa; phylum Arthropoda; class Insecta; order Lepidoptera; family Geometridae; genus Gymnoscelis; species Gymnoscelis rufifasciata. The sequence continues at coordinate 6,199,874 of OV815331.1, forward strand.
AAGCAATACAAAACTAAAACTAATAATAACTAGACGAAACATTTACTTGTTCCGCTGCCTGTGTACGATTATATTTGTGTTAAGAGAAAGTAGAAATAATAAGAATATATACTTGTGCTGATAAATACTAGGGTATATAAATATATTAATATGCATAGGTACTGATATAATACTATAAGTTGTTTATTTTTACAGAATTTATTGTTTTTGTGTTAAAAAAAAAAGGTGTTTGTGTGTGTTTTTTAATAATAGTGTTGCAGCTATCAAAGAAAAGATCCGTCATGTTGGTATACTTTTTGTTAAATATATGCATAGTTCGAGGGAGAAATGAATTTTTGCGGTATCTTGTGACACAGGTCGGGACGTGCAATTTTCTTTCAACACTTTTTGATTCGACTGACCGTTTAAGTTTTGTAAAACCAAACAATGGAAATAAATTATTTTGTATCTTGTATCTTAGGATCTTAATCGATTAAAAGTTGCGTAACAGCTATTCTCACTTAATAGGCTTTAGACAGGTTGTTGGAACGAAGTCCCTTATCGCGCGTTGTGACGGGGGCTAGACGGAAAAAAATCTTACGAAAAGTTGTCACGACACTTTTTGCTATAGTAAGCTATTGTAAGCCGTGCGGCGTCGCATGTTCCTCTGTCTGTCTCTCTCTCTCTTATAGAGAGCAAGCCAGATATTTTCATTTCTATTTCGCATAGAACAGTATGGTGTCGCGACGATTATTTTTGTTGAGTGTATACAGGTTTTTTGTAACTTCGTTCCATCCGGGTGTCCCTTGACACCTCTCAAGTTTTTGAAGTGAAACTTCTTTAGAATCGTTGTAATTTGAAACCGGATGCAACGGAAATGGAAATAAGATTGGCTTACCCGAAACAAGGTTAAGCAACTTTGCGCGACGCCAGGACTTGGATGGGTGACCACCCAAACAAAATCTTTTTGCATAGTTTTTTTTTATTCTTCTTATTCTTTTGTCGATTTACTGAAGTTTCACTTCTATCGTGTGTGAATCGCACACACACCTTTTTTTTTATTTTTTTATTTCAGCATGCTTTACGCTTTTTAGCAGCAAATCCCACAAACCTTGGCGTTCCCGTATTTCTCCACATTCTGTCCGATTTGCAGAGCGACGTATTTCGCCTCCAGTCGCTTCTGTTTCGCTTCTGGCTTCTCACCCTCTGGGAATAAATAAATAAATAAATTTTATTCAAATATTAACAAAATTCACTTATAACTGTATCAAAACGTTTAAAATAGGTATGTAATACCTGAGCCTGAACTAGGGTAATCCTGTATCTCAGGCTAAAACACATAAACAATAGGCTAGATAAATAAACTAATAAGCAGTATTTCTAAAAACATCAATTTAACAAAAAATTTAGTAACTAATTAAAATAACCTAGTTAAGTAATCAATATAAACATGCTGTGCAGCTGAGTTTGCAAAAACTAGAATGTGGGTTAGTAGGTATAACTGTGTTAGTAACTGTTGCACTATTACGGATTCATTGTTATAGGAATCAAATCACTGATTCTATTTTTTTGGAGTCCCGTAATCTATGGAATTAATATATCTATTTTCCGCCAATGTTTTTGCTGGACATTCTGTGGAGCCTGTGGCGTGTCCACATGGTTTCTTAAAGCGATGACATGTGGCACATTTTGGCTCATCCCCCTTTCTTGTACATTCCTTCACGGTGTGAAATAAATATATCCGGACTACTCACACAGCATCACCTCACCCCAAACTAAGCAGAGCTTGTACTATGGGTGTTAGGTGACTGATATACTACATAGATACATATTTTTTGTAAATATATACATATTATGCATAGAAAACACCCAGACCTGAAACCAGAAATTGTAGATAGTACAAAATCTGGTCCCCCAGCGGAACTGTATATTTAAACCTGGGTAGATGACTGATTATTCAATTCGCTTCTCAACTCGGTAAAAAACATTGAAGCGAACTGTCAAGACAATGTTATTTTCTATTCGCTTCTCAACTGTATAAGTGAAAAACATTGAAGCGAACTGTCAAGACAATATTATTTTCTACTCGCTTCTCAACTGTAAAAGTGTAAAACATTGAAGCGAACTGTCAAGACAATATTATTTTCTACTCGCTTCTCAACTGTAAAAGTGTAAAACATTGAAGCGAACTGTCAAGACAATATTATTTTCTACTCGCTTCTCAACTGTAAAAGTGTAAAACATTAAAGCGAATTGTCAAGACAATGTTATTTTCTACTTGCTTCTCAACTGTAACAGTGCAAAACATTAAAGCGAATTGTCAAGACAATGTTATTTTCTACTCGCTTCTCAACTATAAAATTGTAAAACATTAAAGCGATCTGTCAAGACAATGTTATTTTCTACTCTCTTCTCAAACTGTAAAAGTGCAAAACATTAAAGCGAATTGTCAAGACAATGTTATTTTCTACTCGCTTCTCAACTAAAAAATTGTAAAACATGGAAGCGAACTGTCAAGACAATGTTATTTCCTTGATATATTTTTAGTTACAAATAAATCATTTTATTAATTTATGTTGACCTGTCCATGCCCTGTGCTTCGAAGGAAATACACGTTTTGACTTTGACTATATACATATAATCAATATTTGAAAAAATAATGAAATTTTACTCTTTTTCTAAGTTATGCATATCCCTTTTAATGATACATTAACGCAACATGGTGACCAGTTTGTCCTTACGTATGTCTTATGTATTAAAATTTTGTAGTTGTTAATGAGTGTTAAAATTTTTGTACTTATCATAAATGTAATTTTTGTATTACTTACAATAGCTACGCCGATATTCGCATATAGTAATCTGCGGGCAACGGTGCTGGTTATGCTTAGAGTATAAGGATGTTAGTTTAACATTATTTAACCAGTCTAGAGTATAATTGTTTGTTGCTCCTAATAAAGAAAAATAAAAATAAATAAATTATGCTACTCCTACATACCTGCAGTGAATGGTCGCGGCAGTATGTTCTGGAAAGGCGCCGCGTGTAGAAGGTCCGTCACTTCTTCTTGACTTAGAGCCTGAAAAATAAACAAATGAAAAAAAAAAGTGTGTGTGTGTTAGCTACGACGCACGATTGGAGTTTACTCCTTACGATATTATATCGAACAGAAAAAAAGGGTAAATGAACGCATCTGCTAAGATGATAAGAGAAACAAAGATATATCTGTAATTAATCGGATTATTTATATTACTTTAATAAAGCGTATTACATAAAGTATGTTACACAAAATAATATAAATAAAATACAGTGAGACCACGAAGTATCGCGCAAAGAGGAGACCCCGAGAATGAGATACGCTGTGTAATGTATTCCATCTCATTCTTTTACACGTTTAATCCTACAGATATATTGTTTGTCTCTTTCTACGTAACGCCTCAACTTTTCGTGTTAAACTTGATTTTACTCCTCATAAGGTTTCCGTACCGGGCCTTATAACTCAAATCGTTTCTTAGGGGTTAACACCAAAAATAATAATTTAAGCGACAAGGCCGCCAATTGCACAACAAATGTGGCTATTGATTGTTATTTTAAAGTTAGTCTGTCTGTAAGCATTGGTGTGCAATAAAGATATTATCTATCTGTCAATGTAGGCTACGTGCTTCTAAGGAAATAAACGTTTTTGACTTTGACTATCTAATTAAAGTCACCTCTTAAATTACATGGCATCTTAAAAAAACATCGGTCTGGCTGTTCTCGGTTCTAAGGAGAGGCAAAGGCATTATTATTAATTATTCTGCAACATCGCATCAAAATATGTGTTTATACTAATCAAATCATTTATTTCAGTCAACATTAATTGTGTGGCAATACAAATAAAATGTCCATATTACAAAACATTAAGAATCCATCTACCTTCTAGGTCTTCATGCCCCATCTTAGACCACATCGTCACTTTACCTCAGGTGAGATTGTGGTCAAATGAAGGCTTATCTAGCATAAAAAAAGAATATTTTTTGTGCTAATATATATTATACATAATAATAATAAGAAATATTTCCGGACTACTCACACAGCATCACCTAACCCCAAACTAAGCAGAGCTTGTACTATGGGTGTTAGGTGACTGATATACTACATAGATACATTTATTTATTGTAAATACATACATATGATACATAGAAAACACCCAGACCAGAAACCATAATACGCCTAGCCGATTTCGGCTACAGTGACCTTCTAAGCAATGTTTAGATCTTATGTGGCCAATGTACCCAATTGTAGCGACAAACCTGCGATGGCAAGATGCACTCGTAAGGGTACCATTAATATAATTGTACTGAATATTGGTAATACTGAATATTTAAATATTGGCTTGATAAATCTAAATGTAAAATTTAAGAAAACCCCCCGATTCCAATGCTTTAATTTCCTTAAATGTAAAACACCATAATATTATGTAATGTGGACGCGATGCGCTTTCATTTGATACCCCACACTAGTATATTTGCAGATTTTCGGTTTTCCTTCCCCACTCTAACTCCCATAACTTTTAAACGGCACAACCGATTTTCATCAAACATGTCTAAGAACACTCGCGCCAGACTCACCAATAAAAACTAAATTAAAATCGCTCCATCCGTTCGGGAGCTATGATGTCCCAGACAGACACACATGCAGACCGACAGACAGACAGACATACAGACAAACACGTCAAACTTATAACACCCCTCTTTTTTGGTCGGGGTTTAATAAATGGGCTATTTAGCGCTGAAATATTTATTACTGATATTAGGGCGTTCAACCAAACAATTAAATAAACAAACTATTTAGCTTTATAATATTACTTAGTATAGATTTATATTTAATGTACCCGTATTTTTTCTATTATAAGCTATTGCCAACTTTTAGTCAAAACCAGATCCATAGAGTAAGATATATGAATGAGTGATTAGTAATATGAGTGAATGAACATATTAATTAATGAGTGAACAGAAGAATGAGTGATTGGTAATAACTGAGGACTTTCTTTTTAAAATTTAGTTTTTGCAACTCAGGTAATTGCTGAAAATCAGTGGTTGCACCCTGTGCAACTTTAATCTCTGAGCAATTACCTTTTTGCCGCAACACACATGTAAGGACCTTAATTGTCTTTAGCTTTAACCTTAAAATAGTTACTTGTAAGTTAATGTTAAGTTTGAGTGTTCCTGTATAATAGTGTAGTGTATAATAAGTAAATGTGTATGAATATATGTGTGTTGAAGTCGCAAATAAATGATTTTTACTTTACTTTACTTTAATATGAATGAGTGAATGAACAAATGAACATAAGAATGAGTGATTGGTAATATGAAGGAGTGAATGAACATATGAACGGTTGAATGAGTGAACGAACAAAAGAACATAAGAATGAGTGAATGAACTTACCTGTTCGATCAGCATGCAGAACAGTATGATATTTCCAAGCTCCCGGAACGAATGGAACAGTTCGGTCCTCGCTTCGGGGTACTGCACGATGTCGGTCAGTTGCGCGTGGTAGTAGCCGAGGACGCCTGAGAAACAAACAAAATCATTTAAATACTCACAAAAATTGTGACTGTGACGTGAAATATTGAAAAAATCGTTTTCAAAATAAATAAGGAATATTAATATTATACTAAGTCTGAAAACAGAAATTAAGTGTCTTTTCATTCTAGGTTGGCAGTTTTATCTATGACAAGTCCTTCTAATGGTAAAAAGGGTTTCAAATACCCTTAAAATTAATGTATTCATTGTCTGTGTTAGTGGCGACATCTGCGCTGAGTTGCGTATAATATCTCCTATTGATCTAAAGTTTTGAATGTGAAACACAGTAATTAATTTGAGAAGCCGTTATAGCCGAGCGCGGCAGTTTGCAGAACTGCGCTAGCGTGCCATGCTGTGACCGACTGACTGGATGATCGAGTGAATGAATGATCAAGTGAATGAAATATCAAGTGAATGAATGATCAAGTGAATGAATGATCAAGGGAATGAATGATCTAGTGAAGCAAAGATAAAGTGAATTAGTGTTCGTGTGAATGGATGATCGAGTGAATGAATGACCGAGTGGACGTGTGAAGGTACCGTTGGAGCCGTAGTCGTAGCGCGGCAGCTTACAGGTGCGCGGCATGGCGCGCGCGAGGGCGCGGCAGAACTGCGCGAGCGTGCCGTGCAGCAGCTGGCGCGCCACGCCCAGCAGCTCGCCGCAGACCACCGCCACGCCCTGGTAGCCGAGCAGGCGGACCAGCGCGTGCAAGTGGACCGCTCCTACGAAACCTGGGGAATAATACAATACAAAACACTTTATTGCACACACAGGGAAACAAAATACAACAACACGTAGGAAACGAAATGTACAATGGGCGGCCTTATCGCTAAAAAGCTATCTCTTCCAGGCAACCTTTGGATAAAATAATCATCATCATCATCCGCAGCCTGACTTCACCCACTGCTGGGTATAGGCCTTCTCATGCTCTCGCCACTCATTTCGGATGGAAAATAACTTTAATAAAATAATTAGTAGGCAGGGGTGTACAATATTAAATAAAGTAATTTAGATTATAATTACTCCATATGACAAATATAAATATAATGATGCGTACACAAATAAAATCAAATACATACATTATAATAGTTATAAAAACAATATTATATCTATAATTATGAATGTGACCATCCGTGAAGATCTGTAATTAGCTTTCTGTTCTTACTAGGTTAGTTATAGTGATAATCTTGGCTGTTGATTTTCCTAAGAAATAAATAAAATAAAATAAATAAATGTCTATTGAGTATATCAGATGACTAGCACCCGTAACACAAGCTTAGAGCTTACCGCGAGGCTAGATGTTGTTGTGTGGATTGTCCGGAAATAGTTAATTAGGTATTATATTTATGTATTACGATTTTATTTTGATGTTATTGTAATACTTTACTATTTTTTTTTTATTTATATCTCATTACGTTTTAAATGAATTTATTGTTATTTATTAGAAAATAATTATGTTGTTTGATTCAATGCCTTGGTGTTTGTTTTAATTTGTATAATTGTGTCTTATTAATTACTGTAACTGGTGTAAGCCGTGGTGATTAAATAAATAAATAAAATTACCTTCGTACTGAGCGTACTGCGCGGAGTAAGCGAGGCTGAGTTGCTTGGAGCCCCACAGCAGCGCGTGCCCGTACTGCTGGGCCCTCTCCCTCTGCACGCCCACGGCGAACTGAAGCCCGCGGCATTTCACGAATCTGAAGTACAAGTACCATCATCATCACCCTATTATCGTTCCCACTGCTGGGACATAGGGACTTCTCTCTAGGCGAGAGAGATTAGGCCTCAATTCACCACGCTGGCCAAGTGCGGTCGAATGTCACATGTCTGATGGCACATTATACGGCCAATCTTAATGAAGGTATGTGAAAACCGGGAGATTTCGGAACTCTTGTGAATGAACGATTTATCGAGATGAATGAACAAATGAATGGGTGAATTACCTGTCAGTGGCGGCGTTGTAGCAGTAGTTCGGCAGGAAATCATAGTTCAACTCCCAGAAAACGTGCAAGTTGATTCGACCGTACCTAAAAAATAACTCACACTAAAGCTTTGCAATAAAGAAAACTAAAACATACTCAAATATTGTATTTTTCATTCTGTCCATTGAGTTATATTTACTTTTTGGTGTATATTATGTGACTATCCGTGAAATCTTTAATCTTAGCTTTCTGTTGCTACTAGGTTAGCATATAGTGTTAATCTTAAGCTGTTGATTTTCATTTAAATAATCTTAATTTACAATAAACAAACCCTCGATTCCAGAACCCATAAAAGTAAAAAGTCAAACTATTTTGTTATGTGCGCGTGATTTGATTGTGCGCTTTTATTTGAGACCCCCCTCGAGTATATTTGCAGTTTTTTCGGTTTCCTTTCCCCGCTTTTACCCTTATAACTTTTAAACGGGTCAACCGATTTTCATCAAACATGTCTAAGAAGACTATGCTATGATGTCCCAGACAGACCGACAGGTCAAAGTCTATTTTGTCGGAAGTTAATAAATAAATGCTGGGTGTTTTCTATGTATCATATGTATGTATTTACAAAAAAAAATGTATCTATGTAGTATATCAGTCACCTAACACCCATAGTACAAGCTTTTCTTAGTTTGGGGTAAGGCGATGCTGTGTGAGTAGTCCGGAAATATTTATTTATTTTATTTTATTTATAAACAAAAAAGTTTATATACAAGGAGCACTTACGGAGCCAAGACCCCATGGTCGGATTCCCGCAGAATGGACTCGAAGTCGTCCAGGGTCAGATACCGGCTGAGCAGCTTGTGGCAGAGGCGGTTCACGGCGATAAGCCCCTCCAGTTCCTAAGCAAACGTTAATGTCAAATTGTGGAACCATTAGAACATTACGTGACTTTGACTGCCTCAGTGGCGCGATGGGCGAGAGTCCGCTTGCGGCGCAAGAGGTAGCGGGTTCGTTTCCCACCGAGGGGTCAAGTGTTTGTATGTTCTGCAAGCACTTTCTCCTTGGTCTAGGTGTTTAATATGTATAATAAAAAATATCTATGTATGTATGTATATTATATTAAGTATATCAGATGTCTAGTACCCGTAACACAAGCTAAGAGCTTACCGCGGGGCTAGATGTTGTGAGGATTGTCCGGAAATATTTATTTATTTATTACGAGCTTTTACCAAGGCCGCTAAAGGACACGCGTAGCTTCTAGCAGCGCGACAAACGGCGCGATTAGCGGCTAGCGGCGATTCAAACATAAAGCACAGCTGGTTCTATATGTTTGAACTATAACTGCAACTTAATTATTAAGACTGCATTTTTGGTTCGCGTCGAAAGGTTGGACTCTCGCAGTAATGTGAGCTTCGGTTCATTTATGGTGCGGGTTCCAACTCAACATCTGTCGACGTTCCTGAATGAGCAGTTTTGGCCGCAAGGGGTCAAGTTTCGCCGGTTCATCGGTCGCCTACACTGCGAGGCGACACCGCCGTAACAGATGATCCACGATTCTGACACTTTAGTTTATAAGATTTATATTTTTATGTATGTTAGTGTATAAGGTATATGTTTATATGGGCCTGAGATGCCTGAAATAAATGATTATTATTATTAAATTAAGTATTTTTCGTGTTTCGTAATGTGGTCCGGAGAAGCCATCTACCTTCTAGGTCTTCATGCCCCATCTTAGACCACATCGACACTTTACATTAGGTGATTCAGGTGATCGTAGTTAAATTAATGCTTATCTAGCATAAAAAATAAGTATAACAGATGTCTCGGGTACTAGACATTACACACAAGCTTAGAGCTTACCACGGGACTAAATGTTGTTGTGTGGATGGTCCGGTTTTTTTTTAATTTATTTATTTATTTATATATACACATAGGTAACAAATTACACGTTATCACATACCACAACTCCAGTAATATCGCCCGCTTCGAACTTTGCCACAGCGGCGTCCAGCGCGCGATGCATGTCTGCGTTTATACGTTGAGCCACCTGGAATGTAACATAATTTTATCATCAATCAACCGTTCAAATCAACGGTTCAATTAATTTTTCATATCAACCGCTCAATTCATTCATCGCTCATGCATCATTCTTTTATCAATTATCATTCATGCATTCGTTCATACATCATTCAATCATCATTCCATCATCATTCAATCACCATTCATTCTATAAAATTGACAACTAAATAATATCGTCTTGACAGTTCGCTTAAATTGTTTATACTGATTTGAGAAGCGAAAGGCGGTATAGCCATAGTAATACTAAATAAATCTAAATTTAAAATTTAAGAAAAAACCCCGATTCCTATGCCTTAATTTTCTTAAAAGTAAAACATCATAATATTTAGTAATGTGCACGCGATGCGCTTTTATTTGAAGCCCCACTCGAGTATATTTGCAGATTTTCTATTTTCCTTCCCCACTCTCACCCCCATCTTTAAAAAGGCACAACCGATTTTTTTAAACATGTCTACGAACACCAGCGCCAAACTCACCTATCATACAAAAAAATAATAAATTGAAATCGCTCCATCCGTTCGGGTGCTATGATGTCCCAGACAGACACGTCAAAATTATATCAACCCTCTTTTTTGGTCGGGGGTTACAAAATAAACACAACTTAGAAATGCGAAACAGATGTTTAGCAAAATTAATCTGAAGATATTTTTCAACAACTGTTAACACGTGTCAAAGTCGTGTTTATATATTTGTGGTAAGACAAAGGATAGGTAATATTAATATTAAAAAAAAAACAATTAAAGATTGTCACTAGCCAATAAAACTTTCCTTTTAAACAAGAGAGAGAGAGAGAGAGGGAGCTTTTATTATTATTAATTATTTTATTTCATTTTAAACACGTCAAAAACGAGAGGAACTTCCCGACGATACGCGCCGAGGCCAGGAGTACTGCCTTCTGAATCTGACCCTTGATCCAGCTTCCCAGCGAGAGCCTCTGAAGGTGTTGGTCGAGACTCTTCGCTATTAGGCTGTTAACTGACACTGATAATCGCCGACTCAACATCCCACATGGTGACAATCTCGCAGGCCAAGTCATGATATTTGTTAACCTTATCATTCATCTTTTTGGAGGTTTGTCTGGTCACGTCCGTAAGTGGTAACCCTCTGAATCCTTACACGTGACCTCCGGGTGGTGCTAAGAACAGTCTCTGGTGGGAGGCTTCGGCCGCGGCTTGTCACCACCCTCCGGGCTGGGCCGGTGCGGGAAGCGATTTTTTTATGTTTCGTAATGTGTCCGGAGAAGGCACCTTCTAGGTCTTCATGCTCCATCTAAGACCACATCGTCACTTTACATCAGGTGAGATTGTGATCAAATGCAGGATTATCGTGCATTAAAAAAAAAAAAAACTCAGCCTTCACGAGATTGGCATCATGTGGGATATTATTATTATGATAAGCTGGGCATTAATGATAAAGCTGTGTTGTTCTATTCGCTTCTCAACTCAGTATAAAACATTAAATCGAACTGTCAAGACAATGTTATTTTGATTTCCTTGATATTTGTTATTTAAGCAATTAGATTTATTAATTTCAAGTTGACCTATCCATGTAGGCTATGTGCTTTTAAGGAAATAAACGTTTTGACTTTGACTTTTAATGAACGAATGTAAGGGCTAGGTAGTACTGAGCAGCGCGCACAGGTCGACGTGCCGGCCGAGCAGCGCGACGTGCCGCTGGCGCAGCAGCGAGGCGTAGCGGCCGGCCGCCGCCGCCGCGCGACGGTAATGTAAGGGCTAGGTAGTACTGACCAGCGCGCACAGGTCGACGTGCCGGCCGAGCAGCGCGACGTGCCGCTGGCGCAGCAGCGAGGCGTAGCGGCCGGCCGCCGCCGCCGCGCGACGGTAATGTAAGGGCTAGGTAGTACTGAGCAGCGCGCACAGGTCGACGTGCCGGCCGAGCAGCGCGACGTGCCGCTGGCGCAGCAGCGAGGCGTAGCGGCCGGCCGCCGCCGCCGCGCGACGGTAATGTAAGGGCTAGGTAGTACTGACCAGCGCGCACAGGTCGACGTGCCGGCCGAGCAGCGCGACGTGCCGCTGGCGCAGCAGCGAGGCGTAGCGGCCGGCCGCCGCCGCCGCGCGACGGTAATGTAAGGGCTAGGTAGTACTGACCAGCGCGCACAGGTCGACGTGCCGGCCGAGCAGCGCGACGTGCCGCTGGCGCAGCAGCGAGGCGTAGCGGCCGGCCGCCGCCGCCGCGCGACGGTAATGTAAGGGCTAGGTAGTACTGAGCAGCGCGCACAGGTCGACGTGCCGGCCGAGCAGCGCGACGTGCCGCTGGCGCAGCAGCGAGGCGTAGCGGCCGGCCGCCGCCGCCGCGCGACGGTAATGTAAGGGCTAGGTAGTACTGACCAGCGCGCACAGGTCGACGTGCCGGCCGAGCAGCGCGACGTGCCGCTGGCGCAGCAGCGAGGCGTAGCGGCCGGCCGCCGCCGCCGCGCGACGGTAATGTAAGGGCTAGGTAGTACTGACCAGCGCGCACAGGTCGACGTGCCGGCCGAGCAGCGCGACGTGCCGCTGGCGCAGCAGCGAGGCGTAGCGGCCGGCCGCCGCCGCCGCGCCCGCGCCGCGCGACGCGCACTCCGCGCGGTGCCGCTTGTCCAGCATCATGCTGTTACAACACAATATAATAAAACAATAAATAAATAAATATTTCCGGACTACTCACACAGCATCACCTAACCCCAAACTAAGCAGAGCTTGTACTATGGGTGTTAGGTGACTGATATACTACAGAGATACATTTTTTTTTGTAAATACATACATATGATACATAGATACATGTGGCTCGGTGGGCGAACGTCCGCCTGAGGCGCAGGAGATTGCCGGTTCTATTTCTGATGGAGGACCAGATTTTGTACAATCTACAATTTCTGGTTTCTGGTCTGGGTGTTTTATATGTATTAATGTATGTATTTACGAAAAAAAATTATCTATTTAGTATATCAGTCACCTAACACCCATAGTACAAGCTCTGCTTAGTTTGGGGTTAGATGATGCTGTGTGAGAAGTCCGGAAATATTTATTTATTGCGCCAGACAGTTCTTGGATGGGAGAACGCTCTGACTGCAATTTTTATTAGCAATAATTTTTACTCTTTGTTATATTTCAGTGTATTTCGATTGTTATCTTGAATATTATTGTATCTAATTTTACACCTACCACACTTGACTTTATTATTTCTATACATATATCTATATATTTATATTTGAAACAGCATTAACTACTGGCAAGAGCGGAGTATTGTGTATTTTATTAAGTATTGACGTACGAATGTCGAATGTGCAATGACTGATGAATGAATGAATGAATAACGATGAATGAATGATAAATTAATGTATGATGGATGAAAGATGAATGTACGACAAATGAATAAATGAAAGATGAATGAACTATAAATGGATGATGAACGAATGCATGATAAATGAACAATGAATGAACGAAGAATTGACGACAAATTATTGATAAATGAAAGATGAATGAACTATGAATGGATGATGAAAGAATGAATGACTGATTGATGAATGAATGTATGACTGACCTGGCCGCCAGTTGCTTGTAGTGCGCGTACACCTGCTCGGACAGCTTGTACACGAACTGGTCGAAGCACAAGTTGACCTCAGCTTCCACCTCGTCGTACAGGAACTGCTTCTTGAACACCGTGAGCGCGTATTGTGCGGAGTCGTTGTACAGATCCAACGGGTAGAGGACGTATCTGAAACAAACGAGGAATAAATATTTTTTATGCTTGATAAGCCTTCATTTGACCACAATCTCGCCTGTTGTAAAGTGACGATGTGGTCTAAGATGGGACATGAAGACCTAGAAGATGGCTTCTCCGGACCACATTACGAAACACGAAAAAATCGCTTCCCGCACTGGCCCAGCCCGGAGGGTGGTGACAAGCCGCGGCCGAAGCCTCCCACCAGAGACTGTTCTTAGCACCACCCGGAGGTCACGTGTAAGGATTCAGAGGGTTACCACTTACGGTAACCCGTAAGTGGTAACCCACTATCACTATCAGTTTTTAATAAGTGATAAACCTCACTTTGCAGGTTAAACTATTTTTTTAATTTCATGCGGTAAAATTGATTGATTTGAATGAAAATTGACGTGATGACGCGTTGGTGTAATTGGTTCTAGCACGTCAGGGCGCATTCCTGGAGATGCAGGTTCGAATCCTGTCCGCGAAGATTACGAATGTGTCTTAATTTTTCTGCATAAAATTAAAAAAAATGAGGAATAAATAATCTAAATTTAAAATAACAGCAAAACCTGGATTACAAAATTTCAGTTTTCTTAATAGTGAATAAATATTATTATGCAATGTGCACGATGCAATTTCATTTGACCCCACTCGAGTATATTTGCAGATATTTATTCACTACATCGTTAATTAACTCAACAGATTTCGTTAATTTACTCAATCGGCCATTCGATGATACGTTTATTCAGTCACTAATTTAATAGTTTATACGTTCAAACACACCATTTAACTTAATCTTCCATTTACTCAACTGTTAAATAATTTATCCCTACTCAATGTGTTGCTGTATCGTTAATTCATTCGCTATTCTACTTACTAACTCAACCTTTCATTCACTATATCGCTCACTCACTCAATACGTACATCAGATGTCTATTACCAGCAAGCTAAGACCTTACCACAGAGCTAGACATTTCTGTCTGGATTGTCTAGCAAACTTTGTTTATTTGTTCTTGTGATCAAATCCTTGCACTTCTCTATGTGTTGTATCGATCATTCATTCACTGTATAGTTCAATCATTCACTATGTCACTCTATTCAACCATTCATTCACTATTCGCCCTTTACTTACCCAATCATTCAACCTATTTTTCATTCACCTTCCAACGTTTAATAATTAGTTCTCTCATCAAACTCAAATTCAAATATTTTTATTTAATAAATTTCGGGTAATACAATGGTCTTATTATGAAATACTGTTCTACCTAAACCTGCCTTTACAGGCATCATTTCATTATAATCATTCATTCGCTCTATTGTTCGCTCGTTGAAATGTGAGCTTCGGTTCATTTATGGTGCGGGTTCCAACTCAACATCTGTCGACGTTCCTGAATGAGCAGTTTTGGCCGCAAGGGGTCAAGTTTCGACGGTTCATCGGTCGCCCACACTGCAAGGCGACACCGCCGTAACAGATGATACCATGATAAGGACACGATGGATATTTAAGTATATAAGATTTATATTTCTATGTATGTTAATTTAGTCAAAAAATTCTACCTAAATAGTTTGGCATAAGTAGGTATTATTATATATATATATATTTTATTAGCACTCTACATTTTTAGTATTTTCAATTGTAGTTATAGGATTAATATTAGATATACTAAGTTTTAGTTTTTATTTTTGTAAATTTAGTATGTTTTGTTTTGTTTTACCACCGCCGACAACAACCATCCTGAATTCAATTATTTCCATACAAAGGTTGTCTGGAACAACTTGCTTTAAGCAATAAGACCGGTGAAGGCAAACATCGTGAGGAAACCGGCATGTTCTGAGAACTTTAAAAGAGTTTGAAGGACATGTGACATTCACCAACCCGCACTCGGCCAGCGTGGTGAATTAAGGCCTAATCTCTCTCGACAAGAGAGAAGTCCCTGTGTCCCAGCAGTGGGAACGTTAGTAGGGTGATGATGATGATGCAACTCACTCCATCATAGCTGGCTCCTTGGTCCTCAGTATGTGGTCGGTGAGGATCCAGGGCATGGACATTTCGATCGGGAACTGGATTCTCTTCTCCATCGTGATCAGATCCTTGCACTCCTCGTTGTGTTGGTGGCGTACCATGCATTTCTGTAATATATGAATATTCCTTAAATTGATAAATAATAATGATAAATAAATATTTCCTGACAATCCACACAACAACATCTAGCCCCGTGGTAAGCTCTAAGCTTGTGTTACGGGCACTAGATATCTGATATACTTAATATAATATACATACACATATATATATTTTTATCATACATATTAAACACCCAGACCAAGGAGAAAAGTGCTTGCAGAACATACAAACAATTTTACCCTCGGCGGGAATCGAACCCGCTACCTCTTGCTCTGCAAGCGGACTCTCGCTCACCGCGCCACTGAGGCAGTCAATAGTGATAGTGTGAAAAACTACTTTAATTGTAATTAGAATAAGATAAATTGTAGTAAATAATTAAGAACATTGTGTTAAATTAGTACCTAGGATTAATTCGATTTTGTAATATATATTTTTTTTATGCTCGATAAGCATTCAGTTGACCACAATCTCACCTGATGTAAAGTGACGATGTGGTCTAAGATGGGGCATGAAGACCTAGAAGGTAGATGGCTTCTCCGGACCACATTACGAAACACGAAAATATCGCTTCACGCACTGGCCCAGCCCGGAGGGTGGTGACAAGCCGCGGCCGAAGCCTACCACCAGAGACTGTTCTTAGCACCACCCGGAGGTCACGTGTAAGGATTCAGAGGGTTACCACTTACGGACGTGAACAGACACAACCTTCTCCTTTTAATATTCAAATACAGTGCCAATTAATTGTGAATTGAATAAAGTTTTATGAATTATTAATTATGAAAGTGGCGGCTTAGCCAAGGTTGCTTGCGTTTTGTAATTTTTTGTAGAAGCCGTGTTGGCTAAGTGCGAGAACACTCAATCCTATTCCAATACATTCTCCGACTATTTCAGTTTTTTTTTTCTTCAAGTCGTAGGTAAAAGCTAGTAATTAATATAATCAAACTTACATTGACTTTTCTTCCCATCGTCATCTCGAGATAGAACTCCCTGTACCACAGCTGGGACAGGTCGCAGCATTTCGACAGCGAATCTAGAACATAAATGCTTTCTTTACATAAGTATTATAACAATACAATAAATTATATTAAACCTTTTATGTTTTTAACAAAGTGATAAACCCCACTTATAGGTTGAAACTAATATTCTAAAGTTGTGCAGAAAAAATTAAGACGAAGTAACGTAGCTTGCCAGAAATATCAGCTATGGAAGTAGAATAGTTCTAGGATGTTCTACTAGATGTCGCTAGTACCAGGCGTAACTCGTAGTTGCAAGTGTAGAAGAAATTGAAGCGATGACGTAGTGGCGAGGTTAGTTTAGTTGGTCAGATCATCCATGATAACCATGTTGTACACCAATATTGTTCTAATAACAACATAAGAGATGGACGCTGGGTTGTACTATTCGCTTCTCAACTCAGTGTAAAAAATTGAAGCGAACTGTCAAGACTATGTTATTTCCTTGATGATTCTTAGTTTTTATTTTAATTAGATTTAAGTTGACCTGTCCATGTAAGCATACGCTTCTAAGGAAATAAACTTTTTGACTTTGACTTTGACATGCGTATAATGGAAGACGTGGGTTGAGTCCCGCATCTCGCTTTGGCAAGCTACGTTACTTCTTCTTATTTTTTTCTGCACAACTTTAGAATATTATATATTATATTATACTAGCTTTGCCCGCGTCGTTATAGATTTTCACGCGATAAAAAGTAGTTTTTGTACTTTTCTCCCTTTTTGAATTTTCCAAACTTTTAAACCTTGCCTAGACCTCCACGCACATTTCAAGACTAAGATAAGATAAATCCGTTCAGCCGTTCCCGAGCTTTAGTGAGACTAACGAACAGCAATTCATTTTTATTTATGTAGATATCGACAGAGTAAATTCTTACAACCAAAACTAACAGATTTGAGATAGTTGTGTCTACGATCTTAATTTAAAATTAAAAAAAACCTTTGATTTCTAATCTTTAATTCCCTTAAAAGTGACTTGACTGCCTCAGTGGCGCGGTGGGCGAAGGTCTGCTTGCTAGGTAGCTGGTTCGATTCCCGCCCAGGGGTCAAGTGTTGGTTTGTTCTGCAAGCACTTTCTCCTTGGTCGCGGTGTTTAATATGTATAATGAATAAATAAAGTCAAAGTCAAAACGTTTATTTCCTTAGAAGCACAGGGCATACATACATGGACAAGTCAACTAAAAATGATTAAACATAATTTTTCAAACAAAAATGATCAAGGAAATAACATTGTCTTGACAGTTCGCTTAAATCTATACTAATATTATAAAGCTGAAGAGTTTGTTTGTTTGTTTGTTTGAACGCGCTAATCTCCGAAAATACTGGTTCGAATTGAATAATTCTTTTTGTGTTGGATAGTCCAGTTATCGAGGAAGGCTATAGGCTATAACATCACGCTACGACCAATAGGAGCAAAGATATAGTGGTAAATGTGTAAAAAACGGGAGAAAATATTTCATCTTTGAAGCTTTCCGTTGCGTGCGCCGTGAAAACGGTTCAAGATACACAAAAAATATGTATTAAAGAATAATAGCTCTTTTAATGATCTAAAAAACAGTCCGCGATAGTATATGTCTATCTTTTAAGATTAACTCACAAAAACCGTTTTTATGGTACCTAAATTGGTCGAAATAATTTGTTTAAGTTGTATCAACATAATAATATTAATATTTAGTCAAATAAATATGCTGTTGGTTAAGAGTACTTCATTGTGAATAAAATTGTCTTTGACATAACTTAATTTCAACAAAAAACTTTAAAAATTACCGGGATTTTTTTTTTACCCGTGCGACGCCGGGGCGGTCTGCTAGTTTTTTATACTGAGTTGAGAAGCGAAGAGAACAACACAGCTTTATCAGTTTTACCATTATGTATGTCAATTATTTAAGTATATAAGATGTCTAGTACCCGTAACACAAGCTTAGAGCTCACCACGGGGCTAGATGTTGTTGTGTTGATAAAAAAAAACTTACCAATAACTCACTCTTCCTAACTAGACTCCTTGGTCTGGGTGTTTAATATATATAATAAAAAATATCTTTATATGTATGACTATTTTATTAAGTATATCAGATATCTAGTACGCGTAACACAACAACATCTAGATATTTATAAATATTTATTTATTTATTTAACTCACCTGAGAGATTCAGTAGATACGGCCAGTAGAAGCTCTGCGTGTGGAATGCCTCGATTTGAGCCAAAGCACCAGTCTCCATGTCCTACAAACAGTCAAACACAGGTATTTATATGTATTTGTATGAAAAAATAGCTTGTGGTCGCCATAGATCTATATCCAATTTCAATTTCGTTTTTTTTGTGAGTTTGGAGCGAGTGTTATTAGACATTTTACATGAAAATCGGTTGTGCCGTTTAAACGTTATGATGGTGAGAGTGGGGAAGGAAAACCGAAAATCTGCAAATATACTCGAGCGGGGTATCAAATGAAATCGCATCGCGTGCACATTACAAAATATTATGGTATGTTACTTTTAAGGAAATTATAAATTAAGTTTTATTGTTGTTATTTTATTGCAAAATGTGTAGTATGAGTCCATATCATACTTATCAAATGTATTTCACCATTAAATAAAAAAAAAAACAATACATTCTATATCAGGTACCAGGATAGCAGAAGCGATGAAGAGTTTTACAGATAACAAATCATGACGGCTTACGAATACCTCTTCTTGGTTTATGCAGCCCTGGTATTTGGCTGTGGAGTAATTTTACTCACATCACACATCATCACCCTATTAACGTTCCCACTGCTGGGACACAGGGACTTCTCTCTTGACGAGAGAGATTAGGCCTTAATTCACCACGCTGGCCAAGTGCGGGTTGGTGAATGTCACATGCCCTTCACTCTTTTAAAGTTCTCAGAACATGCCGGTTTCCTTCACCGTTAAAGCACGTGTTTAAAGCGCACATTAATTTCTCAAGAAGAAAAATCCAGAGGTGCGTGGCGGGGTTAGAACCCACGACCTTCGGAATGAAAGTCCAGTGTCCTCCCACTTAGCCAACACGGCTTTTTTGTAATTTTACTGCTCGGGGCCAATTATAACTATCATAGACTTAGAAACTAGAGAGACTTAAAAGAAAGAGAGAGACTTGGAAACTCTGAGAAGGGATGAATGTTATGTGACGAAAAGAATGTTAGATATGTGTGTTGATGATGGATATGTGGGAAGAGGTAGACCAAATAAAAGATGGATGGACTGTGTGAAGGATGACATGTGTAAGAAATGAGTAAGTGTTGAGATGACGAGTGACAGAGGAAAATGGAAGGAAAAAACATGTTGTGCCGACCCCACGTAATGTGGGATAAGGACAAGAGAATGATGATGAGACTTAGAAACTAGACTATATAGCTTACCTTTCGCAGTGTACGTCTCCCACCCCACTTGTCAGAAATCAGCGCCTCCAGTTGCGTACGAACCATGTACAACTGAGTTGTGGATGGACCTGTTAACAACATATTATTAGGTGAATACACAAATATATTGCTGGAAAATCACTTTAAAATAATCAATACATACATTATTATATTATGTTACGTATTAAAATGAAAGGTTTACACAGCGTTTACATATAAATCTAAATATAAAATTTAATAAAAACCCCCGATTCCATTGCCATAATTTCCTTAAAAGTAAAACACCATAATATTTAGTAATGTGCACGCGATGCTCTTTCATTTGATACCCCACACTAGTATATTTGCAGATTTTCGTTCTTTTAAACGGCTCAACCTATTTTCATGAAACATGTCTAAGAACACCCGGGCCAAACTCACCAATCATACAAAAAAACTAAATTGAAATCGCTCCATCCGTTCGGGAGCTATGATGTCCCAGACAGACAGACAGCTTACACGTCAAACTTATAACACCCCTCTTTTTTGGTCGGGGATTAAAACATATTATATATAAGACACAAACACCAGCTAAAATTAAACAAAAACTAGTAACAATCAAACAACAAAATATAAAAGAATTAATAACAAGTTACATGACAATAATGAAGATTAACGACCTCTGTGGCTTGGTGGGCGAACGTCTGCTTGAGGCGCAGGAGGTTGCGGGTTCGATTCCCGCCGGGGGACCGGATTTTGTACGATCTACAATTTCTGGTTTCGGGTCTGGGTGTTTTCTATGTATCATATGTATGTATTTACAAAAAAAAATGTATCTATGTAGTATATCAGTCACCTAACTCCCATAGTACAAGCTCTGCTTAGTTTGGGGTGAGGTAAGGCTGTGTGAGCAGTCAAAAAAAAAAAAAAAAATTAAAAGAGCTCGAAGCACGGGTCTTGTAATCACTCACTCACTCACTCACTCACCCCCTCACTCACTCACTCACTCACCCCCTCACTCACTCACTCACTCACCCCCTCACTCACTCACTCACTCACCCACGTTCCGCCGCGGCACTTTGATGGAGAAGCTCGCCTCGCCGTCCTTCTTGCCTCTCAGCGCGGGGTCCTGTTGTGGTTCGCAGCCGCGCGCCCAGTCGCCGCAGGTTTCACGAATTGAGACTATTATACTGTAATATGGGTTAAAATATCATCACCCTATTCAAAGTCAAAGTCAAAACGTTTATTTCCTTAGAAGCCTATGCTTACAAGGACAGGTCAACTTAAAGCTAATTTAAATAAAAACTAAGAATAATCACGGAAATAACATTGTCTTGACAGTTCGCTTCAATTTGTTTACACTGAGTTGAGAAGCGAATAGAACAACTCAGCTTCCATCTCTTATGTTGTTATTATAACTAAATTGGTGTACAACATGGTTATCACTTATACATTTAACATTTACAAACAAATGCTAGTCAAACATTCACATAACAGAAACAAAACTAAATTCAGCTATTTTGTCCATCCTAGTGGAACCGAGCTACATCTGTCCAAGCATTATCGTCTTTGATATAGTCCTCTGAAGAATAATAGGCTTTTCAGAAGATATTTTTAATTTATTAATGTTCCCACTGCTGGGACACAGGGACTTCTCTCTTGACCGAGAGAGATTAGGCATTAATTCACCACGATGGCCAAGTCCGGCTGTATGTCACATGTCCTTCAAACTCGTTGAAGTCGTGTTCGTAAAAATGTTCGTAGAAATCCATCATTGGATAACAATAATTACTTGTGAGAAGCCGGGCCGGGCCGCAAATAATATATTGCAATATTTTAACCGATATAATTAATGTGTTATGTTTATAATGTAGGATGGACTGTGTGAAAGAAGATTTATGTGTAAGAAAGGAGTGAGTGTTGAGATAACGGGTGATAGAGAGATCGAATGAATCAATTTTATACAATATGACAAGGCCACTATACAGCCTCTTAATAAGATGTTTGTGTTTTATAGTTTTTGTATTACTGTAATTTTTGACGAAACTAAGTGTATTGTAATGTACCTATGGTTTGAATAAATGAATTGATTTGAATTGAAGAGGGAAATGGAAGAAAAAGACAGGTTGTGCCGACCTCACATGGTGTGGGCAGGATGATGATGATGTTTATAATGTAGGAATCAAGTTAAATGGTTTTCCAAAACCAGATAATTACCTAATTAGCGTAAAGTTTTTTTTTTATGATCGAGAAGCCTTCAGTTGACCACAATCTCATGATGTAAAGTGACGATGTGGTCTAAGATGGGACATGAAGACCTAGAAGATGGCTTCTCCGGACCACATTACGAAACACGAAAACATCGCTTCACGCACTGGCCCAGCCCGGAGGGTGGTGACAAGCCGCGGCCGAAGCCTCCCACCAGAGACTGTTCTTAGCACCACCCGAAGGTCACGTGTAAGGATTCAGAGGGTTATAACTTACGGACGTGAACAGACAAAAGAATTAAACATTTATAAAGTGTAAGAAATATCAAACCTGCGTATAAGATCCTTCTTGTTCTTGATCGCCTTACGAAGCGGCTCCCTCATTATAAGCTGCACGAAGTCCTGGAGCTCCGCGTAGATCGACCTAATTACAGGAATAGCTTAATTATAACTTAAATGTTCGTTGGAGTTCAAGGATGGTTTTTACGGCGAGAAAAATTCGAATAATTTCCGGGAAAATTTTATACCCTTGCGACGCCGGGGCGGGCCGCTAGTTTTAATATATAAATTAAAACAAAACTTAAACCAAAACACCTGAATTACTGAATTCTAAACACAATTGAATGAATGAATGAAGCGTTTATTCACAAAAACATCCTCCGCGCGTCGATTTCCTCATTACTGAGGGTCGTGATACTCTATTTGTGGCATTATCTTCATTCGGACTGTAGCTCGCCACTTGTTCCTCTCCTTGGCTGAGTGAAGGGCAATAAGTAGATTGGTGGCCAAGGTTGCTCGGACCTAGTCCGTCCACCTAACGGGGCTACGCCCTCTTGGTCGTTTGCCATCAACCTTCCCAGTAACCATAAGTTGTTCGAGGTTGTGCCCTTCTTTCCTGGCGATGTGGCCGAAGAACTTAAGTACTCTTCGCAGGCAAACAGAAGAAAGAAAACATAAGATCTTAGTATATAATTATTATTTCCCATATGTTTAGCCAAGGCAGGCGGTATGCATTTACTGCACTCATTTTTTATAGTCACTAATCAATCACACACAATTCACAATGAATATATTGTGAATTGTGTGTGATTATATTGTGAATATATATATGTGTGTATATATATATATTGTGAATATATTACCATGGTTTTTAACAATACTATGATTTAAAACAGGTAACATACCATGATTTGACGGTTTTTGAGTTTTCCGATATTTCGCCGCTGCTGCAAGCGCCATGATCACGGAAGCAACTGAATTGTCATTGTCTTTGCGATTTGGGCAGACGGTTATTCACAAACGAACCGGTCTACCCTCCTTCTGAGTCTTTTACTGCGAGGTTGACACTCACTAGTGCTACTACCACTTGTTTCATTCTCGAACGCAACTCGATCACGACACACTACACTGACCGAAAAACCGGTGATACATATTTTTGACTTTTGCATAACCGCACCACCGTCAAATCATGGTGTGTTACCCGTTTTAAAGCATAGTAACTTTGAATTAATTAAATAAATATTAAGTTAAGTAGATCAGATGTCTAGATCCCGTAACACAAGCTTAGAG
The DNA here is from genome assembly GCA_929108375.1 of Gymnoscelis rufifasciata. Taxonomy (NCBI): domain Eukaryota; kingdom Metazoa; phylum Arthropoda; class Insecta; order Lepidoptera; family Geometridae; genus Gymnoscelis; species Gymnoscelis rufifasciata. The sequence goes on from OV815331.1 coordinate 6,223,377, forward strand.
CTTACCACACCGGGGCTAGACGTTGCTGTAGGGATTGTCCGAAATATTTATTTAATTTATTTATAATAAGATCACCTAAAAGATTGAGCTGTGAAAAAAAAATCAGCATAGAATAACCAAAAATAAATTATTGAGTAATAGTAGGCCTTTGTGATTGTTCAAAAAACCTTACCTCCTCGCAGCATCAGCGAACACAGTCTCCATCCTCGCCATGAGGACCTGCAGACCCTTGATCATGGCGATCACTTCAATCATCGCGAACTTCTCCTCAGACGTGTAGTTGTAGCGAGTTGCCTGGAATAAGGGATAAGATATAGAAGACTGACAGTCATATGCAAATAAATAATCATTAATATATGCCGATATTAATGATTATTAAACGTCGGCAAAAACTCCAACGGAAGCCAACTATGAGCGTAGTATAACTATTCCCACCCTCCAGAATAGTCCTCAATCTCTGCCGCGCGTTTTCGTCAGCGCGATCTAGAGCCCGACATGTCTCACTAGCGACATCTATGAGCGAGCGCTGTGAACTAGCTTAACTTAACTCACCCTCTCGTACTCCTCGGCGTCGGGCGGACAGCGCGTGTTGTGCGCGTGGTCTGTAGGGTGCAGCAGCTTCCACGAACACAGCTCTGTCAGTACGGAACACCACGCGGATAGCAGCTGTAGTCCGCCAAGGCATAGCGCGGATACAAACGCTCGCAGTAGGCTACAGACGAAGTCGCTCGTATATTTCTTCCTTGATCTAGACTTCCTTCGATCTAGACACTTACTCTAAGACATACTTAACTTTCTTCCTCATACTAAAACTCTCTAGCAAAATTCAAAGCCATCTAGACCTTTTTCAGTTACCTTGACCTCTTTAAGTGACCTTGGCGCTTGACCTAGTAATTTAAAAGTGTCCTTTGTCTTTGACCTTTGACTTTCACCCTGGAACTCGACTCTTCACCACCATTGGGTTTTAAAAACTCCAACGAAAGCCCATGGACAAAGTATGAGCGTAGTATAACTCTTCCCACCCTCCAGCATAGTCCTCAGGCTCTGCCGCAAGTTTTCGTCAGCGCGATCTAGAGCCCGACATCTCTCACTAGCGACATCTATGAGCGAGCGCTGAGAACTAACTTAACTTAACTCACCCTCTCGTACTCTTCGGCGTCGGGCGGACAGCGCGTGTTGTGCGCGTGGTCTGTAGGGTGCAGCAGCTTCCACGAACACAGCTCTGTCAGTACGGAACACCATGCTGATAACAGCTGAAGTCCGCGAAGGCATAGCGCGGATACTGAAGCGTTTTCCGCGTCGCTACCGGCCTCTTTGAAGGTTGTTGTCACCTGAAAAAAAAAATATATAATGAGCTTTTAACCAGCGTTACCCTGTACCTAGTATAGGGTAACATTCAGCTGAGACTAATTCCTTTTTTGTACGCACCTAAGTGCAGGCATCACAATCTTCGCTGCTACATAGCTACTACCTACCTGTTTATTGTCCTACCTATTTAATGTCTTATGTATTCGATGTTTTGTTTTGTCTTTTTATGTACCTGAACTTTTTGCTATAGCGAGCCAGTTCAATTGTTTTTAGACTTTTGACTTTATACTGTTCTAGTTGCTCTAGTAGGCTAATTCAGAGATTTAATTGGAAGGATTTTACTTAATTTCTGACTCTTCATTAAAAAAAAACATCTTTTAGACTTACAGTGTTGTTCCATTTAAAGGTCGATTTGTGTTTTTATATTATGTTTTAATTTTTTTTTGTGTTCATACTTAAGTCGTTTTTTTTTTTAACTTTGTTAATATTTTTATTTTTGTATTCATGGCTGTGTTATTTTTAAATGTGCAATATACTCGATGGGTTCGATTCCCGCCGAGGGAAAAATTGTTTGTATGTTCTGCAAGCACTTTTCCCCTTGGTCTGGGTGTTTAATATGTATAATAAAAATATCTATATATGTATGTATATTATATTAAGTATATCAGATATCTAGTGCCCGTAACACAAGCTTAGAGCTTACCACGGGGCTAGATGTTGTTGTGTAGATTGTCCGGATTTTTTTTTTTTTCATAATTGTATGTAGTGTCAGTCAGACTCGCGCCGTCAATAAGGTACCACTGAAAGTCAGCGCTGTCGCTACTCCCTGAGCAACTTCAACACATGCTGAGTGGCAACCATTTCGTTTCCGTAGTGTTTTATTATTTTTAACTAAAATTATGTATGTTCAATGTTGTTATATGTTGGAGAAACAAATAAAGATTTTCTTTCTATTCTATTCTATTCTAATTGTATTTTAACTTACACTCTTAACCTTTGACCTTATTTATTTAGTATAATTTGAACGGCTAGACCTATATAACAAATATATATACAAATTATAACAAAAATACATACATACATAATACACATTAATGATAAATAACAATAATCATTTCATTGAGTCAAATTAATTTAAAACAAATATTATAACTAGTTAATGCAGATAAACTTATACTGACCTCGTTGCTGTAGCGAGCCAATTCAGAGATATAGTTCTGATGTTCCTCCCTGATCTGAGGGAGATGTACCATCAGGTCCGCTTGAGGAGAGATCGGATTGCTGTTTGAAGACATCGGCCATCTGGGAACATGAATAAGTTATAATTATGTAGTTTTATATATGTATGTAGTTTTATGATATGCGTGTACTAAATGTTCTTATGAAACTTTTGACTAAGAAATGTTACTATACATTTAAAGAATTTTCGAGTGATAAATTTTAATACTGACCTACATAATAGTCCATGTTAATGTTTCAATAGTTTTAAATTATTTCCATTGTTTAATTTTTTATTGTTGTTATTATTCCTAAATATTATTTTTTGTGACGGTCCATTTAATTATTTTAATTTTGACAAATGTAACTAATAATATTGCACGCTCATGAGGGCAGAATACATTGAAACTCTGAATATGTAACAACAATGTAACCACATGTATTTCATGCAATAAATATATTCTATTCTAGAAACAGAGAATAAATAGATAGATTATCAAATTTAAGTCTCGGAAATGTGCTGTATCCCATTTTGACACTAATAATGTAAAAGAAAAGTTTTTTTTTTACGTTACCGACTTTATAGTGTATACAAATAGTTGTCATCTATATATTTATATTTTTTTTATGTTAATAAGCCTTCATTCGACCACAATCTCACCTGATGTAAAGTGACGATGTGTTCTCAGATGGGGCATGAAGACCTAGAAGGTGGCTAATCATTTCTTTATATAATTTGAATTACCATGTCTTTAATTCTTCTGTTTGCATCAGCAAATACAATACAATATAAATATAAAACACGATAATATGTAATAATGCATTATATGCCGTGTAATATGTAATAAATATTTCCGGATTTATCACACCACCGCCACGACCTCTGTGGGCGAAAGTCCGCCTAAGGCGCAGGAGGTTGCGGGTTCGATTCCCGCCGGGGGACCACATTCTGTACGATCTACAATTTCTGGTTTCGGATCTGAGTGTTTTCTATGCATAAAGTATGAATTTACAAATAAAAATTGTATCTATGTAGTATATCAGTCACCTAACACCCATAGTACAAGCTCTGCTTAATTTGGGGTTAGGTGATGCTGTGTGAGTAGTCCGGAGATATTTATATTTAAACGTTGGTAATCAACTCACTTGCTAGGGTCGTAGTGCTTCGACCTCTTGATGTAATTAAATGGTGCAATCTGCATATCGCCGAAGAGCGGGACCACTTCTAAATTCTGAAAACATTAATCAGAGGATAGATCAATCAATCATTTATTTAATGTTTCTACAATGTGAATGAGTATTTGAATTATGATGATAAATGTATGTAATTCTTTATTATGACATCTTTAATATAATTTTGACAAAATATTTGCACGCCCGCTTGCAGGCTGAATACAGTGACATAAACTATTATTTAAGATCTGACATGTATTATTAATTATGTATTCTCGCAAATAAACGATTTCATTTCATTAAAATCATAGAAAGTATTACATAGTTACGTACAGGAGTACGTCGTCACCGTCGTCTGTTTGTCACTGTTACGACTAGAACGCGCCATGCCAACAACGCGCCAACACAACGCGCACTATTATTATTAAATGCATTTGTACGAGAACACCAGCATGTGGATATCTTTCATGATAGTTATAATTATATTCATAAGACAATACGCTATATTTTAAGTTTTAATTTGTTGTAATCATTATATTTTCCTTTGTTCTTTGCTTTCTGTGTCTGTACTCTATTTTGTTAGTTTTAAATAAATAAGTCTAGTTTGTAAGTTAGTTTAAGATACTTATAATTGGTGAAAAACTGTTAAATAACTATTCACATTAAATAAATTATTATTATTATAGTTATGCCTGTGTTACGGCAAGGTAATGCCCGCAAACTACGTAAACATATAAAAAACCTTACAAAATAAAAAAAACCTTTAGTAACCCCCGACCAAAAGAGGGGTGTTATAAGTTTGACGTGTCAGTCTGTCTGTCTGTGGCATCATAGCTTCCGACCGGATGGAGCGATTTAAGTTTAGAAGTTTAGAATTAAGGTTTGCCGACCGACAAACAGATCTTCAAGGAATATGCAAGAATCAAAATACTAGATTAAGTTTAGTTAGCTTATTTAATCTTATATATAAAATTCTCGTGTCACAGTTTTCGTTGCCATACTCCTCCGAAACGGCTTGAACGATTCTCATGAAATTTTGTGAGCATATTGAGTAGGTCAGAGAATCGGCCAACATCTATTTTTTATTTTGCAAAACAACGTTTGCCGGGGTCAGCTAGTAATCTTAATATATATAAATCTCGTGTCACAATGTTTGTCCTCAAAGGACTCCTAAACCACTTAACCGATTATAATAAAATTCGCACACCATGTGCAGTTCGATCCAACTTGAGAGATAGGATGGTTTTTACGTCAAGAAAAATTCGAATAATTCCGGGAAAATTTTATACCCGTGCGACGCCGGGGCGGGCCGCTAGTATGTATATATAAGTGGCTCCCTCCCGTACAACAAACGCGATTATTGTGAGGCTAAGCAACGTTGCTCAATGCCAGTACCAGCCAGTTTATTTTATTGAATGAATGAACTGATTATGTTGTAACTTGTGATTAAAAATTCCTATTTTCTTAATTAATATTATTTTTAAGAATCAAATTGTATCTTTATTAATTTATTTTATATGTATAAATATATTAAATAGTGTAATTGATTTGTAAGTTGTGCTAATTAATTGAATAAATAAATAAATCCCTTAGGTGCGGAACCCTAAAAACAACAAACATCATTAATTCTGGAAATAATTATACTGGAGTATTACCTTGAAGATCCTGTCAATGCGGTCAAGTTTGATCTTTTTCTTCTGGTCCAGTCTGTTTATATTACAGACATCTGAGTCCATTAGAAACAGACCGAAGCCCATCACCTGAAACAAAACAAATTATTGGCTGTAAAAAAAATTAAAAATTTACAGGGTGTTCTTAAACACCATGGGTGTATTTCAAAATAAACTTGTAATACACAATAAATGTTACTTTTTGTAGTTGGAGCGGTCAACCACCCAAGTAAAATTTATTATTCATTTATTTATTATTATTTATATCAGTATTTTGTCTATATGCGGATGTGATGTTTTATGTCGTTTAGGGAATTGGTCGAATGGCTGACAATTCCCAAAAGGCTGACAAGGCAACATATGTATATGTTGCCTTTTGGGATAGGTTATGGAGGTGAGCTGAGTTGATGCTGATGTTCGATGCTCTTTGAGAGGGCTCAATGCATTTGGACAAATGTGATTTGTCTCTACTGACCTTGCTTAACTTTATAAATGAGAAAGTATTATTATGTTCTCAGGTTAGCTGGTAGATGATGCTATAGCATTAGGCTCACCTTTTTGTACCACAACTGTACAAACAAAATTGCGGTTTATGACGTATTTAAAAAACTACTTAATAGATCTCGTTCAAACCAATTTTCATTGAAAGTTTGCATCTTAAACCCTAAATAATCTAAATTATTTATTTCGATAACGTAATCTAAGTACAATAACAGTGGAAGAGTATTTTAAGTGTGATAAAAAATAGCTGTATATGTATGTCTATTATATTAAGTATATCAGATGTCTAGTACCCGTAACACAAGCTTAGAGCTTACCAAGGGGCTAATTCTTGTTGAGTGGATTGACAGGATTTTTTTTTAATATCTTATCTAGTGCAATATGATGAAATTGTGAAGTGCTTATTAATCTAGTTTTTGGCTTAGAAATGTTATATTCTTAATTATGTTTTGTAATTTCGTATGTATATGTATTAGAGTGTTTTAAGGCTATGGCATTCAACAGCGACAGTATGTTAAGAATAATATTATATAAAAAATTCAAAAGAAACTTTCGCAATATCAAATTCCTTACCTTAACAAGCATGTGTTTCTCAGAAGGCGTCAAGTACATTTTAGTCTCGAACATGTGCACGCAAATGTTCACGACATCCGCCAGGAGATCCTCGTAGCCTGTAAAAAGGTCAGAGGTCAATTTCAAGGTCAGATATCAAAGGTTAAGGTCACATACTTTACAGAAGCAGTCTTAAATGTGTGTTATTAAGTTTAATCATCAACAATTATTATTATTATTATTTTTTTAAGTTTATAAAGTTGTTGACAGGTTTATATTTTATTTATATACAATTATTAAATGAAATTTATTATGTAAGATGTTGCTCGCTTTTATTGGCAAATGACATTGATACAAAACCTTATGTAATACCTACCATTTAAATTAAAAGTAATTATGTAATAACGATACTTTGACTTTGTGGACTGACTTAAAAAAAGAAGAAAAACCTTTAAATACTTCGTTTGTTGTGAATATACAAAATACAAATACTAAAAAAATTATTAACTAATACACACGTTACAAATTCACTTAGCAGCGGTCCCCGCGGAGGCAAGCCTGTATTGCAGGAGACCTGTTACAATTAGGTTTAACCGGGTATAGAAAACAGTGCATGAACCCAAGAGAAGTGACAAAATAGGACATAGTTTAATTTATTTATTTTATGCTGTATAAGCCTTCATTTGACCACAATCTCACCTGATGTAAAGTGACGATGTAGTCTAAGATGGGACATGAAGACCTAGAAGGTTGATGGCTTCTCCGGGCCACATTACGAAACACGAAAAAATCGCTTCACGCACAGGCCCAGCCCGGAGGGTGGTGACAAGCCGCGGCCGAAGCCTCCCACCAGAGACTGTTCTTAGCACCAACCGGAGGTCACGTGTAAGGATTCAGAGGGTTACCACTTACGGACGTGAACAGACAAAACCTCCAACTTCAAGATGGTCACACTCACCATTAATCTTCTCCAGCGCGTCTTTCACAGTGTCCCTTATCTTGTTCTGTGTGGCGAGGAACATGGACAGGTTCTGTGACTCCTGCAGGCTTTGGCTGTCTGACATCACTTTGAGAAACTGTGCGGCTCTGAAGGGCAAAGGTCAAAGGTTAATTATAAGTATAAACATTGTTGGAAAATTTATATTTAACCCCCGATCCAAAAATAGGAGGGATATAAGTTTGATGTGTCTGGTCTGTATGCGGCATCATAGCTCCCGAATGGATAAAACTATTTGAATTTAATTTTTTGTATTAAAGGTGAATTCCTGTGAGACGTGTCCGATGACAATGGGTTGAGACGTGTAAAAGTTAGAATGGGTTGAGACGTGTAAAAGTTACTATGGGTGAAGAAGGTGGGAAAGCATAACCAAATATCAGCAAATATACTCGAGTGGGGTCACAAATGAAAGCGCATCCCGTGCATATTACAAAATAATATATTTTTTACTTTTAGGGAATATGAAATCAGGAAATTTGTTTAATTTTTAATTTAGGTTATTACAAAAATCAATGGTTAAATTAGGTATAAATAACTGAATGTCTGAAAATATTTTCGAATGGGGTCTTAAATGAAAGCGCATAGAAAATCCGCAGCCATGCAAATTGATTAGTTTTATTATATATTTTATCAATTATTATTGGTAGTGTTAAAATAAAGTTCTTTTGATAAGTCAAAGTCAAAACGTTTATTTACTTAGAAGCACGTGCCCTACATGGACAGGTCAGTAAGTAAGTAAGCTTCCATCAAAGTCAATGCCAAGTGTCAAGAACGAAGGTCAAATAATTAACTCACCGTCTATACGTCGAGTAATCGTTCTTCACGGAGCTTTTCATGTTCTTGAGCTCGTCGAGCACGGCGAACATGTTCACGAACTTGCCCAGGGTCAGCAGGTACGCCTCGGAGACGAAATCCCTACGCTTCTCCGCGTGGCAGAGCCGACGCACCTCGGCGCAGAAGCGCTCGATCGCTTTACGCTGTAAATAAGATTTTTGGAGGTTTTGTCTGTTCACGTCCGTAAGAGGTAACCCTCTGAATCCTTACACGTGACCTCCGGGTGGTGCTAAGAACAGTCTCCGGTGGGAGGCTTCGAGTGTGGTCCGGAGAGGCCATCTTCTAGGTCTTCATGTCCCATCTTAGACCACATCGTCACTTTACATCAGGTGAGATTGTGGTCCAATGAAGGCTTATTGATCATTAAAAAAAACTTTTTTGATAGATAGGCCTTCATTTGACCACAATCTCACCTGATGTAAGGTGACGATGTGGTCTAAGATGGAGCATGAAGACCTAGAAGATGGCCTCTCCGGACCACATTACGAAACACGAAAAAATCGCTTCACGCAATTGCCCAGCCCGGAGGGTGGTGACAAGCCGCGGCCGAAGCCTCCCACCAGAGACTGTTCTTAGCACCACCCGGAGGGTTAACACTTACGGACGTGAACAGAAAAAACCTCCAACACAACTTAACTGTATATTATATTCTAAATTTAAAATTAAGAAAAAAAACCATTGGTTTCAAATCCATAGTTCCCTTAAAAGTAAAAAGTCATACTATTCGCTTCGCGTCATCCGTTCGGGAGCTATGGTGCCACAGATAGACAAACAGACGGACACGTTAAACTCATAACACCCCTCTTTTTGCATTGGGGGTTAATAAATATATCTTTAGAAGTATCTTTAGGTTAAGTTAAAAAGCTACACTTTAATGGTTTATGGGAGCTTAAAATTTAGTAATTTAGTAAATGAGCGATTAGAGTTCTTTTTTATGCGATTTTTTTTATGTATTGGCAGCTACAACTCCTTTCATTCCTCTTACTTACTCTACCAAATCTTGTCTACTTTACCAACTCTTATGTGCCTTCATTGCCTTACTTCACCTTATTTTACCGAATTTTACCTACTTTACCAAATTTTACCTACTTTACCAAATTTTACCTACTTTACCTAATTTACCTTACTTTACCTAACCAACTATAACAGACATTTACATACCTGGAAGTACATAAACTGCAGTAGCTTGTCCACCTCCGGGGCTAGAACCTGCACCGTCCTCTCGTATATGTGCACTCGGTCCGGCTGCTCGTTGCTGCGCGGCTGAGGGATGGCGCGGCTGCAGCATCTCCACGTGTACAGCATCACCGCGTGCGCATTGCCCATTTCCAGTAGCTCATTCTGGGCATTACATTATACAACGTCAAAAAAGAGATCGTTTTAAAAACCTCCTTTACCAACCACAATGTAATAAGGATATTTTATAGGAGATATGTTTATAATATGTGTATTTTAATTAATAATAAACTACCAGAACAATATATGGAGTTAAATGGATATATTTTTAAGACAAAATTATGGAGTTGGTGGCTCGAAAAGTGTTTTTATAGCGTTAGTGAATATTTAAATTATGACATGTAATGAAAAATTTAATTATATTTTGAATTAACATTTTCACGCCTACTTGTAGGCTGAATACATTAACTTTTTACTTTTTAAGATCCAACATGTATTAATAATTTTGTATTCTTGCAAATAAATCATTGCATTTCCTTTTATTTTTTAGATTAGTACTAGCGACATTATGAATTATTACTAGCGACATATTAATTAGTAGGTACTAGCGACATATTAATCAGCACAGGTACTAATTAAACTCTGAACTTTCCTCTTGAATCAAATCGAATTTGTAACAGAACTACGAGCCGCTCACAGGTTTGTTACGGCATAATTGAGAGCAACCAGCGTTTGGGAGCAACATGTAGTGGTTGATATGTGAGTCGGCCCCATATTACAACTTATAGTTTATGCAAGCTAAAACGAAATGTTACATCTGACAGCGAGCATACGCAAGTAAATGCTCCATTATATAATGATCGAAGAAATACTATAGTGTATTGGCCCATTATAGAATATTCTATATAAAAATATTAAAAATAATATGAAAATTATATAATAGGTAACATTTAATCTAGTTTTGTGGGCCTGAGGTATATCAACCTGTAAAATAACTAGACTCCATGGGTTGGGTGGGAGTCTGTTGAATGACTGCTGCAAATTTAATTTTAATTTTATTTTATATCATGTCTTATGTTTTTATTTTTGTAATTTGTATGTGTGTTGACAACCTGTCTGAATAAAGAAACTTTTTATTTTATTTTATTTATTTAAAAAATAAAAATAGTTTTTATTGTAAGAAATTTACAAAAGGTACATCTTACCATAAGACATACAATATGATATGATGTTTGTGCCTTTGTGAGATAAATTGTTTTTTTTTTTCGATAAGATGATGCTGTGCTTATGATCATGACATAAACTGAGTTTTTTAACAGCATCAAAATATAACCTTTTTCAAATGTTAGCCTCAATTTCAGCAATTTATGCTACAAATAGAATTTAAATAAATCAAGATTAAACATAGAAAAATTACAAATTTGATCTCAGTAAGCGGTAAAACAATGCCAATGGCTCACCAAGTTGGCATGAACAGTGGCCTCCTCAATGTACTTCGCAATGCCAGTAACAAAGCCATTGCGGTCCTCGAAGTTGGTATCAAAGTTGGCCTGGTAGAGGATTGAACATGGTGCCGCTTCTATACATGGCTGCTCATCTGAGAACAAAGCACAACATATCATACAAACCTACTAATATAAACATGGAAGTTTGTGAGGATATGTGTTTGTTGGTCTTTCATGCTTTTCATAGAACAGCAAAATCAATCTTAGATACCAGGATAGCAGAAATTATGGAGAGGTGCGTAATATTAGAAAAGATTCAAAATTTAGGGTCACAAAAACCTCTTATGCATTCCTGGTATTTAGCCTTGAAGTAAAAACTTCATGCTCATGTGCTTACAATGCTTATTATTAAGCAAACTCATGATCTGTATACCTATTTTAAGTCCAGCAATGGATAATGGATGTAGAAAAAAAATCTTTAGATGATAGATTTAGATGGAATTTGAATATTGGCAGCCAGCTAGAACCGGCCAAACTTTTCATTTTTTTTTATTTAGATAAAAGATAAGGAGTAAAGTCTTTTTTGTTCGTTTGAACTTACAGCCATGACAGAAAACTTTATCTGTAACTTTGAAGACGTACCCATAGGCCACACCTATTGACTAAAACTAATCAAAACTATTTAGTAACAACTTACCGGGCAGTGTAAGTTCGTCCAAAACATCGACATTGCTTAGCGCGTCCGATAGGGACACCTTTTCGCTCACAGACATGTTTTATGAAGCAAAAACACAACGGGTAAATATTGCACACATCCAGGATATGAGCAATTGTGTTCGATTTTGTCACAATATGCAGTTTTCTAAGATTTTGTTGCACCAAAGTCTACTATTATAATATTATTTAGAATTATCAACCTATCTTATTTGGAATTAACAAGTATTGATGGCTACTATGGCAGTGGCTCGAAAAAGATATAGCCGATATTCTCTATTTGTTGACGCCTTCCCGAAAAAAACAACGAGACGGGAAAACTGAACTGCGGGGGGCTTAGTATTGCCAGCTGTGAAAGTCCTCCAACTATGTGACTCTTCTCTGTTCCGTCCGTCAAGTAGGACGGTTGCGCGTGCCAGATCTCCTCTTCCTCGCACCCTTCAAGCCCTTAACACACTTCTTGACTAAAACATAGAGACCGATTTATTTGCCGATAAATGGGAAAACATTATTGCTGTTTGTTTGAGATTTTGTGAGAATGAAGAGTGAATGTGAATTGTTTTAATGAATGAATGGATTTTAATATGTTTAACTTGTGATTGAAAATTTCTATTTTGTTATTTAATTTTATTTTTAAGAATTCAATTTTATCTTTATTAATTTATTTCCTATGTATATATATTAATTAGTGTAATTGATTTGTAAGTCGTGCTAATTAATTAAATAAATAAATAAATCAAACTCATTCAACCTTTTCCAGGTTCTTACATTTTATATGTTATTTCAACATCAGGTCACAGTTGAATAGAATCTTACTTTGGAGATTTAAATCTTCTTGATTTAGATACTTTTTTTTATTTATAAGCAAAATATGATAATTAGCAAGATACAGCCATAATAAGTAAAATTTAAGATAGAAAATTATATAGTATAATAGGCCACATTTAACAAGTTGCCCGTTGTTGAACAGTTCAAAATTTATGTTTTTACTATTAACTTTAGTTAGTAAATTATTTAAAATACTAAATTGTAATTCTATGGAGCAGGTGGACAGCTAGTAGCTTTAAACTACAATTAACCCTGATCATGAAATAAAAAGAAATGGTTGGGGATAATTGATTTGGTTTTCTAGCGTTACCCAACACTTTAATAGCAACACCATACTTTGACATTGGCATTAGTATTTACTTAACTAGTGGGGAGGGAATATATCAATCGGATGTGCGTGTTGTTGGCGTTTCGGATTCTTTCGGTTCTAATCGATACAATCGGTAATAAATCGAAAAAAAAGATGGTCCTTGACCTAAGGTAAAACTAAGATAATTTTATTATAATCACTAAATCTATACTATATATATATTATATATTATATATATAATAATATTATAAAGAGGAAAGGTTTGATTTTTTGTTTGTTTGTTTGTCTCGAATAGGCTCTGAAACTACTGCACCGATTTAAAAAATTCTTTCACCATTCGAAAGCTACACTATCCCTGAGTGGCATAGGCTACAATTAGTTTAAAAAAAAAATGATTCCATACCAAACCTCCAATAATGTAACCCAAGGTGAAAAAAAACCTAAAAATTTTCTTTAATCGCGAATGCTGCGAAAACTATTGAATATATATCAAAGTGATGTATTACAATTTTGTAGAACTTATCATTATCTACAAAAAACGTCGTATCATCATATCTCTAACTGTTAATAGTTTTGTGATAATAAGCAATTTTTTATATAAAAAAAAATAATTAAAATACCGCTACCTACTTGAAAAGGCTCTATATTAACTTCGGTATTAATCCTTAACAATACCTTATATATAAAATTTACATGTCACAATGTTAGTTACCATAGTGCCAAATTTTATATGCGTACCTATTCAGTAGGTCTAAGAATAGGCTACTATCTATTTTTCATTTTGCAAAACAACGTTTGCTGGGGTCAGCTAGTACTCTAATAAAAAACATCATGATTGAAAACCTACGAGTACCTATGCTGCATATTGAGAGGTTTGATTTAAATATAGAGAAAATTACAAAAAAATTAAATTACAAATTACAGTGACCGTGATTTTATGTTGTGGTTAAAAAGGTTCTATTTAATAAAGTAATAAAATTTATTGGAGTACCAACATCAGAGAGTTTAATAGAATCACTTTAAAATATTTAATCAAGTGTTCTAATGAAGATATGGATTTTAAGGATTAAGTTCCCCATAATTAATTATGATTGTTCCTTGATCTCAGATTTTGAAAGCCAAAGTTACTACAAAACAATCATGGACGTGAAATTTCGCTGTTACTTTAATTAAAACTGTTCTCAGGCTCTATAGAGAATCTGTTTTATGTACCAAGTTTAATTTCAGTCGACTCAGTAGTTTTTACGTGGAAGTGAGACAGACAGACAATTATCAATGTAATAAATTAATACTATCCAATCTATACAGTATTCCAACTTCGAACTTCTCAAATAGGGGTATAACCCCTATTTTTGTATGTGTACTTATATTATGAGCTTGCATCAAATACCTTTCCAAAAATGAATGCCAGCCTAGGAATTAAATCTTAAGATATTTTCTAGAAAAAAGAACCTGTAACTTTAACCAAAAAAAAATAACATTTTTGATCAATGTTTTTTATATTCAGATAATATGCAAAATAAAATAATTGATTAGGTATATAAGTTATATTGACAATAATTCTTCTCATTTTACTCTTTTAATGGCGAAATAAAGTAATGGCACAAACATAGGTCTTTATTTTAATACCGTCGATTTCCCTAACTTCGCCTGGGTTTTGACACTTTTTTTAACGTACTTTTTTAAATATTACCACTGCAGGCAAATTATTAACATTTTATGGAACAATTAAGGTTTCTTAATAATCACAAGCTAAAGTAACTCTTAAAATCATCGATTTAGACATAAAAATACCTTGCCAAAGCCAGTAGGCGAAGATCGGGCCGTTGGCTTAACTTCGCCTACCTATGTTTCCTCGCTTTTTTTTAAGACGTCTATGGCTAGTATTTTTTTGGCTATAGAGCGATGTAGTAGAAACGTAACAGAATCTTTTTATAAGTGCTTAAAGATCAATTTTCTAAATTACTATCGAGTAGGCGAAGTTTGGCACGGTAATTTACGCTTTCCATACAAATGTGAACAACCAACCAGGGTTGTCACAATTATTATGAGTCGCAGTTGTAGGTAAAAATGGGTTCCTAAATAATAAAAATCAAAAAGCGCCTAAAAATAAAACAACGCTTTTATTTACTTATTTATCTATTTACTTTTAGGAGTAGATACCTAAATCAGTTACCTATAGGAGTAAGTATCTCTATCTATCTATTCTCATCATATCGAGAGCTAAGTCCATCATTTGCTGATCATGATGTGCAGTATACGATCTTTTCTTTTTTTTTTTATCGAGGCCATTTTGCTGAAAAATAAAATAAATAAATATGTATCTTGACAATTACAAATCATCACTTAAAACATTTCCTAAAAAACATCGCTGTCATAAGGCCATCTATGTACTAGGGTTCTTCAATAACGTGGGTGGTAAAGTTGAAATGGAATAAAACAAGTTGTGTATCAGGTATTCACGAAATTATTTTTTATTTGATAGGCCTGAATATTATGTAATATCCCTAAGGATACTAAGGATAAGGATCTACTACTAGATACACATCAAAAACATATTTTTTATTGAAATATTTGTTTCTGTGTACATATGTATGTACACACATAATGTATAGATACCTACCCAATAAAAATGTACCTAACAATTTTTTTATAATAAATAACCGTTGGATGAAATTGGTTTAATATGTAAATATAAAATATACTACTACTACTAAAATGTTAATTGCATTTAAATTAACAATGAAAATACTTATAATCTTTGCGACAACCCTATGGGTAGGCGAAGTTTGGAACATTATGGCCACTCATGTGTCTCCGTACTTAATTTCAATGATAGCAATTTATTCTTAAAGATTATTGACAAACTGATTACATTATAAGAATCTACGATAAATTTACTATATGATACACTTTATAGTATAATATTACCTGTTCTCTGAAAGCGGATACAAACGAAGTTTTTCGCACTTCACTTAAAACACCTCACACCACTGACACTTTCTGATGTAATGATCGCCAAACTAAACGCATTATTGGGTTGCTATCAGCAAAATATTGCCACGACTAAATAGAAATTTGAATGTGGGTGTTTATTTTGTAACTTACTTCTAAGATTTCGGTGATATTGAGAATTTTATAAATTCAGGCGAAGATTAGGCGACTAGGTGAAGTTAGGGAAATCGACGGTATGTTTAAACTTATATTACAATACAACAGATAAGGTCTATTTTCTAGTCAAAAAGTTTGAGTCAATTATACAATAACTAAATTTTAAACAATTTTAAGTAAACGAAAATTTCATAGAATGATCTTGGAATATACCGATACTCAATCTATGGGTACTTGTTATTACTGCAATTATTATGTAGGTAGGTAGTGATTTTATCAATAATCAGACAAGAAATGAGTTTCTTGATTTTAAGTTTAGAAGAGATAAAAGAGGTTCCTTGTTCTTAGATATTAAGTAAGCAGTTTTATCTATGACGAGTCTTTCAAAGCTTCATGAAATATGATTAGAAAAGGAGGTAACGAGAAGTCTTTTGATCAAAGAGGTTACCTACGTTGGCTGTTGACGCTGACGGCAGAATAGCCGCTCACGAATGCCTTAGCCCAAAAAAGAATTTTCATGTGCTTACAGCGCCATCTGCGTTGAGTTTCTCGAATTTCTATTTTATTTTATTTGATATTTTATCCTTAGCACTGATCCTACCGATTCGTATAATAAAACAATGAGATATTTTTTTAGAGGCTCTTAATTCCTGGGTGACACAAACAAAAAAAAACTAAAATAATGCAAATGCAGTTCTGTTTCAGTAAAATGAGCTAGCTAAAAGATTTAAAGTAGTTACCCTCCAGAGCCCATAGATTTTTTCCAAACTCATTATCTAAGAAATAATATTAATACTTTATAGAATTAGATTTATAATCTGTAGATTTTGATACGTTAAAAATAACTTCTAATAATATGCACTATACTAAAGGATAAAAATAATATTTCTTTTTTTAAATTCTTGATTTATTAATTACAAAGAGGGTTTTGTCACACAGGGACGATGTCACACCATGGAAATATGTTCTTTTATTTTATAATTATAATTTTTCCGTGTTTTAAATCTTAAGAAAGTTTTGTAATGTTTTAAGGTTAAGTATCTTCTTTTAGGTACTTAAAGTAGGTATTTTTAACATAATTCCCATTTGCCCCGCTGTATATTTTCCATACAAACTACAGGTCAGTAATATAAAAAGTTGCCACAAAAAACATATGTACTTAAAATATGGCTGTTTGATTTAATATATTATTTATATAAACAACTACCTTTACACGCCATGCGCCAGGGCGTAGCATGTGTTTTTGTATTTTCCGCGGGAACAACTTATTTCCGCAAAAAATAGCCTATATCATAGCCTTCCTCGATAAATGGGCTAATAACACTGAAACAATTTTTCGAATCGGACCAGTATTTCCTTAGATTAGCGCGTGCAAGCAAACGAACAAAACCTTCAGCTTTATAATATTTAGTATGATAACTATTATATAGGTACTGATAACGATAAAATATAATTAAACCAACTAAAACATTTTTGCAAAACAAATAGGTAGGTACTGATTCTGTCAAATTCTGTTAAAGAGGATAGGTTTTAATTATTATTTCCGTATAAATAGATGGAGATGCATATTTGATTTGTTATATTTTTAATATATATATTTTATGATTATTCTACATAAAGAACGTGACGTAACGTGAAGTCGGAGTTCCAATAGTAAATGAAAAGTACAAAAGACCCCATTGCAGATGATTAATTTGATCTTGTTTAAAAGCACAAAATAAAGTAACAACCATTTTTAAGCAGGTTGTTATTGCTTTTGTTTCATTTCAAAAATGGGTAAGGTAAATCGAAAAATAAAAGAAAAAATGCGCCATTTCCTTTCCGCAGGCCGTTACATGGGACAAGTGGGAGATACAAAGGGGAAGGTATCTCCCACTTGTCCCATCTAACCCTCATAAAACATATTAATAAGTTACTGCTTACAAAACTGTAAGACAACGCCTCTAGTCGGTTAGAAAACAAAAGTATCGTGTTCGGGAACACGGCGCTGCGAACCCACTTTAAGTTCACTTAATATTTTTGTGGACAGAACAAAACGCATTCCAAACAATAGATAAAACTTAAAAGCTAATCAGAAGCTATAAAACAGTTTCAATTGTAAACAAATGTCTATAAAATTGACAGTATAATAATACCTAATAGTTGAACATAACTATATTTACAGTTAAAATTATATTTACAATATAATAACAAAAATTATTACATTTAAAAATTCTAATCCACTATCAGTATAGGAAATATCAGATAGTTTTATTTATTCTATATTTCTGACTATATAACGATTTCGTATTCACACGAAATGGGTTCACTTTTTTTCACTAGTGGTCGCCACTATAGAGTGAGCTTTTCAGGCAAAGTTGATGAAATAACTTAGAAATTCCGAAAATTGTCGTTACCATGGACACTTATTGTTTTGTTTCTATCACACGGGTTGATTATTTAGACATTTCGAATACTATACGTTCGCAACACCAGCGCCACTGGCGGCGAATTAATTTAGTCAGTTTCATTTATATACTCTCTGTATTTCTCATTCAAAATTCAATGGGCACTTCTTGCATCACCAATTTATACCCTAAGCTCTGTATCTGATTGTATTTTTCCTGTAAAATATTTAATCTCGGCTGATTCTCGTGCATTATTGGTAATATCGTATCTCCTTCAGTCAGCTCCACTACAGGAGCAGGTATTTCGAAATCTATGGCATTCATATAATCATCATTCTCAGCAATGTTGAAATCATCGAAATACACACTGCTGTGGAGGTTGTCAAAGTGGATCTCTGGTCTTGAGTCGTCAAACGGCATTTCGTCGTGATGGAGTCTAATGCATTTGTGTGTTCGCAAAAGAGAAGGCCAAACGAAGATCTCTTCACAGACTCTACAACGAAGATCTTCACTGTGCATTGTGGCTATGTGTCGCTTCAGACAATAGTTATTGGAGAAGTACTTTGCGCATGTCTGTAAGAGAGATTTATGTATGAGTAGGTCGTTCTGACGAGGCAGTATAATAATCATAATAAGTAAATATTTCCGGACAATCTATGCAACAACATCTAGCCCCGCGGTAAGCTCTAGGCTTGTGTTACGGGTACTAGACATCTGATATACATAATATAATAGACATACATAGTTAATAGTTAGTATTGGAAGTATCTCTAAAGTGAAAAATAAATAATGCATAAATATAGTACAACAATATTGCTAGACAATCGACAAAGCAACAGAAATAACATGCTAAGGTATTATTGGTGCTCTTCCAGTTGAATTTGACTGGTTCTGAACGTGGCGCGCTTGAGCGTCTGAGCAGTCTCTGTCTGCCTTAAGTGTATTTTCAAGCGCTGAATTTATGTAATAAGAAACTGATCAGTTTTAACAGAAGTAATATAACGCATAGCATTAATAGTTGATTAATTATTTTTTTATATAATCTATATAAATAAAAATTAATTGTTGTTCGTTAGTCTGATTAAAACTCGAGAACGGCTGAACGGATTTATCTTATCTTAGTCTTGAAATGTTCGTGGAGGTCTAGGGAAGGTTTAAAAGGCGAGAAAAAATTGAATAATTGCCGGGAACTTTTTTTACCCGTGCGACGCCGGGGCGGGCCGCTAGTTGATAATATTTTTCTGCATGAACTTTATATCCCTTATTATAATTTATGGTTAGGGAGGCGAATAGGGGAATTTTCGGCAATACTCGAGCGTGGCAGTTTAAGATATGAGAGATACCTTAGACCTAATAGAACAACCTTGTAAAGTATTTAGGTAGTGACGCACGCCTAGAATAGACGATCAGATTAGTAAAAAAAAATTGATAGTCTGAAATACTCGAGCGCGTCAGATTAAGATATTGGGGGTTGATTTTAGTGTTTGAAGACTAAATTTAACTAATCTGACGATAAGTCCTTGACGCCGCCGAGTTATAGGGTCGCGAACTTGTAAAAAAAAACGTTAATCCGGCATTCTCGAGCGCGATGTTTTTATTTATTATTTTGAAGAATATAATCTAAAACTTACTAAAAATACAAAATCTGCCGGTTTCCGCATGACCGGAAGTGTGGAGGAGCCATTTCGTCTTCCTAAGAACGCGTTACGGCATATAAGTCGCGAACGATCCATTTTACAAATAAAAAAGTTTAAATAAACAAAAAAGGTAATTTTATTTTACACAAAAAAGGTCTCAAAAAAAAAAACAAAAATCACAAAAAAAGAAACTAAAAAACCTTTTACGGTCAGATTAAGAGAACCCACCAACATTTTTGTCAGATTAAACAAATATGCTTTCAGGATACCGAGATAAACCTCCCCTATGAAAATCTGACGCGCTCGTGTATTTAAAAAAACTTTTTTTTTTTGCATTTTCAAAAATTCATAGTAACTTATTGTCACGCCGAAATCGTCAGTTTTTTTAAAGGGAGCTTCCTTGGGGCCTACTTAACACCCCTTCCAAAAATCTGACGCGCTCGAGCAATTTTTTTTTTTTTGCATTTTTGATTACTTTATATGCCTACCCCCCCACGCAAACCGGCAGATTAGTATACCGTTGTTATCAGAGGCACTCGGGGCATACGTAGTATGAATATCTGACGCGCTGGAGAATGCCCAAGTAACTGTTTTTTTTAACATTTTGAAAAACCGTACACGCCAAACCCACCGCTAAAATGGTTTTTGCCATACGAGCTTTTCTTTTCGAAATTATTTTATCTTTCTCTCTCTCTCTCGGTCTCGACGGCGCCGTTGAATTACGCCATTTAGCTACCTCGCCTCCCTAACTATTAGCTAAGAAGTTTTTTGCGCTTAAAAATTGTTTTCTTTTCAAAAATTATGTTAACTTATAGATCTATTCTATATTTATCTTTAGATTATCTATTTCTAAAGTTTAGCTTTCTGGCATGTTTTGGCTCGCAAAAAACACTACAATATAATAAGTTGTCAGTACAAATGTTATCAACTTTGCATACTAATATATAAATATTATTTTCCTGCCTTTCTCATTTACCATCATGATTCGTTCCCAAAGTTAGTTGTACATTAAATGAGCGTATGTATATATATTCATATGTATTTTTTGTAATTATATTTTATTTTAGCTACAGAATCATTGAGTCAAGTTAAATAACAATATTCAAAAGATCATAAAAAAGTTCTCATACTTTGTATTTTAAGTGTGTTGGATATATAAAAAAAGATAAAAATATAAAAGCTTTTTAATTATGCCAAAAAACCTTAATTCCCATTTGTCAACAATGGGGCTAATGGGAAATATTAATAAAATTTATTTATTCGGGAATTACGCCAAAATAATTAGCTCCTCAAATATAAGGTTTTTACCAAATATTTACTAACTACATAACAATCTAAATACTATACAAATCTCTTTTCGCTGAGCTTCTGATAAGAAAAGTAGGTACAGTTTAACATGTAGGTATTTTTATTAATTTATCTTATCTTAATTTAATCATAAACAGGCATATTATCAGCAAAATATTTTGCACTATAAAGTTATCAATTCTACTTAAAGCTCTTTTCAATGCAAAATTTAAAAGATCTAAGCCAGTATGTATACGCACCTCACACTGGTGTCTAGACAACAACGTCTTTCTACTCTTTGGATCAACTATAGCCTTTCTCAATGCATGTGGATTCATATCAATTTCAATATCTATGTACTCTGGAGGTTCCACGGACCCTTCTAAATCCAACCTTTGTAACACAACTTTAGGTTGAAAATGCAAAGGCAATTTCTCATTCACATTGTATGTTTTCGTTTTAACCTTATCCACATCCTGTATCAAAAGTTTGCGCAAAATACTTTGATCTGTCATTTCATTATTGTTAGTTTTCAAGAAATGAGTCCACTTGTGATGTAGCATCACTTGTTCTGTTGGAAATTTCTGCATGCAGACTTCACAGAAATAATAGTCTTTGTACCCAGTCATAGCTCTGTTTTGCAAATCTGGTAAGATGGAAATGTGCTGTTCAATTGCCATTTGTTCGACAGAGCTCTCGTTACAAAAATTGCAGACATATAATCGCTCATTGCCAACTTTTAGTGTAGAGTAGAGGGTTTTAGTACATATTTTTTTATGTAGGAATGCTATGTGATGGGCGATAGCACATTTTTGTGTGAACTGATCTCGACATATGTCACAGATTAAATAACCATCACCATGGTCGTAGCTATGGTCTTTTAAATACATTCTGCTGTAGAAGGACAATCCACACTCCGGACATGGGTGCAGCTTGATAACTCTGCATACAGTTTGCCTGTGCTGCATATATTTAGCTTTGTTCGGTAACAGTAAACCACAAGAATCACAGTGCAGTTTTATATGGACTTTGAAAATCAAACGTTCGGCAAAGTTCCTATTACAATAGTTGCATATGTAGCATTTACGCTTTTTGTGTTCCCGCTTGGTGTGTAGCTTCAGTGACCTGTAACTTTCAAATATTTTTGGACACTTACGGCATTTGTGGTATTCTCGTACTTCATGGATTACAATGTGATCAGAGAATGAAACATGCTTCATAGGTTTGCTGTTTATGCAGATAATGTGCTTCTTTCTTTGATGGTTAAGCAGTTTCTTTTCACTTTCATAACATTTGTCACAAATCTTACATCTGGAAGCCATTTCGTTGTCGGTGCAGCTGGATCGTTCGGAATTTGAACGTGATAGCTTCCTGTTCCTGCGGAAGGAAGCTCTTAAACTCGTGAGGTTGTCCCGCGTGAGTCTCACGATACATTTTTGTGATAGTCGCTCCTTATGTATGTCATTTTGGAACTGTTTAAATTCCTTGTTTGGCTCGTTTAAAGGCGATTCAGAACGGCTTACCGAGCGGTTCAGATACGGACTTATATCAAGGTATTCAATTGCAACGTACGGTATCTTTACATATGAAGAAAACACTCGATCGGGCGGGAACTTAAGTTTTGGCTGTTCCACAGTAGTATCTTGCTGAAAAGCTTCTCCCGAAGTTTTTGGTATAACTTCGTCCACAACGTTAAGCCCATCGCAGTTATCAGACATGGGGTGAGTAAAATAATGATGGAAATAAACAAAATAAAAGGAAAACTAAATTCTTGGGTAAAAACGTCAACAATGCGTTTTTGACACGGACGGACACAGCAAAAGCCGATTCTTGGTAGAATAGAATCTGAGAAAGTAAAAGACACAAAAAAAAAAAGGAATGTTAGTATAACATAATAGAGAGGCTCTGACAGCTTCGAAACCGTATATTTTCCGACATTTATTTGCCATGCCTGTTGACATTTGTTTGAATGAACTGTGTAAGTACTACACGATCTCCCCACTCCAGCCCTCCCTCTATCTGTCACTGTCAGTCAGTTTCAGTTTTCCAACGAAATCACGCAATTCAATCGCTCGCTTCGCCTTGCAAAAATCTAAGATAAACAAATTAAATTTTAATTGGAAGGCGCTCGAGTGCTATTATGTTTCCGCCGACACGCATTCGCAGCTGCCTTCCAGTCATGAATCCGCTGTTCAAACAGCGCCTCCGGCCTCACCGACCGTTCCGTCAAACATCGACGCTCCATCATCAAACAAAGGCTGTTCAGCTGCAACGCACGAAGTGGATGAATCTGCGTTCTATATTCACGCGCTGGGTGCCGCTCAGTAGTGTGATGTACGTCGGATGGTGCTACATCCGCGCAACGATCAATTATGAGTTCTCGCAAGTGGAAATACGTTTTTATGAAATGTTTCCTTTCCGTGTTACCAGTCGGCTTTGGGGTAAGATTGCGGCCTGTGAATTGCCTGTCTCGGTTCGAGCATTCGTCTATGGTACGTACTCGAGACTGTTCAATGTAAATATTGACGATGCTGCAGTCACAGACTTGACTTACTACAAAAGTTTATCTGCATTCTTCACACGGCCTCTACGAGAAGGTGCGAGGTATATTTCGCCTGGACCTTGCGTGTCTCCCTGCGATGGTACAGTGTTAAACTGTGGTCCTGCTGATACGGACAAGATTGAGCAAGTAAAGGGTGTAACATACAGTTTAGAAGAATTTTTGGGAGAGAATACATGGTCAAAACAGAAGAACGCGAACTACTATCAGTCATTACTACAGAATAAGGATAATATATTACATCAGTGTATTATTTACTTAGCTCCGGGGGATTATCATAGATTTCACACACCCTGTGATTGGACGGCAACATTCCGAAGGCACTTTTCTGGTAAGCTGTTATCTGTGAATCCCTGGCTGGCCCAGTTGATACCAGGTCTGTTTGCGATGAATGAGCGAGCTGTATATGTTGGAGAGTGGCAACACGGCTTCTTCAGTATGACAGCGGTTGGAGCAACAAATGTAGGTTCAATTGAAATATTCCAAGATCCAGATCTAAGAACAAACACAAAAGGAAAACGAACGAGAATAAGCGAACAGGACTTAGGACAGGTAGATTTGAAGAAAGGTGACTTGTTCGGTCAATTTAATATGGGTAGTACAATTATATTGCTTTTCGAGGCTCCGAGAGACTTTAAATTTGATATGGCATCAGGGGACAAGGTTTTGGTTGGTCAGTCTTTGACAGCTGTCAAAATGCAGGCCAGGTGACAAGGGGAAATATTAGATTTTATGCAAATAGCCATACTCTGTGCAATACTTTTGTTGCTGTAATAGTGTATTAGTAAGGTCACCTGTGCAATTAATTGGGAAATGTGGCATCTTAAGTATCCTAATTTATTTGATTATATAATTACCCTCTCGTAATTACAAGTGCATTATCATTTTGTAGTAAAATTCTCATAGCGACTAAAGAATTCCACCTGACATTATTTTTATTAACTGCCCCAGATTGCAAATCGATAATTTGATGATTTGCATTTCTTTGTAACATTAACACCTAATTAAAATGATCATTTATATTTTAATGTTGCTATCTCGTAGTTTCTTTGTCATCTTCGCATTTTTTCTTTGTCTTCTTAGCGGCAATATAAACCTTGTAAATTAAGTTTTATTACTACTGCCTTGCCTAAATATAGTCTATGGCTCAATGTAGGCTAAAAACGCACCTTTTCTTATCTGCCAGAACGCAAAATGGCGTTCAACTGAGTATCATCTTTTTCACTTTGTAATTTTATTTAACTTGACACTGGCAAACTGTCGCTTCAAGCGCAGAGTCCATTTAAAAGAAATTTAATTGAATCGTAGTTTTCCGGGAATACTCAGGTCTAAGGAAGAGTTAAATATACTTGATATTCGACTATGATACCCTAGTAGGGTATCAATATGTAACTTCGTATTTCTTTCCTGGCATCTCAGAACATTCTTGTGAAATATATCGTTTTAATTACTATGAATGTTGCATAACGAAATTTTTTTTACCAAGTCTTAGGGCTTACTTAACAAAATCCTAGTATACTAAGCAATGGGTAGTTTAGCTTATGATAAGTCAAGAGCTATCTCACTATATCTAAGATTTTTAAAATCAAAAAATGAAATAAATGATTTTGTATCTTGTCAAATTGTGACAGGGAAACAGCTGTACATTTTAACTATTGTCTAATTTTACTCGAAGACAATTTTTATTAGAAGTATTATATTAGTAACATAATTTTCATTTGAAATTTGGTTTTTATTTTTCGATGTTTGCAAACGCCATGTACATAATATAATGTACAGGTGGTCGTTACGGCCGAAAAGATTTTAATGGAAACCGCGGCTTGGCAATATGGATAGATTGTCCGTAAATATTTATTATTATTATTTGCTGAAAGCTGCGGGCTCTATGCCCAGTAGTGAACGTCTTATAGCTGAATTTATATGTTTTTCCCAAATAAATATTTTGGAATTCATAAATAGATTTTGCCTCGTTGGTATATTACTCGTTTTAGAGAATATTGATAAAAGTTTGAATATACAGTGTTGCTAGGAGATTAGTAATTTCTTATTGATTAAAATGAAACCAGCACACAAGTTTTATAATTAGCTTAGACATCAAGCGTCGCCTACAGTACTAGTTAAAAACTATGCTACGAAGGTAAGGGTCGATACCCTAAATTCACGCGACGTTTATAAAAAAATAATAATAACTCATTATGTAATTAATAAACGATGGAATACTTAAAATAAACAAGGGCCTCGGCTTTGCGCGGGTAATTATTTAAAATTGTTTTCCCGGGAATCATTTGATTTCTCTCGGTGTTAAAACCATCATTGGACTTCTACGAAGATTTAAAAAATAATTGGCCAAATTTGTCCAGGCGTTGTTGAGTAATGCGCTTAACAATGCATTTTGCGATTAATTTTTATATTATAAATGACTTATATTTTAATTTATCATTGTTTTTAACAATATTTCGACTTAAAACGGGAAACATACCATGATTTGATGGTTTTTGAGTTCATGGCGCGATCATGGCGCTTGCAACAGCGTCGAAATATCGGAATACTCAAAAACCGTATAATCATGGTCTCATAATAAACATGTTGCTCGTTTTAGCTCATAAATTATACATTTGACTTGTACCAAAAAGTTACTTAATAATATATTACTAATCGGTTAACACATTTTACGAACACAATAATTTATTTATTATTTCTGTGTTAAAATTATGAGTAATGTTGAGTTATGAAAAATGAGGCTAAATTACGTTGAGTACCTACTAGGTACTCAGATAAAATTTGAGGCTTGATAAAGTTAATATTAGTAGGTCAACAAAACGAAATACCTATATAATTTTGTGATTATCTTAAATATAAAATTCTCGTGTCACGGTGTTTGTAATCCCCCTAAATGTAAAGGATTTAAGGGTGCCTGTTTTTTTTTCTTTGTGAAACAACATACAAAAATACGTACAGCCCTGAATTTTTACCCGTATACGCTCTACGATTCGTATCTAGGTGATACGAAGTTCATCAGCTAGTTATTATATATAATTTGTGTTCTATAATAATATTATAAAGATATTTTTTTTCTATTAATTTATTTCAATCTATATAAATAAAAATGAATTGTTGTTCGTTAGTCTGATTAAAACTCGAGAACGGCTGGGCTGATTGAGCTGATTTTGGTTTTAAAATGTTTGTCGTAGTCCAGGGTAGGTCTAAACGGTGAGCAAATAAGGAAAAATTGCCGGGAACATTTTTTTACCCGTGCGACGCCGGCGCCGGGGCGGGCCGCTAGTTTTATAATAAAAGTGTTCTCTTCCCATCCATCCATTGTTTGTTAGATTGAACACGCTAATCAGGCACTAATGATCTTATTTCCAAACTTCGCGTGGTGAATTAAGGCCTAATCTCTCTCGTCAAGAGAGAAGTCCCTGTGTCCCAGCAGTGGGAACGTTAATAGGGTGATGATGATTATATGTTGGATAGACCATATCGAGGAAAGGCTGCTTTTTACTGCGGTAATATCCATAAATACGAGCAACGCCGCGATTTGATAATCTAGTAATATTAAACGATTGTGAATATAAACCATTCTCGAACCCACACACACACACAAAAAATCATCAAAATCGGTCCCGCCGTTTAGGAGGAGTTAATGATTTAATGACACGTACAGAAAATTTATATATATAAAGATTTGCTTAAATTCCGCTTTTTCATCTTGAAATCTGTAAAGTATTATGCCATCAAGAATAACTTACCTTGATCTAATATATAAAATTCTTCTGTCACGGGGTGCGTAATCGAACTCCTCCGAAACGGCTTGACCGATATTGATGAATTTTTTTTGTGCTTATCCGGTATCTATGAGAACCGGTCAACAACAATATTTCATTTTGAAAAAAAAAAAATTTTTCTCCCCATAACTTTTAAACGGCACAACCGATTTTCATGAAACATGGTATAAGAACACTCGCGCCAAACTCACCTTTCATACAAAAAAAAACTAAATTGAAATCGCTTTATCCGTTCGGGAGCTATGATGTCCCAGTCAGACAGACAGACAAACAAGTCAAACTTATAACAACCCTCTTTTTTACGTCATAAGTACGTAGGTAAGTCATCACATTTATTTCGATCCTCGGTGATATTATAATAATTTTCTTTTGACTAATTAAAACTTCATTTGAAATTGACACATCGGTATAAGTTGTTACATCTCTGACACGTCGCCACTTTGAAGATGTTTTGAAACGTTGATTTTGATCACTTACTTTTGCTGTCGACTGTACTTTAAAAGATCAATTGATTGACCTAGTAATGCACTCATTCGGTCCAGTGTTGGGGTAATTGCTTAGGCGACCTTACCCGAATCAACCTAATTCTGTGGACGTCCTGCGCATATTAAACATGTATAGAATAACCAGCATAATTTACGAAAATATAACCCGACTGGGAATTTTATTTGTTTGAGAGTTTGTTTTGGCGCCAAAAATCCGCCATTTTCTTTTCAATTTTGATACACTGTGTCACTTAGTGAAAATTCAAAGCTAACGAAACCTGAACTCAAAAAAAAGCTAAATTAAATTTTTTGAGCCGTTCAATCTGCAGAGCTTGTTTGGCACGCTCTGCAAAAACAAAACATTTATTTCTTTAAAAGCACAGGGCATACATGGACAGTTCAACTAAAAATTAATAAAACTAAATTGTTCAAACAGAAATTATCAAGGAAATAACATTTTATTTATTTTATTTTAATATGAAAACAAACAGTTTTATTAAACTTATTACTAACTAAATTACGTTTACATAGAGTCATACCGACCTTGCGGGCTCCGATGTCAAACAAATCGATGTCATATATATTTGCCAAAGTATTAAACGTAGCAGAAGCTCTTTAGAAATGAATTTTGGCGATAATTTGAAAAACAAAAGGGCGTGTCTAAATGCACGTGATGCCTTGAATGTGTAGTCTATTTGGAACTTTTAACTTTATGTTTCCTAATAGTTGAGGTGAATCAACATCACTTCGCGCGATTTTGCTTAATAATACCACATCTGCAATTTTACGTCTCTCAGTTAGAGGTAAAATATGGTGCCTTTTACATTTAGCAAAATAATTTTCGCCAAAACAATTACATTTGTATTGAAGAAATCGCTTCGCTGAATTGATTCTATCCTATCAATATAGACATCATACCGAGGGTTCCATACCTGGGAACAATACTCTAGAATGCTTCGCACATAAGTACAATACAAAATTTTAATTAGGTACCTTAATAGATGAAAACTGAGAGCTGCTACGGATAACGAAACCTACGGCTTTATTGGCTTTTTTATTATAGTATCGATTATGCTTATCATATATCAGTTCGCTATACATTGTCTTGACAGTTCGCTTCAATGTTTTATACTGAGTTGAGAAGCGAATAGATCAACACAGCTTTATCAGTTTTTACAATTATGAAGTTATTACTATTTTGGATTTATTGCGGATTGAACGGCTCGAAGAATTTAATTTAGCTTGTTTTTTTATAAACTTACATTAGGTATATACATACTCTTGAAAAACAAAACCCGCTTTCTGTCGCAGTCGGGTAATCATAACAGAGCTTCTACCATTAATAAAGGTCAAAGACCACTAGAAGCTTTGGTCATGTTGATTATTTATTAATCAACAATAATGACACATCGCGTGATTCCAATAGGTATACGATAACACTATTCTATTTCCTCGTTTGCTTATCACGCTGTTTGAAAATTAATAATGCTACAGAATTACTCATAGTTTAAGGGAAAGTTCATTAACCCTTTCCCCCCGGGGTTCAGATTTTTTACGAATTTCGGTTTTTGAAGTTTATTATTATAATGAGGTAGGTTAAAGGAAACGCACAGATTTTTTTTAGATTTTTAGTATACCTAGAAGTACTATTTCCAAGACCTATACTTAAAAGTACCGTAAGGAACTTCGTGTTACGTCAATGTTAGGAACTTTGATAGAAACTACATAAGTACTAAGATCTAATATTGACTAGGTAATAATAAAATAGATCGGTTTTTAATTAGATAATTACCTCGAGGTATTTAATAAAACAAATTTTCTAATCATTTGCACACAAAAATACGTTGCAATGCGAACATTTACTATGAGGTTTCGACTGAATCTTCTTCAAACTACAAACTTCACACCTTCCCCTGTTCTCTACAAACGTAGGTCAATAGATGCCTCTGTTACCCAAGCGTACGGCTTTTACAGTGGAATAGTCAGATTTGCGCCATTTCGAAGAGCCGCGTTTTGCACTATTATCAGAAGAAATTCTTCTTTTCTGACTAGCATCTTTCATTGTCATAAAGTCTTGAGTAACAAAATTTTAAAATCTATAACGGTGGTCTGTACGATTATAAGTCCATGAATGATATATGAAATAACAAATGCGATGTCCAGAATTCCCCAAAACAACCTGAGGCACCATTTCGGAGATTTGAGATTTATACAGTACATGGCTCTCAAACGATCAGCTGTATCTACGCTGCCCATATAACTATTGTTGTCTTTGATAGCTACAGGGCTTGTAGGTATTTCCTCTTTTTTAGGTTCAATACCTTACTTTCTGAGAAGCATAATGGTTCCTATGGTACCACAATCTTGTAAATTATATCTCCAATCAATACTATAAATATATCAATCAGTGTGGGACAGTGAGCAAAACAATCTTCTACTTCTACACGTATCTGCTATGTATTCTGATAAAATTGTTCCTAGGGTTCTTTTTTCCCTTCACGGTTTGGTTCAAGCAATCGCTTTTTAGTAAGTTAGATCTGTGTGAAGACATATTTGCAGACGGTAGATCAGTCCGAACGGTATTAGAGATGTGGGTGCCTGATTTATAGGGAATTTCAAAACATCTTCAATTTGACGGCAACGATGGCGGAACTTTGGCAAAAACACTGGCATGAGATCTTTCAAAAACCTCATAGAAGCCTCTTGAGTGAGGGTACTTGAAAATTTTCCAGTTCATCGTCAGAAACACCTGCACCAGACTCTTCGTGATAGTCTTGTAGCTATTCTAACAACAGGTCTTCAATTAGAGCGGTATTGTTTGTAATATCTATCTCAATGGCTAAACCAATAAGAAAATTGGTCAGAATAATAATATCCCATCAAAAACAATACTTGTCAAAAAAACCAAGTCGCGCAACTCAGTTGTTCTGCGGTAAAAAGTTGTGAGATCCAAGTAAATCCAAGTCTTCAAATTTCGTCTCAAAATTCTTTAATGTTTTATATAAATATATTAAGACTTGGCCATCGCCTGAAAACACGCGTTAATTCTTTAACTTTATTCGGATTTACTTGGATCTCACAACTTTTTACCGCAGAACAACTGAGTTGCGCGACTTGGTTTTTTTGACAAGTATTGTTTTTGATGGGATCTCATTTCTTTTTGTATTTTGTAGACAGTTCTACTTTTTTCCTTTTCGGTACCTTCTACTTATTGTATATTATGTCCATATAATTTTCTTTTTGCCGGTCTAGATTGGATTTATTTATATTTTGCATTGTTATTTCTTTAGTACATATTTCGTATATACGTGGCGTTGCGACAGCGCCCTCTATACCGGTATTTTCTAGATTTTTTTTGTTTTTCCTTGATTCATACACCAAACACTACTTATATTCAAAATTTGAAGCTTCTAGGTCTGCTAGAAGTGCCTTAGAATTTTGATGATCGGTGAGTCAATGAGTGACAAAATTAAGAAATTTGACCCGTTATAATTCTTAAAATACTGGTTCAAATTAATTGAAATTTAAAATATACCGAGTCTTTACAATGCCTGCATGATTACTGAAAATTTCAGTCTTCTAGTTTTATCCACAACGAAGTTACAGGGGGTCGAAAATGGCCTGAATTGCTTCAAAAAAGGTACGACAGCGCCCTCTATACCGGTTTTTTCTAGATTTTTTAGTTTTTCCTTGATTCATACAGCAATCACTACTTATATTCCAAATTTGAAGCTTCTAGGTCTGCTAGAAGTGCCTTAGAATTTTGATGATCGGTGAGTCAGTCAGATAGTGACAAAATTACGAAATTTGACCCGTTATAATTCTTAAAATACTGGTTCAAATTGAATGAAATTTTAATCATACCGTGTCTTTACAGTCCTGCATGGTTACTGAAAATTTCAGTCTTCTCGTTTTATCCACAACGAAGTTACAGGGGGTCGAAAATGGCCTGAATTGCTTCGAGAAAAGGATGGTACGGCCGTGCCGCTTTTTTGCTCGACTTGGTGGGGGCACTACCGTGCCCCCAGAAAAATCATAAACTCATTCATTTATGATGAAAAAATACCCACTTTATTGAGTATGTGTAATGTAAAAACCCATAATATTTGAGACTGAAATTACCTAATGGTACTTGTAAGTCCGCATCAGTTTTTATCCAATAGTCATATATAATAATGTGAAAATATATTATAACTGCATTTAGATATGTGGTCAATAATATAAACAACGTAAAAAGTAAAAAAACATAACACTTACTAGTAATATTTTATATAAAAAACATCTCCAAATACACAGCTTAGTGAAGTGACAAAATGATCAAGAGGATGTAACTTGATGTTAATTTTTTACTGCAATATTAGGCGGTAATTCAAATAACGCGCTGTGATTGGCTTACGAAAACCGTGCTCTAAAGGACCGTCAGTAGCAGCCAGTTTAAAGTGTTTCCGAACTTAAGTTATTAGACGAAAAATGTGGAGGTACTTCTTAGTACCGTAAGGAGGGAAAGGGTTAAAATATAGGTTTTTGACAATAATATTATGAAAGAAAGAAAGAAAAATATTTATTTGTGTACAAAAATATAACAGAGAACATTATTAAATTAAATTAAACTTAGATTAATGTTTAATTTAATAAAGTTCTCTGTTCTCAAATGGGTCGACACTCAGCATGGTGCTGTATCGGCACGAATGTAGACACAGCGATGGTTTTCAGTGCCGCCCGTCTGGGTGTTGAGCTCACCACTGGCAAAACACACATCATCACCCTATTACTGTTCCCACTGCTGGGACACAGGGACTTCTCTCTTGACATGACGTGAGAGATTAGGCCTTAATTCACCACGCTGGCCAAGTGCGGGTTAGTGAATGTCACATGCCCTTTACACTCTTTTAAAGTTCTTAAAACATGCCGGTTTCCTCACGATGTTTGCTTTCACCGTTAAAGCACGTGTTTAAAGCGCACATAAATTTCTCAAGAAGAAAAATCCAGAGGTGCGTGGCGGGGTTTGAACCCACGACCTTCGGAATGAAAGTCGAGTGTCCTCCCACTTAGCCAACACGGTATTTTTATGGCGGCAACGGCGGCAACTGCCATCACACACGTTTAAAAAAACATATTTTTAATACACATTTAGAACAAAGGCAAACTTTTTAAAATTAAATAACTGCTTATTTCAGTTACACTTCTACATCTTATAAATCACTTGTTCGCCTGGTGTGTTTCATACCCTTTCCGGTTTTTATACCATATTCAAAGCACCTTGTATTAGCCATGAAATTAAAAAAAATAGTTGTATTTATAACTAGTTACCGCCCGCGGCTTTGTCCGTGTTAAAAGTTGTTTTTTACCTTAACTGTGAAATCAGCTATGTCCATGCCAAATTTGACTCAAATCATGTTTTGCCCTCAACAATTGTATTTTCCCGCGAATAGCGGTATTTTACCACGGTAAAAAGTAGCCTATAAGTGATTCTGTTATAAGCCTTATTATTGTGAAGTTTCATTAAAATCTATCAAGTCGTTTTTGTGTGAAAGAACAATTATCAAACTTACATCTCCACATATTTTCGAGGTATTTCGCTTGTAATATTAGTCGGATTATGTCAGCCGTAGGACAAAATACTGGTCCCTGATATCCTCACGATTTTGGTAAAATTCTTTGAGAAGCCTTAACCGAACCATCCGTCCAAATTGTTGGCGGTGACTACTTGTCATATTAAATAACTATAACTGTATTATATAAATTCAAACACTCAGGTCGAATAGAGAACCTCCTCCTTAAAGTCGGTTAAAAAGCCGTAATAATTAACTAAAATCTGAGTAACCTAGCCTAGTTATGGTCTATACACGCTCTTTGCTGAGCAATATATTATAAATTTGTCGCCTCAGCGTGATATTTGTACTGTACCAAATAAAAAAAATATTAAACTGTGTTGTTGCATGTTCAAGGTTTCATACTATATTATGTACATGAATTTAAATATGTACCTATTCATAACTGACTGACTGCTTCAGTGGCGCGGTGGGCGATGGTCCGCTTGCGGCGCAAGTGGCAGCGGGTTCGATTCCCGCCGAGGGGGCGAGTGTTTGTATGTTCTGCAAGCCATTTCTCCTTGGTCTGGGTGTTTAATTATGTATAAAGCAAAATATCTATTTATGTATATTACATTAAGTACATCAGATGTCTAGTAGGTACTGTAAAACAAGCTTAGAGCTTACCACGGGGCTAGTTGTTGTGTGAGTTGTCCGAAAATATTTACTTATTTATACGACAATACATAATGTACCTACCTATAGTATAGTATCTTTTTGCATAACGAAGTCTCATTACAGGCTCGAACGAAGTCTCAGATGTTAGAAGTTATATTGATAAAACTTAAATAGTTCTAATATATTATATCGCTTTGCTTTAGTTGGTAGGCAAATTCCGCAATACTTTAATGTCTATTATGATTTTGTTCCGTTTGCCTAAGCGATTATTCATGTGAAAATGTTTAAATTAATGTATTTATTCTTCTATATAATTACCATGCCATATAATGTTCAAATGACCCGGTTTTGTGAGAGCCCAGTTATTTAGTAAGAGGTCAGTTGTTACAGCGTAAGTTATAGTTAAGCATAGCTTAAATTATTGATAGTAATGCTTAAAGGTGTCGAATATGTCTGTGCTAGATATATGTATTTAGCTGATAAATACAATCTTTAGAAGATTCTTTGTGTATGACGCGTAATAAAAGTGTATTTCATGATTTTTGTACCTTTTGTAATGAGAAGTATTAATTATCAGTGTTATATACAATAGCAATACATACATGTTTATTTATTTAGATAAACATACCGTGTTTTTTTGTAAATTAGATACATAAATGTTGCTAGTTTGTATAAATGTAAATAAATAATTTTATAAATGTTGTGGTGTACGTTTTTTGAGTTCAGAAATATCCTACCTTTCGTCTTCATTCCCTTGATACCTTCTCCGTTCATACCATCATGGTGTGAAGAAATGTGTAAAGAACTTCAATCCGCAATTCGGAATCTGGGGGCACGGCAGTGCCCCCACCAAGTCGAGCAAAAAAGCGGCACGGCCGTACCATCCTTTTCTCGAAGCAATTCAGGCCATTTTCGACCCCCTGTAACTTCGTTGTGGATAAAACTAAAAGACTGAAATTTTCAGTAACCATGCAGGTTTGTAAAGACACGGTATATTTCAAATTTCACTCAATTTGAACCAGTATTTTAAGAATTATAACGGGTCAAATTTCTTAATTTTGTCACTCATTGACTCACCGATCATCAAAATTCTAAGGCACTTCTAGCAGACCTAGAAGCTTCTAATTTGGAATATAAGTAGTGTTTGGTGTATGAATCAAGGAAAAACTAAAAAATCTAGAAAATACCGGTATAGAGGGCGCTGTCGCAACGCCACGTATATACGAAATATGTACCTACTAAAGTAAATAAATCCAATCTAGACCAGCATAAAGAAAATTATATGGACATACCTATATACAATAAGGAGAAGGTACCGAAAAGGAAAAAAAGTAGAACTGTCTACAAAATACAAAAAGAAATGAGATCCCATCAAAAACAATACTTGTCAAAAAAACCAAGTCGCGCAACTCAGTTGTTCTGCGGTAAAAAGTTGTGAGATCCAAGTAAATCCAAGTCTTCAAATTTCGTCTCAAAATTATTTAATGTTTTATATAAATATATTGAGACTTGGCCATCGCACTAAATAATTGAATTAACGCGTGTTTTCAGGCGATGGCCAAGTCTTAATATATTAGGTCCTTACATATGAAATTGGCGTTTTTCGTACTGGCCACTTTAATCACAAATTTCTCCTCTTTGGCATAGAAAAATAAATAGGAAAGAAGGCTCACTCCATACTACGTACAAATCTTACTTAAAACTTATTATCGCTGCTGGTACCCCCTAGTTCCACCTATTATGTTAGATGGCGTTCCACTTATTACTTTTATACTGCCATCTACTGAGCAATGTAGAAACTTATAACTCAGAGCTTATTGGATATTACGTCTTAAAGCGATCAGTAAATTTGGTAACATTGGCAGTGACATAATAGCCTTACGGTATGGAGCTCGACTATCGTGCCAAGGGTCGAGGGATCCAATCCGACAACGGTCAATTAGATTTTTTTTTAAGATTTTTTTTAACGAGCAATAAAAATAAAGGCAGCTTAATTTATTATTTAAGTACCTACATTCAAAGGAGCTCATCTATTAGAGCAAAAATTTAAAAAAATATTTTCAGGTAATTTATTACAGATAAATCAGAATAATCGACGATGAATGCAATGAGTGATAAAAAATAAACAAAAACTTAAGCACATAATGTAAAAAAAATTATATTCTTTTTTGAATGTAATTTGTTCAACAAAATTTTTATTTAATGTGAT
The DNA here is from genome assembly GCA_929108375.1 of Gymnoscelis rufifasciata. NCBI lineage: Eukaryota > Metazoa > Arthropoda > Insecta > Lepidoptera > Geometridae > Gymnoscelis > Gymnoscelis rufifasciata. Next base: position 6,259,773 of record OV815331.1, read on the forward strand.
TTACAATAGTCGTAAATTTTGACGAGCAGAAGATGCATGATTATAATTCTTTTGTGCTTTAAACAAATATTAAATTTGGGTACATACATGAATTTAATGTATCGGTACAGTTTTGCTCAAAAATAATATCTTATAGTAACAATATATTCGCTTTTAAATTAAACTAGCGGGCTGCCCGCCCCGGCTTCGCACGGGTTTTTATTCAACTTTTTCCCCCGTCAATTATTCGATTTTTTCTCGCCGTAAAAACCATCCTATCTCTCAAGTTGGATCGAACTGCACATGGTGTGCGAATTTTATTATAATCGGTTTAGTGGTTTAGGAGTCCATTGAGGACAAACATTGTGACACGAGATTTATATATATTAAGATTAAGATAATTGTATTATCTATCTTTATATATATAATTCTTCTGTGAGTGTGTATGTCACTGAACTTCTGTCAAACGACTGGACCGATTTTGATGAAATTTTTTGTTTGTGTTCAAGGGGATCTGGGAATGGTTTAGATTCACAATTTCCGGGAAAATTTTATACCCGTGCGACGCCGGGGCGGGCCGCTAGTTTTTTATAAATTTCATCATAAGAATTCATACAAGAACTGACATTTGTCAAACGCTCGTGTGCGTCAAAATGAGCATGTGTTTGTTTTCTGTCAACGTGTGCGAGCGTAATGACACTGTATCTATTAGTAACCTTGTATTTGTCGCTTCCTCACTCCCTCCCGGCACAATTCTTTGTATACAGAAAAGCAACAAAAACGACTCCAGTACTGACTCCTCTAAACCTAAAAGTAAGATAACAAAATTATGATTTATTTTTTTCCGACATTGTATACCTAAATTAACATGATTCACAAGAATTCACATGTTTTTTCTGTAGACTGGCATCACAATGTCAATTTGCAATGTACGTTAAGCGTTTCCGCCATCTACCGGAATTAAGTATCAACAGCATGTTGCCTTTCGAGCAAAATTATGCTGATTACGAACAAGTTAAATAACGTAAAGATTGATGAAAAATAATCTAATATTTATTTGTTATATTCAATTGTTATTTAGTGAAATATTATATTTTAACACTAAAACATTGTTATAACATAAAAGAAAATAGTAAAATTCAATATATTGTCGTCTTCCGCATTTTATAATTTCAAATGAGCATTGTGTCGCCATCTATCAATGTTTTTTAAATACTCTGCAACTTTACAAAGAGTTGGCCTTCTATCCTATTTATTTTTCTATGTCTTTGGTAAGGAATTCCAAATTCAAATTTGTACAGCTATAGACTCATGTATTTGTGCTTCGATGATCGTCATTCATTTGTTTTTTTTCTTCTGTTTTTTTCTGTTTGCGTCACTCATTTTACAAAATGGAAAACTTAAAATATCGCATTATTTACGAGTACGAGTTCCGCCGTGGCACTAGTGCTGCGGAAACAACTCGAAGGGTGAATGATGTGTATGGCGGTCGTGTTGCAAAAGAAAACACAGTTCGTTTTTGGTTCCAACGTTTTCGTTCTGGAAATTTCGACTTGCAGAACAAGCCCCGTGGACGGCCTGAGACTCAAGTTGATAATGAAGAGTTGAAGGCTATTGTGGAAGCGGATCCATCGCAAACCACGTCCGAGTTAGCTGCAGGCTGCGGTGTTAGTGATAAAACTGTTTTAATTCACTTGAAGCAAATTGGGAAGATTAAAAAGCTTGAAAGGTGGGTACCTCACGAATTGACTGAAGCAAACCGGCAAACGCGCGTCGACTGCTGCGTTACATTACTAAACCGGCACAATAATGAAGGTATTTTAAACCGAATCATTACCTGTGATGAAAAATGGGTTCTTTACGATAATCGGAAGCGCTCAGCGCAATGGTTGGATCCTGGCCAGCCAGCCAAATCCTGCCCCAAGCGAAAATTAACCCCAAAAAAGTTACTTGTAAGCGTTTGGTGGACTAGTGCCGGTATTGTTCATTACAGTTTTCTCAAATCTGGCCAGACTATTACGGCTGATGTCTATTGTCAGCAATTGCAAACCATGATGGAAAAGCTAGCGGCTAAACAACCTAGGCTGGTCAATCGCTCCACGCCACTGCTGCTTCACGACAACGCTAGACCACACACTGCGCAACAGACGGCTACTAAATTAGAAGAGCTTCAATTGGAAAGTCTAAGACATCCTCCGTACTCCCCGGACCTTGCTCCAACAGATTACCATTTTTTTCGAAATTTGGATAACTTCTTGCAAGGGAAAAAATTCAACTCCGATGGGGCAGTCCAAATCGCCTTCAAAGATTTTATTGATTCCCGTCCGACTGGTTTTTTTAGTAAAGGGATCAATGAACTACCTATAAGATGGCAAAAGTGCATAGAAAATAATGGTTCATACTTTGATTAATTAAATATATTATATTAAAAAATATTCGACTTTTTGTTCCTCCCATACAAAACGCCAATTTCATATGTAAGGACCTAATATTTATATAAAACATTAAAGAATTTTGAGACGAAATTTGAAGACTTGGATTTACTTGGATCTCACAACTTTTTACCGCAGAACAACTGAGTTGCGCGACTTGGTTTTTTTGACAAGTATTGTTTTTGATGGGATCTATTTATCTTCTTACGTGTAAAAAGTTGGAATCTTAAGAAACTTGGACACATGAAGAAACGACTAGAACTATAAAATAAAATAACATTCTTCAAAAATCTAATTTTAATATAATCTCAATCGTCGAAGAAGTTACATTATAATGTAAAATCCTTAATGTGCAATAATTCATCACTTAAACAATCCTTTTCCTTAAGTCTTTTAAGACTGATCAAAATAAAACAACCTTAAAATCATGATAAATTTACAATGATTTAAATACCATCAAGAAAGAAACTAATATCACTCTTCGCCTACAGTACTTAATTATAGTTGTTTAAAATGTTAGTTTAAATACATCGTAAAAGCCTAGATCGAGGCACAATTGTGAACTAACGCGATTTTAAATGATTATACAAGGTGTTTCCTTTATGGTATATACTGCGGAAAGAGGGTGAAAGGCACGCACCAGACGAACATCCAAATCCAATATCAGTTGTAAATGTTTTTAAAGACTGGATAAAGTGAAAAAAAAAGTGTTTATTTAGTGATTATTTATTGATACTCAATTAGATAGGTTTTACTTTAGTTAACACCTCTCAAAGTATACAATTAAAATAAAAAATGTTGGTTTATGGCTATCATGCTCTTCCCTTAGAGAAGGTACAGAAGGCTTTCCTAAGGTTTCTCTATAGGAAAGTCTTTGGATATTATCCATATATGTACCCTACGAAGTTCTTGCTGGGATGCCTCGGATACAACTCCCTTAGTACTCGAAGATCATATGAACAAATTATTACCTTCTGTAAGATCGCACGAAACGCAATTGATGCCGTTGACCTGCACAATGAACTTCTTCGACTCTACGTCCCGAATAACTACATTCGGGGCAGGAGCCACAGGCTCATGGCTAAACCCCTATGTCGCACGGTCGCGCGCGCGCAATCCCCACTGCCTCGCACTCTGAACTCTCTCAACAAGATGATAGCTATCTATCCACATGTTGACATATTTGATGATAATTGGAAGCTATTTATTAAAATTGTTTGTCATTTTGTGAGATAGATCTGTGATGTGTATTGTTTTTATTTTTAATTAATTTATATTATGTATTATTATAATAATTTTTGGTTAATTTATTTTAATTTTAATAATGTAATTGCATTTTAGTATTAATTAATTAGTGTAAGTGGTTATTGTTAACCGTCCTAATTAAATAAAAAAAAAAAAAAAAAATCATTCACGAGAAAATTGGATCTATAGATTTACACTTTAAAGATTTTTTCGACAAATGGGCTTTCAAATCGAAAAGTTGTAGAACAAAATGTTCGTCTGGTACGTGCCCTTTACCCCCTTTCCGCAGTATATAATATACCATAAAGGAAGCACCTTGTATAACTGGTATATTGTTATACTGGACAATATGCCAGCAATACATAATATACAAACAAGCTGAAATTTAGAAAAAATATAATCCGACTGCGAATAAACATTTTAGAAAATTTTAATAGTCTAAAAGCCAATTAACACGTTGAACGCCACGTGGCCTACCATGTGGGCCAACCTATATAAGGCTGTTGAGGCCTCCACGAAATCACATATTTCCTATTTTTTGTAATTTTGTTTTATTGCATTAAACGATTTAAAATATGTTATTACTAGCTGTGCCCCGCGGCGTTACCCGCGTTATAATGGATTTTCCCGCGGAATGACGTTTTCCCGCGGTAAAAAGTTCTAGAGGCTCTAGAGATTCTTTGTACCAAATTCCATTTAAATCGGTTCAGTAGTTTTTACGTGAAAGAGTAACAAACATCCATACATCCATACTTACAAACTTTCGCCTTTATAATAGTAGTAGGATGCACTGTACACTAAAACTTGGGCTGTATTCTTCCCAAAAATCACTAAAAACCGTAACTTCATCCACGGGTGTCTCCGGTGGCCGCAATGGAAGGATTTGCATTTTTCCTGCCGAAAGGGCCGCGGGCCCACCCGGCGCAACACCCGCGTGCCAAAAAAAAAATGAAAACATGATAAAAGATACTATATTTATCTCTTTTATTTACCAGCAAACATCCTTTTATCGGTTTTATATTAACATAGTTTATTTGGTGAAATTGAGAACAGCTCTAAAAGTTAAAGAAAATCTTAAATAAATTATAAGTTCTTTGCGACACATAAGAACCAAGCGGACTGAATGATATACAGGGCCACCTGGCCAACTTCAATAACATTTTAGTATGATATCTGAATCTCGTGGCCTGTAAATCTCGTTCGAAACGAACTCCTGATTTCGCTAACTGGTGACCAACATGGCCTGAACAGTACAGTATGATTTGGTCCCCCAAGGCTCAAATGAAAAGACTGCTTTTTTGCGTGGCGTTCTACGTGTTGAGAAAGGTTGTTACACAACTTTGATGCAATTTAGATCCTAAACAAAACTTCACATGGCATAGTTGACTTACTATTTTTTATTTTTGCAAAATGGCGTCTAGTGTTCGCCATATTGAATGTTTACAACGTCATGTCTTTAGCGAAACTCTCCTACGAGGAATCGATTGACGTGTGAATCATAGAAAAATGCGACAAAAGAACATAACATATATAGACTGTTAAACACATCACCACTCCTTTGGGTTGCGCAGTCGGTTAAAAACTCTAGTGCATCGTACAAATAAGCCAAAAATACTCTTTTGTCAAAGGACTCGTCATAGACAAAACTGCTAACCTCCAATCAAGATACTCTTTTCTCTGTTTACTGTCTATGATCTGCCCTCTGGGGCAAGTTGCGGTAATATCCCCAATTATGAATAACTTAATACAGTTCAAACTAACATTCCAACTACAAGCAGACACAAAAAATCTCTTCGCTTAACAAATCAATAACTTATTCACTTTGAAATCAACGGACATCGCTCAATGACTTAAAACAACTTCATATTGCTCCGCATCATCTTCATAGAGGACCTCCTCCTCATAATCATCGTCCTTCCTCTCTATCATCTCCACGGCATTGATCTGCTCCTCAAACTCCCCCCGGGCTAACATTTCAATGTCAGTCTTCAAATTATCTATGTCCGTCTTCAACGGACCGAGCACGTATGACTCGAGACCGTTCTTCAAGACTTCCACGCTGTCAACTTGGGCAGCCACTCGTTTCCTTGGGTTGGGGATGACTTTCTTCTTGGACATTAGTCGTTCTTCTTCTTTCAGCTTTCTGTTCTTGCTTTTGTAGGGAGTTGGTTGTTTTAGGTGTACCGTTGTGACGTGGAGCTTCATGGAGTTGGACTGCGTGAAGGTTTTCGCGCACATTGGACATTGGTAGGGCTTTTCTCCAGTGTGTACCTGGAGGGAAAAGGCTTATTTAAATAAATATATCCGGACAATCCACACAAAAACGTCTAACCCCGTGGTAAGCTCTAAGCTTCGCACGCAGGATTCGAACCTGCAGCTCCGGGAAAGCGCCCCGACTTGCTACCATTTACAAAAGCGCGTCAACCGCGTGATAGGTCGAAATCGTTCTACACTAGAAATATACTAGCTAGTGTTACGATTACTAGAAATATGATACTTAATATAATAGACATACAATAGATTTATTTTTATGTATATTAACTTTTTTAAATACTCAACCGATTTTCATCAAACAGTCTAAGACCACACGCGCGTAAGTGTCTTTTAATAAAAAAACTAAATTTAAATAGCATCATTCATCCATGATGCCACAGAACGACAGACACGTCAAAATTATAACACTCCTCCTTTTCGGTCGGGGGTTAATAAAGCATAAAACACAAGCAACGCTGTGGGGTTTAACCCTCTGAATCCTTACACGTGAGCTGGGTGGTGCTAAGTACAGTCTCTGGTGGGAGGCTTCGGCCGCGGCTTGTCACCACCCTCCGGGCTGGGCCAGTGCGTGAAGCGATGTTTTCGAGTTTCGTAATGTGGTTTCGAAGCCAACTACCTTCTAGGTCTTCATGCCCCATCTTAGACCACATCGTCACTTTACACCAGGTGAGATTTTCTGGTAATTTAAGCTAGTTAATTCAAACAGATATGTTACCCGTTCATGCCGTAACAGAGCTGCCTTGTTGCTGAAGGCCTTGGGGCACTGAGGGCACTGGTAGGGCCGCTCACCCGTATGCGTGCGCACATGGATCTGAAACAACATCCAAAATAAGCCTTTTATTTCCTATCATAGTGTTAAATAAATAAATATCTCCGGACTAATCACACAGCATCACCTAACCCCAAACTAAGCAGAGCTTGTACTATGGGTGGATATACTACATACATTTTTTTTTGTAAATACATACCTATGATACATATAAAACACCTAGACCCGAAACCAGAAATGATGTTTAAATAGTTAAGAATCATTTGTACCGTCTTTCTGTAAAATAAAATAGAATAAAGAATTTTAATTTGGTCCCTTATGGTGTTTCCATAGCATAAAAGTTAAGTTTTCACTATATTTAGTTAACAGAGACAAGTACAAGAAAAGGCTTGATATAGTATGGCCACTGAGAGAATGCGTTGATCACGACCAGTCAAAAACACAATCTAAGAAGCCAGACTAGATTGGATTCTATTTAGGTATTACTATTATTTTAGATTTAGTGTGCCTGTAAATAATGTTTTAAACCTACATTTTAGTTTAACACTATGGAATAAAATACGTTTTTTTAAATACCAGTTTATAAACCATGCACGATGATACATCTCCCATCACTAGATAGGTCGGCATGCCCATTAAGTATAACAATGACAGCTATCGTCTGTACTATTAGGAAATTCAGGACTTGAAAGGCGTGATTTTAATGACAGCTGTCAGGAACGCAATCTAAGAGCGGCCAGGCTATAATCATACAAACCAGCTTGAGGGACAACTAACCATACCTATCTATTCGTCGACTTAAAAAACGTCGAGATATTTTTGACCAATAGTGAAGGGCCTGCCTCAATGGAAGCAGTGCTTAAAATACAAGCAGCACACATCTCATCTGTTTATAGTCTAGTACGACTGATTGCAAGATACAAATCATCATCATCCCCCTTAACGGTCCCACTGCTGGGACACAGGGACTTCTCTCTAGGCGAGAGAGATTAGGCCTTAATTCACCACGCTGGCCAAGTGCGGGTTGGTGAATGTAGCACGATACAAATACAAAAAAGAAAAAAAAAAGATAAATATTTAGTTAAAATAATTCTAGCATAGTGTATTACAAATTTGACAAGGCCTCTTTACAGCTGCTTCTACATGCTTTGACAAAGCGACTGTTCAGCTGCAGCTAATGAATTATTTTAATTATGTTTCTATTAATTCACTGACGTAAGTATTTTTTCATGTCCCAAAAGTTAAATAAATGAATTGAATTATACATGGTATAACATCTGCCCCCCCCCCCGGCGGGAATAGAACCTAGCAAAATTACCGCATCTCAGTTTTTAAATAGCACTAGTTTAAACCTTTGTGGTTTTTTGTTGCTATATAAGTGTTAAATTAGTGTTAGACTGCCTCAGTGGCGCGGTGGGCGAGAGTCCGCTTGCGGCGCAAGAGGTAGCGGGTTCGATTCCCGCCGAGGGGTCAAGTGTTTGTACGATCTACAATTTCTGGTTTCGGGTCTGGGTGTTTTCTATGTATCATATGTATGTATTTACAAAAAAAAAATGTATCTATGTAGTATATCAGTCACCTAACACCCATAGTACAAGCTCTGCTTAGTTTGGGGTTAGGTGATGCTGTGTGAGTTGTCCGGAAATATTTATTATATTTATTTATAATAAAAAATATGTATCTATGTATATTATATTAAGTACCTATATCAGATGTCTACTACCCGTAACACAAGCTAAGAGCTTACCACGGGGCTAGATGTTGTTGTGTGGATTGTCCGGAAATATTTATTTTATTTATTTAATAAAGATGTTATTGTAAAAGAAAAAAAAAAGGAATTTTATATCGCTTGAAAATGTATAATTACGTAAGCAAAGCCGCGAACGGGCAGCTAGTTATGTTACAACGTTGTTACCTGTAGGAACAGCGGCATGGTGAACGCTTTGGGGCAGATGGAGCACTGATAAGGCCTTTCTCCCGTGTGCGTCCGTTGGTGATAGCGCAGAGCCGCGTGAGACTGGAATTAAACAAATCTTGCTCATTACTTCTTATTGATATTATTATTAATCATCACCCTATTAACGTTCCCACTGCTGGGACTCAGGGACTTCTCTCTAGGCGAGAGAGATTAGGCCTTAATTCTACCCAACTGCGGGTTGGTGAATGTCACATGCCCTTCAAACTCTTAAAGTTCTCAGAACATGCCGGTCTCATCACGAAGTTTGCCTTCACCGTTAAAGCACGTGTTTGAAGCGCACATAAATTTCAATAAAAAACGCGCTTATTTCAAAAACAAAAATAAAGAAATTTAATATGTTGACATAAAAATCTCGTTTGTTGTATGGGAACCCCTTCTATATTTATTAATCATGTGTTTTTAATATTATATTATGTTGTTACAGCGGCAAAATAAATACCTCCCTCAAAATGTCAACTCTCTATCTATCACGGTTCTTTATATACAGCCTGGTGACAGACTGACAGACGAAGACTCAGCAATAGAGTCCCGTTTTAGGGTCGGTACACATCTGACGGAAAATGCGTCGAGCATACGCTCGACGCATTTTCCGCATTGGTCGCGTCTATTCCGTCAAATTAGACCTGCCACATTAGGCGTCTAGTCAGTTTCTGCGTTCAGTATATAAAGAGCGGTTGTGTTGTGTGATATTAAATTTTAAAATGAAGTTCATTGAAATAATAGCTACTTGGACCGACAATGCGTTGACGGAAACGGAACAGACGCTGTACGCTCGACGCACTAACGCATCATCGCTTAGGTGTGAAAGGATGGATGTTTTATTATATACTAGCGGCCCGCCCCGGCGTCGCACGGGTATAAAATTTACCCGGAAATTATTCCAATTTTTCTCGCCGTAAAAACCATCCTATCTCTCAAGTTGGATCAAACTGCACATGGTGTGCGAATTTTATTATAATCGGTTAAGTGGTTTAGGAGTCCATTGAGGGCAAACATTGTGACAGGAGATTTATATATATTAAGATTTGTTTGTTTTGGCGTTTCGCGACCGATAATACGTGACGCATCTTCCGTCAGATATGTACCGACCCTTATCCTATAGGTTCGGAACCCTAAAATTACCAGACTTACCGCGTACAGCTTCCCGCAAATTTCGCACGCACACGTCCTCTGTCCCTTTGGCATGCGACCCTGCAGACAAACACATCAATCTACATTATACTTGAAGCGAACTGTCAAGACAATGTTATTTCCTTGATATTTGTTATTTAAGCAATTTAGTTTTATTATTTTAAGTTGACCTGCCCATGTAGGCTATGTGCTTCTAAGGAAATAAACGTTTTGACTTTGACTTAAACTAGATTTTCACGACACGGCGATGTCAGTGTTTTATTCTTGCCAAAACGAAGTCGCTAAAGCTATGATGTATATATTGTGTTATGTAAAATATTAGTGCGATTGATTTAATGTGAATTTTTAATTTTTTAATGTGTTTTAGATTTTATTTTAGTTTTATATACTTAGTTTACTATTATTTAATTTAAGTTCATGAATAAATTTCTTAAGTATATGAATATTCTTTTCAATTGAATGAAATTAGTATATATTATATTATAATGTAAATTGAGTTACACTATTGCATTGGGAAACATCCTGTAACGATAGAGTAACAATTGTTGCTGAATAAATAAATAAATAAATAATTGATTTTTCCGCGGTATACCTAAATAGCCCATAATGCCTTCCTATTGTTATATGGCTGGCTCTTGCAGCTCCGAGTCACCGCACTTCCTTTGAATGCAATTCTTTTGCAGTAGTAGCTGCTGTACTTACTATAGAACTCTACCGCTGGACTTTAGAAAAATTAATAACAGAGTTTTAAGCTGGCGGCTCGCAAACATCTAGCTAACCGTAATTAATTAGATTACTAAAATGTTCACAAGGCTCGTAATTATAGCTTTTATGTACTACAGTTCTATACTCAGTGTCATATTTATGTATTGGTTATGGTATATCTGTATATATTTATATATAAATATTCCTTATGTATATATTTTATTTAAATAAGTTTTATATTGATAGTGCCTAATTTATTTTCTTGCACGCCTAATAATGCTTCTAGCATACCTCCTCTGTACATTGTTTTTTGTGCACAAAGTATATACATATAAATAAATATTAAGCAACTAATATGATGACTTACACTTTTCTTAAGCATATTCACTAGTTTTCCTTTTTTCTCTCCGTGCTGTATTACAAACACCATTTCTGGGTCCGGTTCCTGGAATAAATAAATAAATAAACCATTTATTTCAGGCTTCTAAGGCCCATATAACCATATACCTTACAGACTAACATACATACAAATATAACAATAAATATTATAAACTAGCCGTGTTGGCTAAGTGGGAGGACACTCGACTTTCATTCCGAAGGTCGTGGGTTCAAACCCCGCCACGAACCTCTGGATTTTTCTTCTTGAGAAATTTATGTGCGCTTTAAACACGTTCTTTAACGGTGAAGGCAAACATCTTGAGGAAACCAGCATGTTCTGATAACTTTAAAAGAGTTTGAAGGAAATGTGACATTCACCAACCCGCACTTGGCCAGCGTGGTGAATTAAGGCCTAATCTCTCTCGTCAAGAGAGAAGTCCCTGTGTCCCAGCAGTGGGAACGTTAATAGGGTGATGATGTGATTATAAACTAAAGTGTCCGCATCGTGGATCATCTGTTACGGCGGTGTCGCCTTGCAGTGTAGGCGACCGATGAACCGTCAAAACTTGACCCCTTGCGGCCATAAATCATTTATTACCCCACACTAGTATATTTCCTTCCCCACTCTCACCCCCATAACTTATAAACGGCTCAACCGTTTTTCATGAAACATGAACTATTTCCAAGAACACCGGGCCAAACTCGCCTTCCATACAAAAACAACTTAATTGAAATCGCTCCATCGGTTCGGGGGCTATGATGTAACAGACAGACAGACACGTCAAACTTATAACACCCCTCTTCTTGGTCGGGGGTTAAAAAGAGTGGTGTTATGCCCTCTTTTTTGGCGAGAAAAGCCGTTTGATATTTAAGAGAGATTGCATACCGTCTTTGGGATGATCTTCCGCCCCCTACCCTTCTTCTTGGGTTTTATTTGAAGCTCGACTTCTTCGCCTTCCAGTATCATCTCATCTACAACATTAATCGGATAATCTTCAATGGTAATTAGTACAAGTTTATTCAAAAATATTTGTACAATTTAATTAACTAGGTAGTTACAAATGATAGCGCATGTTTTTTAATCTAAGTCTAAGTTATTTATAAATTTTTATGCAGAACAAGATTAAGACGGCATCTCGTTCAGCTTGTGAACTCATAAGGTGACAGCTGAAAATCAGTGTTGCTCCATGAGCAACTTTACGCTGAGTTGTGGCCTTTTTGTTTTACTGCAACGCACACATGCTATAATCATGTTAACTTTTAACTAATTTTAATTTAATATTGTATCCTTTTTGATTTGCCCGATTATTGTATGTGTGTGATTGGAGTACAAATAAACATTTTATCTATCTATCTATCTAAGACACATCTGTAACCTTCGCACACAAGATTTAGGAAAGGTTACGGATGTGTCTTAATCTGTTTCTGCATAAAAATTAAAAATAGTTTAATCTAAAGAGTGAGGTTTATCACTTATTAAAACAATCATTAAGATTTAAGTCCAAGTTGTTTATGGTATTAAAATATTCCTTACATAAAATAAATAAATAAATGTTTCCGGACTGCTCGCACAGCATCACCTAACCCCAAACTAAGCAGAGCTTGTACTATGGGTGTCAGGTGACTGATATACTACATAGATACATTTTTTTTGTAAATACATACGTATGATGATACATAGAAAACACCGAAACCAGTAATTGTAGTCTGGTTCTCCGGCGGAAATCGAACCCTCAACCTCTTGCGCCTGAGGCAGACCTTTGCCCACCGAGCCACAGAGGTCGTCAAATATAAATGTATTAATTCATACTTAATCATATTAAAACAAGTTTTATATTGACAGTGCCTTATTTATTTTCTTGCAATCCTAGGACGACTGGTAGAGAATGCTTCTAGCGTTAAGTCCTCCTCTCTACATTGTTTTTTGTGCACAAAATACAAATAAATAAATAAGTTGACTATCTCACTCACAAAACTAACTTGAGTTACAATTTTTTTTTGTGGTAATTGAGCTTTGTAAATGTTATTTACACATAAAACTCATTATCAAAATATTAGTAGACTATCATTAACATTATGGAACAAATGAAGCCTATATGTTTAGCAAAGTGATAAACCCCACTTATAGGTTGAAACTAATATTCTCAATTATGGAATGTAATTAATGTATAATGGAAGGCATGGGTTCAAGTCCAGTAAATAAAAAAAAAGTGTGTGTGTATCAGCTACGACGCACGATTGGAGTTTACTCCTTACGAACTATAATTATGATATAATATCGAATAGAAAAAAAGGGTAAATGAACGCATCTGCTAAAACGATAAGAGAAACAAACACATACCTGTAATTATTCGGATTATTTATATTACTTCAATAAAGCGTATTACATAAAGTATGTTACAAAATAATATAAATAAAATACAGCAATACCTCTTTGCGCGATACTTCGTAGTCTCAACTACGAAGTATCGCGCAAAGAGGAGACTGTGTAATGTATTCAATCTCATTCTTTTACACGTTCAATCCTACAGATATATTATGTTTGTCTCTTTCTACGTAACGCCTCAACCTTTCGTGTTACACTTTTTGATTTTACTCCTCATAAAATTTCCGTACCGGGCCTTATAACTCAAATCGTTTCTTAAGGAGTAAACTCCAAAAAACCCGATTCCAGAACCCATGATGTCCCAGACAGACAGACACGTCAAACTTATAATACCAATCTTTTTTGTCGAGGGTTCAAAACAATCATAATTTAAAAAGTTATATAATTACCATCTTCTAATGTCTCCTGTTTGATACCTTCTATAGCTTCCAGAGTCTCACTCGCAATATCCAGCTTTTCTTCTAAAATGTGGATTACCAAATGTTATTATTTTTATTCTCTTTATTTAAATATAAATAAGTTAAAAATATATTTTTTACAACTGAGTGTGTTACCAAAGAACTATAAAACTACAAACAGTAAAATATATATAAATAGGTGTTGCTGTGTGTGATTAGTCCGGAAATATATATTTATTTATTTTCAATATTTATTTATATATATTATTAAGCCGGATGCTGTGTTGGCTAAGTGGGAGCACAGTCGACTTTAATTCCGAAGGTCGTGGGTTCAAACCTTGCCACGCACCTTTTTTTGCTCATATCACGCAGGATTTTTCTACTTGAAAAATGTATGTGCGCTTTAAATCACGTGCTTTAACGGTGAAAGCAAACATCGTGAGAAATTCGGCATGTTCTGATAACTTCAAAACAGTTTGAAGGACATGTGAAATTCTCCAACCAGCACTTGGCCAGCTAAGGCCTAATCTCTCTCGCAAAGAGAGAAGCCCCTGTGTCCTAGCAGTGGGAACGGTTATAGGGTGTTGATGATGATGATATATTATTACCCTCATATTCATCCAATTCATCCTTCTCCGTAATATCTGGGAGCATATGAGTCTTTTCATAGTGCTGGATACACTCCTCTTCGGTGCTGTAGATGGCCGAGCACTGGAACAATACAGTTTATTTGTGAAATCTAAGGCTAGAAACTTAGTCTATCTAATTCTAAGTGGGGGTACTGAGATATGCACTGACATCTCGCCTAGGAGTGTTTTGTGCATTATTACCCTGCCTAACCAGGCCGAAACCAGCCCAACTCCTTGCAGTAGCGGAGTAGGACTTTAGGTGTTGTAACTAGTTGTTTGAGCAAGTCTGCGGACTCACGCCAACCCCCAACCCCGTCTCCTTTCTGATCTCTTCTGTGGCTTTGCATTTGATCACTACATGTTCCATCATCTCCTCTATCCCAAAGTGGCTGCAACATAGACTGCTGTCTGTAGCTCTGGTATTGTGAACTTCTCAGTCTTTGTTTGTAGTTAATTTTATTTAATGATCAAAGCTTTCTGATTGTTTTTATGAATTCTTGCAATTGCTTAAATACAGTAATAACAAAAATAATGGCTAGAGCGGTGAATTTGGGCCTAATCTCTCTTGTCAAGAAGTAAGGCCTTTTGTCCCAGCAGTGGGAAAGTATACAGGGGTGTTTATAATGATGATTATAATGACTCATTCATTCATTTAATTTAATTTTAAAAACAATTTTACAATTGTATTTGAATAACTATAATTATATATTAACTTGAATAAAACCTTAAACAGATTTGATATTAAAAAAATTACATTTAGGAAAAATAAATAAAATTACAAATGTCCATGGAGTTAAAGTCCTGTTTGACAGTCAACTTAGGTTCGAGAGTCATGTACTTGATTTGGTCAAGAACTGTTTTTATCGCCTTAAGGTGCTCTATAAAATTCGTGATCAGCTATCAGAGGCGTCTCGAATATCTATCTGCGAAGCATTGATTCTGTCCAGGTTGAATTATGGGGACGTAGTGTATGGTCCGCGACTACTGGCTCGGACTCGAAAGGTGGTACAGCGGGTGCAGAACGCATGCTGCAGGTTTTGTTTCAATATCCCTCCTAGGTCACACATCACTCCGTACATAAACAAAATGTCTGCACTTAATATGGAATCACGAAGGGAGTTGCACCTTGGAGGTCTAGTTTTTGATGTTTTCAAATTCAACAAGCCTGAGTACTTGTTCACTAAGTTGAAATTCGCAAACACCACCCGTGGCCTAAGGTCAATTCGATCTGCACTCATCTATCACAGTCACAAAACTGTGGCATTTAAGGGTAGTTTTCGATATCTGGCAACGAAGTGTTGGAACAACATACCTCCACCCGTAAGAAATCTTAAAACAAAATACTTATTTAAATTACGACTTCATAAAATTCTCTTAGACAAGCAAAAAGAGGGAATCCCAAAACACTTCGTTTGCCAGAAATAATACGCACGGGGTACAGTTAATTATTAATTTTAATTATGTTTATTATTATTATTATTTTAAAAATATATTACTTTTCTCATTGGATACATACAACAAAAAAAAAAATTAAATTTTATTTTTCATTTATCTGATTTTTAATGAAAGAAATTACTCTAAGCAAATTGTTGCGTTGGTGATTTGTTTGGCTCGTCACGACGGGCAATACTGAAAATCAGTGTTTGCTCTGAGAGCAAAATATGCGCTGAGTATTGCCTTTTTGTCACGCTGCAGCACACACATAGGTCTATTAATCTTTGAGTACTGTTATTATATGTTTATTTTTAATTTGTTAGGGTAAACATACCGGTTATCGGCCATTTAAGCGACTTGTTGGCTTCAGAGTTAATTTCTATCATAATGCAGTGCGACAAGATATTAAAAAAAAAAAATCGTTTGATCCTACTATAGTCTAGTTTCATAAAACCTAATGCTTATAGACGTAGCAGTGATACGTAATTTAAAAAAAAATATTATTTGTAAAAATTACAAATATACCGGTATTCGGCCTTTTTACTCAGTTATCGTCCACCAGTGCACTGGTTATCGGCCACCTAATTCACGGTAGAAAAACGAGTCTTATTCAATAGCTTATAGGGTTCATAATAGTATGAAAGTAAAACAATGATTAAATTTTAAAAAAGCTTGAATACTCTCTTCTGCGAATAAAAAATTACACTGTCCTAACACAATTATATAAAAATGAAATTCAAACATAACACAAAATTTTATGCTCAGTAAAACCGAGACTATATGACGAATTTTCGGCCGCCTTTTATTTCTGATGGCCGGAAATAGGTTTTTTTCTTTACTGGTTATCGGCGGTAAATTTTCGATATTTTTGAAGGTCATATCTTTGAAACTACGAAGTATACTGGCGGCCGGAATCTAGTTGTCAATTCACAATATTCTAACTGTTCACTAATATAATAGAATCTATGTTGGTGAATTAAAGGTTTCCGCAATGTAGGCAATGAGAAATAACATGAATAAACCGTTTTTCGACCACCCGGTCGGAAAGTAGATTTTGTAATTAATCTTTAACGTGTTGTCCGACCACCAAAAATTTTACAAAATATGTAAAGTATGGTGAGTTTGGGCACTTGAATATTGAAATTAAACATGCTAAATACACACAAACCAAATCAATGACCAATTAAACAATAATAACACTTAAAAACTTACCTTCGAAAATCGATCCACCTGCTATTTTTTTTACTAAATTTGCCACTCGTGGATACACCAAATTTTGAAATGGCGACTGAAGCTTCAGTTCGCAAATTTCGAGGTCATGCCGTTGGCTTATGAACCGTGAAATTCGTCCGGGTAGAATGGCACGAAATTCGAAAGGCGCTGTTATAAACTATCTCTATTATTCAAAATAATGTGCGAAGTGGTCGAAAAGGGGTGGTGGCCGGTAAACCGGTATGTTTACCCTATTCCATTTTAATCTATGTTCTCTATTTAATTATTTTGTAAATTGTTTATCTGTATTGTCTTTCTTTAATTACCAATGTATTGTGTGTTCTATTTTTTTATTTACCTATGTTCTGTGTTGTGGTGACAAATAAATGTTTTATCTATCTATCTATCTATCTATCTAAAGTCATACTAGTCAAGAAATAATTAAAAAAATCAATAATTTAATGTCCTCTACGAATTAATGGAAAAATATTTGTTCATAAACTCAAACTAAGATGAATCAATACATTACATACTTGAAGGTATGTGTTGGGTCATTAATTTTAATGAATTAGTATATAACACACCTACTGCATGAACTTAGGATCTGGACACAAGCAGCATTATTTTAATACAGGCTAGCGCAAGGTGATATTAAAGTTATAAAACTGTGTTACATTATAGTGTGGAGTAACTTCCAACTAATGCCTTCTCTTGTCCATCTGTTTAGTTTATTGAATCCTATTATGATTCAACTAGATGGCCAAGCCACAGCGCTGCCAGTGATATTGGATTTTAAGATTCTAATTTCTGTTAAAAGTGCCTTTAGCCTTCCTAGATAAATGGGCTATCTAGACTGAAATAATATTCAAAAAATCAAACTCTTAAGCTTAATAATATTAATAAAGATGTGGTTTTTGTGATTGAATATAGTGATTGCCTTGATCTATTTCTCTACTTCTTTTACTTTGTTATTAAATTTTGTTTGGATAAAGATTATTTGTATTATCATTTATGCAACTAATTGAGTAAACTTTAGTATTAATGGCAGTTGTTTGCAGTGTCCAAAGTAGGTTCCAAAGTCCACACAAATCTAGTCTTTTAGATTTCCATTAAATTTGCACTGTCCATAAACTGCCTAAATACTTATGAAACAATTAACAAAGTTTTATCAATATAATATTGTATATCTACTCAATTGTGTTGCATCTCATCAGAAAATTATGTTTCTTACCATGAAAACTGTTTATTAATTTACTTTGTTTATTTTTTATATTTTTGATAGATGTGTG
Organism: Gymnoscelis rufifasciata; assembly: GCA_929108375.1. Taxonomy (NCBI): domain Eukaryota; kingdom Metazoa; phylum Arthropoda; class Insecta; order Lepidoptera; family Geometridae; genus Gymnoscelis; species Gymnoscelis rufifasciata. The sequence goes on from OV815331.1 coordinate 6,278,012, forward strand.
CTTGACAGTGCAAAAGGTGGAAGGCTCTAAACTTTGTTTCATGAAACCTCAAATGTTATGCCTTCATGCTCTAGCCGATACTTTGGGCATAGTCAATGGACTCAAGAGGATTTCTGAAGATAAAAGACAGCTCTAAATACTGTATTCAAGCACCACGCATCATTGCTACGACATAGATAGCTACACCAGAACTTCTAATACTTCCTCGTGAAGCCCCTAAGCACTAGGTCGTAAATATTATAGTTTTACTTACAATTCCGCATTTGTACTCCTTCTTTTCCCTTTTATGAGGATGCTCCTTCTCCAAATGGGACCTCAAGGCATCTTCGGATGGAAAAGTTTCTCCACATTCACAGATAATATAGTGGATGCTGACAAAGGAACACTGATCATTAATGTTTTCTTTACTCATTTTTATAACACAGATTATCAATTCCAAGGTACACAGTAAATCCCGGTGAAAATTTCTCACACATTCGCCGCCATCACAGATTACCAAATTCACAAAAATTGAATGCCGCCATGACAGTTCTCGTTCATTTGTTTTACAAGTAGCGTTTCTTTTATTTTCTGTGATGCCAGCAAATGTTTAAGCTATTCCGCGATAGATGGCGCTTGATATTCACAACCGCGCCGGCCGCGGCGCCGGCGCGGCGGCGCGGTAGGAAGGAAAATCTGAGCTCAATATTGGCGAATAATTATTTAATTTTAATTAAGTTCTAAATTTGATTTTAATTATTTTTTACTACGCCAAGCAATGAAACAGGCTTTATTTCATTCTATTATACCTGTTGTACTATAATTTACTGCCATCACCTTTTGTTTTTATATTCCTTGTAAATAGCTCTATCTGCTATATCCGTTGAAATATGGGAGTGAAAATAGCAATTGTATCAAAAACAAAATTACTATACAGTAACAGTACAGTAGCAGTAGAGCAAAAATGTTTGTAGTTCATTTGAAAACTAACGAAATTTATTTGTTTTGTACAATATAATAATATAAATACAATGGAAACAATATCAGCTTGCCGAATATGCCTCAACACAGACGTAAAGCTCTACGATATGGTCAAATATAATTTAAAAACTGTCTACGAAGATCTAAGCGGGACCAATGTTTGTATTCAAATTAGTTTATTGACTACTGAAGTTTGATGAACAATTCCCATTTACCTATGCCCCATTTAGATGCTCTTTATTTTCAATCATTCATTAAATTGCTTTTCCCTTCATGGAGCATGTTTTCGTGATACAATTTTGCCATTTCCATTATGTATCACCGTTTGGTTTACCCAAGCCTAAAGATTACTCCTCCACATCTTGTGCGGATCACAAAAAACATGTATAATCTTATTTATTAGGTACTTCTTTCAAGGTTACTGTCTCAGTGGCGCGGTGGGCAGCGCAACGGCGGCGGGTTCGATTCCCTCGATTTATCCATTCGAGAGGTTAAGTGTTTGTATGTTCTGCAAGCAATTTGAGCAATAGTTGGTCTAAGTGTTTATTATGTATGATAAAAAAATCTATTGACGGATGTCTATAATATTAAGTATATCAGATGTCTAGTACCCGTAACACAAGCTTAGAGCTTACCATGGGGATAGATGTTGTGTGGATTGTCTCGAAATATTGATTTATATGAATGTTGTATTGTTACAGCTGGATCTCCTCAATTCAAGCTCTTTTCAGTCATGTGTATTTTGTTCAATGCTATTGAAGAAGTTTTCATTATTCAAACTCAGATGTGAACAAGCTAATCATATTCTTGGATATCTAGCAACTCAAAATGAACAGGTATGTACTTAAGATAGTTATAGATTTACTCAATCATCATCATCATCAGCACCCTATTAAAGTTCCCACTGCTGGGACACAGGGACTTCTCCCTTGACGAGAGAGATTAGGCCTTAATTCACCACGCTGGCCAAGTGCGGGTTGGTGAATGTCACATGTCCTTCAAGCTCTTTTAAAGTTCTCAGAACATGACGGTTTCCTCACGATGTTTGCCTTCACCGTTAAAGCACGTGTTTAAAGCGCACATAAATTTCTCAAGAAGAAAAATCCAGAGGTGCGTGGCGGGGTTTGAACCCACGACCTTCGGATTGAAAGTCGAGTGTCCTCCCACTTAGCCAACACGGCTTTTTACTTTATACTTTTTACTTTTTTATTTTGGCTTTTTAGATTTACTCAAACTAACAAATATTTTAATTTTGTAAAAAGATATTAAGTATTATTATTATTATATAAGTTGGGAGAAGCCTTTGCCCAGCAGTGGGACAACATAGGAAAAAAAAAAAAAAAAAAAAAGATATTACTGATTGCGTCGTCAATAATCGTAATGTTGTGTGATAACTGCTGTGGTGTTTGAATATTTGTATTAAAGATTAAGGTTGCATGGAAAAAATAGTTATTAGTGATAGGCGCTCATTGATTCACATTTTTCTCTTATTTGTTTTATTTTATTGTTGTGTTCTATAAAGAGTATTGTATTGTAATGTTTCAGGACCCCACAAATACAAATATACATTCTATAAAAACAAAAATTACTCATCCATACAAAATACAACAAATCTTCAACATTGACTCCACTGTATCAGAGATTAAGGATGAAACCATAGACACCTGCAGCGACAATGATTTTGACAGCAAAGAGTTTTTCAACGACTTTGATTATAAATTGGATAGTGACGATGAACCACTATCGAAGAAAATAAAAAAACGAAACAAGAAAGAGACAAGTATCAAAACAGAAACAGTTGACAGTGTTGAAAAAGTTGAAGGAAATTTAATTAAATCAATTAAAGATCCAATTAATGGTCAGAATTTGGAATTAAATAAAGAAGAAGGCAGCACTACAGTAATTATCTCAAAATGGGAATTCGATCTTGTGCTATTATCAAAAGAACAGCAAATGGAAGAGATGTTATTGAGGAAAAGTACTTCAAATTATATTAATTCTAGATATAAATGTGAATTTTGTTATAAAGGATACATGACTGAAGTTACTTATAAGAATCATATGATTTTACATGATAAGGTAAGTTTATTAATAAGACTATTAAAGTTAACTCATAATATTTCTATTTTTTTTTTTTTAATATGAGAAGTATGTATCATGTAATGTGCCGCCATATTGAAAAAAATAAGGTTTTCGGTTTCTATAAATGTTGTATACACACATGTGGTATGGACACTTATACAAAACATTTAACCCAAAGTGCCATGTGCCATACATCTTAAAAACAATAATATTAAAAATAAAAAAAATGACATCGAAGCAAATAAATATAGGACAACAACCCCTTAAATCAACAAAAATAGTTTAAAAATAAGCACTTATATAATATTACTAGCGGCCCGCCCCGGCGTCGCACGGGTATAAAATTTTCCCGGAAATTATTCGAATTTTTCTCGCCGTAAAAACCATCATATTATCTCTCAAGTTGGATCGAACTGCACATGGTGTGCGAATTTTATTATAATCGGTTAAGTGGTTTAGGAGTCCATTGAGGACAAACATTGTGACACGAGATTTATATATATTAAGATAATACAATTATTTGCAACTAACCTTGTGCTTGTAATCGGCGTTGTGGGTCGTCAGTGTATGCGGTTAGCACAGGTCTTTGGCGGATGGCACAATTTGTAGGAGGCCGAATTGTTTTCGACAAAGTCATAAGCACCCCTATTTACGTTCCCACTGCCGGGACACAGGGACTTCTCCCTAGATGAGAGATATTAGGCCTCGATTCACCAACTTGGCCTAGTGCGGGTAGGCGAATGTCACAAGTCCTCTCTTCAAAGGTCGACGGTTTTTCTATGCAGCATTGGGCTTAAGCAGGCTGTTGTTAATGATGATTAGCTATATCAGGTTGTCTCTCGCGGTTTTCGCAACGTCAAGTAACAATGATTATGATATTTAATCCTTTCCATTCAAGGTTGTCTGCAAGAGATCGATCTTTAGCGATAAGACCGCCATTTGTCGCATAGTCTTAAGTGCTTATTTTTAACCCCCGACCAAAAAAGAGGGGTGTTATAAGTTTGACGTGTCTGTCTGTCTGTCTGTCTGTCTGTCTGTCTGTGTGTCTGTCTGTCTGTCTGTGTCACCATAGCTCCCGAACGAATGGAGCGATTTCAATTTAGTTTTTTTTGTATGAAAGGTGAGTCTGGCGCGTGTGTGCTTAGACATGTTTTATGAAAATCGGTTGTGCCGTTTAAAAGTTATGGGGGTGAGAGTGGGTAAGGAAAACCGAAAATCTGCAAATATACTAGTGTGGGGTATCAAATGAAAGCGCATCGCGTCCACATTACATAATATTATGTTGTTTTACGTTTAAGGAAATTATGGCATTAGAATCGGAGGTTTTTCTTAAATTTTAAATTTAGATTTATTAGTTTTGTGATTTTAAATGTGTGTGCAATAAAGAATATTTATCTTATCTTTTATGTTATATTTATTGGACAGTGTATGGGTGAACACACGTGCGCTATTTGTCAGTCCCGCTGGGCGAGCGCGCGCGCGCTGTCCGCGCACGCGCAGACGCACGCGCGCCGCTACGAGTGCCGCGCGTGCGCACACCGGGACAAGTCGCGGCAACGCGCCAAGGAACACGCGCAGTGGCACAGAGGTAGGCTTAAACTGATGTTAGATAAGAAACAGGTTGAAGAATTTCTCAGCAAAGGTCTTAAAATTTATATCGCTGGATACTCAATAGAGCTTGTCGATGATGCCCCTAATCTGGGATCACTCATGGATAGTTCATTACATTTTGAAAGCATCTTATTCGGACAGTCCGCAACTGCTTCTATCGGGATCTGTTTTAATTTTAAATTCAGATTTATTTAGACTTCCTTAAAAGTAAAACACCATAATATTTTGTAAAGTGCACGCGATGCGCTTTCATGTGATACCCCCGATATACTCGAATATATTTGCAGATTTTGAGTATTCCTTCCCCACTCTCACCCCCATAACTTTTAAACGGCACAACCGATTTTTCTGAAACATGTCTAAGAACACTCGCGCCAAACTCATTTAAGGTAAGTTTGGCGCAAATAAACTAAATGAAATCGCTCCATCCGTTCGGGAGCTATGATGTCCCAGACAGACAGACAGACACGTAAAACTTATAACACCCCTCTTTTTTGGTTAGGGGTTAAAAATCCGTGACTAGCTAAGCGTCGATCTTAGAATCCAACTAACTGATATGTTGATTCTTTCAAAGTTAAATTATGCTGATAATGTCATTGGATCATGTTTACTGAAACAGTCTGAAAAGTTGATTCAAAGAGCCCAAAACGCGTGGATCAGATTCAGCTTTCTAATTCCAAGAAGGAATCACATATCACCACACATAAACGCCAACCATCTTCTTTGAAGTCACGCCGTCAACTTCATTATGCGAAATTGTTCGTTGTTGTTTTTAAAAACTAACGCCCGGCTAACCTCTTTGATGAGCTTAGATTTTCGGATCGCCACAATAGACACTCAGATTGACTGCATTTCGTGGCAGTTTTAGATACGCTGCCACGAAGTGTTGGAATAACCTCCCGCCGCCCTTAAAAAACACTCAGGATATTAGATCTTTTAAAACTTCTCTGAAGAAATATACCTTACATTTACAAATATCTGGGCAGTTATAGTCTTTCTGTGCTCTAGACCGGCATAATTGTTTTGTTTTTAATATTGAAGGGATGATGCTCGCCCAGATTTTAAAAATAGATCTTGTAATATAAAGCTTGCCCCCATTTCTTTATCCATCCATTAACTGAATGAATGAATGTGCAGGTCACAAGTACAGGTGCGGCGCGTGCGGCGCGGAGTTCTCTCGCAGCACGACGTACCTGACGCACGCGCGCGTGCAGCACGCGGCGGCCGCGCCCTGCGACCTGTGCGGCGCGCGGTTCGCCTCGCGCGCCGGCCTCAGCATCCACAAGAAGAAGGCACACCGGGTCACTATATTATCTTTTTAATTAACCCCGGACCAAAAAAGAGGGGTGTTATAAGTTTGACGTGTCTGTCTGTATGTCTGTCTGTCTGTGGCACCATAGCTCCCAAACGGATGGAGCGATTTCAATTTAGTTTTTTTTGTATGAAAGGTGAGTCTGGCGCGAGTGTTATTAGACATGTCTCATGAAAATCGGTTGTGCCGTTTAAAAGTTATGGGGGTGAGAGTGGGGAAGGAAAACCGAAAATCTGCAAATATACTCGAGACGGGTATCAAATGAAAGCGTATCGCGTCCACATTACATAATATTATGTTCTTTTAGATTTAAGGCATTGGAATCGGAAGCTTTTCCTAAATTTTAAATTTAAACTTATAATAATAAAAAGTTTATTTGCGTATTCACCAACCCGCACTTGGCCAGCGTGGTGAATTAAGGCCTAATCTCCCTCGCCAAGAGAGAAGTCCCTGTGTCCCAGCAGCGGGAACGTTAATAGGGTGATGATGATGATGAACCTTAAATTGACCTGTCTATGTAGGCCCTGTGCTTACAATACAATACACTTTATTGAAAACACAAAAATATAATACAACAGAACAATGCTTAAGAACTAAAATACATTAAATAATAATGTAACAATGGGCGGCCTTATCACTAAAAGTGATGTCTTCCAGAAAACATTTGGATGGACTTGAAAAAAAACTAAAAACGACGGATGTTGCAAATTGCTAAAATAATAAAAAGATAATTGTTGAATAATAAAAAAGCTTTACATATTAAATAAATACTTTCATAATAAATCTAATGTATAAATATAAAAATAATACATAATAATTACAATAAATAAATACATATATAGGTCTATAAATATATATAATTATGCAATAATGCTGATGTGCTTCTAAATAAATAAACGTTTTATTTATTTATTTAAAGATCTTAGGAAAACTTACAGCTAAAACATTAAGGTAGTAAAAACAAATATCTGCACATAGGTGCACACTTATGGCCAATTAAAAGTTCTCACATATAGAAAAAAAAATAAGTAGTATACAGCAATAAGAATATGAACAACATACCTACATTTCATAACATAAAATATATATTATACAAACAAAACAAAAATATTGGATGATGTGTGTTACTCACGGAAAAACTTATCACTAAGAACTTTTTTATGCCTTGTTACTGATATATTGAAAATATCAATGTCAACGTCTGCACTTACCAAGGAATTAAATAAGTTACTTGCACGAATTAAAAATGCACTCTGTCTGTAATTCCAATTTGACTTTGACTTTGCAGAACTTAGAGATACAAGCGAGCGAATGCGGATCTTGCTGTGCGAAGTTCAAGAACGAGGCGGCGCTGAGGCGGCACGGAGACCTCGCGATCGAAGGCATCTGTGATACTAAGCTGAGGTAAGATTGACTAAGTTATAACTGTCGTGTTTTTTTTAACGCCTTCAAAAAACAGGGAGTTACTCAAATCAACTGAATCTATATATAAATAAAAAGGAATTATTGTTCGTTAGTCTGATTAAAACTCGAGGACGGCTGAACGGATTTATCTTATCATAGTCTTGAAATGTTCGTGGAGGTCTAGGGAAGGTTCAAAAGGCGAGAAAAAATCGAATAATTGCCGGGAAAAAAAATTGAATAAAAACCCGTGCGAAGCCGGGGCGGGCCACTAGTAAAAAATAAAAAAGTGCGGTCAATCCAAACAAAAACATATAGCCCCGTGGTAAGCTCTAAGCTTGTGTTACGGGTACAAGACATCTGATGTACTTAATGTTATATGCATACATGTATAGATATTTTTATTATACATATTAAACACCCAGACCAAGGAGAAAGTGCTTGCAGAACATACAAACACTTGACCCCTCGGCGGGAATCGAACACGCTACTTCTCGGACCCTCGCCCACCGCGCCACTGAAGCAGTCATACAGGATGTAAAGTCCTGAAGACAGCCTTAATTGTTTAAAAATTTCTTTTGTTTTAATTAATGATTGATTGAATGAATGAAAATGAATAGTGCAACTTTGTAAGATAACTTTGTAAGTGAAATATATTATTTATTTTTAAGGTCGCCTAGAAGAGATCACTTTTAAGCGATGAGGTCGCCCTTTGTACTTCTTCCTCATAATTAATGATGATCAATGATTTTTGTACCTATTGTTTTGTTTTGGTGTGAAATACGTTAGCGACAATCGGAGGTCCGAAAAAAAACCGAAACAGATTTTAATTAATTTAATTTAAAAGATGAAAATTACAAAGTAAATTCTTATATATAACTATACTAGATACGTCTAATTCTAAGCGTGAATCAGAAGTGCGGGGCACGGAGACAATTAATAAAATAAATAAATAAATAAATATTTCCGGACTAATCACACAGCATCACCTAACCCCAAACTAAGCAGAGCTTGTACTAATGGGTGTTAGGTGACTGATATACTACATAGATACATTTTTTTTTATAAATATATACATTTATACATAGAAAATACCCAGACCCGAAACCAGAAATTGCAGATCGTACAAAATCTGGTCCCGCCGCGGGAATCGAACCCGCAACCTCCTGCGCCTCAGGCGGGCTTTCGCCCACCGAGCCACAGAGGTCGTCGTAATTTATACTATTTGAGTTATTGACGTCAATGCTGCGTCTGCAATTCCGTTGTCCGATGCAGGTCGATGGCTCTGCTGCGTCGGCGATCCTCTAGTAGGTTGCATAATGTAATTTGTGCAATTAAGTGTTTTTGTATTGTTTGTATATGACGGCGCGCGCCAGTAACGCCGGATAACCAAATAACCAAATAAGAGCGATACCACACCGATAGCGGGTTTGCTCTAGTGAAGCGTCGTATCTGTGGTGGCGGGGCGGCCATGTTGGTTTTGGCACTTGTCAGAACGGAATGGTCGCTTGCGCACCAAGTCCACGGCGAATCACTAAAATTCGGTGTAATCCTATTTGATTTCGATTATAATCAAATCTAGAATTGATCAGGGTAGTCTAGTTTATCTATCAGTGATATTATTTCGTGTTAATTTGTGTAGCAAGTAAATTAAATTAAAACCTGTTATACCTAGTGTTGTGATTAAGCTCATTGCCCTAAAAACCTACGATGCCTGACCCAGAGAGGCCTCCATGCGCCTTCATATATATTGTATTTGTTTACAGTTGGTGTGAAACTTGCGGTGAGGGCTTCGCCAGCGGGGAATCGTACTCGCAACATGCGACTGTGCACCAGAACTCACAGAATCTCACTTGTACCACGGTAATATCCATTATTCTTTCTTTTTTAACCCCCGACCGAATAAGAGGGGTGTTATAAGTTTGACGCGTCTGTCTATCTATCTATCATGTATGTGGGACATCATAGCTCCCGAGCGGATGGAGGGATTTCAATTTAGTTTTTTTATGAAAGGTGAGCTTGCGCGAGTTTTTTTAGACATGTTTCATGAAAATCGGTTGCGCCGTTTAAAAAATATGGGGGTGAGAGTGGGGAAGGAAAACCGAAAATCTGCAAATATAGTCGAGTGGGGTATCAAATGAAAGCGCCTGCATATTACTAAATGTTATGGTGTTTTACTTCTATTGAAATTAAGGCATTGGAATCGGCGGTTTTTCTTAAATTTTAAATTTAAATTTATTAACTGTATTTACGTACATAATGTCAACCCTATCTGTTTTCACATATCACAATGGTTTGCTGTCAGAAAACTCTTTTAGGGTTAAGCTCGCCTTCTGTACATGTAGTTTATTGGCGATGCAAAGATTGTAACTAGCGCCTCTAGTGCCAAAATTGTGAAGCTGTCTAAGAACGACACTTTGTCAGTTTTCGTTATTACAATTAATGTCAGGGAAAAATAATAAATACAAATCAGATGTAACTTCTGTAATGTTGGTAGTAAGGAGGTGTAGGTAATTAACACGACTGTATTAGGTAACTAACTGTTGCGCCGCAAGCGGACCCTCGCCCACTGCGCCACTGAAGCAGTTAAGTTATTGAGTTGTAAGTGTGAATAATTGTTTGACTGCTTCAGTGGCGCGGTGGGCGAGGGTCCGCTTGCGGCGCAAGAGGTAGCGGGTTCGATTCCCGCCGAGGGGGCAAGTGTTTGTATGTTCTGCAAGCACTTTCTCCTTGGTCTGGGTGTTTTTGTATAATAAAAAAATATCTATATATGTATGACTATTATATTAAGTATATCAGATATCTAGTACCCGTAACACAAGCTTATAGCTTACCGCGGGGCTAGATGTTGTTGTGTGCATTGTCTGGATATATATATATATATTTTTATATATAATGTTTGTTTGTTCGCGCAGTGTTCCCGTCGGTTCTGTACGGAGCGCTCTCTGTCGGTGCACTCGGCGCGCGCGCACGGCCCCGCGCGCCGCGCGCTGCGCGCCGTCTGCGAGCTGTGCGGACACACCTGCAGCGTGAGTCCACCGCCCTATCAACGTGCCCACTGCTGGGACACGGGGACTGCTCCCTTGGCGAGGGAGATTAGGCCTTAATCCACCACCCTGCCCAACTGCAACTTGGTGCATGTTCTTTTTATTGTCGATAAGCCTTCATTTGACCACAATCTCACCTGATGTAAAGTGACGATGTGGTCTAAGATGGGACATGAAGACCTAGAAGGTAGATGGCTTCGATACCACATTACGAAACACGAAAAGATCGCTTCCCGCACTGGCCCAGCCCGGAGGGTGGTGACAAGCCGCGGCCGAAGCCTCCCACCAGAGACTGTTCTTAGCACCACCCGGAGGTCACGTGTAAGTATTCAGAGGGTTACCACTTACGGACGTGAACAGACAAAACCTCCAATGCCTGCATGCCGGTTTTGCTCACGATGTTTGCCTTCACCGTTAAAGCTCGCATACAGTTATGGATCATGCAACATTGCATCTTAGGAGCTATATAGCCTGCGTACCATGGTTTGTTACCAATACCAGGCCTGGCGCACTCCGCGCTAAAGCGTCAAAACATACCTACGACGCGCTGCGGACAGTTGGCGGATAGCCGTCCAGGGAGTCACGCGTTGTTATCTTGACGCGCGCGCCTTTCGCAAGCTTTTTTTAGGATTTATTAAAGATGTTAAAGGTATCATGGCGACAAAAAAGCCTAACCACAGACCCAACAGATATTGCAGCATTTGGGTGTTTAAACACTGATAATAGTAAAGATTTATAATTTTTTGCTCGGATTAATTAGTAAATCCAGGCACATATTAATTTAAACAAACACAGTAATGTATACTGTGTTTGTTTAAATTAATACAAATCAACTGGTTTATTTGAAACGTCATTTGTTTACAAAAATATAGTAAAACACACCTAGCTGGTAATTCAAAAGTCAAATAAAAATATTCTTGTAATGACAACCCTGATGTCGTCAGAAAAGATAAATGTTACGCGATAGAAAGAGAGGCAACTTCTAGGCGAATATAACTGTAGGTAACTAGCGCTGTGCGATTTGAATTGAACTTAATTGTATTGTAGAAAGGGTCGCTATTCCTCTAATTGATTATTCGGAGTGCGTCTTCTGTACTTGTACTATTATGTATTCTGTGCCAATACCGAAATACATTAAGCTCTGAACATCAAAACTGTTAAGGTGGAAATCAAATTTACTGGCATCGCATTTAAAACGCGACTGGAAAATCACCCAAATGTAAAGCAAACTCACTAAGTAACATCAGCTACTCCAAACGACTGAAACTGCTACAAAATCCAGGGGCTTGGTGGCAGATGGTGAGGAACGAATTGTCTCAAGATGAGTAGCAACTCTGACATGTCATTAAACATGCAACGCAAACACAATCTGCTTATAATCGGCGACTGCTCGTAGATAAGCCATAACAAAAAAAAACATACAGTTATAAAGCTAACACGTATTTTCCATCCTAAGGTTGATAATCCTGTAAGAGATTCAATTCAATTCAATTTATTCAGGAACAATTCACAAATCGTATTTGAATGTCTTAAAATTAAATACAATAACTTAGACTAGAAAGATTTTTAAATACCATGTCAAAAATATAAATAACATAAAATTGAAAATAATAATAATAATAATTTTACAATGTATTTTGAGAGGCCCTAGATCCCTAGATCGCTTTATAGCGATAAGACCGCCCATTGTACCGCTTGTTTTTTTTATTTATTTTGTTTAACGTGTTTATGTTCCTGTGTTTTGTACTATAAACCGTTTTTGTATTGTATTGTATGTGTATCATTATTTGGTGTGCAGTCGGTGTCTGCGTTGGCGGCGCACCAAAGAACCCACTCGGGGGAGAAGCCGCACTCCTGCTCGCTATGCCACAAGAGATTCAGCAAGCAGCAGCTCTTACAGGTATACATATCTATATATATATAAATCTCGTGTCACAATGGACTCCTAAACCACTTAACCGATTATAATAAAATTCGCACACCATGTGCAGTTCGATCCAACTTGAGAGATGGGATGGTTTTTACAGCGAGAAAAATTCGAATAATTTCCGGGAACATTTTATACACGTGCGACGCCGGGGCGGGCCGCTAGTATACAATAATTCTAAACTATTCAAATATAATTTCCCTGATGATGTCTTGAAGCGAATGTGACCTTTTTATGCTAGATAAGCCTTCATTAGACCACAATCTCACCTGATGTAAAGTGGCGATGTGGTCTAAGATGGGGCATGAAGACCTAGAAGATGGCTTCTCCTGGCCACATTACGAAACACGAAAAAATCGTTTCACGCACCGGCCCAGCCCGGAGGGTGGTGACAAGCCGCGGCCGAAGCCACCACCAGAGACTGTTCTTAGCACCACCAGGAGGTCACGTGTAAGGATTCAGAGGGTTACCACTTACGGACGTGAACAGAAAAACCTCCAAAAACCTCCTATTTCTTAACTATTCACATATAATTTCCCTGATGCTGTATTGAAGCGAATGCCACCTTTCGAATGTAAACCTTATTAATTTAATATCTGTTTTAGATTCACATGCGCACGCATACCGGGGAGCGACCGTTCCAGTGCGCGCGCTGCCCCAAGGCTTTTAAGCACAAAGCAGCTCTCAACAGACACGACCGGGTAAGCATTAATATAATATAATAAATAAATATTTAAAAAAAGTGAAACTTCAGTAAATCGACAAAAGAATAAGAAGAATAGAAAAAAAACAAAAAAAAATACTATGCAAAAAGATTTTGTTCGGGCGGTCACCCATCCAAGTACTGGCGTCGCGCAAAGTTGCTTAACATTGTTAGCGTTTAAGATTGGCTTACCCGACAGGTAAGCCAATCTTATTTCCATTTCCGTTGCATCCGGTTCCAAATCACAATAATTCTAAAGAAGTTTCACTTCAATATTTTTATGCAGAAAAAATTAAGACACATCCGTAACCTGAATCGGTTCGAATCCTGTGCGCGAAGGTTACGGATGTGTATTTTTTCTGCTTAAAAATATTTTAAAAATTGTTTTACCTGCAAAGTGAGGTTTCAATTCAATTCAATTCAAATTCATTTATTCCTTTTTGATACAAAAGTACACTGGAAAAGGTCAAATTAGTACAATTTCACTTAAATAATGTTCACATATTAAGTTTACAACTATTCTTATAAATTGAAATTATCAGCTAAAGCCTCGTCAATATTATAATAAGACCTAGCTAGATAATAAAAACATTCTTATTCTTATACTGTATTCCTTAAACTCTAGATTCCGGTAGTCAAGTGGTAATTTATTATAAAATTTTATGCATAAGCTTATAAAACTGTTTCCCAACTTAGCTAGTCTAATGTTAGGCATATTAACATTTTCTTTAATGCGTGTATTGTAATTATGTAAGTCACTTTTTTTTTCATAATTGTCTACATATAGTTTAGCATAAATTAAATTCTGAAAAATATATTCACAAGCAAATGTCATAATTCCTAATTCCTTAAATCTAGACCTACAAGATTCCATTTTATTGATTTGCAATATAAACCTAATCGCTCGCTTCTGCAACAAGAAGACCCTGTTTGATTGTGACGCATTTCCCCAAGCCAGTATACCATACGTCATCAACGAGTGAAAATACGCATGGTACACTGCCTTGGCGCATCGTATATCACTTAGTTGCCTTATAGTTTTAACTGCGTATGCGGCTGATTTTAGTTTATTGACCAGTGATTCAATATGCGCTTGCCAAGTAAGTTTACTGTCAATTTTAATTCCTAAAAATTTTACATCTTTAACAACATTAATGGAATATCTTGTGATAGTCCTCTGTACAGATTCATCTATAACTTGCCTATTCCCTAAAAAGAAACGAATAATATTAGTTTTGTCCATATTTAAGAGAAGATTGTTAGCTTGAAACCATTCATTTATGAGCATAATTACTTTATCAAGTTTCAGAGAAACATTTGCTCTGTGTTTGTCACTAACGATAACTGTCGTATCATCAGCAAATTGCACAATGTCCGTTTCATTATCTTTTATCACTTCATTGGTCTCTCACGTCAGGGCGCAAGCCTGGATATGCAGGTTCGAATCCTGTGCGCGAAGGTTACGGATGTGCCTTAATTTGTGATGTGCATAAAAATATTTTAAAAATAGTTTAACCTGCAAAGTGAGGTTTATCACTTATTAAAAACATTAAAAATATATAAATAAATAAATCATTTATTTCAGGCATCCAAGGCCCTTATAAACATATACCTTATGTATGTTAGTCTGTAAGGTATATGTTTATATGGCCCTGAGATGCCTGAAATTAATGGTTTATTATTATTAAAATGAGCCGTGTTGGCTAAGTGGGAGGACACTCGACTTTCAATCCGAAGGTCGTGAGTCCAAACCCCGCCACGCACATCTAGATTTTTCTTCTTGAGAAATTTATGTGCGCTTTAAACACGTGCGTTAACGGTGAAGGCAAACATCGTGAGATAACCGGCATGTTCTGAGAACTTGAAAGAGTTTGAAGGACATGTGACATTCACCAACCCGCACTTGGCCAGCGTGGTGGATTAAGGCCTAAACTCTCTCGCCAAGATAGATGTCCCTGTGTCCCAGCAGTGGGAACGTTAATAGGGTGATGATGATTAAGTACCTAAAAATATGTCAAAGTCATAGTCAAAACGTTTATTTCCTTAGAAGCACATAGCCTACATGGACAGGTCAACTTAAGATTAATAAAACCAAATTGCTTAAACAAAAAATATCAAGGAAATAACATTGTCTTGACAGTTCGCTTCAATGTTTTATACTGAGTTGAGAAGCGAATAGAACAACACAGCTTTATCAGTTATTACAATTTTGTAGTTCTTATCACTATTATAAGTTTAACATTTACTAGTACTACTACGTTACTAGTAGCTATTATAACATGATGATGATTGACTTATACTTTTAAGGGAATTGATGAAATAATAAAATATGATGATGATTCATATTCTTTATTCATATACTATTTATTTATTTTCTATATGTGAAAACTTTTAATTGGCCTTAAGTGTGCTCCTATGTGCAGATATTTGTTTCTACTACCTTAATGTATTAAATAAATAAATAAATATTTCCGGACAATCCACACAACAACATCTAGCCCCGTGGTAAGCTCTTAGCTTGTGTTACGGGTACTAGACATCTGATATACTTAATATAATATACATAGATATTTTTTATTATACATATTAAATACCCAGACCAAGGAGATAGTGTTTGCAGAACATACAAACACTTGACCCCTCGGCGGGAATCGAACCCGCTACCTCTTGCGCCGCAAGCGGACCCTCGCCCACCGCGCCACTGAGGCAGTCAAGTATTAGCTGTAAGTTTTCCTAAGATCTTTACATTCCATACATACATACATACTCATACTCACTTACCTTACAAAATTTAAATATAAAAAACAGTTATAGAAATTGCATTGCATTTATTTGTAAACTAAAATATTTAATGTGTTTGTACCTACCAATTAGTTAAGGAAGAGCGAGGCCTTCTATCACAGATTTTTAAATAAATCTAAAAGAAGGTCTCAACTACCACAGAATTGTAAAATAGTATGTAAGTTACTGAATAAATGCATTATTTATTTATTTATGTATTATTATTATTCCAGGTACACACCGGCGTCCGGCCGTACCGCTGCGGGACTTGCGGCAAGTCCTTCTCCCAGTCCAACTCTATGAAGCAGCACGCGGCCTCCGTCCACTTGAAGACGCCTCTGTACGCGCGCAAGCAACTGCACCTTATCACGTAGACTAGCTACATCTTAGGGATACTACCGCGGTAAAATACACACAAACATATTAATAACACAAGCATATTATTCCATTGATGATTTTATTAATGACCATACTTTTGAATGAATTTGACATAAATTAATTGTTAATTGAATTGAATAATTATTTTATGACATTTAATGAGTAATAATAAATTTTATTTAATTTGTATAATTTTATTAACTGTTATTTATAATGTTTGTATGCTCCTGTAGCAGAATTAATTGTACTTTAAACTAGTCTTACTACCTGACTCCATGTAACTGTAATTAATTCACAAACAATAAATGATTATTACTGATTAAAATCGGTCTAAATTAAAAGAAAGAAAGAAAGAACATTTATTTCGACAACACGAATACAGAAAAATACAGTATATTTAAAACCAAAATACAACATAAAAAACAGTACTACTCTTTTGGTTGACACATAAACATTGTGAGCCGAAATAGGCGTTGGCTCAGCATGTGCCGAACGGTTGCCGCTCGGCGCTGTTTTTCAGCCAAAAACCTTTGGTGTTGTGTGGCGTTCGGACGTCAATCGTTCGGAATTACTCGTATGTCCATCAGTTACAAGATGTCTCTTTTAAAAGGCAAGATATAGTATTTTATCTACATCTACTATATAATTTCTCGCCGAGGGGTCAATTGTTTGTATGTTCTGCAATCACTTTCCTTCCTTGCTCTGGGTTTTTTTATATATATAATAATAAATACCTATGTATTTATGTATGTCTATTATATTAAGTACTAGCGGCCCGCCCCGGCGTCGCACGGGTAAAAAAGTTCCCGGCAATTTTTCATTATTTGCTCACCGTTTAGACCTACCCTGGACAACGGCAAACATTTTAAAACCAAAATCAGCTCAATCGGCCCAGCCGTTCTCGAGTTTTAATTAGACTAACGAACAACAATTCATCTTTATTTATTTAGATATCAGATGTCTAGTACCCGTAACACAAGCTACGATCTTACCACGGGGCTAGATGTTGTTGTGTGGATTGTCCGGAAATATTTATTTATTTATTAGTGGCCCGCCCCGGCTTCGCACGGGTTTTACTCAATTTTTTTTCCCGGCAATTATTAGATTTTTTCTCGCCTTTTAAACCTTCCCTAGACCTCCACGAACATTTCAAGACTATGATAAGATAAATCCGTTCAGCCGTTCTCGAGCTTTAATCAGACTAACGAACAACAATTCATTTTTATTTATATAGATACTGTTCGGAAATCCATTCATAATACCTCTACATAAATGGAACCAAATATTTAGTACAAAATCCGCACCCTTCCCACCCGCCGTGTAGAAGCGAAACTAGTTGACTTGTTTTGGTTGGAATCTGCATTTTTGATGGTCGTGCGAGCTCATTCTCCGGTATGCCTGTGCGCATGTGTGTGTGGCAGTGCACTTGCATGATATAATTTTAACCCGCGACAAAAAAGAGGGGTGCTATAAGTTTGACGTGTCTGTCTGGGTCATCATAGTTTTAAAATTCAGGATAAGGCCATAAATCAGACCACCAGCTTGTATATAATAAATCAGTATATTTCTTGATTTCAACAAATAACGTTTGCTTATCGCTTCGAACTCGTCCCGACTTGACACCGTCTCTCAACAGAATGGCTGTCCGCTATAACAATATCACAATGACAGTGACGTTCCCCATAGAACGCATAAAAATAAATGTCAAAAAGTAAAAGCTTTTACGACTAAGTTAACAATAGCATCCAAACGGAAGCTATTTCAATTTAGTTCTTTTCGTATGAAATATGAGTTTCGCGCGTAGACATGTTTCATGAAAATCGGTTGACACGTATAAAAGTTATGAGGGTAAAAGTGGGGAAGGAAAACCTAAAATCTGCAAATATACTCGAGTGGGGTCTCATATGAAAGCGCATCGCGTGCAAATTACAAAATAGTTTATACTACAAAAAAAAATATACTTTTTAAATTTTGATTATAATATGTATAGATGTAAATATTATGTAAGAGTTTTAATAAATTAAGCTATTTGAAAATGCATTATACATAAAGTGGTTTAATAAAAAATGAATAAATAATTTCAACCTCTTTTATTTCGAAACAATTAATTTAATATTATGTACAATAGAAAACATAATACAAGAATCATAGAACAAAATATTTATATACAATATAAACTTGAACAGGCCATAAATTGAATTAGCGAAACGCATGACAAAATAATGCAAATATGATATATATTAATAATATTTCTGAATAGAAGATTGGCAACACAGACATTTAAATATACTTAGATAACGCAAGTATCACGATTTGTATCGAAACCAACCGTGCCGACTTTGGCCTGTATCATGAAGTCGAAGTGATGCGCGACAGTATCGCTAGCTGCGATATGTATCGTCATCTAACACACAAAGTCAGATCAAACGTCCAAAGCAAACGCGGCAACGTAATGTGAAATATTTAATAATGTTTGCGGCGTCCGGACGCGGCGGTCTGAAGCAGGGATGTTGCGAATATCCGCATCCGCTTATGCGGAACATCCGCATCCGCATAAATCGTTGCGGAGCTGATGCGGATGCGGATGTGTAGCATGTCGCGACAAGAAAGAAAGGGGAAGGCCCGGCGAGAGCCCGCACGTGCTGATTGACCAATAGGAAAGCAATAATTTTGTTTTGGACTTCGTCGAATTGGTGACGGTGACGCGCCTCGCTATTCTTTTTAACCCCCGACCAAAAAGAGGGGTATTATAAGTTTGACGTGTCTGTACCTATGTCTGTGGCATCATAGCTCCCGATCGGATGGAACGATTTCAATTTAGTTTTTTGTATGAAAGGTGAGTTTGACCCGGGTGTTCTTAGACATGTTTCATGAAAATCGGTAGAGCCGTTCAAAAGTTATGGGGGTGAAAGTGGGGAAGAAAACCGAAAATCTGTAAATATACTCGAGTGGGGTTTCAAATGAAAGAGCATCGTGTGCCCTTACTACTAAATGTTATGGTGTTTTAAGTATAAGGAAACTAAGGAATTGGAATCGGGGGTTTTTCTTAAATTTTAAATTTAGATATTTATGTTGTAACAAGATCGATTGTTTTTATTGTGCTTTTTGTTAAGAAGTGTTATCGCAGCACGCAAATTCTTATCAACTCCACCAGTCAATGTTCCAAGTGAACAGTTATTTAGTAGCGCAGGATTAATAACGAACCCTTGCGAAACAGACTGGAATCCGAAAAGGCGGCCATTCTACTTTTCATTAAATATAATGCTCCAATATTCAACTTTAATTACTAAAATAATTAACTAATAATAGTAATTCACTCACTACTTTATTATTAAATAAAGAAAGGATAAATATTACTGTTTTTTTTAACACTACCAAACCAACACTTAAGTTTTCTGTACAGATCCGCATCCGCATCCGCGGATGTGAGCGTCTTAAAATCCGCATCCGCGGATGTGACAAAAATTGCATCCGCAACATCCCTAGTCTGAAGTTAGCGGTGATAAACCTCCACGCTTGGTCGGGGTTCGGACACGCGAAGTGTGTACCATGCATTTGTGTTATCTAGGTTAATA
This sequence comes from Gymnoscelis rufifasciata, assembly GCA_929108375.1. Lineage (NCBI taxonomy): Eukaryota > Metazoa > Arthropoda > Insecta > Lepidoptera > Geometridae > Gymnoscelis > Gymnoscelis rufifasciata. The sequence goes on from OV815331.1 coordinate 6,297,789, forward strand.
TACATTATGTATATGGTGCCAGATACAAGATACAAAATCATTTATTTCCATAGTTTGGTTTTACAAAACTTAGACACGTCAAGAAAAAACAAAAAATAATAATCACAGGTGCTTAGAGATAAGTAGGAAATAAATTTATGGTATCTGGTCGCTTCGCTTTTTTTACACTAGAGCAAAGAAGCGAATAGAAACTAGCTCATTTTTGTATTTAAACTTTACAATCATTAATTTTGTTAGTCTTGTTTTTGATTTTGTGTTGGAGCAGATTCCGTCCCAAGCAGTTTTGTCCTCAAGGTAATCCGATATATTATAATAAGCTTTTTTACAAAGATTGTTTTTTACAATTTTCTTAAATTTAATAACTGACAACTGTTGCAATTCTTTGGGACATCTGTAATTCCACATTATGTGTTTATTATATTCCATTTTCCTCAATAACCCGATATCTCAACACTCACTCCTTTCTGACACATGTCCTCTGGCCAGTCCAGCCATCTTTTCCTCGGCCACCCTCTTCCCACATATCCATCAACATTCATATCTAACGCTCTTCCGTAACATGACTTTCGTCCCTTCTCATTACATGCCCAAACCACGCTAACCTATTAACCTCTCAATTTATCCGTAACTGGTGCCACTTTTAAACTTCCTCTTATAAACTAATTCCTTATGTGCCACAATTCATTAAAATCACTCTGTAGGTACCTACGAAAACATTTTATATTGCATTTGCCCTACGAAATTACTAATTTTGAAATGTATTTATCCCATGCATGTATTAGATCTTTTTTATAGTAATTATTTAAGTTCCGCGAAAATGGTAATAACGGGTAAAACCTTTATGGATTAGCCACAGTCTGCCTGTATGTCACAGCCACTTTTTTCCGAAACCATAAGAACTATAGGTACTGTTGGAACTTGAAGTAGATGTATTGTGTACTAAATTAACATTTTTACACAAAACTATTTGGGGTACTCAAAGGGTTATGGACGATTCACACATATCAGTGAGCCCACAGTTCCGGCACAGTACAGTACCGCATCAGTGATAATTATTCTTTCAAACATTTTCTATGGATGTATTCACACTTGTCCGTGTCAGTGTCGTCTCAGTACCGTCAGTGTCAGTGCCGGCACCGGCCATCACCGTGATCGGCGACGACGATATTTTATCACGGATCACTGACATATATTGAAGAGTGCCATCAAAACAATCGACGTCAATGCTAGTCTGAAGGGAAACTGAACTGTACTGTGCCTGATATGTGGGAATTGAAGCACTGACGCACCACTGTAGCACGGATACGGAACTGTAACGGTACTGTGCCGGAACTGTGGGCTCACTGATATGTGTGAATCGTCCTTAAAACGAGACCCTGTTACTGAGAACTGTTTGTCGCCAGGCCGTAACTCGGAACAGTGATGACAGCTAGAGTTAAAATATTAGGGGATGATGTTCTGTTGTCGCTATAATAACACAAACTTGTTTAAGCTACGTTGCGCGAGGCCAATACTTGGATCGCTCCATCTGAATCTTTTTAAAAAAAAATTAACCCCTTTTTTTAACCCCCGACCAAAAAAGAGGGGTGTTAAGTTTGACGTGTCTGTCTGTCTGGGACATCATAGCTCCCGCACGGACGATATGACGACGATATAAAAGTTATGAGAGTGAGAGTGGGGAAGGAAAACGGCAAAACCAAAAATCTGCAAATATACTCGAGTGGTATCAAATGAAAGAGCATCGCGTGCACATTACTAAATATTATAGTGTTTTACTTTTAAGGAAATATAGGTGTTGGAATCGGGGGTTTTTCTTAAATATTTATAATTTAGATTTATTATTTGCAAAATCTGCATAAACACGGATCTAAGGTTTAGTAGTTGACCTGTCCATGTATGCATAAGCGTATAAGGATATTGATGGCTTTTTGACTTTGACTTTGATACATAACACAATAATTTGTCAAACACGAACAAAACAAAAATGTATATATACGGTCGAATTGAGAAACCTCTTCCTTTTTTGAAGTCGGTTAAAAAAATGATTCGTCGCTGTTTGATTTGTATTAAAACGCGCCCGCGTATCGCAGCGTTAGGAGTTAAAAATCTATATCTGACTAAGTTTCTATGTCACCAAAGAAAACCTACGCTCGCTTAAGATTGTGATGTGACTGTCTTTTCTTAAGTAATAAACCCATTCTTTTTTGTTTTTTTATAAAACTAGACAAAGTAGACAAAACGAATTGATAGTAACTTGCCATAACATAGAACTCTCATTAAATAGATTACAAAATACCAAATTTTGTGTAACTATCAAAAAATATTGCAAGAAATAAAACATATTTTCTAAGCGCTAATTATCTACCTACTTAACATTTTAGTTCATTTAAACCATTTTAGACAACTATATTAATGTAATTATTTAACATTTTTAGTTCAATTTGTTTTCTCGTTATATCTAACCCACTGATATTTATTCTTCCTTATATACAGGGTTTCCCAGAAATGGTGGATAATCTTGCACGTTAGTGTGCGGGGGAGGAGGTAGGGGTAGGGAAAAACACTAATCAAAACAGTCCGCGACCAACATTTTTTTGTATAATTTAGAAAATCCCAGTTTTCCTCACATTTGTTAAGAATACGTCTGCAATATGAAATGAGGCTGCATTCACAAATCATTAATTTCTTAAATTACCTTCAAAAGAACTGAACTACTTAGGGCAGTAATTAGTGTAGAAGCCCCTCAACATATCATTTTATTTCTAACAATACAATTTATTTACTGCTTATTATGAGCACCTGTAGCGTGGAAAAAAATGAATTGCAGTTGTGTACCGCCAAACACGTAAAAACTTGCCTATTTATAATATTATATAATCTGTGCCTTTTAGGATTTTAAAACAGTAGTATACTATGTATGTGTAAGTAGGGGTAATCTAAGAAAAACATTATAAGAACACGTTTAGAGAAAAATCCGAACTAGGCCTTATAAAGCGGAAGTAATCTCAACAAATGTAAGGAAACTGGGATATTGAATTTTACAAAAAATTCAGACATCGTTGCACACGCGCGCACAGGATAATCCACCATTTCTGTGAAACCCTGTATAACTATGTAAAAAAGAAAAATAAAAACGCCATTTCAAATAAAAATTCATAAAAGGGACTATTTCTATGGCAGAGCCAAAATCGCGCTTCGGACATCGTAATAAAAATGCAATATAAACTTTTAAAACACAAAAGTATATACATAATATTGTATGTAATACGCTGTCTAGTTATTATCCATAACTACATTAGGTAAAATGTACATTTTTCTCCAAACACTAACAATTAAAAAGATTGGAAATGTGCATAAACACTACAAGCAAAAAATACCTTAGTATCAGCAGAAATAGGTCATTGGGAATTCACCACTACCTATTTCCGCTTACAAATCGTGTACAATTCTTATTTAGACTAGTTCGTGCGTGAATTAAAACTTTTTCAATGATTTTAAAGCTAAAATTGACATACAGGATAGTAGAATGAATGAAGGCGAACATTTAGGCTGGTTTTAGTGTTTGGTATGTTACCCGTTTTTAGCCATGGAATTGATATTAAATTAAAATAAAATTAGATTACATTACAGGAAAAATTACAAATGTCCAAGGAAATAATGACATGCTAGTCAGGAAAAATTCTATAAAATAAAATTAATAATGTATGGTCCTCTACGGATTTTAAAAACCATGATAATTTGAAAAGTTATAATATCAATTCCGTGTATGTGTTTAGTTGTGTTAATATATAATTTTAATATTTCAACTACGCGCGAACGGTCGTCCGTACGGACCCGTCCGTACTATACATCCCTATGATTAAAGACCGGTCTGTGCGGAGCGGTCCGTACTGGTCCGCGTGACACTTAACCAGCCTAATGTTCTCACCGGCAGGCGCCACTGTAGAGTGAGGTCTCCGGGAAGTCTACAAATCACATATTTATATTTCATTTTGACATAAACTCGTGTAACTATAGAAACAAAGTTAAACCTTGAAACGGATAACATACCTTAATTTGACGGTTTGTTAGTTTCGATAATTCGACGCTGTTACAAGCGCCATGATCACGGCATAAACTAAGAATCCCGTTTCAAGTTTTAATACTGTTTAAAACCATGGAAATTTAAATAGCTAGAAACAATGTTATATGATATTTCGGACATCATGGCAATCAGCGCGTCTATTGGCGAATATACACGCGGTGACAACATTGTCTATAAATCTAAATTTAAAATTTAAGAAAAACCCCCGATTCCAATGCCATAATTTCCTTAAACGTAAAACAACATAATATTATGTAATGTGGACGCGATGCGTTTTCATTTGATACCCCACACTAGTATATTTGCAGATTTTCGGTTTTGCTTCCCCACTCTCACCCCCATAACTTTTAAACGGCCCAACCGATTTTCATGAAACATGTCTAAGAACACTCGCGCAAAACTCACCTTTCATACAAAAAAAACTAAATTGAAATCGCTCCATCCGTTCGGGAGCTATGGTGACACAGACAGACAGACAGACAGACAGACAGACAGACAGACAGACAGACAGACAGACAGACAGACAGACACGTCAAACTTATAACACCCCTCTTTTTTGGTCGGGGGTTAAAAATGAGCGAACGTATCTGAGACAAGGGTACATATTTAAAAGAAATGCTTTGTCGAAGTCAATGTCAAAGTTGTCGCTAAGGAAAATGAGCTTGAAATCGGATACTCTAGTCTTATTATATATAAATCTCGTGTCACAATGTTTGTCCTCAATGGACTCCTAAACCACTTAACCGATTATAATAAAATTCGCACACCATGTGCAGTTCGATCCAACTTGAGAGATAGGATGGTTTTTACGGCGAGAAAAATTCTAATAATTTCCGGGAAAATTTTATACCCGTGCGACGCCGGGGCGGGCCGCTAGTCTTAATATAAATATGTACCCAATATTCAGTTTTAGGGTACAACTAGCTTTGCACACGGCTTTACCCGTGTTTTTGTGGATTTTCTCGCAGTAAAAAGAAGCCTATAGCCTTCCTGGATAAATGGACTATGGAACACTGAAATAGTTATTCAAATTGGACCAGTCGTTTCTGAGATTAGCGCGTTCAAGCAAACAAACAAACTATTCAGCTTTATAATATGAATATAGCGATTCTGAATAATTATTAGTCTATATACTTATAGTATTAACAGTAAAATGTACAAAAAACTGTCATTTTTATGATCTATAGTGCAATCTTGAGCTTAACTTATATTTATAAACAATGACATAAAAATCCTTCACCTAATTGTAATGGCATAGCATGTTAATATAATTTTAAAATATAAATTGTGATTTTGTATCTTAGTACTATGCGGTAAAATTAGTAAAGTATCTTAGTAATTAATTAAAGTATTCCTATAACAATATATGGAACTCGAATAGTTATTAAGTTAGTCTATGTTGGCCGTAGAATTGTATCTTTGTAAATGGCCACAGTAGCTGACAGGAGGCCAAATGCCGACTTAAGCGGACCCCATCTAATTAATAAGCCCCCCAAAAATTCATAAATATCTTTAGATGTTGCATCAAGAGAAAGTATAATACAGCGTTAATCCTTGCAATAACTATTGTAAATAGTAAATATATATTTGTAGGACAATTTGGTTCAATGTTTCTCAAAAATAACACTTTCATATAATGAAGAGATCAACATTATCGCTCCTCTACAATTGAATCAAGACGCGTAACCAGGCGTCCGAGATATAATATTTGAATGAATTGAAAGTTAACACTCTTTCCCTCTTCATAAAAACTACTGCTCTTTTTTACTCTGATTCAGAGTCCGTTTCCCCAGACTCTTCGGAACTAGACATAGGTTCACATTTAATAAACTCTATCTCTTCTCTTTTCTTCCTTCCACGGGTCGACTTTCTCGTTCCCTCTTGTTTAGGCTTCGCCACTTTAGCAACTTTCTCTTTCTTCGTCATAACCGTCTTCACCATCTGCGAAATACGCTTTAGATGTTGTTGCTCGTGCCTTAAAAGATGATTCGTTAAGTATTTCTTCATTTTAAACCGTTTCGAGCATTGAGGGCATTGATGCTCGTACAGCGACTCGTCTATTTCCATGTGAACTGAATCAATGTGGCGTTTCAAGTAGTGATCGTGAGCGAATTCCTTATTGCACTTTTCGCAGCGTATTTTTGGATTTGTCGGGTGCACGATTTTCTTGTGTTTTTTCAGTCTAAGCGGGGAGTGGAAGGTTTTATCGCAAAGTTCGCATTTGACTTTAGTATCCGGAGCTGAATGCATCTGCATATGCTCCTTTAAATATTGATCGTTCTTAAACTCCTTCAAGCATTCCGGACATTGTACTTTGGACTCCAACGGTGGGTGTATGTTTAAGACGTGTCGCTTCATGTGATGTTTGGATTTAAAGGTCATTGGGCAGAAGACGCATTGATGCCTTTCAATGTTGGAATGCTGAAACAGTAGGTGCCTCTTTAAGTTCAAGTGAGTTTTATACATTTTCTGGCAGATATGGCATTTGTGTTTCTCTGGCTGTGCGCGGTGGCATCTTTCAATATGGTGTCTCAATTTGTAAGGGACGTTGAATTCTTTTCCGCACTCCGCACATTTGATTTCGGGTAGCGTGTTCGGATGTATCCTCTTAACGTGCATGTGTAACGCTCGACGCGTCCTAAACTCCTGGAGACAGAACTGGCAATAGCACTTCTCCTTCTCAGAGTAATGTTTGTTCATCCTGTGCATGTATAGGTAGTGTTTATTCTTGAACGACTTGTCGCATTGATCGCAGAGAACCGTGTTCTCTTCAGTGGAGTGGACGCGTGTTGTGTGGAGGTATAGGTTCTGATAGTTTTTGAACTCCTTATTGCATTTGTGGCAGATGTATCGTTTTATTTGTTTGGGGAACATTACTGGCTTCCATGTGGAAAGGACTGATTCGTACATTTCCCTCTGCTCGTCTGTGAGTAAGTCGCTGTTGACGCTTATGAATTTCATGACGCCATCGTCGTGGCGTGAGTTTGTGTATGACGAAGGTAGTGGTAAGGGTTTAAGGGAGGAGAGGGAGGGGAGTTGGGATAGAGGCGGAAGGGGGTACGAGCTTGATGCCATTGGCACATCCTCCTGCTTTATTTCCGGTTCCTCTTTGATTTCGTTCTCCATTTTATATCTGAAATGAGAATTCGATCTTATTAAAATGGTGTAGGGTTAGATGGAATCCTACCTAAAGTAGTTGTTTTGTAGTAAGTGTACAGTGTGATGGGTAATTAGCTTTAGTTTTTGATTGCTAAGCTTTTATTCCAATTAAGGATGTCACTTATTCATTCGAACGTCTCGACAATTTTAGTAAGTTTGTAAAGCAACGCTCCTTTAAATAATATTTTAGAATATTCAATATGAAGTCAGATTTGCGTTAACAATTTTTCACAAAAACAAATATAAACTATATTTTGCAAACTTTTAATGGAAGTTCCTTATTCAGCTACAACTAACCTAAATCCTACTCTGAATCCGACTCCGTTTCCTCAGACTCAGATCCCGAGCTCGACATCGGCTCGCACTTGATAAACTCAATCTCTTCTGTATCCTTCTTCCCCCGGGAAGATTTCCTCGTCCCCTGCGCCGCGCTCTTCCCTTTCCCCTTTCCCTTCCCCTTCCCAGGACCCTTCTTCATCATAACCGTTTTGACCACCTGCGAAACTCTCTTCAAGTGCTGCTGCTCATGTCTCAGCATGTGATTGGTTAGATACTTCTTAATTTTGAACTTCTTCCCGCACTCTTGACATTCGTGTTCGTATAGCGACTCGTCTATGTCCATATGGACAGCGTCCGTGTGACGTTTCAAATAGTGCTCATGAGCGAACTCCTTATCGCACTTATCGCAGCGTATTTTTGGATTTGAGGGGTGCACTATCTTCTTGTGTTTCTTCAAACGTAGCTGGGAATGGAACGTCTTCTCGCAGAGATCACATTTAACCTTGGCGTCTGGAGAGGAGTGTATCTGCATATGTCCTTTTAAATACTGGTCGTTTTTGAACTCTTTTAAGCACTCGGGGCATTGGACTTTGGATTCTAGCGGCGGGTGAATGTTTAGTACGTGGCGCTTCATATGATGGCGGGATTTGAACGTCATAGGGCAGAAAACGCATTGATGCCGCGGGAGATTCGTATGCTGGACCATAAGGTGTCTTCGCATGTTCAAGTCTGTTTTGAACAGTTTCTCACATATGGGACATTGATGCTTCTGACTGTCAGTGCGGTGGCATCTATCTATATGCCGCTTTAATTTATAAGGGACTTGAAACTCTTTGTCGCATTCTGTGCATTTAAGTTCAGGTAGTGAGGTGGGGTGCATCCTCTTCACGTGTATGTGCAATGCTCGACCTGTGCGGAACTCTTGCAGGCATAGCTCACAGTGGCATTTATCTGATTCGGAATAATGCTTGTTCATTCTATGCATGTATAAATAATGCTTGTTTTTGAAGGACTTGTCGCATAGATTGCAGATAACCGCCGACTGTTCAGTCGAATGCACTCTAGTAGTATGCAGGTATAGGTTTTGATAGTTATGGAATTCCTTGTTACACTTGTGGCATATGTATCTTTTCGAGGGTTTCGGGTATGATCCCGGTTTCCACGTTGTTAGTACCGATTCGTACATCTCCCGTTGTTCCTCGGTGAGTATGTCGCTGTTCACGCTGATGAATTTCATCACTCCGTCGTCGGATGGGGTGGTAATTGAAGGTGGGAGTGACGACAGTGATGATTTGATAGGTTCCAAAGGTATATTTGGCTTTGTGGGTTGCGGTGGTGGCTCAGGAAGTGTGCTTTGCGAGGGTACAACTAAAGGTTTTGGTGAGTGTGGGTTAGATGGCTGTGATTCAGGCTGTGTGGGAATCGGCATCGACGTTGGTGGCAATGGAAACTGAGAGGGGTACGGCAATTGGCCGAGGGGAAACTGAGCCTGCGAAGGCATTAGGAATTGTGACAACGAGAAGGGAAGCTGCGAAGTCAACGCTAGAGACTGGAGCTGGGGCAAGTAAGAGGAACTGGAGGGAATGGGAGACAGCTCGTCACTATCCGGCTCTTGTTTGATTTTAGCCGCCATTTTGAATCTGGAAATGAAAAAGAGAGCCCTGAAGTCGATGTCCCGATTAACAACACATATGTCATGATTGTTAGATAGTAAAAGTGGTGATGTATCTAGACTGGTCATAAAATTTAATAAAACTCTTATAAATTTTTCTATGAATTTTTCAGCAAACTGGAAAAACAAAATATACAAAAGGCATAGTCTTGGTCTCAAAGACTTTCTTTAAAGTTCACCACTGTTCATTTAACATTAACAATGCTTTAGTGTTATTAATTTAAGCAAAATTTCAGGAAATAACTTCAGATTTAAGTCTTAAAGTCGGAAACTAACTTAATTACATTTAGTCTACATACAGCACCAAATTCACAATGATGTCAGATGATTGGTAATTCAACCTAATTGTTATAAAATGCGTGTTAGATTAACATGTATGGATCATATTTAACAGAACATAAAATACTTACTTGCAATGCCATCCAATAAAACAGGTATTTCGGAAAAAGCACTCAACACAGAAAATAACATAAACACCAACATATTTGCTTCATTGTAATTTAAATATATTTTTAATGTACTTGAGATAGTAGAGTTTAGTTTGTACACCCAATTTAAGATTGTTTTAATTTGATTTGTGCTGTACTTAGTTCCGTGTTCTTATTTGGGTACCTGGAGAACAACTGAGTACTCTTTATATTTAATGCCCTTAATTTAATAAATACCTTCATTGTAATTATTATTCATTTACTAAGCTTGCAGCGATTAACTAAATTATTTTATGAAAATTCAAGGAATATTTTAAAGAAATAATATTTATGACTTGAGATATATAATATTCTATACTTATAATATTTAGAATATTATTAACTCCTTGACCCTCACCTCAGGTAATAAGGTCAGGTAAGCGGTAACCTGTTACCGCTTGGGGATTAACGAGTTAAGTAATATTCTTATGATTCTGTACTGGAAAGTTTAAAAACATAGTCACATTAACAACAAACTTTCTATAGTGCACAAATAATTAAAGCTATCTATAATTTTGCAAAATGTTGTAATATCATTACTCTGGTACATTATCTCCTTGTAAAGATGTTAACTTCGGACACCCCAAAAATATGTTAATTATTCACAACTGAGCAATATTTATATTGTCAGATTAAAAAAAATATGTGTTGCACTGAAATTTCAATGTTTATTATGTAAATACAAAAAAAGATTGCAATATTATAAATCTACATACAAAATAATAACCTATGAAATGCAATATTTCAATAAATTTATTAATTCTATAGGTGGAATTACCAATCACACTGCACTAATTAAATCTAAACATATATAAAATAATTTGTAAAGGATTAACATTATACTTAATTAATATTGGAAATTGTAATACTCATAACTTACTTAACTAATGTAGGTAGGTTTTGAATAGACAACTATTTGATTGCAAAAATATTTGGTCTTTTAAATTATTGAATAAATTGATATCAACAAACACGATAATAAATAGAATAGAGTATTCCTCCATTTTAAAGGTAAGTAGCTATAGGTTATATTGGAAATATAAATACTCATGAATAACTTTATCTACTTCGTAAAAAAATTTTTATGTGTGATAAACCCTCGTTTGACCTCAATCTCACCTGATGAAAAGTGACAATGTGGTCTAAGATGGGGCATGGAGACCTAGAAGGTAGATGGTTATTACGGTAATATAGATTTTCTCTTTGCAATAATGTAATATTCTCAATAAATATACAAATAATTTAAGATTTTATGTACCAAGTCTAGAAATTCCTGATCTTAGCAAGTTTAACTATAACTCTTAAGGTTATCATAAAGTTTATTTAACTACATTTTCCCACTGAAAAAACCAGGCCTTGGTTTTTTCAGTGGGAAAATGTAGTTAAGTAGTAGTTATCATCATTGTTAACTTTAATAATTAGATTATTTAAATGATAATAATTGTTTAATGATATTTTTTTTTAGGAACAAACAGGAAGCCAGAGAATATAGGTATTGCAAAACAACAAAATAGATGGTCACTCAAAACACAAATTAGTTCAATACTTGTAAACAACTTCAATAAGTTGAAAGACATTGTCTGTTTTTTGTCTCATCAATCAATAGTATCCAAGGATAATTATTCTAAATATTGAACCTAAATTATTATTTTCAAGTTCAATAACAATTTAGATTTATCATTCCTTCATATTCATATTATGAACATTATTAGGAAAACTCTCGCATGTACCTTAAAGCTATAAAATACAATCTTTGACTAATAATTAATGAGTATTTGATAGTTATGGCTAACTGGCTTACATTATTCATTACCAAAACAAATATTTACTTACGTTCAATTTTATCGAGTCTTCAAACAATAGCTCTCACGTCACACTGATATCACCGAGTCCATCTCAAAAATAAATAGGTATCAAAGCATTATGATAAAATGGCTAAAGGACATCATATCGCCCCAGACAACTAGGGTCATCACGAAAGTTACACACCAATACCGTGTTTAGAACCAATATTATGTATGCAGGTGATCCATTTTAGATAAATTCGACGATTGATGTAGAATTATAGAGTTATATCGCGATATTTTGTGGATTTTCACTAAAATTCCGAAATAACTCCGTATGACAATGGTTGTTGTACGTCAAATCTAAGATTCGACGCGCGCCGTCAAAAATGACAGTTGATGTCATAATTACGTTCCGTTCTTGTTAATATAATCATATCTGGAGGCAAAAGTTTGTAAGTTTGTTGTTCCTGTATAGCAAATTCGCGGCTGATCCGTTTGGGCTGAAAGTTGAAATAATAATACTATGAGTAAAAAAAATAATTATAAAGCAAGAGAGATTATTTATTTCTTTAAGCGCGAATAGTATGAAATATTAGTGATGTGATTATTATTATTAATAATTATGAATAGTCAGTCTACAGGTCCGATTTCAAAAATGATTTCAGTTTAAATTAACCCTTTGATTGTGGAAGAACATTAAAGGTCATATTTACCACAAAAATGTAATCTCACTAGAAAATGTTTTTATGCAATGGGAGACATCGATTTATGCTCGTGCAGTTTAAAGACAATCACAGTAGATTGTGTCTCGCAGATGGAATAGGTTTTTACCGGGGAGAGTCTTATTATTATAGGCGCGACGAGTCAAATATCGTAAAAAAATACGAAAATTATGTCTATAACATTTATTATTATTACTCATGACTCGCATTATACATTTTATCAAAGCTACACAATATTCCACATCGAATAAAAAGTTATGATATACCTTTGCATTTCTGAATGCAAATCAACTAACAGTACTTAATGATCTAAACAATAATACATTGAAGAGCTCGACGATGTGAAACGCTGCCGAGCTAGTCTGAAAATAGACTTGCATAGAAGCGCGCACAAAAATAGTATTTAACCAGCGGTGAAAGTTGATATAATGCGTGAAATCGTGCATCTTCAAGCCGGGCAATGTGGAAATCAGATTGGCTCAAAGGTGCGAGGAAATATTACATTTGGTATTGTTACTATTTTTCAAAGTTACGCTTCGCAAATCGTCTTACTGCGATGGCGAATGCTTCAGTGAATTCTCTCACTAGTCGCTAGGTAGTTCTTATAACCTAGCGATCATTGTGTGCTTAGAATCTATGGTAGTAGTGTTATTTTATGTTTGGATATAATTTTATGTTATTGTATATTATGGAGATTTTCGTTTATAATTGAATTTTAATTGCATTGAATAAGACTTCTGTTCTGTAAAGCAATATTTTTTCGAGTAAGTTAAATAGTAATTATTTTATGAAGAAAAAGCAAAGTCTTGTCTAAAATTATTACCAGTTATTAATTATATACCTAATTATTTTAACAAAACTTCATGCGTGAAACCTCATTAGTTGAATTTTTCAATTAAATTGGGTAAGTACTTAATTGTAAGGGACTGAAGTTTTTATTTTAATATGTTGGTATTGGTATTCGTTTACTTTACATTTCAAATTATGTAGGTAAATATTTAACAATCTAATAGGGAGTTTTTTTTAATTTTGAGTTTCTTTATATTTTATATGACATAATTGCTGTATTTTTGAATGTATATTTTCTGCTATTAATTATGTTGGTGCGCCCCTAAATGACACTAAAATTACTCTAAAATTACCTATCACCAACTAAACTACCTACAGAACAAAACGTTAAGCGTTTTTTTGCATTACGGAGTACTTCATACGGAAGGTTATCGTGTCTGAGGAAAGGCTGAACTCTTTGTCTTGTCTTTAATTTACTAGCGGCCCGCCCCGGCTTCGCACGGGTAAAAAAATATTTTATTATAAGCAATTATGACTGCCTCAGTGGCGCGGTGGGCGGAGGTCCGCTTGCGGTGCAAGAGGGAGCGGGTTCGATCCCCGCCGAGGGGTTAAGTGTTTGTATGTTCTGCAAGCATTTTCTCCTTGGTCTGGGTGTTTAGTATGTATAATAAAAAATATCTATCTATGTATGTCTATTATATTAAGTATATCAAATGTCTAGTACCCATAACACAAGCTTATAGCTTACCACGGGGCTAGATGTCGTTGTGTGGATTGTTCGGCAATATTTATTTATATTTTTATTTATTTATTATTTGTGATTTATAATGTAGTACTCTTAACCAACAACATATTTATTTGAATAAAGATTAATATTATTATGTTGATACAACTTAAACAAATTATTTCGACCAAATTAGGTACCATAAAAACGGTTTTTGTGAGTTAATCCTAAAAGATAGACATATACTATCGTGGACTGTTTTTTATATCATTAAAAGAGCTATTATTCTTTAGTACAATATGTACTAAAGAATAATAGCTCTTTTGTGTATCTTGAACCGTTTTCACGGCGCACGCAACGGAAGGCTTCAAAGATGAAATAATTTCTCCCGTTTTTTACACATTTACCGCTATATCTTTGCTCCTATTAGTCGTAGCGTGATGTTATATAGCCTATAGCCTTCCTCGATAACTGGACTATCCAACACAAAAATAATTATTCAATTCGAACCAGTAGTTTCGGATATAAGCGCGTTCAAACAAACAAACAAAATCTTCAGCTTTATAATATTAATAAGTATAGATATATCATCATCATCACCCTATTAACGTTCCCACTGCTAGGACACAGGGACTTCTATCTTGGCGAGAGAGATTATTCCTAATTCACCACGCTGGCCAAGGGCGGGATGGTGAATGTCACATGTCCTTCAAATACTTTTAAGTTCTCAGAACATGCCGGTCTCCCCACGATGTTTTGCCTTCACACACTTAATGCACGTGTTTCAATGCGCACACATAAAATTTTTAGAAAGAAAAATCCAGAGTTGCGTGGCGGGGTTTGAACCCACGACCTTCATAACATATAGTTTTCATATTCATATTCATTTATTCGTTGATTCATGTGGTTACAAATGGTGTTAAGTTTTATATATACCATGACATGAGCCCTGTTGGGACATTAGTTAAAAACAATTAATGTTATACAGTATTTTCTTCCTCCTGAAAAATTACAAAACATCTACGCCCGCGATATTGTACCTTATTAAATTGATTAACTTCTGTCATTCAACAGTTCTGGGAGATAATTTCGGACGAGCACGGCATCGACACGAGTGGATATTACAAGGGCGACAGTGATCTCCAACTTGAGAGGATCTCCGTGTACTACAATGAAGCAGCTGACGGTAATATACCTAATACTATATATACTTCGTGCACAAACAACAATATAATAATAATATGAAAAGCCTTTATTCACTTTTTTGCTTATGCTACGTTACATCTAAGTTTACATTAAAGTTAAAGTTAAGCAATAAAATAAAAAAAATATAAAATTTAATATTTTTTTTAGCAACCAGTTTGTTGGTCAGTTTGTCCTTCGACATAGGCCTCCCCAGTCTCTTCCATTCATTTCTGTCTCGAGCTATCCTTCTCCACCCATTTGGTAAGTAACAAACAACAATATACAGAGGACTGAATGCTAGAAGCATTCTCCACCAGTACCTAATGCTGGGCGTGCAAGAAACTAAATAACAATATATTAAAATTTTGGAGTAATCGTGGAGACATCCTGTATAATATAGAATGTCCAGAGACTAAGCAATGTTGGTATATTTTGATTCCAGGCAGAAGGTACGTGCCCCGAGCAGTGCTGGTGGATCTGGAGCCAGGAACCATGGACTCCATCAGGTCCTCAACTTACGGGGAGCTGTTCCGACCTGACAACTACGTGTTCGGACAGAGCGGGGCTGGTGAGGATTCCCTTGATATCCTCTCCTATCGAGGGTGTAGTGTGAAAACGCGATAAATGCAAAATAAATCGTAAATACGTTTTAATAGCCTACTGTAATCAGATTTTGCAATTTCTAGTGATGTTTACAGTTAACGTAAACTTATTATTATTTTTTAGCCAACATTTGGCCACAATCTCACCTGATGTAAAGTGACGATGTGGTCTAAGATGGGGCATGAAGATCTAGAAGGTAGATGGCTTCTCCGGGCATGGCTTCTACGAAATACGAAAAAATCGCTTCACGCACTGGCCCAGCCCGGAGGGTGGTGACAAGCCGCGGCCGAAGCCTCCCACAGAGACTGTTCTTAGCACCACCCGGAGTTCACAAGTATGGATTCAGAGGGTAAACACATACGGACGTTAAAGAAAAACCTCCAAATAAACTTATTTTGCACAATTATCGGGTATTATCACTGCACCCTCGTTATTGGTCTTTTCAGCTGACGCAAAGTCCAATGTTACTCGCTCCCAAACAAAATAAAAATGTTACAAATTCCCTTCTCACTATATTTGACCCGAAATGTTTGAGGCCTATGCATTTTCTATCAAGCACTAGCTTTAGCTGCGTAATAATATATTTATCAATAAATCTAAATTTAAAATTTAAGAAAAACCCCCGATTCTAATTATTAATTTCCGTAGGTAAAACACTATTTAGTAATGTTCACGCGATGCGCTTTCATTTGAAACCCCACTCGAGTACATTTGCAGATTTTCTGTTTTCCTTCCCCACTCTCACCCCCATAACTTTGAAACGGCTCAATCGGTGTTCATTTATTTATTTATTATTATGGCACCGCCAACAGCACATATAACAAAAAAAAAATTGAAGACATTTTTTAATACATATTTACTATGGAATATGTGCCTATAATAGGCGAGCACAACACTGATATTTAAGTAAGGCACAAACAACAAAATAATAATTATTATAACACCCCTCTTTTTTGGTCGGGGGTTAAAAATGAAACAAAATTAAACAATTGAACAGAAATTAAAATAGAAAAATAGGTAAAAACATAGAAAATAGATCATCATCATCATCATCATCATCACCCTATTAACGTTCCCACTGCTGGGACACAGGGACTTCTCTCTGGCGAGAGAGATTAGGCCTAATTCACCATGCTGGCCAAGTGCGGGTTGGTGAATGTCTCATGTCTTTCAAACTATTTTTAAAGTTCTCAGAACATGCCGAACCTGGCACACAATGTTTGCCTTCACCGTTAAAGCACGTGTTTAAAGCGCACATACATTTCTCAAGAAGAAAAATCCAGAGGTGCGTGGCAGGGTTTGAACTCACGACCTTCGGATTGAAAAACGAGTGTCCTCCCACTTAGCCAACACGGCTTTTTTGTGTGTTAATTTAGCTGTTGGGTCTCCTAATAAAATGAAAATCTTTTTATCTAAATTGGGGCTACATAATAATTATATTATAACGCCATCTGTTTTCTTCCGCAGGTAACAACTGGGCCAAGGGTCACTACACAGAGGGCGCTGAGCTCGTGGACTCGGTAATGGACGTCGTCAGGAAGGAAGCGGAGACCTGTGACTGCATGCAGGGTACGCTATCATGATCAGTTTAATAAACAATAAATAAATAAAAAAAAAATATTGTAAAAATATTATCCAGCTCCGTGGTAAGCTCTAAGCTTGTGTTACGGCACAGATTAGATCTGTGGTTACGGGTACTAGATATCTGATATACTTAATATAATAGGCATACATAATATAGATATATTTATTATACATATTAATATGTAGGTATGTTTCTACTGTTTTAAGCGTTTCTAATATTTACTAAAAATAAATAAAATAAATTCAAAATGAAAGCTAAATATTTATATTATTTAAAGCACGCGTTGACGCGTCTGTACTGTAATGTCAGGCAGGATACTTGTCAGAGGCAATAATACTTTCTGAACCAAACACTTCGTTGTTTGTTACAATTTAAAAAAAAACAACTCTATCTAAGTATCACGGTTCTTGAAATACAGTCTGCCTCAGTATAATGCAACCCCACACTTAGAGCGCGGAGGTGCGCTGATTTTCAGACGAGACCTTAGAACACAATCATCACGGGTTAGATGTTGTTGTGTGGATTGTACGAAGATATTTATTTATTATTATTTAAAAAATAAAATAAAAATGTTTATTGCTTTCACAAAATTCACAAAATATACAACAAAATATGAAACCTCCTTTTAAGTTGAGTACTTGTACTTATTAGGAGGATTCCCTCTTCATAAATGCATTCACGCTTAAAATTAACCTTAATTCAGCAAAATAAACATTGAAATTTGTTAAATTTAATCTTAAATTAAGTAGGTATACAATTAAAATTTAAAACAATTTAAAACTAAATTCATTAAAATAAGAATAAAAACGTTAAAAAATATTTATGAAGGTATGATCGAAATTTTTTGTTGACAAACCTTATTTATCAATTAACTAGCGGCCGCCCCGGCGTCGCACGAATATAAAATATTACCGGAAATTTCTCGCCGTAAAAACCATCCTATCTCTCAAGTTGGATCGAACTGCACATGGTGTGCGAATTTTATTATAATCGGTTAAGTGGTTTAGGTGTCCATTGAGGACAAACATTGTGACACGAGATTTATATATATTAAGAATATGCATACCTGTAAGAGCTGCTGCTTGCTGAATCTCTTGTGGCATAGCGAGCAGGAGTGCGGCTTCTCCCCCGAGTGGGTTCTTTGGTGCGCCGCCAACGCAGACATATTAAGATTTATGTGTTAATGTTACAGGTTTCCAGCTGACCCACTCTCTCGGCGGCGGCACAGGCTCCGGTCTGGGCACGTTGCTGCTCAGCAAGCTTCGGGAGGAGTACCCTGACAGGATCGTAAACACTTTCAGTGTGATGCCATCCCCTAAGGTAGACTTGAAGATAAACATGAAATAATCTAAAAGACACATCCGTAACTTTCGCACGCACAGGATCTCTCGGATAGCGCCCCAGCGCGCTACCAAAGCGTGCGTGCGAAAGTTACGGATGTGTCTTATTCTTTTTCTGCATAAAATTTATAAATAGTTTCACCTACAAAGTGAGGTTTATCAATTATTAAAAATATTTAAAAATAATCTAAAAGGGTTCGAACATTTTTGTATGGAGCCTGAAACAACTACTAGTTCGCCATTTTGAAAAAAACGTCATTCGGCGGCCAGTGATGAAACTCATGTCAACCGACAGAGTAAATGATTACAAACAAAAAGTGTTCTATGATCAAGTCTCCTAAGTGATATGGTTTCTGAGATATGAGGGACAACCTGTTATTTTTAACCCTCGACAAAAAAAAGGGGTGTTATAAGTTTGACGTGCCTATCTGTCTGTTACATCATAGCTCCCGAACGGATGGAGCGATTTCAATTTAGTTATTTTTGTATGAAAGGTGAGTTTGGCCCGGGTGTTCTTAGACGGCCGAAGGGGACATGTTTCATGAAAATCGGTTGTGCCGTTTAAAAGTTATGGGGGTTAGAGTGGGGAACGAAAACCGAAAATCTCCAAATATACTCAAGTGGGGTATCAAATGAAAGCGCATCGCGTGCATATTACACAATACTAAGGTGTTTTACTTTTAAGGAAATAAAGGCATTGGATTCGAGGGTTTTTCTTAAATTTAGATCTATATCTATTGTCTATGATAATCTTTGAATTCCCAGGTATCAGACACAGTGGTCGAGCCGTACAACGCTACGTTGTCCGTTCACCAGCTCGTGGAGAACACCGATGAGACCTTCTGCATCGACAATGAGGCTCTCTACGACATCTGCTTCAGAACGCTGCGTCTTGCGTCGCCGACCTACGGCGATTTGAACCATTTAGTGTCGGTGAGTAGAGAAACTATTCATAATAATAAAACTGAACTAATAAATTAAATTTACGGGTCTATTTTTTATATTAAAATATTAGTTTTATTATGAACTAGTGGCCGGCCCCGGCTTCGCACGGTTTTTAATTCAAAAAATTTTCCCGGCTATTATTCGATTTTTTCTCGCCTTTTAAACCTTCCCTAGACCTCCACAAACATTTCAAGACTATGATAAGATAAATCCGTTCAGCCTTTCTCGAGTTTTAATCAGACTAACGAACAACAATTCATTTTTATTTATATATAGATGCTTAAGGATGTAAACACGATACCTACGTTAAAATGTTTGCCTGTATTTCTATAGTTGAATAATCTATACTATTAATATAAAGCTGTAGAGTTTGTTTATTGGTTGGTGTTTGGAGGTTTTGCCTGTTCACGTCTGTAAGTGGTAACCCTCCGAATCCTTAATGCTAAGAACAGTCTCTGGTGGCAGGCTTCAGCCGCGGCTTGTCACCACCCTCCGGGCTGGGCCGGTAAGGGAAGCGATATTTTCGTGTATCGTAATGTGGTTCGGAGAAGCCATCTTCTAGGTCTTCATGCTCCATCTTAGACCACATCGTTACTTTACATCAGGTGAAATTGTGGTCAAATGAAGGCTTACCAAGCATTAAAAAAAATGTTTTAATAAATAAATGTATTTCATTTCTGACTTCTTGATCATCATTTCTGCTGACATTTTGATTTTTTTGACTGCTTCAGTGGCGCGGTGGGCGAGGGTCTGCTTGCGGCGCTAGAGGTAGCGGGTTCGATTCCCGCCGAGGGTGAAAGTGTTTGTATGGTCTGCAAGCACTCTCTTGGTCTGGGTGTTTAATATGTAAAATAAAAAATATCTATATATGTATGACTATTATATTAAGTATATCAGATATCTAGTACCCGTAACACAAGCTTAGCGCTTACCACGGGGCTAGATGTTGTTGTGTGAATTGTCTGGAAGTATTGATTTATTCAATTTAGAGGTCTCACCACAAAAAAAAAATCTATAATAAATGTACCTAAATCATTTCATTTTCATCATCATCATCATCACCCTATTAACGTTCCCACTGCTGGGACACAGGGACTTCTATCTTGCCGAGAGAGATTAGGCCTTAATTCACCACGCTGGCCAAGTGCGGGTTGGTGAATGTCACATGTCCTTCAAACTCTTTTAAAGTTCTCAGAACATGCCGGTTTCCTCACGATGTTTGCCTTCACCGTTAAAGCACGTGTTTTAAACGCACATAAATTTCTCAAGAAGAAAAATCGGACTTCGGACCTTCGGAAATCTTCGGAATGAAAGTCGAGTGTCCTCCCACTTAGCCAACACGGCTTTTTTTCATTTCATTTCGATCTAAGAGTAATGACGTTTGCACGTGTTCATTTTTTTTTGTTTTTTTTCCACCCAGCTGACGATGTCGGGGGTGACCACCTGCCTCAGGTTCCCGGGGCAGCTGAACGCGGACCTGCGGAAGCTGGCGGTCAACATGGTGCCCTTCCCGCGGCTGCACTTCTTCATGCCGGGTATGTTTAATTTATTTTCAAAATTGTCGTGAGTTAACTAGGTACACAATCAAAATCATCTTTATTTCAAACTATCTGCCCGCCCCGGCTTGGCACGGGTTTTTAATCAATTTTTTTTTCGGCAGTTATTCGATTTTTCTCGCCTTTTAAACCTTCCCTAGAACTCCACGAACATTTCAAGACTATGATAGGATAAATCCGTTCAGCCGTTCTCGAGTTTTAATCAGACTAACACCGTTTAGACCTACCCTGGACTACGACAAACATTTTAAAACCATAATCAGCTCAATCGGCCCATCCGTTCTCGATTTTTAATCAGACTAACGAACAACAATTCATTTTTATTTATATAGATTTTAAAATACCTCGATTTCAAAACCTTATATACCCCTTAAAACTAAAAAGTGATTATTATTTTGTAATTACCACCGAACATAAAGGGTGTAAAAAAATTACAAAATATAAGATGTGGTGTCGTGGGACACCCGGTAGACTTGATTTTTAGTTTTTTTTTAAGTAAAGGAAAGTATTTAGGAAATTTAGTATTTTAAAATAAATATTCACACACACGCACACACACACACACATAATCTCTATTAAGTTTCGTAGTTTTTCTCAATTTTTCCGTATGACCCCTAAAACAGCAAGAAAGATAACCTAGAAAACCTAACAAAGATTTTAGTATATACACACAATACTTATTAAGCAACGTAAAATATTTTAAACTAATACTTACGTATTTAAAGAAAGAAGGAGAAAGAGAAAGGTATTATACACTACTCGCTGGTGTATACGACTGTCGCGCCTGCGCACGTATCATTTAACGGTTTTATTCCACGGACTTTTTCTTACGCTTTTTCTATCACATTTCTTTCAGTTCTGTCGCGCAGCAAAATCTCTATCTCCTCCAAGCCTGCCGTAAGGAACTTCATTCCAAAACATTTATTTACCAACTAGCTGTGCCCTGCGGTGCTACCCGCGTTATAATAATGGATGAAGTACTCTTAACCAACAACATATTTAGTTGAATAAAGATTAATATTATTATGTTGATACAACTTAAACAAATTATTTCGACCAAATTAGGTACCATAAAAACGGTTTTTGTGAGTTAATCTTAAAAGATAGACATATACTATCGCGGACTGTTTTTTAGATCATTTATAGAGCTATTATTCTTTCATACATATTTTTTGTGTATCTTAAACCGTTTTCACGGCGCACGCAACGGAAGGCTTCAAGGATGAACAATTTCTCCCGTTTTTTACACATTTACCACTATATCTTTGCTCCTATTGGTCGTAGCGTGATGTTATATAGCCTATAGCCTTCCTCGATAACTGGACTATCCAACACAAAAATAATTATTCAATTCGAACCAGTAGTTTCGGAGATTAGCGCGTTCAAACAAACAAACAAACTCTTCAGCTTTATATATTAGTATAGATACACACGTTACAATTTCACTTAGCAGCGGTGTATAATTTTTATTTTTTATTATTGAATTATGTTTCCTTAGTTAAAACAAATTTATTGTGTTAATATAGGTACTATTATGTATGTGCATTTTTACATACATGTATAAAATTGTAACCTGACTTGTAACCTTTGTTATAAATAAAGAAACTTAAAACTTGTCCCTGCCCGTGTCAAGCCTGTATTGCGGGAAACAGTGCATGAAACAAATGAAGTGATAAAATAGAACAAATAATAAAATTACATAAGTAGTATAAGCCGGTCTGCCTATCTGTCTGTGGCATAATAGCTCTCGAATGGATGAAGCTATGACAATTTCGTTTTTTTTTGTATTAAAGGAGAATTAATTACGTTGAGTGCGAGTGTTCTTATCCTTCCGTGTTTGACGTTTAAGGATTGATATTTTTTTTATATTGTGTTTAATTAATTTTATTTGATTAATAATGAAAAAGTTTATTAATATTAATACGCCATAAAGGCAGATTTCAGTGTAAACTAAGAACTTTGTACTTACCTGTATTTCTATAAATATATGATTATGAATAGTCCAGTCTCCCAACAACGCTTAAGCGGCTCAGCCGAATTTTTATACTATCGCTTTCTCATTAAATTCCCGGGATTTGTGACATGTCCATATTAAGATATCTTCATGAAGCCCTGGCAAATTGCACTACCTATTCCCAACATTGATGATAATGATTATACTGATACTGTAAACACATAGTACCTATTATTTTCATTTCCTATTATAAATAAAAAAAACGGTTGCCTGGAAGAGATTCGTGACTAGGCCGCCCATTGTCTCACTTTTTACTATGCACAATTATTAGTAATAATTTTCATGTTGTTGGTTTTGCATTAAATAAATAAATATTTCCGGACTACTCACACAGCATCATCTAACCCCAAACTAAGCAGAGCTTGTACTATGGGTGACTGATATACTACATAGATACATTTTTTTTTGTAAATATGTAGGTACATACATATGATACATAAAAAACACCCAGACCCGAAACCAGAAATTGTAGATCGTATAAAATCTGGTCCCCCGGCGGGAATCGAACCCGCAACCTCCTGCGCCTCAGGCGGACGTTCGTCCACCGAGCCAAAGAGGTGGAGGCATTATTTATTGTTTTTTTTTTTTTTGGAAAACCAAAAACTTACAAATACATAGTAACAAATCAATATAACACTAGAAAGCTTAATTAAGGTTTTCACGGATACAAAACAAAATATGAAAACAACAACAATGCGAACAAAAAAGACCCAGACAAGACATTAAAGATATAACTTTTGAAACTATCATGCGCCATGATCACGATTGAACCGTGATCATGGCGCATGTAACTGTGCCGAAATATCGGGAAACTCGAAAGACAATCAATCATGGTAAATATCCCGTTATAAATCTAAATAATAAGACATTAAAGAATATTGTATTGTTTAATGTCTCCAGGTTTCGCGCCCCTCACCGCTCGCAACAGCCAAGGCTACCGTCTGCTCACAGTGCCCGAGTTAACCCAGCAGATGTTCTCCCCGACCAACATGATGTGCGCGTGCGACCCGCGACACGGCCGCTACCTCACGGTCGCCGCCATCTTCAGGGGACGCATGAGCATGAAGCAGGTTGATGAGAACATGCGATCCGTGCAGGATAAGAACTCTGGGTAACTTAATTGATGGTTAACTAGATTTAACGCTATTTTTTAACCCCCGTTAAATTTAAAAAGAGAAGGGTGTTATAAGTTTGACGTGTCTATCTGTGTGGGAGATCATAGCTCCCGAACGGATGGAGCGATTTCAATTAATATAAAATATTCCTTGTGTTGAACACGTGACAGACGTGGTATTCATAACACATAATATAATATATAATACAGAATAACACATTCATGTTAAACATACATATACCAATCGTCTGTCACACCTTCCCACGAGAACAAAGTATTTTTTGAGGTAAAAATTCTATATATATATATATTATATATGTATATATCTATATAGCCTATAGGGCTATATACCACTGCAAGAATTTCGCAAATCATATTAGTAAGTCTACTTATCTACTTACTACTACTACTGTCCTACATGTTTATACTATATTTTTATATAGATATCTGTATGATTATGATATTTAGATGATATTTTTATGTTTAATAGTACACCCTTGCCTCCTTTCTATTTTAAGTAAAGTATTTTCCATCCCAGGGTTGCTTGGAAGAGATCGCTTTTAAGCGATAAGGCCGCACATTGTACCACTTGTTATTTTATTTTATTTTACTTACGTGTTTATGTTCCTGCGTTGTGTACAATAAAGCTTTTAACTTCCTGAGTCGGCGAGGCCGGCGTGTTGTACCGGCAGAACACAAAGATAGGGCAAGGTGTCAGGCTTAGGGTTGCAGATTATATGCATAGGTAGGTACTATGTAACAGGTTTTCGCGTATAACAAACAAACTCTGCTGCTTTAAATCCTAATATATATAAATCTCGTGTCACAATGTTTGTCCTCAATGGACTCCTAAACCACTTAATCGATTATAATAAAATTCTCACACCATGTGCAGTTCGATCCAACTTGAGAGATAGGATGGTTTTTACGGCGAGAAAAAATCGATTAATTTCCGGGAAAATTTTTACCCGTGCGACGCCGGGGCGGGCCGCTAGTATACTATATATTAATATGATAGTAGATAATGTAAACCTATAGAGGTTGGATTCGTATGAGATTAAAAGTAATTTTGACCTATTGTTACAGTTACTTCGTAGAATGGATTCCGAACAACGTGAAGGTAGCCGCGTGCGACGTCCCGCCGCGCGGGCTCAAGATGGCCGCCACGTTTGTTGGCAACACCACCGCGATCCAGGAGATATTCAAGCGCGTGTCGGAGCAGTTCACCGTCATGTTCAGGCGAAAGGTGCACATAAATTACTTTTTACAATACCTACCTAGAATAAAAAAAAAAAGGTGTGTGTGCGATTCACACATGATAGAAGTGAAACTTCAGTAAATCGACAAAAGAATGAAAAGAATAAAAAAAAAAAACAAAAAAAAATACTATGCAAAAAGATTTTGTTCGGGCGGTCACCCATCCAAGTACTGGCTTCGCGCAAAGTTGCTTAACCTTGTTAGAGTTTAAGATTGGCTCACCTGACAGGTAAGCCAATCTTATTTTCATTTCCGTTGCATCCGATTTCAAATCACAACGATTCTAAAGAAGTTTCACTTAAAAAAACTTGAGAGGTGTCAAGGGACACCCGGATGGAACGAATTTCACGTACACTTGCTAAACATGCAATAGTTGGAGAGATTAAAACGCGACTTGGTTAGATCAATAGCAAAAAGAGGTTATTATGCGTACTTGCTATATATACCTTTGCATTTATTATTGTCTGTATAAAATCTCTACTTACCTATGGAGTTAGATAAGATATGCAGAAACACAGTCAGGACAGATTATTGTTATTATTATTTATTTTGTATAAGAACCGAATAACTGGCTTGCTTTCTATGAGAGAGACACAGACAGAGAAACACGCACACGCTACTAGGCCATAAATCTAAATTTAAAATTTAAGAAAAACCCCCGATTCCAATGCCTTAATTTTCCTAAATATATGACAACATAATATTATGTAATGTGGACGCGATGCGTTTTCATTTGATACCCCACACTAGTATATTTGCAGATTTTCGGTTTTGCTTCCCCACTCTCACCCCCATAACTTTTAAACGGCCCAACCGATTTTCATGAAACATGTCTAAGAACACTCGCGCAAAACTCACCTTTCATACAAAAAAAACTAAATTGAAATCGCTCCATCCAGTCGGGAGCTATGGTGACACAGACAGACAGACAGACACACAGACAGACAGACACGTCAAACTTATAACACCCCTCTTTTTTGGTCGGGGGTTAAAAAGTGTCGCTACGACTTTGGTCTTAATTTTTTCCGTCTAGCCCCTTTCGCAACGCGCGGGAATTTCGTTTCAAAACTCTTTATGAACACGAGCAGTCCGTATCATAATCATTATGAGAGATCAGCCAGATCAGAGAGTTTTGCAACTTGGGTTACATAATTGAAGCTTTTGGTAAGGATCCCTACTCATTTTGAAAATAAACAGCCTTTGTTAATATATAATAAGCCGTGATAGTGTAGCTTTCATTGCGAATGGAATTTTCAGATCCGTTTTGTAGTTACGGAGCCTACTAAACAAAAAAACAAATCTTACCTCATTATGAAATTAGTTTATAGTACTTAATATACATTTGAACACAATAAAACTGTCAAAATAGAAAATCGATGGGTGGCCTTGTCGCTAACAGATATCTCTTTCACTACATACCTACAAGTTCTTCAAAAGACGGCGTGAATGAAATAAAAAAAAAAACTACTCGTTAGTAAATATCGCTTACGTATGAAAGTCTCTGTACCTTCAATTTTCATGTCACTATTTTGTTTTTGGTCCTGCCTCGCGGCCATCTCGATGCCATGCCGCATTCGATGGAGAGACGTATGTTGGCAACCCCACCGCGATGTAATGTAATGGCGGCGTTTCGCCCGCACTACGGCGAATATTCGTATCACCGCGTAGTGTGTGGACGAGTACCTACATCGTTGCATGCGTAGGTATTTCGGGCGAAGACGATGTTAACATAACTAAGATTTAAGGAAATTAGGGCAGTGGAATCGGAAGTTGTTCATAAATTTTAAATTTAGATTTATTTTATGCTTGATTGGCCTTTATTTGATCACAACCTCAACTGATGTAAAGTGACGATGTGGTCTGACGTGGGGCATGAATACCTAGAAGGTAGATAGATAGCTTCTCCGGGCCACAATACGAAAGAATGACAAGCCGCGGCCGAAGCCTCCCACCAGAGACTGCCCACAATTACCACGGGGCTAGATGTGGTTAAACAACCAACGATTTCAACAGCTTATTGTTCCAGGCTTTCCTCCACTGGTACACCGGCGAAGGCATGGACGAGATGGAGTTCACGGAAGCTGAGAGCAACATGAACGACCTGGTCTCCGAGTACCAGCAGTATGAGGTACCTACGACAGTTAATGTAGCAACCCTACCTTGATTACTTCTATTCGGATTTATACCAGTTATTAACCCCCGACCAAAAAAGAGGGGTGTTTAAGTTTGACGTGTCTGTCTGTCTGGGACATCATAGCTCCCGAACGGATGGAGCGATTTAAATTTAGTTTTTTTTTGTATGAAAGGTGAGTTTAGCGCGAGTGTTCATAAACATGTTTTATGAAAATCGGTCGGAAAGTTATGGGGGTTAGAGTGGGGAATCAAAACCGAAAATCTGAAAATATACTCGAGTGGGGTATTAAATGAAAGCGCATCGCGTTCACATTACAAAATATTATGGTGTTTAAGGAAATTAAAGCATTGGATTCGGGGGTTTTTCTTAAATTTTAAATTTATATTTATTTTTGTGTTGTACCTACCGTAGTTAATGATTTTACAGTAACACAGTAATGTAGGTACTTATATCCGTAACTGTACCTATATGTAGTAAACAGGGGTTACATTAATAAATAATAAATAAATAAATATTTCCGGACTACTCACACAGCATCACCTAACCCCAAACTAAGCAGAGCTTGTACTAAGGGTGTTAGGTGACTGATATACTACGTAGATACATTTTTTTTTGTAAATACATACATATGATACATAGAAAACACCCAGACCCGAAACCAGAGATTGTAGATCGTACAAAATCTGGTCTCCCGGCGGGAATCGAACCCGCAACCTCCTGAGCCTCAGGCGGACGTTCGCCCACCGAGCCACAGAGGTCGTCACATTACAAACAGACACTCCAAAATCCATAATTTTCTTTTTTTTTAATATTTCTTAATTTCTAGGAGGTTGGAGTAGAAGATGGGGAATTCGATGAACAAGAGGACATCGCAGAAGAGCAAGAAATTGATGAGGAATAGGTCTGGCGCTGAATAGGAATTCACTTTTTAACACACGCAATCAATTTACGTTAATAGTAATTAGTAAAATATTGGACGAAATATAATGTCGAACCTTTCATTTATCGTTACGGGGCAGTGGTCCAACTGCTCTGTCCAATTAGTTGGACTACGGGCCTTTACTAGGGGTCGTGGTCCAACTATCTATTATCTATTTCCTTTTATTTATAGGTACATAGGTTGTTAAATATGTATATTAAAAATATAATATGTGTGTACATATATGTCTATTATATTAAGTATATCAGATGTCTCGTAACCATAACACGAGCTTAATAGCTCACCACATGTTGATGTGTGGATTGTACGTTAGTATATATTAAATTTTTTTCTTAATCAACTGCACGAAGCCACCGCGCCGCCCCCGCACCACTCCACTGTACAGACGGCGATCCGCGTTCTTTTACTATCTCATTTCTTATTCGCTCCCATAGAAAAACCCATGCTTTACTCAGTACTTTATTGCTTTGTAATACATATAATAATGCTTCCTTAGTGGAAGATAAATGGCACTTACTGGTGGGTTTTCAGGACTTCTGGACACTAGAACACCTTTTTATAATTATTAATTTAATTATTTAGTGCAAGAATTATAAATTTAAGACTGTGATGTCATAACTATCAGGAGCAGTCTGAAAACCAGCGTTGCTCCGATCCCTCTCTCGGGGAGCGGAGTGGCATTAAGCTGAGACTGCTCCTTTTTTGGTACATGACAGCACAGCCTGCCAGCTAAGTATCTGTTTGTGGTTTTTTATGTTTTTTTTTCTTGTGTCTGTTTGTATATGCTGTCTACTGTGCTGTTGTTTGTTTATGTACTAAAATAAATGTATTTCATTTCATTTCAAAAGCAGTGATATCAGTTCGAATCGTAAAATTGAAGAGGGAGTGAGGAGATGGTAAAGGATGTGACATGGAATTAAATAAGGATGGGAAAAGGGTTGTGCTAATATCCTCATTAATCATTCAAACCGGTTCAGTTCAGTTCAGTTTCTTGTAATTGGACTTTGCGCTTGAAGCGACAATGCCAGTGTCGAGTTAAATAAAATTGTAAAGTGAAAAAGATGTTACTCAGTTGAACGCCATTTTGCGTCCTACATTCAGACCGGTTTACTACTTTAATTAATTTTGACTTTGACATTTCATCCTATTTCCTTTATTTATTCATTTTTATTTAAAATACTTTATTTGAACCAAAACTTTGTACAAAAAGGTGGGCTTTAGTGAATACAAAACACTTAGTTTGAATATTTTCTATTTTTCACCTACAAGTGTCATGGACGTTTGTAATTGTTAGGTTCGTACATATATACACATATTCGTCATATAATATTCATACTAGCTGACCCCGGCAAACGTTTTTTATTCAAAATGAAAAATAGATGTTGGCCGATTCTCAGACCTACTGAATATGCTCACAAAATTTCATTAGAATCGGTCAAGCCGTTTCGGAGGAGTATGGCAACGAAAACTTTGACACGAGAATTTTATATATCAGATTCATTTATTCATATAACAATTTTAAAATCGAATTTGAAATAATTACAGTGATATATTAACCTAACTAAACACTTTTAAAATGAATCCATATTAAATTACATTGAAACTTGATTACGTTATCGGAAAAATTACAAATGTCAAGGGAAATAATGTTATATCATAATTAATGTATAAAAAAAAAGTGTGTGTGTGTCAGCTACGACGCACGATTGGAATTTACTACTTACGAACTATAATTATGATATATATCGAATAGAAAAAAAGGGTAAATGAACGCATCTGCTAAATGATAAGAGAAACAAACATATATCTGTAATTATTCAGATTATTTATATTACTTCAATAAAGCGTATTACATAAAGTATGTTACAAAATAATATAAATAAAATACAGCAATAGGAGACCCCGGGAATGAGATACGCTGTGCTGATACGCAAAACCGCAGCTTTTACAGGCAGTTTTAGGTACATGGCGACGAAGTGTTGGAATAATATTCCTCCACCAATACGAAATCTTAATTCTATATGATTCTATATACCTTTAAAATCAGACTTTAATGCTATGTTCTATAGAAGCAAACAGATAATATAAACCAACACTTCGTCTGCCCTAAATAAAACGAGGACCAAATTAAAAAATAATAATAATACATAATTATGTCTATTTTTCAATTTTATATGTACGTTGTGAACATTTATAGTTTTATGTGAAGTTATTAAATTAACTAGGTAATTGTGTAGATAAAAAAAAAAAATTACGGCATCTCGTTCAGCTTGCGAACTCATAAGGTGACAGCTGAAAATCAGTGTTTGCTCCATGAGCAACTTTACGCTGAGATGTGGCCTTTTTGTTTTACTGCAACGCACACATGCTATAATCATGTTAACTTTTAACTAATTTTAAGTTAATATTGTATCCTTTTTTGTTTTTGCCCGATTATTGTATGTGTGTGATTGGAGTACAAATAAACACTTTATCTATCTGTGTAATGTATTCCATCTCATTATTTTACACGTTCAATCCTATGTTTGTCTCTTTCTACTTAACGCCTCAACTTTTCGTGTTACACTTTTTGATTTTACTCGCTCATAAAATTTTCGTACCGAGCCTTATAATTCAAATCGTTTAATAAGGAGTAAACTCCAATAAAAATCAATAATTTAATGTCATCAGCATTTTATTTAATGATACACTAATAATATTATGTATGTACCTAGTACTCTTATGTAAAAATATTGTTTTATCTCATCAAAATGACCAATATAATATTTTTACATATTAGACAGACTAAAAGTAGTAGTAGGTACTAAAATAAAAAAATATATATTTTATCATCATCAACATCATTTATGACCACAAAACAACAAAAATATTTTTACATTATTATTTATACATCATAACGTATTAAGTAAAAAAAATTGTTTTGTAACTTTAAAATATTCTCAAGTGAATTATTATATCAATACTTTTATGATAATGAACTTCCTTAAACCCAAATATCTTAGAAACCGTACACATCAGAAGTTTGGTTCCTTAACATTATTTGTTCGGTAGTATTTATTTACTTTAATTGACAAGCGTTTCATCAATGGCCGCCAAACCACGATTTTTTTTCAAAATGGCGGACTAGTAGGTGAGTTATTACATCTCAATTAAATTTAAAGCATAGCACATTGATAAGGACCCTTTAAAAACCCAGGACATGTCCTGGGCAAACCTAATTGTTGGCAACCCTACCATTGAATTGTATCCTTGGTATTTAAAACGACATAAAAGTTGAAGCTTCTAGTCATCTGATATACTTAATATAATAGGCATACATTTGATTTTTTTTATACACCCCACCCAGACCAAGGAGAGCTTGCAGAACATACAAACACTTAAACAATCCTAGGCGGGAATCGAACTCGTTACGTCTTGCGCCGCAAGCGAGCGCGGCGTTTGGAGTGTGTCCATATGTGTCTAGTCAAATTGATCTTTTTAGTGTATGTTTTGCCACAATCAGCACAAGAATAGGGCTCTTCTGCGTGAACTTTTAAATGATTGTTTAATGATGGCTTTTGATTAAAATTTTTACCACATATATGACACAGGAAAATCCTTTCATCCATATGAGTTTTTAGGTGCCCCTTCAAAGTTTTTCTAGAACTTAATTGTTTGTTACATATATCACATGAAAACTTTTCATCCGCGTGCAGTTGTCGGTGCCTAATTAGCTGCTCTTTAAAGGTAAACCCTTTACCACAGAAACTACATTTAAACGCGTTTACATGTGATTTTATATGTCTATCGAAGTCAGACTGTCTTTTCAAAAGTTTGTTACAAACGCAGCATTGTAATTGTATTTTATTGTGCATTATCACATGGCTTGACAATTTAGTTTCGTCATCAAATGTCTCTATGCAATACGGGCAGAAAATCTTTGGACCTCCTAAGTGGAGTCTTAATGGATTTGCCCAGATTTGCTTTCTGGTATAGTATTTACCAGATACAGAACACTTTGTTAAATTTGCTCTGTGACGTTTAATATGTTTCTCAGCCGTAGCCTTATCACTTATTATTTCTGAACAAACACAGCATTTAAGAGCTTCGTGAGTGTCTAAGTGACAATCTCTCTCTGAAATATCATAAAATCTTTTGCCACAAACGAAGCAGACATACTTGCGTACGAAAGCGTGACGTTGAACATGGCGAGCTAAAACCGCTTTACTGCGAAACCGCCTTCCACAATCTGCGCATTCGTACCTCTTGATGCTCAAATTATAGGGGTTGTGTGTTTTCGCGTTAGCTAAGTGAACATAATATGCACCGCGAATGGGGCTATAAACCTTATTCATATCTTCTTTCATATCCGGGGTGAGTTTCATAAGCTTAAGTACAACTGATTTGTACGGTATAGTTGATTCATTTTGTGTTGCATTATGCATGCTAAGTTTAGTTTCATGAGTTATAAACTTGCCTTGGACAGTCAAGACGTTACTATTAGAATCGGATGCTTCAATTTGATTAAATGGTCCTTCGGCTACTATTACCTCATCGCGACTGATGTTAAGAACCATTTCTGTTTTACATTTCGTTGCAACAGGGCCAGCCTTCTCTCTTGCAACATCTTCTTGATTAGATTTTTGTAAATCTTCCATGGGGTCATTTTCTGTGTTTTTATCAGCAATCGTTCCGCTCTTTGTCGCTGTTTCTTTTATAATGTCTTTCGCAACCCATGGAGGACTAGAATCTTGAAGATCTTCTAACGGATCCTTGTCAAAGTTTTTATTATCAATAGACTCACCATCCGACACTGTTTCTGTTGCAACACCTATTAGGCTAGTTTTCTGTAAATCTTTGAGAGGACTCTCACTTTCCTCATTGGTGTTTTTTACAGCAAAAGGGTCGTACGGTTCCTTTTCTTCTATCATAACCTCTTCCGAATCAACTTCCTCTGGATTACAATTCTCTAAATCTGTGACCGGTGATACACGATCTTCGTCTCTGCACTCGATAGATGGATCTCTGTTACAATTTGACATGTGTGTAATGTATGAATCTCTAAGTAGGAAATTTCTGGCACAAAATGAACACGAAAAGGGTTTCGCTCCACGATGAACTGATCTTATATGAGTCAGTAATTCTGACTTTTCCCTGAATGTACTACCACACATGTCACAAACAAACGAATCTTCATCAACGTGTGATTTCATGTGTTTTCGAAAGGAACTTGTACACTTAGATTTCCTGTCACATATAGAACATGTACGGGAATGTTCTCTCATATGGTATTTGAAATAATCTGGGCTTGTGAAATCCTTATCACAAATGGCACATGAAAGCTTAAAAAACTTGTGTAGTTCTAAATGCCTCTTTAAATAGGAATGACTAATAAATCTTCTAGCACAGAAAAAACACTTAAATTTAACGCGAATATTTACGTGACTTTTAATATGACTAGCAAATCTAGAGTGTTTATTGAATAGTCTCTTACAAACACAACATTGTAAAAAATAATTATTGTGTGTCAAGACATGTTCAGCCAAAGCAGTTTTGTCCACAAATACGTCTTCGCAGTACGGACAGTGAAGCTTTGGTTCACCTGAGTGCAGTCTCAAATGTTCAATCAAAGAAGTTCTGTTTGCAAAATATTTACCACATTCTGAACACTTCATAAGTCCTGATCTGTGGCTGTCAATATGTTCATCGGCAACATCAACACCACTTATAATTTGATCACAAACACCACATTGAAGGAGCTTGTGTGTATGGAAGTGTTTATTCAATTCGGGTTTTCCATAACACCTTTTGCCACAAATAAAACAGGCATACTGTAACTCGCAGAAGTGTATGTTTTGGTGCCGCCTTAACACCGTTTTTGTGGCAAAAAGCTTCCCACATTTGAAGCACTCGAACGTCAAGCAATATTTTTTCTTTTTATTTGATTTCCTATGTCGTGCGAATACTTCTTCGTTGGCATAACGTATACCGCAAATAGGGCACTTAAGCTTATCGGTAATATGTTCTTTTAACAGGTGATTATCCAAATCATTTTTACTAAGGAACTGCTTTTTGCATGGAGGGCAATGGTGGATTTGCAAATCAGGGGGAAGTTTCATAAGCGACTCGCTGTTTGTTTCGCTCTCTTCTATTGAGTCCTCCGCAGTTCTTGGCAGACTAGAATCCTGAAGATCATCTATATGCTCATTGTCTATGTTTTCTTCAGCAATAGATTCGCATTCCGTCGCTGTTTCTTTTACAATCTCTCTATCCATGCCCTTTGGATAAGGTCTCTGCAAATCTCCGACAGGACTCTTATTCTCTTTATCTGTACATTTATCAGATATAGGGTCGTGTGGCTCATCTGCTGTCATCATCTCTTCTGCGTCACATTCTCCATCATCAGAACTCTCTGCATCTCTGATTTCACATTCTTTATCTCTGCATTTATCAGCAAAACTGTGTCGTGTTACTTCTTCTGGTATCTCTTTTCTACCAAATTCTTCTAGATCGAAACTCTCCAAATTGTTGACAGGTAATACACAATCTCTGCATTTCTCAGATGGATCTTTTTTAATTCTCTTTTTTCCACCATATCGTTTTAGATGACGATTTTCAACATCTCTTACAGTTGTTGCATATTCTTTGTCTGTGCATTCAGTGATAATGTCGGATTCTGCGTCGTCCACAATTTCTGTGAGATCTTCAAAGAGGCGACAGTCGTCTTCTTCCTTGATCCATGATAGCTCCAGAGGTTCATCTTTAATTTCTTCATTTACATTTACTGTTATTTTGTTAGTGTCTTCTATTATCATTACTTGCGAGTGGAATGCAGTTAGTTCTGGCTTAACTTCGTGATTCAGCTTGGAAATAGCTTCATGGGTGACCTGCAATCATATGATTGTATTAATCAAATAACCATATTAAAAATGCGAAAGTAGCTCTGTGTGTTCCTCTTTCATGCAAAAACTATTGAACTATTGAAATTTTCAATGACATTTTGTTACATAATTTTCATAGAATGCATATAAACGAGTGACTCAGGCAACCCTATATACTACTAGCTGACCCCAGCATACATTGTTTTGCAAAATGAAAAATAGATAGTAGCCGATTCTCAGACCTACTGAATGGGTATATAAAATTTCATAATAATCTGTTATGCCGTTTCGGAGCAGTACGGTAACGAACACTGTGACAGGTGAATTTTATATATAAAAAGATTAGCTACACACGCCACGGCGTTGCCGTGTTTATCGATTTTCCCTCGAGAACAAGGTATTTTCCGGCTTAAGTTAGCAGCCAATAGCCTTCCTCCATAAATGGGCTATCATCATCATCATCATCTCAGCCGTAAGACGTCCACTGCTGGACATAGGCCTCCCTCAAAGATCTCCAGTCATTTCTGCTGGCAGCGGCCTGCATCCACCGTGAGCCCGCAGCCTTCACCAGATCGATCGTCCATCTAGTTGGTGGACGTCCTACGCTTATTAATTATAAATAAAATAAAATAAATATTTCCTGACAATCCACACAACAACATTTAGCCCCGTGGTAAGCTTTAAGCTTGTGTTACGGGTACTAGACATCTGATATATTTAATATAAATAGACATACCTACATACATATATTTTTTTAATATACATATTTAACACCCAGACCAAGGAAAAGTGCTTGCAGAACATACAAACACTTGACCCCTTGGGAATCGAACCTACTACCTGTTGCGCCGCAAGGTTGGTCAAGAAAACATTGGCGAGATAACCTCCAGAGCTTTTGGGAAAGTTGGTGGCAAACACTTCTGGACAAGGATTGTTGGAGGGAGTTGGGGGAGCAGTGAGGCAACACAGGCTAAAGAAAAAAAAATACAATACTGTTTAGTCTATCTTTCAGGTTCTTCCCTAATGCAATAGAGTAAGTCGATTTATACATTATAATAGATTTACCAAGAGTATTCATTTCACATACTTATGTATGTGAAATGAATACTCTTACAAATAGAATTAACAATGAAATTAACATTTGAAATGTTATTGTTTTGATTGACATGTGGGAAGAGGGTGCTACATAAAATATGGTTGGGCTGTGTGAAAGAGGACATGTGTGAGAAAGGAGTATGTGTTGAAATAACCAGTGATAGAGGATAATTGAAGACATAATGCTGTGCCCCACATAGTGTGGGACATAGGCAGGAGTATAATGATGATATTGCATTATTCTATTCACTTCTCAACTCAGTGTAAAAAATTGAAGCGAACTGTGATGACTGATCTAATGTTATTTCTTTGATTTAAGTTGACCTGTCCATAGTGTCCATGTATGCCCTGTGCGTCTAAGGAAATAAACGTTCTACCTTTGAGTTTGACATTACTAACCTCGGCTACTCCACTATAAATCAGCAGGCTAAGTATTTGCTGGGATCTCTGCGCCATTTCCGAGAAAGTGAGGCATTTCTGCAGCTTCCGATAACAGATGTAGCAGAATGTTCTTTGTGCGGCAATATTGGAATGTATCTAAAACAATAATAAGAATAGATATTAATTAATTTATTAATATTGCTGAAAAAATGTGCATAATGGTGAAGGCAAACATCGGAGGATAAGAGCATGAGCATGTCAATAGAAGAGTTTGAAGGACATGTGACATTCACAAACAAGCACTTCACTTCACTCAGGAAGTCACTGTGTCCTAAATAGGGATGCTTGTTTATATTTTAATATTGCTGAACAACCACACCAACCCAAAATGCGGTTCAACTGAGTAGCATCTTTTTCACTTCATAATTTTATTTAACTTGACACTTGCAAACTAGCCCAGAGTCCAATTATAAGAAATTGAGTTGAATTGAGTATATATTCTCTATGTTTTACATCAACATATTGCACCGAGCAGAACATAATAACACTTGGAGGGAATCAAACTCGCGCCGCAAGCGGACCCTCGCCCGACGCGCCACTGAGGCAGTCACGTAAAACAAATCTGTATACTATACAAAGAAAGAAGGAAAGAAAGAAAAATATTTATTTGTGTACAAAAATAAGACAGATAACATTATTAAATTAAACTTAGATTAAAGTACACAAACTATACAGGTATATTATTACCCCCTAGATTGTGTCTGGCTTGAGTCAGGTGTGATGTGAATGTCAGGCATTTTAGGGTCCTGTTTTATTTACATATTTTTATAATAAAGACCAGGACCAAGACAAAATTTAAATTTTACCTTTATATTTGTTAATTTTTCAAATACACTGATTAGTTTAATATTATTTACAACAAATATCTTCATTTTACTTGCGAGGCACACTCTACACACAGGATGTGGCATTTTTACACAAGAATTTAAATTAAATTGTCACTGAATAGCTAGCAGGAAGATAAAACTAAAGTATCCTGGGAGGAGTAATTATCAGAGAGTATAAAATCACTACGTTTGTAATTATTTCGACTTTTACGATAAAATTTTCGGAAAGTATCTCTATGCTGTGCTTTAACGAACTGAAAGGATATGCATGCACCAACACAACACCAAACATACTCAATTTAATTTAATCTGTGACTTGCACTGCACTGCACGTCTATTTCACAGGACATCCACTGCATACATTAATACATGGTCCATTTTGTTTATCCTATTACTATTATAAAGGCGAAAGTTTGTAAGTATGGATGTTTGTTACTCTTTCACGTAAAAACTACTGAACCGATTTAAATGAAATTTGGTACACAGAATCTCTAGAGCCTGAAAAATAACATAGACTACTTTTTACCGCGGTAAAACGTCATTCCGCGGGAAAATCCATTATAACGCGGGTAACACCGCGGGGCACAGCTAGTATAATATAAATATATAATACACCTAGCCGATATCGGCTACAGTGACCTCAGCAATGCCTAGATCTTATGTGACTAATGTACCCATTTTGTTTATCACCAACAGAAAACCACCAAGTTTCTTCGGAAGAGAAAAAAGTTCCTTGTTCTGAGAATTTGGTTGAGAAAAGGTTTTTTTTTTTGTCAGACTATTCAAGATACAAGATACAAAATCATTTATTTCCATTGTTTAGTTTTACAAATCATAGAAACGTCAAAAATTAAACAAAAAACAAAAAAAAAAGGTGTGTGTGCGATTCACACACGATAGAAGTGAAACTTCAGTAAATCGACGAAAAAATAAGAAGAATAAAAAAAAGTGTGTGTGTGTGTGTGTCAGCTACGACGCACGATTGGAGTCTACTACTTACGAACTATAATTATGATATAATATCGAATAGAAAAAAAGGATACAAGGATCTTTGCGCGATACTTCGTAGTTGAGACTACGAAGTATCGCGCAAAGAAATTTAAATAAAGCATTGTATTTGTGTCTCTTACCATTTCCGTTTCATCTTTTTGCATCCGGTTTGAAATCACTACGATTCTATAGAAGTTTCACTTCAAAAAAATTGAATGAACATAGGTGCGAGATAAATAGGAAATAAATAAATTTATCGTATAGGGTCGCTTCGCTTATTTTACACTAGAGCAAATAGACCACGGTCGATAATTTTTAAAACCAAAAAAAATAATAGTAGCATGAATCCCATTAGAAAAGGAGGGGAATATTATAAAAATGAAAGGAAAAATAATTTACGGGCGATCTGAGGTCGGGAAGGGGATGGGGGTGAGTTTTTAAGGGTAAAAAATGTTTTTTCTCGATTTCCGGCAAAACTAAAAGTCGTATTGAAAAAAGTCTAATGGCAAAGTTGTAGGTAATAAAAAGATCTAAAACTTTTGTATATACACTTTTTTCACATAACCTCAAAATTTATGTGAAAAATCCAAAAAACCAAGTTTTTGGTTTTATATTTTTATCTTTTACAAAAACATTTTGCTAACGAAATTTGGTGAAAACTTACCTTTTTATGTACCAAATACGCTGTAATTTTATTGATTAAAAATATTTATTTTTTCACCTTATTTTGAATGAATATCAAAAAAACACCCTAATTTTCAATCGAAAATTCACCCGTCAAAATATCAGCTTTTTTCAAAAAGTTGGTATGGTTTCTGTTCATTGAAATCTCTACTTTCCGATGGTAAAAAAAATATATTTGTTACTACAGTAAATCTTCTCAGAAAATGCAAAAAATAATTATTAAATATAATTTTGAGCTTTTTATTAAAATTTACACTTTAATTACTCGAAAAACGTTAGATTACATGTGACATTGATAACAAAAAAATTGCAAATAAAAATATATTACTATAATTAACAAACAAATAAGTTAATAAAATTAATATTTAATAAGACATCTACAATATTTGGAGAAAGTTGTAGAATCTTCTTTAAATTATATGCGTTAATGCCTATTTATAACTATTTAAAGATAAATTATATATACCTGAGTGACCTACGAAAAATTGTATTCGTACTATTAAATGTAGATGCTTTATCCACCATTTTATAATATTCCCCTCATTTTCTAATGGGTTTCATCCTACTATTATTTTTTTTTACTTTTTATTATTTTTCTAGGCTTCCACCCTGGTCTAAAAGAAGCGATTCGACAGACAAAACTGTTGTATGTCGATTTTAACATTAATTATATAACTATATCACAGATTAAATTAAACTGGATAACAATCATGTTCTATCTGTAATAAAGTTTTAATTGTCATCCTTTTTTCGAAGAAAGTCTGTTAAAAAGTCAAATATATACAAAAATCAGGACAAGGAATAAAACCTATAAATTTTACCAATATTTTTTTTTATCTGTAGGTTCTGTGTATAAA
This sequence comes from Gymnoscelis rufifasciata, assembly GCA_929108375.1. NCBI lineage: Eukaryota > Metazoa > Arthropoda > Insecta > Lepidoptera > Geometridae > Gymnoscelis > Gymnoscelis rufifasciata. The sequence continues at coordinate 6,337,899 of OV815331.1, forward strand.
GCTGAAGAGTTTGTTTGATTGTTTTTTGTTAGTTAGAAGTACTGGTCCGATTTGAATAATTATTTCACTGCTATATAGTTTATTTATCGAGGAAGGTTATTTTTAATACGGGAATATACGCAAAACTATATCTATTATTGGTAAAATTCATAGGTTTCATTAATTGTCCTGAAATTTTGTATATGTTATTTATTTGTCTTTTCAATTACATGATTCTGTGTGAACTTTTATTGATAACTATAACTTATACACAGATAGATTATGTAAACCAGTTTAATTATAGTATAATAAAAAAAACTATATACACCAGTTTTTTATGTCCTTCCAAAAATCTGACAGTAAATAACATTGCCAAATTCGCCGAACAATTACATTTTTGCCTAATTGGTTCGTTCTGTTTATCTGCAGAAATTTATCTTTCACAGCCTACTTGCAACAGTTCTGTTCTGTCCCTAGAATAAAAAAAAGTGAGTGTGTGTGTGTGTCAGCTACGACGCACGATTGGAGTTTACTAATTACGAACGATATTATGATATATGTAAATCGAATAGAAAAAAAGGGTGCATGAACGCATCTGCTAAAATGATAAGAGAAACAAACATATATCTGTAATTATTCGGATTGTTTATATTACTCACTCACCTCTACTCACTGAGAAATTCTAAGTGAATGCTAGACGAATACTTTTTCGAACGCGTATTCGAATGTCAAAAATGGTAACTCGCATTCCAGAGACACAACAAACAACCAAGCAAAATGCGCTAAAGTTCTTATTTCGAACGTGACGTTCCGACGGTATTCCATCTCATTATTTTACACGTTGAATCCTACAGATATATATGTTTGTCTCTTTCTACGTAACGCCTCAACTTTTGTTAACACTTGATTTTACTCCCAATAAAATTTCCATACCGGGCCTTAGAACTCAAATCGTTTCTTAAGGAGTAAACTCCAAAAACTTCTTTCTCTTCAATTTTTGTTTTCTTTTCAATATACTTTATCTGTGGTTCTGTTCTGTTGGGTGATAATGATAAACAAATCATGAATGGTTAGTTTGGTTGGTTGGAGATGGAGAGATGAGAGGAAGGTAATATAAATCACCTTCTTTTTTCCTGTTCTAAATTAAATTCTTCTCAGTATAATAAAATTCCTATAAATATTCCGCGCCCCATAACATATAAAACTATTCTGTCTCTTGTGTTTTCCCCATTTATAGTAAAACTTTGTAAATAACATTAAATTGTAAATATTTAATTTATGTATTTGTAGTTTTTAACAATCCATAGATATTAATCTCAAATTTAATTTAGTTTTATGTAGTTTCTCAGTGCTTATAATCAACTTTGTTAATTTATTTTTGATTGTTGGGACATTTTTTTTTGTTTTTGTTAAATAGACTCCCCCATTGTTTTATGGTTTTGAAAATCTTATCGAATCAAAAATGTCCAACAAAACATACGGTGGACATTGGCTGTTGACGGCCATATAGCCAGTCAGGGACGCCATCTAATAAAAGAAGAAGAAGAAGATGGAGAGATGCCCTGTGAAATAGACGTGCAATGCTATGTATGCTAGTCACTAGTAGCCATGGGCAATAACATGTTTTGCCAATAACATAACAGTAGCAGCTATTCAACACCAATAGCTGCTTTTCAAAGCTGCTATTTTCAATAACAGCTATTTGAAGGTATATTAGGCAAGGCATTATCATGAAAAAGCTGGTATTGAATGTTGCTGGTTCTCTCATATTTAAGCCTACTCGAAGGAAGGTAAAATGGCAGAAAAGCATACGTTATAATAAAATTAAACACAGGTTATTTATAAATGCCGAAACAAATAACGATCCAAAGATATTTACAATATTATAAAATATACCATTATTATACCATTTCTTTGTAAATATGTTTAGCTATGGCAACGTAAAGCTCACCTGAATTTTTTCAAACACAATACGGACGGAAGTTTTAAACACTGGCAAACTAAGTAACAAATTACGTATACACATAGCACTTTGTTTTTCCACGCAAACAACACAACACAAATTAACAGTTATAAGCTGAGGTCTTAGAGAAAAGCAATATTTAGAAATAAAAATAAACATTTTTGCTATGTTTACTTCTACACTAAACTCAGAAAAATAGTTATAGTTAACAAGGCTACGTTATATTTACATTATCTTTAGATCTAAATCAAATAGTCCAAAACGATCACTATAATAAACGACAAAGGTCAAAATTGTTTTTCAAGTTCACATTGCCACTTATTTTAGATTATTTGCAATTATTTTGCTTGTCTAGCACGAATGTAACGTATGATTGGTACGGAAGCTATCACGCACACGCACGTAAACATAAAAAAAAAAAACAAGTATTTTTAGTACTTTTCAAAAAAATTAATTTGTCTATTAAATTAAGCTAAACAAATCTGAACTTTATTCTTATAGACTTAGAGACGAAATAATCTTGCTTAACCGCCAGCGCTACCACTAAACAAAACACACAATAATACGGCTTCTTTCTTCCGGTTTCTGGAAAAACAATCTTAAAATAGTTTTCTAAATTCAAGTTTTAATAATAATATAATAATAAAGCCCGTTTATTTACAATTTACAACTGTTAATAAATATTAGTACAAAGTTCACTTAAAGTGAAAATTTAAAAATTAATATCTTTAAAAGAATGTAAATGAGAACACTAACTATAGCTAATTAAATATATTCCAGTTTAAGCAGTCTAATAATTTTGAATTTATTTAAAAAAAAACAAACATTTAGCGTAATTTAATTAGACTACAAAATTTTAACAATTAAATCGAATGAATACCTTTTTTATTTCGTCGATCACGTTGGTCTATCATTAGATTCCAATTTAGTTTCTATTCTAATTGGAATCGCAATGCAAACGCCATCTATTTCAAATTAATTTTTATGGTTCCTTACCGTAATTTGCTGAGGGATGCTGTATTTTGTTGCCACTCTATCAACAAAAACTAAAAACACTTATAATAAAATATATAAGGGGCTCCCACATAACAATGTTTGCACATTTAAATTTTTTTTTACTTATTTTTATTGCAAAATGTGTTCAAGGTACCGGAACTCTAGGTAGATAGAATGAGTCCATCTCATACTTTTTTAAATGTATTTACGCAAAACAACATAGCATGGCATTAGAATACGTCTATTTGTTTTCATGTATTTACATATTTAAATTCAAATTAACCCATAATACTAAAATAAAGAGTAACCTTTGAACTCTTTTCTGTAAAAGTTCTAAAAGTAGCTTAGAGACATCAGGAATGCGGCCATAATCGCCGATTTGCCCTTTATTTGCAAAAATGCCCTCTATTGATTTGTAGTGGTAGCTTTTGTACGAAAGAAATGATCGAATGGTATCTCAGTGAAATAGTTAATTATAAAATACATAGATGTCAGTGAAAAGTTTCAAGGAATGGTAGAAAGAAAAATATAATGAATTTAACCAACCATGCATGTCAAGTTCAATCCTTTTTGGGACCTAAAACTAAACTATATGTGTTTAAACATTGCATAAACTTTGAGAATATTTACGCTCTTTGAATTTTTACTTTGACTCTTTGAGTTCATCCATAAAAGCTAGCAAGTTTTAGCCATTTTGATAAGAACGGACGCGCGGGATGCGGACGTTTCGTCATGTTTTGGTTGTATTGTTCTATGGCTCAGGTGGTTATGAGAATTTACGTAGGTACTATGAGGTTCAATAATTAAGTAAGTACCTACTTCTATAAATTATGTATCTAGTATCTATATGATCGCGTCTGTCTGACGCGATCATATAGATACTAGACATTTTAAATTGTTAACATATTAAATAAATAAATATTTTTTATTCCATTCAAACATGCATCCATTAATTCTTACAACCATGCACTCATACATTAATCTATTCAATCATACAACCATGCATCCATGCACTCATCTCATCCATAAAAATATGCACCCATTTATCCATAAGTATATCAAGTACCATACTACGTTCCTCACCTTCAGTCAATATTGTAAAGTAAAACGATAGCTGCTATCGTTTTAGCAGTCAATATTTGAATAACCTATAAGAAGTGATTGTAATAGCAGCTATCACGCCTTAGAACCAGTGTATTGCCTGTAAAACGATAGCTGCTTTCGTTTTAACAGTCCGTATTATAAAAACCATAAACTGCTTCGCTTCCAATAACGTTTGTGATATAATAACGAGCTATTACTGATTCACTGCCGTTATTAATAATAACAAGTTATTCAAAATCACCGGTTATACGACAGTAATACAATAACGAGCAATCACTGATTCACTGCCGATAACCTGCATATATTAATAATAACGTGTTATTCAAAATCACCGGTTTTTCTTAAAACCGAAAACGCAAAAGCTGCTATTGTGCCAATAGCCGCTATTATAACCTGATACTGTTAATAACGCTCACCGCTAGTCACTAGTGCAAGTGCAGTGCATCTTTATCTTTCTTTTTCCCATAAGTTCTAATCGAGGACCGAGTTAAATCTCTTTCCGAACATTTAACATCTATACGAAATAATTACTCCTCCCAGCTCGCAGGATACTTTATAGAAATTATAAACTCTCTGCAATCTCAATACATAAGTTGTAGATGTAACTGCTTGCTCTTCAGTGACCATTTCTTAGAAATTCTTGTGTAAAAATGCCACATCCTGTGTGTAGAGTATGCCTCGCAAGTAAAATGAAGATATTTGTTGTAAATAATATTAAACTAATCAGTGTATTTGAAAAATTAACAAATATAAAGGTAATATTTTACTTTTTACTTGGTTCTGGTATTTGGTATGAAAATAATCATGACTGCCTCAGCGGCGTTTACCTTTGATGTTTGCCTTCACCGTAAAGCACATGTTAGTTAGGGGGGCCCTGATTTTCTGCACTTAGACTCAAGGTGGTCCATTGTGCGTGGAGTGGGGCGCTAGTGTAACCAGCCCAACTCTCAACAAAAGCGCAGAAGTTTCCTGGGGTATTCGCAGGCTTCTCGGATTGACCTTGGGTTCTTGAGGATTTCACGTCGCTGTGCTGTTACTACCTCGCATTCCAGGAAGCACATTTTTTCAGCAATTTTAAAACACAATTAATATCTATTCTTATATCATTTTAGATACATTCCAACAATGCTGCACAAAGGACATTCTGCTACATCTGTTATCGGAAGCTGCAGAAATGCCTCACTTTCTCGGAAATGTCGCAGAGATCACAGCAAATACTTAGCCTGCTGATTTATAGTGGTGTAGCCGAGGTTAGTAATGTCAAACTCAAAGGTAGAACATTTATTTCCTTAGACACACAGGGCATACATGGACATTTAATATAAATAAAAACTAAGAATAATCGAGGAAATAACATTGTCTTCACAGTTTGCTTCAATTTTTTACACTGAGTTGAGAAGCGAATAGAAAAATGCAATAGCATCATTACCCTCCTGCCTATGTCCCACACTATGTGGGGCACAGCATATGTCTTCAATTCTCATCTATCACCCATTATCTCAACACTTACTCCTGTCCAACACATGCCTTGTTTCACCCAACCATATTTATGTAGCCTCTTCCCACATGTCAATCGAAACAATAACATGTCAAATGTTAATTTCATTGCAAATTCTTTTTTTTATGTATGTGAATAATCTTTTGTATATAATGAAATAAGTAATAGAATCTATTAAAGTGTATAAATGAACTTACTCTATTGCATTAGGGAACAACCTGAAAAGATAGAAGACGAAGAAGAAGAACATTTATTGTAAAAAACTGTGTTCATAGATGGTGGGTTATAAAAATTGCTTCAACAGTTTGCCCAAACTGATAAACTAGATAGATAGAAAATTCTTCACCAATAAACAAAAATATAAAATATTAAAATTAAACCTAGCATGCATAATGGGTGGTCTTACTGCGTAAAGAAATCTTTTCCAGACAACCTTGTATGGAAATAATTTAATTCAGGAAGGTTGTGACAGACTAAGCAGTACTGTATTGTTTTTTCTTTACTGTGTTGTCCCACTGCTGGGCAATGGCCTCCATGAACTCCCTCCAACAATCCCTCCAGAGCTGTTTGCCACCAACTTCCCCAAAAGTCCTGGAAGTTGTCTCGCCAACATTTGCTTGGCCCGTAAAAACAAGCCCATGTCCTTTCTAAGACTCTGGAAAATTTGTGTACCAAATTTCATTTAAATCAGTTAAATAGTTTTTTGCATGAGAGAGGAATAGACAGAGCTACTTTCGCATTTCTAATATGGATATATTTGATCAATACAATCATATGATTGCAGGTCACCCATGAAGCTATTTCCAAGCTGAATCACGAAGTTAAGCCAGAACTAACTGCATTCCACTCGCAAGTAATGATAATAGAAGACACTAACAAAATAACAGTAAATGTAAATGAAGAAATTAAAGATGAACCTCTGGAGCTATCATGGCTCAAGGAAGAAGACGACTGTCGCCTCTTTGAAGATCTCACAGACATTGTGGACGACGCAGAGTCTGACATTATCACTGAATGCACAGACAAAGAATATGCAACAACTGTAAGAGATGTTGAAAATCGTCATCTAAAACGATATGGTGGAAAAAAGAGAATTAAAAAGGATCCAGCTGAGAAATGCAGAGATCGTCAACCTGTCAACAATTTGGAGAGTTTCGATCTAGAAGAATCTGGTGCAAAAGAGATACCAGAAGAAGTAACACAACACAATTTTGCTGGTAAATGCAGAGATAAAGAATGTGAAATCAGAGATGTACAGAGTTCTGATGATGGAGAATGTGACGCAGAAGAGATGATTACAGCAGATGAGCCACACGACCCTATATCTGATAAATGTACAGATAAATACCTGTTAAAAGAACATATTACCGATAAGCTTAAGTGCCCTATTTGCGGTATACGTTATGCCAACGAAGAAGTATTCGCACGACATAGAAAAATACACAATAAGAAAAATTATTGCTTGATATCCGATTGCTTAAAATGTGGAAAGCTTATTGCCTCAAAGGCGATGTTATTGTGCCAAGAAAAATTACACTTTTGCGAGTTAAAGTATGCCTGTTTCATTTGTGGCAAAAGGTGTTGTGAAAAAGGCCAATTGAATGAACACTTACATGAACACAAGCTCCTTCAGTGCCCTGTTTGTGACCAAATTATAAGTGGTGTTGATGTTGCTGAAGAACATATTGACAGCCACAGATCAGGACTTATGATGTGTTCAGAATGTGGTAAATATTTTACAAAAAGAACTTTTTTGATTAAACATTTGAGACTGCACTCAGGAGAACCAAAGCTTCTCTGTCCGCACTGCGATGACGTATTTGTGAACAAAACTGATTTGGCAGAACATGTCTTGACACACAATGATTGTTTTTTACAATGTTGTGTTTGTAATAGACTATTAAATAAACAGTCTAAATTTTATAGACATATAAAAATTCATGTAAATATTTGCGTTATATTTGAGTGTTTCTTCTGTGATAGAAGATTTAAACATAATTACCTTTTACAGAGGCATTTAGAACTACACAGAGCAATGCTCTCATGTGCCATTTGTGATAAGAATTTCACAAGCCCAGCATATTTCAAAAACCATATGAAAGAACATTCCCGTACATGTTCTATATGTGACATTAAATTTAGAACAAAATATTCCTTTCAAACACATATGACAACACACGATAGTGAAAAGCCGTTTGTTTGTGACATGTGTGGTAGTACATTCGTTGAAAAGTCAGGATTACATACTCATATAAGATCAGTTCATCGTGGAGCGAAACCCTTTTCGTGTTCATTTTGTGCTAGAAATTTCCTATTAAGAGATTCATACATTACACACATGTCAAATTGTAACAGAGATCCATCTATCGAGTGCAAAGACGAAGAACGTGTATCACCGGTCATAGATTTAGAGAATTGTAATCCAGAGGAAGTTGATTCGGAAGAGGTTATGATAGAAGAAAAGGCACCGTACGACCCTTTTGTTGTTAAAAAAACTAATGAGGAAAGTGATAGTCCTTTCAAAGATTTACAGAAATCTAGTCTAATAGGTGTTGCAACAGAAACAGCGTCGGATGGCGAGTCTATTGATACTAAAAAGATAGACAAGGATCCATTAGAAGATCTTCAAGATTCTAGTCCTCCATGGCTTGCGAAAGACAATATAAAAGAAACAGCGACAAAATTCGAGACGACTGCTGATAATAACACTGAAAATGACCCCATAGAAGATTTACAGAAATCTTATCAAGAAGATGTTGCAAGAGAGAAGTCTGGCCCTGTTGCAACGAAACGTAAAACAGAAATGGTTCTTAACATCAGTCGCGATGAGGTAATAGTAGCTGAAGGACCATTTAATCAGATTGAATCATCCGATCCTAATAGTAACCTCTTGACTGTCCAAGGCAAGTTTATAACTCATGATACTAAACTTTGTGTGCATAATGCAACACAAAATGAACCAAATATACAGATAGACACGGAAAAATCGGTTGATTCGAAAGAACATACTACTAAGGTTTATACCTCCATTCGCGGTGCATATTATGTTCAGTTAGCTAACGCGAAAACACACAACCCTAAAATAACTATCAAGAATTACGAATGCGCAGATTGTGGAATGCGGTTTCGCAGTAAATCGTTTTTAACTCGCCATGTTCAACGACACGTATTCCGCAAGTATGTCTGCTTCGTTTGTGGCAATAGATTTTATGATATTACACAGAGAGATATGCACTTAGAGACTCACGAATCTCTTAAATGCTGTATTTGTTCAGAAATAATAAGTGATAAGGCTACGGCTGAGAAACATATTGAAAGTCACAGATTCAAATTAAAAAAATGTGCTGTATGTGGGAAATACTATACAAGTAAGAAATTATTGGCAAATCATTTAAAACTCCACTCTGGAGATCCAAAGATTGTCTGCCCTTATTGCAAAAGGACATTTGTTGACAAAACTAAATTGACAAGACATTTGATAATGCACAATAAAATAAATTACCAATGCTGCGTTTGTAACAAACTTCTGAAAGGAAAGTATGACTTCGATAGACATATAAAAACACATGTAAACGCATTTAAATGTAGTTTCTGTTTTAAAGGGTTTACCTTAAATGAGCAGCTAATTAGGCACCGACAACTGCACGCGGATGAAGCATTTTCATGTGACATATGTAACAAACAGTTAAGATCTAGAAAAACTTTGAAGGAACACCAAAAAAATCATATGGATGAATTTTTTTTCCTGTGTCATATATGTGGTAAAAATTTTCTTCGTAAGACAACATTCTATCATCATTTGAAAAATCACAGAAAGCAAGAAGAGCCCTTTTCTTGTGCTGATTGTGGCAAAACATATACTAAAAAGGCTTATTTGGCAAAACACATACTGACACACTCCGAACTGCTCCGTGATGGATGAAAAGACCTTTTATATAGCAATAATTTATTTTAACACTGCCTCAGTGGCGCGGTGGGCGCAGGCTCGCTTGCGGCGCATGAGGTAGCGGGTTCGATTCCCGCCGGGGTCCAGATTTTATACGATTTAAAATTTTTGGTTTCGGGTCTGGTCCATATATCTTCAAAAATAAACTGAAAGAAGTTTTGTTGCGAGGGTGCTATACTATACCGATGAATATGAAAAAAACCTAACACTCCGACCGGTGCACAGCGGTGATATTTTTTTTATTTTATAACTAGTAAGTACATAGATGTCGCTACGTACACATACATTTTCTTGTATCGTTGATCAGCTGAGCTGATTCAGCTCGAGGTAGGTAGGTACATTGTGTATATCTATACCAATAAAATTACGGTAGCAAATTGGTGTTTTTTTTTCCATCTAACAAGAAATAGCAGAACTTTTAATGACTTTTCGAAATATCACGCTTGCTTGCTAGTCTCTTAAGTTCAGCAACCCACCTTTAGGTGGCATTGGTTGTATCGGCGTTACTGCGTATGCGTAATCCCCGCTAGCTGGTGACTCATGCCCGCTTAGAGTTAAATAATGATCATTATTCATCGATATCATCAACTTTGTGATGCAAAAAATACTGCATAAATAAAATGGATATAAATAAATAAAAGAAATATGTCCGGACTACCCACACAGCATCGCCTAACCCCAAACTATGTAGAGCTTGTAAAGAGTGATAATGATAAGTGACTGATATACTACATAGATATCTACATATTTTTTTTTGTAAATGCATACATATGATACATAGAAAACACCCAGACCCGATGTATAATTATAATTGCGTTGATAAAAAATGCTATAAAAATAAAAAATAAAAAATTCATTTATTTCGGACAACACTACAAATTAAAAAATTACATTAAGATGAGGTCCATATCATATTAGTATAGTAGCTATGCAATAGCTACAGCGGCAGTCTCCGAGTGCCACACGCCTTTTTTATTATTAGGTATTACTTTAATTATAATATTCTTCAAATACTTGAAATCTGAGGTCATTTGAAAAATTACTTTGTTGCAAAATTTTAGAGGCTTTTGTCAACAGACAAGCTGTTCCACAAACACAACCAGTTGCCGATCATTCTAGCACATATTAGAATTAATTAAATAAGTTTTAGTATTTAAGTAGGGATTTATAAAAACATATTGTAAGAAAGAAAGGACATGTGACATTCATCAACCCGCACTTGGCCAGCGTGGTGAATTAAGGCCTAATCTATCTCGCCAAGAGAGAAGTCCCTGTGTCCTAGCAGTGGGAACGTTAATAGGGTGATGATGATGAAGAAAGAAACAGCAATAAAGACTATTTTATTTTATTTATTTTTGTTTCGTTCCTCATAAGTATTTTCCGGTAGATTTTATTGTAAATTTAACCCAGCGATAATGTATTATTATTTAAAAAATAATATTAATCATTAATTAACTAAATAAGAAAACACTTATAATGTTTTGTTATATTTTATAGAGCTTAATAAGTTTCAGGCTGCCTAAGTAATTTTTATTCTTGTTACCAGAATCATCCAGAACATATTAATATAGAAAAATATATTTTAGTAAAATTCGAGGATTGCTCTTGTAGCTTACAAGAGCAATCCTCTAATTTTTAGACGATACAGTTCCCACCCTGTAAACCTTCCCGTAGACGCTTCCACTTCCAGCGTTGCTGGCGCATAGGTTTGGCCGAAGCGCCTTAGGGTCATTCTCATTTACGGTCAAAATCTATGTCCCACCAAAGAACTTGCGAACTGTATAGTTTTTGTTATTAAATGTTCTAGATTTCGTAAGCTAGATTAATAAGGAAAAAGCAATCAAGACCGTTTTTAGATAAAGTGGCTAAAAAAAAAGTAATACCGGTTTTTGTTCTAAAAACGTCATTACCACTCATGTCACAAAGGTGCATTTCATGCTATATCCTTGTACAATTAATTTAACACTAAGATATTGTCAAATTATGTGTGCAAATATTGTTCTTTAATGTTTTAACAATACGTTCCAAAAATAAAAGCTTAATTTTTTTTACTAGAAGTTAATAAAAAACGGCATCAAACAATGTTCAAAAAAATATCGTCATTTATGCCAACCGTGCTATTTTGTAACACTATAAAAAAACGGAATGCGTTAATAAGCATTGCATGGCAATTCTGGACACTCCCCCCGTCTTTCTGTTTGCCGATGCACTTTAAAGTGGTTCAACGTGCACATAGTTCTCACATTTTAAGTTTTAATTTGATTCTCCTAACTTTGTCACGGCAGTCGTCATTACTCGTTTCAACTATATCTTGATAAATAATGCTTGTTGAGTTGTTTTTCAACACCCATAAGAAAGGGGTTGTGAACGCTAAACAGCTCTCCGCTTTTTTCCGTTGCAACTTAACAAACAAGTTTGTAAAATTGAAATTTGTGGAAAAAACGTGTTACGAAAATGACGTTAAATAAAAAGAGGAATGGTGAACGTTGCCAAAATGATTTATTATATTTATATAAAGTTTAATTGTTCTTAAATTGTGTTTTGTTTAAAATATAATCTGGATCTGGATTGGATATTTTAATGCAATAGACATATTACGGGCTATTATAAATTTTGAAACAATCATGGTTATTAACACTATTTAGATTTATTAACTAATATTCACCATGACGGGGCTTGCCGTATTAGGATGTGATGGTACGAGTTCGTGATACCATAGGCCACGGTTTTCAGAAAAGCATTCTGACAGATATCTCCACGCTTGAATCACAGCACCACCCTCTGCAATTGAATTCAGAAATACCTGCTCTCTGTCAAACCGGGCGTAATAACTCTGAAATGCCGACAGTTTACAAGCTGAACTTACTCCTGTATGGGTATAAGCAAACTCAGAGTCGCTCAATCAGCTAAGGAGAGCGCTATGACCCCAAGCATTACGTGATCGAATCAGAAATGAGAAGATACGTAGAAGAACGAGGGTCATCACCGACATAGCCAAACGGATTAGCTATTTAAAGTGGCAGTGGGCTGGCCATATTGCCTGTGGAGCAGCTGGTCGTTGGGCTGAAAAATTCTCAATTGGAGGCCCCGTATCGGCAAGCGCAGCGTAGGACGTCCACCAACTAGATGGACGGAAAATTACTACCAAATTATTTACCAAAGTACAAAAAATATGATTAATATTTTATTGAAGTGAAACTTCTATAGAATCTTTGTGATTTGAAACTGTATGCAACGGAAATGGAAATAAGATTGGCTTACCTGTCGGGTAAGCCAATCTTAAACGCTAACAAGGTTAAGCAACTTTCCGCGACGCCAGTACTTGGATGGGTGACCGCCCTAACAAAATCTTTTTGCATAGTATTTTTTTTTTGTTTTTTTTTTATTCTTCTTATTCTTTTGTCGATTTACTGAAGTTTCACTTCTATCGTGAGTGAATCGCACACATACCTTTTTTAAATTTGCTATTGTATATTTATTAGGTACATCATTGTTTGTTGGGAAATCATGTTTTGTAACAATATATTTATAGTGATAAAAATAGACTACCTACCTGGATTGTATTGTAGTTATACGCCAGTTCCTTAAAAAATATTGATTCATATATCTAAAAGTAGGTAAGTTGATTTATTTTTCAGTATGTTTTAAGTGGTTTTAATAATACAACTCTTGAAATCACTATTTTAGATTTGATATTAAACTAAATCTTGGGAAGCTGTCACTATCGGCAACACTTCGTCATTAATAAAGTCATTATTGTCTACAGAACGTCATTATCGCTAACACGAAAAATTTTAAATATTCAATATTTTGAAAAATAATGATTTATTTGAAGTGCCTCTTGTTTAAAAATGTTTGATTGCGACAAACTTGTATTCTAAGCTTCAATTAGAAGCTGCAGCACCAGTTTCGTTGACGAAAAAATAAATGTATGGAGGAGAAAATTTCTAGGAGAACCAGCCCTTAGATATGTATGATAAAAAACGAATAAGAAATAGAAAAAAACGCATCAATTAAGGCGTTTTTTTATGAAAATGGATGGCCAACATGAGTTGAGTGGCTACTTCACCGTCAGCCATTTCGCCATAGATTATTTATACGTTCATGAATAATAATGACAGATTCAACTTTATCTCGCGCTGCCTTAGTACATACATTGCACTAATTTTATCAATGTATAATCTAAAAAACACAGAGAGAAATACCGAGCATGGTACTCACCGCTATCGAGAGGCTCACTATGGCTGCGGCTAGACGATGGAATGCCTTACCCCACTCAATACTAGCAAGGCCTTCAAGGCATATTATGTCTAAATATATATGTATGTACCTTTATATATTTACATGACCTATGTAGTTATAATAACTAATAATTGTATTCGTTTCTTTGTGAATCAATAAAAAATTTAAGAAAGAGGGTATATGTAGCACTACGTTTAACCAAACAGTTGTTATAATTATGCTCGAAGTTTTTAACCATTCGCCATTTCCATAAATTGATTTATAGCACGTTTTGCTATGAGTAAGAATAAAACAGCACGTATTGAAACTCAAATACTCAATGCCAAAGGATTGGTTTCCAAGCTTTCCAACATGTAAATTTTTTCTTGTTGCTATTTTTCGTTCATTCCAAGTCGGTCGCTGGCTGTCTCTGTTGCGTGCGTTCGTTCTCGAAACAAACTTTTTTTTCTTTTCTTTCAGTCAGTAGCCATGGGCAATAACATGTTTTGCCAATAACATAACAGTAGCAGCTATTCAACACCAATAGCTGCTTTTCAAAGCTGCTATTTTCAATAACAGCTATTTGAAGGTATATTAGGCAAGGCATTATCATGAAAAAGCTGGTATTGAATGTTGCTGGTTCTCTCATATTTAAGCCTACTCGAAGGAAGGTAAAATGGCAGAAAAGCATACGTTATAATAAAATTAAACACAGGTTATTTATAAATGCCGAAACAAATAACGATCCAAAGATATTTACAATATTATAAAATATACCATTATTATACCATTTCTTTGTAAATATGTTTAGCTATGGCAACGTAAAGCTCACCTGAATTTTTTCAAACACAATACGGACGGAAGTTTTAAACACTGGCAAACTAAGTAACAAATTACGTATACACATAGCACTTTGTTTTTCCACGCAAACAACACAACACAAATTAACAGTTATAAGCTGAGGTCTTAGAGAAAAGCAATATTTAGAAATAAAAATAAACATTTTTGCTATGTTTACTTCTACACTAAACTCAGAAAAATAGTTATAGTTAACAAGGCTACGTTATATTTACATTATCTTTAGATCTAAATCAAATAGTCCAAAACGATCACTATAATAAACGACAAAGGTCAAAATTGTTTTTCAAGTTCACATTGCCACTTATTTTAGATTATTTGCAATTATTTTGCTTGTCTAGCACGAATGTAACGTATGATTGGTACGGAAGCTATCACGCACACGCACGTAAACATAAAAAAAAAAAACAAGTATTTTTAGTACTTTTCAAAAAAATTAATTTGTCTATTAAATTAAGCTAAACAAATCTGAACTTTATTCTTATAGACTTAGAGACGAAATAATCTTGCTTAACCGCCAGCGCTACCACTAAACAAAACACACAATAATACGGCTTCTTTCTTCCGGTTTCTGGAAAAACAATCTTAAAATAGTTTTCTAAATTCAAGTTTTAATAATAATATAATAATAAAGCCCGTTTATTTACAATTTACAACTGTTAATAAATATTAGTACAAAGTTCACTTAAAGTGAAAATTTAAAAATTAATATCTTTAAAAGAATGTAAATGAGAACACTAACTATAGCTAATTAAATATATTCCAGTTTAAGCAGTCTAATAATTTTGAATTTATTTAAAAAAAAACAAACATTTAGCGTAATTTAATTAGACTACAAAATTTTAACAATTAAATCGAATGAATACCTTTTTTATTTCGTCGATCACGTTGGTCTATCATTAGATTCCAATTTAGTTTCTATTCTAATTGGAATCGCAATGCAAACGCCATCTATTTCAAATTAATTTTTATGGTTCCTTACCGTAATTTGCTGAGGGATGCTGTATTTTGTTGCCACTCTATCAACAAAAACTAAAAACACTTATAATAAAATATATAAGGGGCTCCCACATAACAATGTTTGCACATTTAAATTTTTTTTTACTTATTTTTATTGCAAAATGTGTTCAAGGTACCGGAACTCTAGGTAGATAGAATGAGTCCATCTCATACTTTTTTAAATGTATTTACGCAAAACAACATAGCATGGCATTAGAATACGTCTATTTGTTTTCATGTATTTACATATTTAAATTCAAATTAACCCATAATACTAAAATAAAGAGTAACCTTTGAACTCTTTTCTGTAAAAGTTCTAAAAGTAGCTTAGAGACATCAGGAATGCGGCCATAATCGCCGATTTGCCCTTTATTTGCAAAAATGCCCTCTATTGATTTGTAGTGGTAGCTTTTGTACGAAAGAAATGATCGAATGGTATCTCAGTGAAATAGTTAATTATAAAATACATAGATGTCAGTGAAAAGTTTCAAGGAATGGTAGAAAGAAAAATATAATGAATTTAACCAACCATGCATGTCAAGTTCAATCCTTTTTGGGACCTAAAACTAAACTATATGTGTTTAAACATTGCATAAACTTTGAGAATATTTACGCTCTTTGAATTTTTACTTTGACTCTTTGAGTTCATCCATAAAAGCTAGCAAGTTTTAGCCATTTTGATAAGAACGGACGCGCGGGATGCGGACGTTTCGTCATGTTTTGGTTGTATTGTTCTATGGCTCAGGTGGTTATGAGAATTTACGTAGGTACTATGAGGTTCAATAATTAAGTAAGTACCTACTTCTATAAATTATGTATCTAGTATCTATATGATCGCGTCTGTCTGACGCGATCATATAGATACTAGACATTTTAAATTGTTAACATATTAAATAAATAAATATTTTTTATTCCATTCAAACATGCATCCATTAATTCTTACAACCATGCACTCATACATTAATCTATTCAATCATACAACCATGCATCCATGCACTCATCTCATCCATAAAAATATGCACCCATTTATCCATAAGTATATCAAGTACCATACTACGTTCCTCACCTTCAGTCAATATTGTAAAGTAAAACGATAGCTGCTATCGTTTTAGCAGTCAATATTTGAATAACCTATAAGAAGTGATTGTAATAGCAGCTATCACGCCTTAGAACCAGTGTATTGCCTGTAAAACGATAGCTGCTTTCGTTTTAACAGTCCGTATTATAAAAACCATAAACTGCTTCGCTTCCAATAACGTTTGTGATATAATAACGAGCTATTACTGATTCACTGCCGTTATTAATAATAACAAGTTATTCAAAATCACCGGTTATACGACAGTAATACAATAACGAGCAATCACTGATTCACTGCCGATAACCTGCATATATTAATAATAACGTGTTATTCAAAATCACCGGTTTTTCTTAAAACCGAAAACGCAAAAGCTGCTATTGTGCCAATAGCCGCTATTATAACCTGATACTGTTAATAACGCTCACCGCTAAGTCAGACTCAGACAGAACATTCGTTCGTACCTATTGTGTTATTTTATTTGAGGTCGTACGAAACTTTCAGCAAATTAAATCGTCGAACAAACAAAATTCTATGTTTAAAGATTACTGTGTGATTGTCATTTGAACCTCAAAACTCTTCATTTGCTGAGATAACAGCCTCGAACCACACTGTAAGTAGTATTTTCACCAAACAAAATGCCACAGTTGGCTTGAGTAGATTAAAAGCAGTGATAAGACTCCATTGTACTCTTTCGCAATTGTGTTATAAAAATAGGCGTTCACTGGTTCAGTCGTCTACGGCCGTCAGAGATTAACTTTTGCTTTTTGTTGATAAAATGCCATCATGTTTGTTTTATGTTTAAAAAATACTGTATTTGACAATAGAGCACCAATCTATGACTATTTACCATTAAAAAAGATTATGTAATTAGTTTTTGTGTAGGTACCTATAATACGTGAAATTCTTTAGTTGAATTTTATGATGTAGAGATAAAAGTCCAGAAAGCAAAGAAGATAAAACAACTATAATTTTGTTTTAAATTATAAATAATTTTTCATTTCAGATATAATCATGGAAGAAATCTTAATAAAAACAGAAATTGAAGTAGAAATTAAGCAAGAAAGTTGTGTAAATGTTAAGTGTGAATATAATAACACAGAACCTGTGTATGTTGACGTACCCATCTTGAAAGCAGAAAATGATGCTTACAACTTTAATCACGTTAACACTATAAACACGGGACCAATCATAAACGAGACAGCCTCTGAATTCATAGGAAAAGTCTATGAAAATGGCCGAATTAACCGCCTATCATGCAACCTATGTGATAAAACATTCAAAAACAGAGCAAATCTCAAAAATCACTACAAATATGTCCATTCTGATAACCATAATGTGGAGTGTAAGGAATGTTTTCGCACATTCAAATCCCATGGACATTTACGCTCCCATATTGATTCTGTACACGCTGAAGTTGTAGAAGCAACATGTAATATTTGTTCAAAGGTGTTTATTAATCAGAAGAAGCTTAAAAACCATATATACTACACTCATCCGCAGCCAACGGAACAGGTTTCGTGCAATGTATGTTCAAAAACGTATAAGTCTGCGTACAATCTCAAAGTTCACATGAAATTAGTTCATCCTGACAATGAAAAATCAGTTCCTTGTCCATATTGCAGCAAAGTATTTCAAGTTGATATGTTATTGCAACGTCACATTAAATGGACGCACCCTACTGATGGAATGATATACAAATGCCAACAATGCCTAAAGGTCTTACCGTCTCTAGCAGGCTATAAAAAACATATCGAAAACACTCATGACTTGGCATCAAGAGCAACCTGTGAACTCTGCAACCGAGTGTTTAAAACAAAGAGATCACTAGACAGACATGTCAAAAATATACACGAAAACTCCAAGCCAGTCAAACCATATGTTCCAAGTAGTTTTATATGCAAATTATGTGAACGTACATTTGAAACAAAGACATCATTGTTCTGGCATATACAGAAACACCACAGCGATTCTGAAATATCAACGCACTGTGAAATGTGTGACAAAACTTACTCGGACAACGCTTCATTGCAAAGGCATTTATCATCAGTACATTCATTGGAAACTGCAACATGTAACATATGTTTTAAAGAATTTAAGTCGGCGATTAATTTACAAAGTCATATTCGAATAACTCATGCTCCGCCCGAAGCGAATCAAATTTGCCCAATATGCAATAAATCATTTAAGTGTGCTTTACATTTAAGGATGCATACATTAGCCGTGCATACTGAGGGAGAGTTTCCTTGTGATGTTTGCAGTAAAAAGTTCTCCTCCCTCAAATATTTAGCAAAGCATAAAAAAACACATTCAACAGACAGAGATCACCCATGCATGATATGCGGAAAAATGTTCAAATCCGTGTTCCTAGCTAATAAACATACTAGAAATGTTCACAACGGCACTAAATGTTCGTTCTGTAATATAAAACAGAGTAATATAGAGGAACATTTAACTAAATGTGTTAAGAAGATAGACTGTGTTAAGTGTGGGTATAGTTTTAAGAGTAAAGAGGAACTTCATGATCATATATTATGCTGTGGAGCTGCGGAAATTAAGACAGAATTTATAGAGGATGAAGCTATTTTACCTATATAGAATGGAACATTAAAAGGCAGAATTATTCTGTTTGGGTATCACTACTTCTTAAGAGCACCTTGTATACAACTCATCTAAAACCCAGATTGTATGTTTGTCTCTATTAGCAACTGCTATATACGATTTTTAACCCTTTCCCCCCGGGGTTCAGATTTTTTACGAATTTAGGTTTTTGAAGTTTATTATTATAATGAGGTAGGTTAAAGGAAACGCACATATTTTTTTTAGATTTTTAGTATACCTAGAAGTACTATTTCCAAGACCTAGACTTAAAAGTACCGTAAGGAACTTCGTGTTACGTCAATGTTAGGAACTTTGATAGAAACTACATAAGTACTAAGATCTAATATTGACTAGGTAATAATTAAATAGATCGGTTCTTACTTACATAATTACCTCGTGGTATTTAATAAAACTAATTTTCTACTCATTTGCACACAAAAATACGTTGCAATGTCAACATTTACTATGAGGTTTCGACTGAATCTTCTTCAAACTACAAACTTCACACCTTCCCCTGTTCTCTACAAACGTAGGTCAATAGATGCCTCTGTTACCCAAGCGTACGGCTTTTACAGTGGAATAGTCAGATTTGCGCCATTTTGAAGAGCCGCGTTTTGCACTATTATCAGAAGAAATTCTTCTTTTCTGACTAGCATCTTTCATAGTCATAAAGTCTTGAGTAACAAAATTTTAAAATCTATAATAGTGGTCTGTACGATTATAAGTCCATGAATGATATATGAAATGACAAATGCGATGTCCAGAATTCCCCAAAACAACCTGAGGCACCATTTCGAAGATTTGAGATTTATACAGTACATGGCTCTCAAACGATCAGCTGTATCTACGCTGCCCATATAACTATTGTTATCTTTGATAGCTACAGGGCTTGTAGGTATTTCCTCTTTTTTAGGTTCAATACCTTACTTTCTGAGAAGCATAATGGTTCCTATGGTACCACAATCTTGTAAATTATATCTCCAATCTATACTATAAATATATCAATCAGTGTAGTACAGTGAGCAAAACAATCTTCTACTTCTACACGTATCTGCTATGTATTCTGATAAAATTGTTTCAATGGTTCTTTTTTTCCCTTCACGGTTTGGTTCAGGCAATCGCTTTTTAGTTAGTTAGATCTGTGTGAAGACGTATTTGCAGACGGTAGATCAGTCCGAACGGTATTAGAGATGTGGGTGCCTGATTTATAGGGCATTTAAAAACATCTTCTTTTTGTCGGCAACGATGGCGGAACTTTGGCAAAAACACTGGCATGAGTTCTTTCAAAAACCTTATAGAAGCCTCTTTAGTGAGGGTACTTGAACATTTTCCAGTTCATCGTCAGAAACACCTGCACCAGACTCTTCGTGATAGTCTTGTAGCTATTCTAACAACAGGTCTTCAATTAGAGCGGTATTGTTTGTAATATCTATCTCAATGGCTAAACCAATAAGAAAATTGGTCATAATAATAATAAAAATCATAAACTCATTCGTTTATGATGAAAAAATACCCACTTTATTGAGTATGTGTAATATAAAAACCCATAATATTTGAGACTGAATTTACCTAATGGTACTTGTAAGTCCGCATCAGTTTTTATCCAATAGTCATATATAATAATGTGAAAATATATTTTAACTGCATTTAGATATGTGTCAATAATATAAACAACGTAAAAAGTAAAAAAAACATAACACTTACTAGTAATATTTTATATAAAAAACATCTCCAAATACACAGCTTAGCGAAGTGACAAAATGATCGAGAGGATGTAACTAGATGTTCAATTTTTTTTGCAACATTAGGCGGTAATTCAAATAACGCGCTGTGATTGGCTTACGAAAACCGTGCTCTAAAGGACCGTCATATATAATAATGTGAAAATATATTTTAACTGCATTTAGATATGTGTCAATAATATAAACAACGTAAAAAGTAAAAAAAACATAACACTTACTAGTAATATTTTATATAAAAAACATCTCCAAATACACAGCTTAGCGAAGTGACAAAATGATCGAGAGGATGTAACTAGATGTTCAATTTTTTTTGCAACATTAGGCGGTAATTCAAATAACGCGCTGTGATTGGCTTACGAAAACCGTGCTCTAAAGGACCGTCAGTAGCAGTCAGCTTAAAGTGTTTCCGAACTTAAGTTATTAGACGAAAAATGTGGAGGTACTTCTTAGTACCGTAAGGAGGGAAAGGGTTAAGTAGCAGATTGTCTCTTGATTGTCAGTTATTGGATCGCAAGTTGCGATTTCAGTTCAGTAACTCTTCATGGCTGTGCTTGATGCACGACAGTTTGCCAATTTCCACGTTAAGATTTCTTCATTTGTTGTAGAGGACTATTATAATAATTTGCAGACTAGCGGTATTTTAAGTTGCGGGTTAGACGAGTTGCACATTAGAAATCAGTTCCTGATTATTTTACTGTCAAGGGCCAAATAATCAGATATGGATTTTATATAAATACTTTTATTCATCAGAGGATAACATTTTGCTGAGTAAGTTATGTTACTCAAAAAGTATGAAGTTATTCAGTAAATTAACAAAATAGGCCCTAGATATCTAATGTAAAATATATGTAAAACAAAAGCAATGTGAATTTATGATAATGAATTAATAGTGAAGTATTTACTTAGGAAAATATTATGTTGAATTATATAAAAGCCACCTGTGGATCATGTAGTTGAGAATTAAAATAAAATATACGATACAAAATACATAATCTTTATTTTGATTATTCACACAAATACTAATATAAACTAAAAGACTTGTGGAAATTAGCCACAATAGGCCAGGACGTAATTTAGAAAAAAAAATCGCTTTTTATTTCTAGTAGCATTGTAACATATATAGATGGATACTCTAAGATTGTTACTAAGTAATTTAATCTATAGCATCTTTACATAGTGTCAAATAATAACAGAGGTTTGCTTCTTTGATCTTCTGAACAACTCAATGGGTTCTAATCACAGATACATCTGCCTAGATAACGCAAGTATCACGGTTTGTATAGCTGCGATATGTATCGTCATCTAACACACAAAGTCAGATCAAACGTCCAAAGCAAACGCGGCAACGTAATGCCATATTTCTGTAAAATAAAATTGAAATTTACTTTGGTCCCTAATGGTGTTTCCATATTATAAAAGTTGTTTACATATTTATATTGAGTTAAAATAATTGATTATTGTTTATTCTAGATTGTGTAGGACAAATTTGACAAGGCCTCTTTACCGCTGCTTCTACATACTTTGACAAAGCGACAGTTCAGCTGCACTATTGATTATTTTAATTTTAAATGTATGTAATAATTTATTGATACTAAGTGTTCTTAATGTCCCAAAAGTGAAATAAATGAATTGAATTGCATGTGAAATATTATTTAATCATTACCTACCTCGACGTTTGGTCGCCAAGTACATGCACTTGCGTTATCTAGGTAGATGTTTCTGTAGATCGAATGCACTTTTCGGCAATAGGTTATATTATTTATGTATATTTTCCATACTTGCGAAGCTTGTGTGTTGCTAGTCTCTAGGTATAAACTAGCTCGGACAGATATTTTATGTTCAATAACCATCATTATAGAGTTATGTCCCAATGTACGCAAGTACTATAATTTTAGCCTTGAGACTTCCCTTGACATAGGTCTCTCTTATACATATTATGTATATGACAGACTCTTATATACAAGCAAAATAGTAGATTTATAGATCTTTTAAGGTATAGAAAGGAAAAGGTCGATTTTTAATACCGCAATCACGAAGTAGGAACTTGTTCCCTTTTGCATAATGGTTAAAATATTATATTTAAATTATAATGTAGTAAGCCGGTTCTCATATTTTATTATCTGCTTACACTGTTCAGAAACCTTCGGCTTCAGGCTTAAACAACAGTGTCTAAGTGTCTTAACGATGTACTAAGTAAATCTGACTTTCTAAGACACTGTTAAGGTCCAGCGGTGACGTAGAAAACATCACACGGTCGATTCCAACTATCGTATACCAGTTGGGGCTCGTTCTTCGGGAACAGATCAGGTTTGGGCTCGGCCGGCGGTAACGGACATTCGTCTTTTATAGGCTGGAAAGAAAGAATTTGGTAAATAAGATAATATTTTAATTATCATGGTTTTTAAGAATATTTGGACTTTTAACAACACTAGTTATAGTCGAATTCGTAATAGGAGGACACTCAAACTAATTAAATAACATAAAATAAATAAATATCTCCGGACTACTCACACAGCATCAGCTAACCACAAACTAAGCAGAGCTTGTACTATGGGTGTTAGGTGACTGATATACTACATAGATACATTTTTTTTGAACATATATACATATGATACATAGAAAACACCCATACCCGAAACCAGAAAGTAGATAGTACCAAATCTCGTCCCCCGGCGGGATTCGAACCCGCAACGCACTTTGACCACCACCACACCGGACCACATTACGAAACACGAAAAAATCGCCTCAAGCACTGGCCCAGCCCGGAGGGTGGTGACAAGCCGCGGCGCAAGCCTACCACCAGAGACTGTTCTTAGCACCACCCGGAGGTCACGTGTAAGGATTCAGAGGGTTACCACTTACGGACGTGAACAGACAAAACCTCCAATAATGTCCTGTGACATTAACCAAACTTCCCTCGGTCAGTGTGGTGAATTAAGGCCTAATATCTCTCGTCTCGTCGTAAAGCCGTGTTGGCTAAAGTGGGAGGACACTCGACTTTCATTCCGAAGGTCGTGGGTTCAAACCCCGACACGCACCTCTGGATTTTTCTTCTTGAGAAATTTATGTGAGCTTTAAACACGTGCTTTAGCGGTGAAGGCAAACATCGTGAGGAAACCGGCATGTTCTAAGAACTTTAAAAGAGTTTGAAGGGCATGTGACATTCACCAACCCGCACTTGGCCAGCGTGGTGAGAGAAGTCCCTGTGTCCCAGCAGTGGGAACGTTAATAGGGTGATGATGATGAATTGATGATCTGTCGCCAAGAGAGGAGTCCCTGTGTCCCAGCAGTGGGAACGTTAATAGGGTGATGATGATGATCTGTCGTGAAGAGAGGAGTCCCTGTGTCCCAGCAGTGGGAACGTTAATAGGGTGATGATGATGATCTGTCGTGAAGAGAGGAGTCCGTGTGTCCCAGCAGTGGGCACGTGTATGCTTGCCTGCTTGTTCCGCCGCTGCTTGAGGTGCACCAGCTTGAGGTGCGTGGCGCGCGCCGTGCGCTGCGAGAAGGCGCGGCCGCAGAGCGCGCACGGGAAGGGCTTCTCGCCGGTGTGCGTGCGCAGGTGGTTTGTCAGCACGCTCTTACCCTGAAAAAAAAAAAAATTTTTGGAAACACAAAAAGCATTGATCCCGACGTGATTTGAACTCGCAACCTTCTGATCTGGAGTCAGACGCGCTACCGTTGCGCCACGGAGTCGAAGAGAAGCGCGAAATTAGGCAACAGCTTATCAAAAGATGTTGTGATTCAAAAAGATTTTTTCCGTCTCTTTCACAACGCGCGATAAGGAACTTCGTTCCAAAAAAGGTGTGTGTGTGATTCAGAAGTCAAAGTCAAAACGTTTATTTCCTTAGAAGCACATAGCCTAACATGGACAGGTCAACTTAAAATTAATAGAACTTAATTGCTTAAATAACAAATATCAAGGAAATAACATTGTCTTGACAGTTCGCTTCAATGTTTTATACTGAGTTGAGAAGCGAATAGAACAACACAGCTTTATCAGTTATTACAATTTTGTAGTTATTACAATTTTGGAATTGTACAGACACGATAGAAGTGAAACTTCAGTAAATCGACAAAAGAATGAGATGAATAAAGATTTCGTTCGGGCGGTCACCCATCCAAGTACTGGCGTCGCACAACGTTGCTCAACCTTGTTAGCGTTTAAGATTGGCTTACCTGTCGTTTTTTCCGTTGCATCCGGTTTGAAATCACAACGATTCTAAAGAAGTTTCACTTCAAAAAGAATCCATGTAAATTTCACGTGGACCTAGTCGCAACTACCATTAAACGTTATGCCGAAGCTCACGAAAAAATACTTCATCAACATGTGAACGTCGAGGCCATCCAGCTCCTCGACTACATGAACATAGTGTGAACACTAAAACGGACAAAACCGTTTGAGTTAGTGTTTTAAATTAATTAGTGTCAATGTTAGTGCAGTGAGTGTAAATAACAATTACATATAACACAAGAACATTGTATCTTTCCCTTAAATAGAGACAATAAGCAAAGTGTTAATAGACACATTGTTTATCTTACTCTAGCAGCAATTTAAGTCTAATGTAAAATTACTAATTAGCCTTTATAATGGCTAGATCGTAATATTCTTGTAGCATCTTTATTTTAGAAGCTGCATAAAAAAAAAAAAGTAAATTTCAAATTTAAATATACCCCCGATTCTGAAACCTTTGTAGGGCTGTTGGTTGTAGTGTGGGTTTAAGCCCTACATAATAGAAACATCCATAACTGCTGTAACTATGTCTTAATATAACTCTGTCCTATGTATACTAACGTACGTGTCCTTAGTGCTAACACATTATATTAGTACACCACACCCTAATTCTTTTATAAATCTAAATTTAAAATTTAAGAAAAACCTCCGATTCCAATGCCTTCATTTCCTTAAATGTAAAACAACTTAATATTATGTAATGTGGACGCGATGCGTTTTCATTTGATACCCCACACTATATTATATTTGAAGATTTTCTGTTTTTTTTCATACCCATTTTTTGTCATTTCGCCCACCGCGCCACTGCGTCAGAGTCAGTCAGTTAGTTAAGGAGTAGGTATGTTGCCTTGATATAAACTTTTCTGATAGTTTATTTTCAGAAACACATTTACATATATCTTAATTTTAGACTTATTTGTGTCGTTTGTGTTAAAAATTGTCACGCTATGTGCGGAATTATTTATAATAAACTACCAAACCAAAATAAAAGATTTACCATATAATTTATTTTTGAAAAAGTTAAAGAAAGGTTAACAGATAATGCTTTCTACAGTGTCAAAGACTATTTAGAATTTAAATCATGACTTTGTATATTAATTGACATAACAATTTTGATGGAATGAACCATAATTGAGTAGCTGTAATTGACATTTAATTTAATCTTGACTTATTATATTTTATTGTACAAAAATTTTACATGCCAATGTTTTTGGCGAAGTATGTGAAACGAATTGAAATGTATTATCTTATATGTTCCAATATTTCATGCAATAAATTATTATAATTATTATTAAAAAGATAAGTACTGTTATATAATTTTTTTATTCAGTTTTTTCTAACCGCCGACGCAAAAATAGGGGTGTTATGAGTTTGACGAATTTATCTATCTATGGCATCATTGCTCCTGAATGGATGAAAAAATATAAAGGCAAAAGTGGGGAAGATAAACAGAATATCTGCAAATAGATCGAGTGCGGTCTCAAATGGAAGCACACCTCGTGCTAATTACAAAACAGTATGACTATTTACTTTTCAGGGATCTTAGGATGGGATCGGCATTTTTTTTAAATTTGAAATTTATTTTATAAGCACCGTTAGTGAAAGCGGGCATTAGTCGACGAAATTTTCATATTCTCACCCTAAATGCTTTTCCACAAGTGTCACAGACATGCTTTGCCGGCGGCGGCGAGCGAGCGAGGTGCCTGAAAGACAAATAACACAATAATTAAATACTATTTTTAATTTTATTTCCAGAAAATATTAAGACACAACCTGTGCGCGAAGGTTACTCATGTGTCTTAATTTTTTCTGCATAAAATAATAAGAAATAGTTTAACCTGCAAACTTAGTTGTATCACTTATTAAAAATCATTAAAATTTAATTAAATACTACTTTTCGCGGCTGCTGGCGGAGGCGAGGCGCGGGGGGGGGGCTGCCTCCGTCGCGCCGAGTGTGTAGAATATAATAGAATAGAAAACACTTTATTGTACACCACACAAATTAATATTAAACCTTACAAAAACCTTAACTAATTAAAAATAGGGTACAAAGGGCGGCCTTATCGCTATGAGCGATCTCTTCCAGGCAACCTTGGGATGGACAGGAAATAAAAGGGACGAAAAGACAGTGGCGTATAACAAATATAATAAAAATAAAAATACAAAAAGTACTCATATAATAAACCTAAATATTATACGAAATAACAAAAAAACTTAAGTAAAGTAAAGAAATAAAGCGAGATATATATGTAGAGTAGAATAAGGAAAACTAGTGTGTTAAGGAAGACAAATAATGAGAAAAAATCTTATTTTTAAAAACAGGAAGAGATTTAGCTTGACGCATTTCTAATGGAAGAGCATTCCACAGTGTGTACTGTGGTGTACGTACCGGCGGGCGTGCTTGTCGCGGCTGCTGGCGGAGACGAGGCGCGCGCCGCAGACGGCGCAGGGGAAGGCGCGCACGCCGTCGTGCTGGGTGTGTACTGTGGTGTACGTACCGGCGGGCGTGCTTGTCGCGGCTGCTGGCGGAGACGAGGCGCGCGCCGCAGACGGCGCAGGGGAAGGCGCGCACGCCGTCGTGCTGGGTGTGTACTGTGGTGTACGTACCGGCGGGCGTGCTTGTCGCGGCTGCTGGCGGAGGCGAGGCGCGCGCCGCAGACGGCGCAGGGGAAGGCGCGCACGCCGTCGTGCTGGGTGTGTACTGTGGTGTACGTACCGGCGGGCGTGCTTGTCGCGGCTGCTGGCGGAGGCGAGGCGCGCGCCGCAGACGGCGCAGGGGAAGGCGCGCACGCCGTCGTGCTGGGTGTGTACTGTGGTGTACGTACCGGCGGGCGTGCTTGTCGCGGCTGCTGGCGGAGGCGAGGCGCGCGCCGCAGACGGCGCAGGGGAAGGCGCGCACGCCGTCGTGCTGGGTGTGTACTGTGGTGTACGTACCGGCGGGCGTGCTTGTCGCGGCTGCTGGCGGAGGCGAGGCGCGCGCCGCAGACGGCGCAGGGGAAGGCGCGCACGCCGTCGTGCTGGGTGTGTACTGTGGTGTACGTACCGGCGGGCGTGCTTGTCGCGGCTGCTGGCGGAGGCGAGGCGCGCGCCGCAGACGGCGCAGGGGAAGGCGCGCACGCCGTCGTGCTGGGTGTGTACTGTGGTGTACGTACCGGCGGGCGTGCTTGTCGCGGCTGCTGGCGGAGGCGAGGCGCGCGCCGCAGACAGCGCAGGGGAAGGCGCGCACGCCGTCGCGCCGGGTGTGTACTGTGGTGTACGTATCGGCGGGCGTGCTTGTCGCGGCTGCTGGCGGAGGCGAGGCGCGCGCCGCAGACGGCGCAGGGGAAGGCGCGCACGCCGTCGCGCCGAGTGTGTACTGTGGTGTACGTACCGGCGGTCGTGCTTGTCGCGGCTGCTGGCGGAGGCGAGGCGCGCGCCGCAGACGGCGCAGGGGAAGGCGCGCACGCCGTCGCGCCGAGTGTGTACTGTGGTGTACGTACCGGCGGGCGTGCTTGTCGCGGCTGCTGGCGGAGGCGAGGCGCGGGGGGGGCTGCCTCCGTCGTGCCGAGTGTGTACTGTGGTGTACGTACCGGCGGGCGTGCTTGTCGCGGCTGCTGGCGGAGGCGAGGCGCGCGCCGCAGACGGCGCAGGGGAAGGCGCGCACGCCGTCGTGCTGGGTGTGTACTGTGGTGTACGTACCGGCGGGCGTGCTTGTCGCGGCTGCTGGCGGAGGCGAGGCGCGCGCCGCAGACGGCGCAGGGGAAGGCGCGCACGCCGTCGTGCTGGGTGTGTACTGTGGTGTACGTACCGGCGGGCGTGCTTGTCGCGGCTGCTGGCGGAGGCGAGGCGCGCGCCGCAGACGGCGCAGGGGAAGGCGCGCACGCCGTCGTGCTGGGTGTGTACTGTGGTGTACGTACCGGCGGGCGTGCTTGTCGCGGCTGCTGGCGGAGGCGAGGCGCGCGCCGCAGACGGCGCAGGGGAAGGCGCGCACGCCGTCGCGCCGAGTGTGTACTGTGGTGTACGTACCGGCGGTCGTGCTTGTCGCGGCTGCTGGCGGAGGCGAGGCGCGCGCCGCAGACGGCGCAGGGGAAGGCGCGCACGCCGTCGCGCCGAGTGTGTACTGTGGTGTACGTACCGGCGGGCGTGCTTGTCGCGGCTGCTGGCGGAGGCGAGGCGCGGGGGGGGCTGCCTCCGTCGTGCCGAGTGTGTACTGTGGTGTACGTACCGGCGGGCGTGCTTGTCGCGGCTGCTGGCGGAGGCGAGGCGCGCGCCGCAGACGGCGCAGGGGAAGGCGCGCACGCCGTCGTGCTGCACGAGCGCGTGCGTGTCGCGCGACAGCGCGCTGTCGAAGCGCTTCTCGCAGCGGTCGCAGGGGAAACTGGACATAGATGCATTTGTAAGTATAAGCACCCCATTTACGTCCCCACAACTACGAATGGGGACTTCTCTTTCGCTCGTCCAATTTAGAGATGGGCGATCTCGACTCCGCACTCTGATCCGACTCACTAAATCTAACTTACCGGGGTGATCCGAATCCCCTTATCCACTCTTCAAATCTTTCGAATGACCTGATTTTGACAACTCTGCGCGGTGTTTTGAATCACGAAATCCAAAACGGCTCGTCAAATCTTTTGAATCCTTGGCGCAATGAGTCTTTTAAATGAATCCGCTCCGCACGGCATACTTATAATTTTGATTATTTAACGGTACCTACCGAAGTGTTTTGGTAATAAGGAAGTGTAGTGTACTTTAATTTGATTGTTTAACGGTATCGAAGTGTTTTGGTAATATGTAATAGATTTCGTGTATCAATTAGATTAGATTAGATATTGAGAATATAATTATCAAAATGCAAAAAAAAATATGGATTCGCGCAGATTTTGCTGATTTTACGATTTATTTTGATACGGTAATAAGACAAAAAGAGTATTATTCTTTCTTTACGTTTTTTTTAAGTTCCGTCACATTTGGTGATTTCCCTTCGTCGAAAAGAAGTCAATTAGAATTTAATTTAATTGAATACCGCAACATCTTTTTTATTCGTTTTTTGTGTTGTACTTTATTAAGAAACTAAGTAAATATTAAACAATACAAACCGCCTAAGACACCTGACTGACTGACACGAGCTGCGTTAAATCGGTTCAAGGCGGTTCGGCCAACAAGCGAGAGCGAGACAAGACAATAGCAGATTTCATACAACAGAGCGGGAGCGCGCGCGGCGCCCGTGCCCATGCCCAACTTCACTTCGTTCACAGACAATCATTCATCGGTCATCGGCTCATTCGGCTCCCGGTACCGAATGGCTTGATTGAGTCAGTAGGAGTTAGTTAATCCTAGGATTCGATAACATTTGTAAAGAGTCGATAAGGGATTCGGATCACCTTACTAATTCGAATCATTTAAATCTTCAACTCAGGATTTACCCATCGCTAGTCCTATTCTTTTAGGGCTCGTTCAATTCAGGCCATAGACTTCATAGATTCCCAGTTACTTCGGTTGGAAGCCGCCTTCATCCATCGTAAGTCTTCACCAAGTCATCCATATAATGGATGGACTGCAAAATCGCGGCTTCAATTCGATATCTTTTACGAACCTAGCCGCCAAATCATTATCATTATCATCATCACCCTATTAACGTTCCCACTGCTGGGACACGGGGACTTCTCTCTTGACGAGAGAGGTTAGGCCTTAATTCACCACGCTGGCCAAGTGCGGGTTGGTGAATGAATGTCACATGTCTTCAAACATTTTCAGAGTTCTCAGAACATGCCGGTTTTTTCACGATGTTTGCCTTCACCGTTAAAGCACGCGATTAAAGCGCACATATATCACAAGAAGAAAAATCCAGAGGTGCGTGGCGGGGTTTGAACCCACGACCTTCGGAATGAAATTCGAATGTCCTCCCACTTAGCCGACACGGCCGCCAAATATATCTATACTAATATTAAAGTGCTGCTATTAGCTGAAGAGTTTGTTTGAACGATTTATCGAGGAAGGCTAAAACACAAAAACACCGTATGTCAAGCTAGGATATGTACACTAAATAATTTTACTAAATATAACATAACTTACTTTAAGCTGTTAACATCCTTGTGTTTCAAACTCTTCGTTAAATGCTGTCGCAAGCTGTGCGCCGATTTGAACCTGTAATCATAAAGTTACCATGATTTTTTGCGTCATCATTATATTATATATTACGTAAAAAACCCCCAAATTTAATACAAATTTTAGCAGACTATACACGGTGCAACACGATCGATGGATCAACGAAGGCTGGGTGTTAGGTGACTTCAATACCTATTGATTGAACCCTCATGTATTTTCCTCGATTTTTTTAATTGTTTTGTGAGTTATTCAACTTTTTTGTATTATTTTTCTATCACTGACTTAGTTAATGTTTATACTAGAATCGAGAATTTTGGCACAGACATAGTAGCCGGTTCTTACGCTTAAATCAATTTATAAGTTAACGCTTTTTTAAAACAACCATATGGAAAAAAACGCGTTAGGCAACCTGTAGGCCTATTACGTAAAACTTTGCAGTAGCGACGGTGACCGCTACGCGATTAGTTGAAAATTAATAAATAATATTAATAATATTTCCGGACTACTCACACAGCATCACCTAACCCCAAACTAAGCAGACCATGTACTATGGGTGTTAGGTGACTGATATACTACATAGATACATTTTTTTTGAACATATATACATATGATACATAGAAAACACCCAGACCCGAAACCAGAAATTGTAGATCGTACAAAAATTGTTTCTAGCCTGTTTCTGATCTGTTTCAACCAATCGCGTAGCGTTCGCTGTCGCTTTTCTGTTGCTGTCGCTACTGCAAAGTTTACGTAATAGACCTACCACTTGCCTATCGTGGGTAATATTGGCAGCAGTTGGCCAAAACTCGCCACGCAAGGCGAATGGGAAGACTTTCTTTGAACTTTGAAAGCGGCAAATCATAGGAACTACGGGTCCAACTTTATTTATTTATTTATTTATTAATATTAATTACTAGCGGCCCGCCCCGGCGTCGCACGGGTAAAAAAAGTTCCCGGCAATTTTCCTTATTTGCTCACCGTTTAGACCTACCCTGGACTACGACAAACATTTTAAAACCAAAATCAGCTCAATCGTCCCAGCCGTTCTCGAGTTTTAATCAGACTAACGAACAACAATTCATTTTTATTTATATAGATAACGGTTTGATACCAATTACATTAATTAATTCATTAAATAATAGATTAGTACATAAATTCATAAACATCATAATCAAATAATTATTATAGAAGAGAAAAATGATATAATACTAGATACATTTTATAAGTCAAGCAAAATCTATATAAATAAAAATGAATTGTTGTTCGTTAGTCTGATTAAAACTCGAGAACGGCTGGGCCGATTGAGCTGATTTTGGTTTTATAATGTTTGTCGTAGTCCAGGGTAGGACTAAACGATGAGCAAATAAGGAAAAATTGCCTGAAACTTTTTTACCCGTGCGACGCCGGGGCGGGCCGCTAGTTAAAATATAAATTCATCATAATTCTAGATTAAGTTCACAGAAACACAGACAAGCTTTTATTAGAGTACTGCAACTGTCAGAGAAGATGTCAGTGTCGGGGCTATTTTCCAAAAGGGCGTTGAGAGCCTTTAAAACACGTGGGATAGGTGATCTAAAAAAAATCTTTCAGTGCTCGATAGACACATTTATCGAGAAAGGCCATAGACCTCTACATTTTCAGAAAACCTCTTATCCGTTATAAAAAAAGCAGTTTTTTTTAAGTCAGCAATTTGTATTTGTAATCTAGGTTGAGATATGTAATTGTACTAATCCAACAACTATGTCAGAGCAACATGTGCATTAAATTAGTTATAAACATTGTTATATAGAACAGTACAGGATTCTCTTAGTTCAGGCACAATAAATACATCATAGTTCTAATTAAATTTTAAGGATTTTTGTCAACTTTAGCTTTAAGTGATTTTCTGAATAAATATTATTATTATTGAAGTGAAACTTCTTTAGAATCGTTGTGATTTGAAACCGGATGCAACGGAAGTGGAAATAAGATTGGCTTACCTGTCGGTTAAAGCAATCTTAAACGCTAACAAGGTTAAGCAACTTTGCGCGACGCCAGTACTTGGATGGGTGACCGCCCGAACAAAATCTTTTTGCATAGTATTTTTTTTTGTTTTGTTTTATTCTTCTTATTCTTTTATCGATTTGCTGAAGTTTCACTTCTATCGTGTGTGAATCGCACACACACCTTTATTTTATTTTACGTTACGTTAATAAATACTGGCAACGCCGTGGCTAGCATACCTGGCATCACACTCCACGCAGTAGAAATCCTTCAGAGACGAATGTTTGAGCTGG
This sequence comes from Gymnoscelis rufifasciata, assembly GCA_929108375.1. Taxonomy (NCBI): domain Eukaryota; kingdom Metazoa; phylum Arthropoda; class Insecta; order Lepidoptera; family Geometridae; genus Gymnoscelis; species Gymnoscelis rufifasciata. The sequence continues at coordinate 6,371,475 of OV815331.1, forward strand.
TGGTGCTTCATCTGAGTGCGGGTTCGACACTTCTTCCCGCAGATCGGACACTCGTAGTTCTTAACTCCTGCGTGAATCCTGACAGACAGACAAACGTTCAAATATATTTAGTTTATTAGTTAATTTTTTTTGGAGTTTACTCCTTAAGAAACGATTCGAGTTATAAGGCCCGGTACGGAAATTTTATGAGGAGTAAAATCAAGTGTAACACGAAAAGTTGAGGCGTTACGTAGAAAGAGACAAAACATATATATCTGTAGGATTGAACGTGTAAAAGAATGAGATGGAATACATTACACAGCGTATCTCATTCTCGGGGTCTCCTCTTTGCGCGATACTTCGTAGTCTCACTGTATTTTATTTATATTATTTTGTAACATACTTTATGTAATACGCTTTATTGAAGTAAAATAAATATTCCGAATAATTACAAATATATGTTTGTTTCTCTTAACATTATAGCAGATGCGTTCATTTACGCTTTTTTTCTATTCGATATATATCATAATTATCGTTCGTAAGGAGTAAACTCCAATCGTGCGTCGTAGCTGACACACACACACTTTTTTATTATTGATAAGCCTTCATTTATCCACAATCTCACCTGATGTAAAGTGACGATGTGGTCTAAGATGGAGCATGAAGGCCTAGAAGATGGCATGTTGATGACGATGGTTATTATCTAATATTGTGGGTTTATCATCATCACCCTATTAACATTCCCCACTGCTGGGACACAGGGACTTCTCTTTTGGCGAGAGAGATTAGGCCTTAATTCACCACGCTGGCCAAGTGCGGGTTGGTGAATGTCAAATGTCCTTCAATCTCATTAAAGTTCTCAGAACGATGTTTGCCTTCACCGTTAAAGCACGTGTTTTAGAGCGCACATACATTGTAAAATGTATCCCAGTGACGGGGTTTGAACCCACGACCTTCGGAATGAAAGTCGAGTGTACTTAGCCAACACGGCTATTGTGGGTAATGTTAAGTAAATCATATATCATGTTATAAGTTCCCTGATATGGCATTTTTTTGTAAATGTAAAATTTATAATAGGTACCTATAAATAAGAACACCAAATTGTAATAACTACAAAAATTGCAAAAACCGATAAAGCTGTGTTGTTCTATTCGCTTCTCAACTCAGTATAAAACTTAAAGCGAACTGTCAAGACAATGTTTTTTTTAATCACTTTTAAGTTGACTTGTCCATGTATGCCCTGTGCTTCTAAGGAAATAAACGTTTCGACCTTAACTTATTGTGTACAGAACTCTAAAAAAGACAAAATCCACACCAATATTATAAATACTGCCTCAGCGGCGCGGTGGGCGAGGGTCCGCTTGCGGCGCAAGAGGTAGCGGGTTCGATTCTCACCCAGGGTTCAAGTGTTTGTATGTTCTGCAAGCACTTTCTCCTTAGTCTGGGTGTTTAATATGTATAATAAAAAATATCTATGTATGTATATATATTAAGTATATCAGATGTCTAGTACCCGTAACACAAGCTAATAGCTTACCACGGGGCTAGATGTTGTTGTGTGGATTTTCCGGAAATATTCAATTATTTTATTTATTGAAATGCGAAAGTTACTTTGTCTGTTTGTTCCTTTTATACGCAGAAACTTCAACTGTTTTAAATAAAATTTGGTACACAGCTTCTCTAGAGCCAGAGAGAGGATATAGGGTACTTTTACCGAGGGAAAATCCACTATAACGGGAGTAACACCGCCGGACACTCTAGTTTTTATAAATAATATAATAATAAATCTAAATTTAACCCCCGATTCCCATGCCTTAATTTCCTTAAACGTAAAACAACATAATATTTTGTAATGTGGACGCGATGCGATTTCATTTGATCCCCCACACTAGTATATTTGCAGATTTTCGGTTTTCCTTACCCACTCTCACCCCCATAACTTTTAAACGGCACAACCGATTTTCACGAAACATGTCTAAGAACACTCGCGCCAGACTCACCTTTCATACAAAAAAAACTTAATTGAAATCGCTCCATCCGTTCGGGAGCTATGGTGACACAGACAGACAGACAGACACGTCAAACTTATAACACCCCACTTTTTTGGTTGGGGGTTAATAATATATTTTATTCAAAATATGAACAAAATTCACTTGTAAATAATATACAACTATAGGTACATAACGTTTAAAATAGATATGGAATACTTGTTGCTGAACTAGGGTAATCCTGTATCTCAGGCTAAAAGACATAAACAATATGCTTGATAAACCAACTAATAAGCAGTATTTCTGAAAACATCAATATAACAAAAAATTTAGGGACTAATTTTAATTACCTAGGTAAGTACTAAATGTAAACATGCTGTGCAGCTGCGTTAGCGAAAAATTTAATGTGGTCTAGTAGGTAAAACTGTGTTAGTAACTGTTATACAAGGTGTTTCCTTTATGGTATATAATAGTCATAATAATAGTCATAATAGTCATTTATTAATAATATATATATTAAAAGTCACAATATGGTTTTTAACGTGGTTGCCCAATGCCACAACTTTTCCAAAATATAATAATAACTAATGTCAAAATCTGGAATACATTAACAATTCATATTAACAATTAAAATAATGTCTAATGTAATTTATAACTAAGTACACGTAATATAAAAAATGTCAATTTATCATAATTATGATTAACAATGATAACGAATGTCATGAATAAATTATTATTATATTATATATATATATATATACTGCGGTAAGGGGGTGTAGGGCACGTACCAAGAGAACATATTTTGTTCTACAACTTTCCACCTGGTGCGTTCCTTACACTCCCTTTCCGCAGTGTATAGCATAAAAGAAACACCTTGTATATAACTTACATCATATGTTCCGTGAGCGAGTCCTTATTCACGAAGGATTTCCCGCACAGATCGCATTTCACACGAGCGCCCGAGTGGTGGTTGCGGAGGTGGCCGCGGTGAGTCTTGCTGTTACTACAAATTATATATAGCATTAATCATACACATCGTGATTTAACGGTGAATAAATACATAAATTCTTTATTGTACACAAAAAGGATACATTAAGGTTTAACAATGGTCATGTACAAAGGCGAGCTTAACCCTATAAGAGTTTTCTTACAGCAAACCTATGGTGATGAAGAAATTTGAAACAAATAAGAGTAGGTAGAAATGCAGTGTACATACAAGTTAGAAAGAGAGAAGTAAATAGAAAAAAAAAAGCTAAAATTACAAAAACAATTTTTAAGTACAAAATACTATATATACTATATTATATATATATATTTATATTTAAACACTAAAATTAATACCTATACATATAACTATAAATATTTATGTTAAAATATACATATTATAAATAATATAGATAATAGAATATTTCATCGTGAGGAAACCGGCATGTTCTGAGAACTTCAAAAGAGTTTGAAGAGCATGTGACATTCAACGACCCGCACTTGGCCAGCGTGGTGAATTAAGGCCTAATCTCTCTCGTAAAGAGAGGAGTCCCTGTGTCCCAGCAGTGGGAACGTTAATAGGGTGATGATGTTGATGATGATGATTAATCATAAACTGCCTCAGAGGCGCGCGGTGACCGCAGGTCATAATATTTTGTAATTTGCACGCGATGCGCTTTCATTTAATACCACACTCGAGTACCTATATATGCCGTTTTTTTGGTTTTCCTTCCAAACTCCCACCCCCATAACTTTTAAACGGCACAACCGTATTTCATGTTCGCTCCATCCGTTCGGGAGCTATGATGTCCCAGACAGACAGACAGACACGTCAAACCTATAACACTCCTCTTTTTTGGTCTTTGTGGTTGGGGTAAAAAATACAAAAGCTTATAATCATTCCTCGCTCGACCGTCTTTGAACCAATTACAAAACACCGTGTATATTCAAGAAACTCACCTGGACACTTTCCCGCAGATATCACAGGTTATTAGCGTAGCGATGCCCTCGTGTTGCGTTCTGTAAATAAATTAATGATAAATCTAAATTAAAAATTTAAGAAAAACCCCCGTTTCCAATTCCCTTATTTCGTTAAATGTAAAACAAATGTAATGTGGACGCGATGCGCTTTCATTTGATAGCAACACATCCATTTGATACACTAGTATACTCTCACCCCCATAACTTTTAAACGGCTCAACCGATTTTCATGAAACATGTCTAAGAACACCCAGGTAAAACTCACCTTTCATACAAAACAAAACTAAATTGAAATCGCTCCATCCGTTCGGGAGCTATGATGTCCCAGACAGACAGATAGACAGACACGTCAAACTTATAACACCCCTCTTTTTTGGTCAGGGGGTTAAAAAGCAAACACATCAAGATGGGTGTGGTTAAATTAGATACCCTAGGGACTATATTTTGACCTTAGTCTAGGACCGCACCGCACCTATAATCTGACCTTACATACTATAGTCTGACCTCACCTGTAATCTAACCTTACAATATGACCACCTGTAATCTGACCTTACATACTACAGTCTGACCTAACTCCAGTATGACCTCACCTGTAATCTGACCTTACAATATGACCACCTGTAATCTGACCTAACATACTACAGTCTGACCTAACTCCAGTATGACCTCACCTGTAATCTGACCTTACAATATGACCACCTGTAATCCGACCTTACGTACTATAGTCTGACCTTACAGTATGACCACCTGTAATCTGACCTAACATACTACAGTCTGACCTAACTCTAGTATGACCTCACCTGTAATCTGACCTTACAATATGACCACCTGTAATCTGACCTAACATACTACAGTCTGACCTAACTCCAGTATGACCTCACCTGCAATCTGACCTAACGTACTACAGTCTGACCTAACTCCAGTATGCCCTAACCTGTAATCTGACCTAACATACTACAGTCTGACCTAACTCCAGTATGCCCTCACCTGTAGTGCTGGTAGATGGAGGCGCGGTCGATCATGCGTCGCCCGCACTGCACGCACTCATACCGGCGCGTGTGGATGAGCGAGTGCACGTTGTATGAATACATCGTGGGGAGGAACATTGAGCACAGCTTGCATTCGTACGTCCCGCGCGACTGAAAGAACCAAATAAATAAATATTTCCGGACAATCCACACAACAACATCTAGCCCCGCGGTAAGCTCTTAGCTTGTGTTACGGGTACTAGACATCTGATATACTTAATATAATATACATACGTACATAGATATTTTTTATTATACATATTAAACACCCAGATCAAGGAGAAAGTGCTTGCAGAACATACAAACACTTGACCCCTCGGCGGGAATCGAACCCGCTACCTCTTGAGCCGCAAGCGGACTCTCGCCCACCGCGCCACTGAGGCAGTCAATAAGCAACAACATTTGGTTCCCTTAAAAGCAAAACAATCATATTATTTTGCTTTAAGGGAACTACAGACGACGACCTCTGTGGCTCGGTGGGCGAAAGTCCGCCTGAGGCGCAGGAGGTTGCGGGTTGGATTCCCGCCGCGGGACCAGATTTTGTACGGTCTACAATTACTGGTTTCGGGTTTTTTCTATATATCATAAGTATGTATGTATTTACAAAAAAAAAGGTGTGTGTGCGATTCACACACGGTAGAAGTGAAACTTCAGTAAATCGACAAAAGAATGAGATGAATAAAAAAAAAGACTATGCAAAAAGATTTTGTTCGGGCGGTCACCCATCCAAGTACTGGCGTTCCGGAAAGTTGCTTAACCTTGTTAGCGTTTAAGATTGGCTTACATGACGTATTTCCGTTGCATCCGGTCTGAAATCACGATTCTAAAGAAGTTTCACTTCAAAAATCTTTGTAGTAAATCAGTCACCTAAAGATTGGGTTTAGGTGATGCTGTGTGATTAGTCCGGAATTATTATTATTATTATTTTTTATTATCTTTGAAAGAGATGTCTGGAAAAAATGGCCGGCGGCCTTTGCCCTGCTTTGGATGGCATGGAAACGGTTGCTAATAATAATTATCATATTATTATGTGCATGTAAGCTTTCAATTGAGACCCCACTCGAGTATATTTGCAGATATACGGTTAGTCTTCCCCACTTTCACCACCATAACTTTTAAACGGGTCAAGCGATTTTCATCAAACTCTCTACTAATCTCTCTACTTAAGCGAAAGGCACGTTTCATACAAATAAAAACTAAATTGAAATCGGTTCATCTGTTCGGGAGCTATTATGCCACAAACAGACGACTCGACACTGGCAAACTGACGTTTCAAGCGCAGAGTCCAGTTATAAGAAATTGAATTGTAAATTGACAGACAGACAGAACTTATATCACCCCTCTTTTTGCGTCGGGGCCTTAAACCAAGCCATTAACTTTATAACAGACTAGCTTGACCCAGCAAACGTTGTTTTGCAAAATGAAAAATAGATAGTAGCCGATTCTTAGACCTACTAAATACGCATATAAAATTTGTCAAAAATCGGTAAAGCCGTTTCGGAGGAGTACGGTAACTAACATAGTGACATGGAAATTTTATATATAAGATATTGTTAAGGATTAATACCGAGGTACAAATATAGAGCCTTTTCAAGCAGTGGTATTTTAATTATTTTTTTTAATATAAAAAATCGCTTACTATCACAAAACTATAACAGTTAGAGATATGATGTTACGACGTTTTGTAGATACTTAATCATGTATGTATTTGTTGTATGTATTTTTATATATGAATATATGTGTAATATATAAGTATTTTTTTATTTAATTATGTGTATCATATTATATTTCTTAGGTAGTTAGTAAGTCTATTATGTATATTAGTATGCCATTAGGTACGTTATTCTTTCTTTGTTTACTGTATGTACACAATGTCAACCCTATCTGATGATGAGGAGATCACAATGACGAGGTTTGCTGTCAGAAAACTCTTTTAGGGTTAAGCTCGCCTTTTTGTACATTTTTGTTAATTGTATGACCCTTTTGTATTACTGTGTTTTTGTGTACAATAAAGAATTTATTATTATTATTATTATTATTCAATTTAGTCTAGCTGAGACCTGCGGTGTTACCCGCGTTTAAATAGATTTTCCCGCGGAAATACATATTTTACCGCGATAAAAAGTATCCCATGTTACTTCTAATACCTTCAAGAGTATATGTGCAAAGTTTCATGATGATCGGTTCAGTAGTTTTTGCGTGAAAGCGTAACAAACAAACTTACATTCGCATTTATAATATAAGTATAGACAACTCACCGGGCTATGTTTCGTCATGTGGTTCTGCAGCTTGGTTTTAAAGTTGAACCCTTTGTAGCAGAGGTGGCATTGAAAGGGGAACTCCATTTGCGATTTGCATTCCTCCTTAAATAAAATAAGAAAAGAAAGAAATGCTTATTTATCACAAAATAAAACAAACAAAAATACCATAAATGAAAAAATAAACAATAATAAAATTGACAAAAAGGTGATCATTCAGCACTAGAGGTATGCTGTGATTGAGCGAGTCGAACCACAGCGCTGCAAGGTTGGAGTGTGGAGGTTTTGTCTGTTCACGTCCGTAAGTGGTAACCCTCTGAATCCTTACACGTGACCTCCGGGCGGTGCATAGAACAGTCTCTGGTGGGAGGCTTCGGCCGCGGCTTGTCACCACCCTCCGGGCTGGGCCGGTGCGTGAAGAGATTTTTTCGTGTTTTGTCATGTGGTTTCGAAGCCATCTACCTTCTAGGTTTTCATGCCCCAACTTAGACCACATCGTCACTTTCCATCATGTGAGATTGTGGTCAGATGAAGGCTTATCCAGCATTAAAAAAAAAAGTTGTGTGTGCGATTCACACACGAGAGAAGTGAAACTTCAGTAAATCGACAAAAGAATAAGAAGAATAAAAAAAAACAAAAAAAAAATACTATGCAAAAAGATTTTGTTCGGGCGGTAACCCATCCAAGTACTGGCGTCGCGCAAAGTTGCTTAACCTTGTTAGCGTTTAAGATTGGCTTACCTGTCGGGTAAGCCAATCTTATTTCCATTTCCGTTTCATCCGGTTTCAAATCACAACGATTCAATAGAAGTTTCACTTCAAAAAATAATAATAATAATTATGAATTCGTTTAGGTTATATCTCAAGGAAATATTATATTTTTTGTTTAAACTCTTATAGAGTTTCTAGGTTTGTTATAGCCAGAGGCAGTCAGTTAACGGACTCACCTCTCGCTGTTTCTTCCATTCCTCGGGGTTCAGTTCTATGATGCGTATCTTGTTAGGGTCAATTTCTATAGGCTTGCGAATGGACCCCTTGCGAGTAGATCCGAAATTCATTTCTTCGCTAAACAAAGAAATAAAATTATATAACACTGCTGATTTTAACCTGTGATAAATAAACAATAAATATTGCTGGACAATCTTCACAGCAACATCTAGCCCCGTGGTAAGCTTGTGTTACGGGTACAAGACATCTGATATACTTAATATAATAGGCATACATATATAGATATTGTTTATTATACATATGAAACACCCAGACCAAAGACAAAATGCTTGCAGAACATACAAACACTTGACCCTTCGGCGGGAATCGAGCCCGCTACCTCTTGCGCCGCAAGCGGACTCTCGCCCACCGCGCCACTGAAGCAGTGCATTTGGTTTAATTACATTAAATTTGGATTGAAAACCGAACTGTACTTAAATCAATTTATGAATCATAATTGTTTATTTGTTGTTTCATGTGGTTACAAAAAGGTGTTACTGAGTGTTCTAGTTTAGTTTTTTTTTAGTTTGACGTGTATCTTTTTTTATTTTTATTACTTTTTTGTTGAGTCCGTATTCCGTATTGTCAGAATAGGACCTGACGGAGGATCAGCGTTGGCTACAACGGTTGGTTACTAGCCTGCCGGTAATCAACACAATGCCGAGTGAGCGACCATTTTGTAGTGTTTAGTTTACTTACATATCTGTATTGTTTTGGTTATAAATTAGCATGTAAGCTTTACATAACGAATAAATTGTTTTTGGAGTTTACTCCTTAAGAAACGATTTGAGTTATAAGGCCCGGTACGGAAATTTTATGAGGAGTAAAATCAAAAAGTGTAACACGAAAAGTTGAGGCGTTACGTAGAAAGAGACAAACATATATATCTGTAGGATTTAACGTGTAAAAGAATGAGATGGAATACATTACACAGCGTATCTCATTCTCGGGGTATCCTCTTTGCGCGATACTTCGTAGTTGAGACTACCAAGTATCGCGCAAAGAGGTATTGCTGTATTCTATTTATATTATTTTGTAACATACTTTATGTAATACGCTTTATTGAAGTAATATAAATAATCCGAATAATTACAGATATATGTTTGTTTCTCTTATCATTTTAGCAGATGCGTTAATTTACCCTTTTTTTCTATTCGCTATATACAGTCGTGGTCAACTAATTAGGGACATGCAAGATAGTGAAGAACAAAAACCGGTTATGTACATACAAATATAAAACCCTATTGATTTCTCAGTAACTATTATTTGCATAATTTGGTCCGATTATTATGCTTTAAATGGCTGTAAATAAAAGAATAAATAAATAGAAAAAAGTATTTAATATCAAAGGTTGACCATGTATTCAATTTTAAGGTATAATTCTGTAGCTGGACATTTAATTAAGGACAGTAAACTATAATGAAAAATAGAGTTAAACAAAACTAATAATCTGCAGTATTATAATATCTTTAACAGCTCCATTTTATTACGTGTAAAATCAGTACCCAGTAGCAAAACCTTTGTTAGTAATTACCGCTTGACACCGATGTGGCATAGACATTATCAGTTTCTGGCATGTTTCGACAGGAATGTTTGCCCATGCCTCACAAAAAGCTTCATTAAATTCATCTAAAGTTGTGGTACGATAAGTGGCTACTTTTTTCTTGATTTCGTACCAAAGGTGCTCGATTGGGTTATTTGCTGGCCAATCTAGCACCGATACTGACTGACTGGTAAGAAACGATTTGACTGAACGGGCGGTATGTTTCGGGTCGTTATCATGCTGAAACGTCCATATAATAGGGAGATGCTCCTCAGCATAGGGAAGCATCGTTTCCTCTAATATTGCCTTGTATTGATGTTGGTCTAAGTTACCCTGAACTTTCCTCACAGGTCCCACTCCACGTCCAGAAAATGAACCCCACATTTTAATGTTTCCACCGCCATGTTTCACCTGCTTTTTTGTGAATCTTGGATTCATTTCCGCTTTTACTGGACGCCGTACGTATTGCCTTCCATCTGAAGAAATCAAATTAACCTTGGTCTCATCAGAGAATAATACATGTTGCCATTGGGCGTAGGTACAATGTCCATATTTACGTGCAAACGCCAAACGAGCATTTCTATGTTCTTTCTTTAACAACGGTACTTTGCGAGCCACTCTTCCGAACAACCCTGCTTCTACCAGACGTCGTCGAACGGTTCTCGCTGAGACACCAGCTCTTTCGTCTGTCCCAAACACTTCGTGTTTAATTAAAATAGAGCCTATAAACGGATCTTTCTTAGCTAACCTGGTTATCATTCTATCTTCTTGCGGAGTTGTTTTTCTCGATCTTTTTGTTCTGGGCACATTTAAATCTGTGTTATTGCGTCTGACATGTTGCACTGCATTGTATACCATAGTTTTTGAACAATTTAAATGTTCTGCTATCCTTCGGTATGGCCAACCATGCTCGACAACAAACTTCATAATAATTTTTCGTAGTGTTGGATCGCAACTTTTATTTTTACCCATTTTTCTTCAAAATATTTTTCAAAACTTAAAATAAATATCCGGATTGCCGCCAAAACTACCACGAAACAATAAGAGAAGAAGTAAAAAAGTATTGAGATTCAAATTTTGGAATTGAACGCAATATCTCAGTGTCCCTAATTAAATGGCCAGCCAGCATTGTTTGAACAAATAGCACTACGATAATCTATCAGCTATACTGTAAAGAGGTTTAATGTTTAAGAAGTTGTTATTGTTTGTATAATCGGGCACATAAATTACTAATTATACTTACCTACATGTAAGAGATATGGAATATGCTTTAGACTCGTTGGAAAATAAAAAATAAATTCACAATTTGGTTTAACCAAAGAGTGTCCCTAATTAGTTGACCACGACTGTATCATAATAATTATAGTTCGTACGGAGTAAACTCCAATCGTGCGTCATAGCTGACACACACACACTTTTTTTTTTGTTACTTTGATTTTATGCAAAGATATGAGCCCCGTTTTTTCTCTTTCCACAATAATATAGGAAACGTAAACTGTAGATCTTTATAGTATAATAGTTTTTTAGTTTTTAGGATAATTTTGAATTAATACTGTTTTCCTGTTTAAAGCCGAGACAGAGCTTTTTCCTTGTCCTTTTCTAATCACAAGTTATTAAATAACTTAGTTAGAACCAGAAGACGCGTTGCATACGGGGTTATTATTACAGAGTATGTATTATGTGAAATTGTTTAAATACTATCACTATTTATATTTCGTGTACATACTAAGTTATAAATAAGACATTATTTTAATTGTTTCATCATCATCATTTCAGCTATTAGTCGCCCACTGCTGGACATAAGCCTCCCTCAAAGACGACCAATCATTCCGATCGGTCGCCACTTGCATCCACCGAGAGCCAGCAAGTTTGACTAAGTCATCTGTCCATCTTGTTGGTGGGCGTCCGACGCTGCGCTTGCCGATCCGATGTAAATTAATTGTTTATATAAATTTATTAATGTACTTATTTCAGATTTTGACATGTAAATTAATTGTGTAAGTGTTATTAGTTATTATTATATTTTGGAAAAGTTGTGGCTATGGGCAACCACATTAAAACCCATATTGTGACTTATAATGTATGTTATCAATAAATGACTATTATGACTATTATTATTATTACTAAAGAAATAATGTAATTGACTTATATGGGCATAATTTCATGCTTTGTTAAACCTTATTTTTTGTGAAGAAATACACTCTATTATTTATTTTATTACTAGCTTATAACTAATTTGTGGTGCTGGAGACGTCTTCTAAGGATTCCGTGGACTGCACGTCATACTAACGTCTCCATTCCCGAAGAGCTTAACATTAAGGAGAGACTATCGTCGACTATGCAAATACGAATACTTAAGTTCTTTGGACACGGCGCGAAACGAGAACTCCATGGAGCGCCTAGTTGTACAAGGCAGAATGGAGGGAAAGAGGTCTCGTGGTCGCTCTCCAACAAGGTGGTCGGACCTCATCTCAAAATTGACTCAGTCCACCATTACCGACTGCTCCCGCACCGCAACTAACAGGGAACAATGGCGACGCATTGCAAGAGCAGCAAATCATTATAAGGACCTCTCATAACCACGACCACTCTGTCAAGAGTGACCGACTACGAAGAAGAAGAGATAACTAATTTAAACTATTAATATAAACTATGTTTGTTAGATAGATTTTAGGGGGATAAACGCCACCTTTTGTAGTAATAGAACATTTTTTTTTATTGAATCACCTGTCAGATTGATAAAGATAAAAACTCACCATTCAATTGCATCCATCTTCTTCTTTTTGCTCTTCGCCTCTTTGTCCTTTTTTCTCTTCTTCACGTCGGGCTCGCTTTTTACTGTTTCTGAGGTTTCAACTTTATTTGCAGATCTGAAAACCAATATTATATCTTTTTTGAAACTTGTTTTTGAAAATGTTTTAGCAAATAGGATAATGTAATTTTTAAGTATTTCAAGTGTTTCAATTGTAAATGGCTGTAACTCGAAAGGCTTTTAACGGAAGATCACAGTTGTTTTGTCATGTGCAAAAAAACACATGCTGAGTTGAGGGCCTTTTTAGTACACAAAATTAAAAAAAAGGTCTTCAAGATAACTTAAAGCCGTGTTGGCTAAGTGGTAGTACAGTCGACTTTCATTGCGAAGGTCGTGGGTTCAAACAACGCACCTCTGGATATTTCTTCTTAAAAATGTATGTGCGCTTTAAAACTGCTTTTACGGTGAAGGCAAACATGAGGAAACCGGCATGTTCTTAGAATTTTAAAAAGTTTGAAAGACAAGTGACATTCACCAACCCGCACTTCGTCAGCGTTATGAATTAGGGCCTAATTTCTCTCGTCAAGACAAAAGTCCCTGTGTCCCAGCAGTGGAAACGTTAATAGGGTGATGATGATGAGGATACTGACAATTTTTTTTCTAAATTAATGACTTTTTAAATTGTTTATTAATTAGTTTTATGACTTTGAATTTTTGCCTATGATGATTATGAAATTAATTTAAAGTATTATATAAAAAAAAATTATAACAGTATTTTTGTTACATTTTTATTATTATTATTTTAGTTTATTCAATAATGTAATGCTATAATTGCATGCCTGGACAGGTAAAATACATTGATCCATGTAAGATTTAAGCCAAAACATCGCTGTAACATCTAGATAGATAGATAATATCTTTATCGCACACCAATGCTTACAGACTAACTTAAAAAAACAATCAGTAGCCACATTTGTTGTACAATCAGCGGCCTTATCGCTTAAAGCGATCTCTTCCAGGCAACCTTTGGATGGATAGGATGTGTTAGTGTGTTGTGTTGTCATGTATTTACGCAATAAATGATCTTTGAACTTTGATAACTTACCTAAGCTCCTCTAATGGTACATCATCATCACAATCAGTGGTGTGTTGAACTGACCTGAGTGTCTTCAAGACAAGAGTGAATAGGTACCTTCTAGATCTATGTGTTCCATCTTAGTCCACATCGACGCTTTCCATCAGGTGAGATTGTGGACAAACATAGCTCTATCATCCATAAAAAAAAAAAAACCTAACGGGCTAACCATGCCCGAGTGGAAGGGACGCGTGCCTCTCACTCGCTCTCATTGTGAGCGCATAGCGTGAGCGGAGCGTAACGCAGTTTCTTGAAGTGTCACCCGGCAAACCAATTTAGAAGACGTTGTCACGTCAAAAAAAAACTTTGATAACTTACCTAAGCTCTTCCAGTGGTAAATCATCATCATAATCAGTGGTGTGCTCCTCCTTGACGTCGTGGCAAGCGTCGTCATAGCCCGCGTCCAGCTGCGCCAGGGAGTTGGACAGGGGGACTTCAAACAGCTTCGACTCTTGGAATACCTTTTCTATCTGGAATGGTAACGATTTCTTTAGGTCTACGTGTGTGTGTGTGTGTGTGTGTGTCCGACCGATGGCTCTGTGTGTGTGTGTGTGTGTGTGTGTCCGACCGATTTCGGTCACGGCGACAGCTTATATTCTTTGATGCACCCGCAAGTGGCTTTATAGTCATAATAGTCATTTATTGATAATATACATTTAAGTCACAATATGGTTTTTTAAAGTGGTTGCCCAATGCCACAACTTTACCAAAATATAATAATAACTAATGCCAAAATCTGGAATACATTAACAATTAAACATTTTAATCTATGTTCTCTATTTAATTATTTTGTAAATTGTTTATCTGTATTGTCTTTCTTTAATTACCAATGAAATACGTAAGCCGCAGTCGACGGTTTTAAAAAAAACCAAAAACTTTCCAAGACTTTATTAACTTTTCACAATTGAAAATTACGACTAAATTATTCTAAGTTAAAACTAGCGTAGAGACTACAAACGGTCGATGCAAGTACCGAGTGTAGAATGGCCGGCCGCGATCACGTTCCAGGGAAAGACGTCACTGCTGAGTCGGCGAGGCCGGCGTGTTGTACCGGCAGAACACAAAGATAGTGCAAGGTGTCAGGCTTAGGGTTGCAGATTACGTGCATAGCTTCTATGTAACACCTCCATCCCCAGAGTAGCAACTATTTGAGAACCTTGAGCGAGAATGTTGCTGGCACAGGTTCCCGGGGAGTACTCTTCTCAGGAACAGCATAAGTGTGATCGGGATTTTCATCATTGTTCGATGACTTCTGTATAGTTACTACTTGTCTTCGGTGACGTCGCAATGCGATGATTATAACAAGTGCAGCTGCACCGAATAGTGTCATATAGAATGGTACAGTAGTATGATATATCGTACCATCTATCTCTTTAAGTTCCATAGGATGTTGAAGTAGTATTTTGTCTTCAATATGGTGTAGGCTTTTGAGATTCATCGAAGTCAATTTGAGATGAGGGATGCTGTGTTGGCTGCTGAAGTTTCTCGGCATTTCAGATATCTTCAGAGGTAGTCCCTTTACTTGATTGTTAGTATTACTAATGGTGAATTCATTGGTTTGTATAGAACATTTTTGTGGTATGATGGCGAGGTAGCTGCCATGTAGGGTCATATATTCCTGGCGTTCGCATTGTAGTTTAGTGCGTGTTGGCTGAGGAAATATAAGGGTGAAATGCTGGTCATCTAACTGCTCCATAGCTTCCTTTGTAAGAGATATTCTAGTTGGTCTGCATGATGAGTGAAAGGACTGGTGGGCGATGAGATTCTGGATACAATCAGGATACTCTCGTGGCTGGTGATTCATGGTTTCTTCGCAAAGATGATGTTGCTTGAACTTCGGGCATTCTGCCTCCATGTACATGAAAACTTTCCCGTCGGTTGCCAGGAAAGGATATGAGGGAATAATGGTAAGGTTTAATTTGTTCGGAACAATGGAGAGCTTATAAAATTCGAAACTACTGGGAGATACTATTGGAAATCTAAATACAACAACTAATCTTTTCCCTACGAAATAAGAACCTGATTTAATTATATTATAATATTCACGAAAATCATTATCTAATATTTCGTCTCTGCCGTACAAAGCTATAAGTCTACTTAACATACTTTCTAAGTTATCTATACTAAGCATACTATGATGAGTGCTCGATGCACGTGCAAATGCTAAAATATTTTCTATCCTATTTAATTCTAAAGATAATTCATCTGTGTTTTCACTGATGATGGCTAAAAGCTGAGCAAATCTCGCATATTTCGAGAGAATTGTCTCTGCGTGAGCATTACTATCTAAAATTAATCCTAAAGTTTTATTTATCTCCCTCTGATTTTCTGCAATACCAGCAATTATCTGGGTACATTTGGACATCCATTCTTTATTTAGACTAATATAATCGTTGAACTCGGATGACATCTTATGTTCGTTAGTCTGAAGGATTTTAATAGCATTATTATAACGCGCAGCATCTGAATGATCCAAATTACCAGTAACGCTTTTAATTAAAGATCCTAGACCATCAATTAGACCTCTCTTAGCACGATTGGGCTCTAAACCTTTCAGCTGAGAATATAGTTTAGTTAATTTATTAGAAAGATGATTCATTTGTAAGTCATATATATCGAAAGTGTTATTTTTAATTTAGTTTTAAAATAATTAATCTGATCATTAACAGAGTCTACCTGGTGTTCTAAGTCAGTCAATTCTATATATTGGAGAAAGGTATGATAGTGAGTGATAAGCTTAGCTTGTCCGAGTTTAAAGGGAAGGAGTCCGGGTCCATCGTCCAAACTCTCAAGTCTTATCTCCAGTGCCATCGTCAGTTGCAGTATCAGTAATAGTCGAATCCTGTAACAATTTCGTTTTCTTAGGTAAACGCTTAAGACGATTTTTGGCAACGGGTCCTTTCTTTTTAGATGTATAAATGTGTATCGGGAGGTCAGCAAGGACCTTGTCCTGAGTATATCGTGGTGCTAACTTTTGCCTAGATGCAAAAGGATTTTTAACGAATACCTGTTGTCCCGGTTCGTATTGTACTTCAGGTTCCCTATTCCTGTTCCTATTATTCATCAAATTCGTACGGTCGGTTGTCGTCATCTGATTAATTACGTCATAGACTGTCTCCATCTGTTCACGATGCGTTAGAATATACTGTTGCATTAGATGTTCAGTCAAGTCCATATCTAAGGGGTCTCTAGGGTCAAAATGTCCTCGCACAATGTCATGGGGTCTACACTTAGTGAAACTATGTATAGAACTATTATAACCTAATATAGCATAAGGCATCTGGTTAACTATGGGTTCATTTTTATGTTTCAATTTTAAAATTCTTAAGTGTTCTAATAGGGTGGAATGAAATCGCTCTATAATACCATTATCGTTAGGTGAGTTTGGCAAAGTCTTATGGTGATTTATTTTATGAAGCCTAGTAAATTCAGCGAACATTTGATTACTAAATTCAGTGCCATTGTCAGTTACTAGAGTCAATGGTAATCCGTGATGTGTACAGAATGTTAACAGTCCTTGTAGGATACTGACTGCTGTACCATCTCTCAAATGATAGGCTTGACCATATTTAGAAAATGAGTCCATGAATGTGAGATATTTCTCAGATTGTGCTGTAAATAAGTCCATATGGACTATCTCGAATGGTCTTGTTGCTGGAGGGACTAATTTAAACTGTGGCCTGATGGGGTTCCTATCGTATTTACTTTGACCGCAGATAGTACATTCATTTATGTACTTTGTTATTTCTTCCTTCATCTTTGGCCAATAATAGCGATGAGACAAGGCTAGATAGCATTCATTGATGCCTCGATGGTTTGTCTTGCCATCGTGATAGTGTTTAATTATTTCCTGCTGGCGAAGGTACTCTTTAACATCTTCTAGTTCAGTTTTTGCTAAAACTAAATTCATAGAAGAGCTTTTAAAATGTTTTTGAATGATAGGAATCACAGCATACATACCTAAAGGTGGTTTAATCAATAAGGCAGTTTTAATCTTAGGATTAACATATTCTTTGATGGCGTTAACTACATCCTGCTCTAATGTGGATTCTGAAAGTTGTATATGAGTACGAGTGTGAGTGTCAAAAGGTTTTGTCGCAGTAGTACTTCGTTTTATGTCTCCTACAATAGTAAAGCAAATCTGTCTGTGAAATTTATTAAGAGGATCGTCAGTAATCGGTATATCAAGTATGGGATTTTCTACGTTGGTGTGAGCAGTTACGGTAGAGGAACCAGCGCGCTGAGATGATTGAGAATGCTGGACAACTAATGAGTCGATCTCCGCTAGGAAGGATTCGAGCTCCTCGTTATTAATCTCTACTCGGGATAAAGCATCAGCATTAGTATTTTTCTTTCCCGGTTTATATATTACTTGAAAATCATACTCGCTTAACTTTAACTTCCATCTAGTTATTTTAGAATTTGGTTCCTTTAAGCTCATAGCCCATTGGAGTGGCTTATGGTCACTCAAAACTTTGAATTTATGTCCATATAAGTATGGTCGGAAGTACTTAGTGGCCCATACGATGGCTAAAAGTTCCTTTTCAATGGTGGAATAATTAAGCTCACTATCATTTAAAGTCCTTGACGCATAGCAAATGGGTTTGTCGGAACCTATAGGTCCTTGAGAAAGGATAGCTCCTATAGCTACATTTGACGCGTCTGTCGTAAGGTTAAATTCTTTGTCAAAGTCAGGGTACTGTAATATAGGGTCATTTGTCAAAAGTCTCTTACACATTTCGAAACAATTAACGTAATCGGAGTCTAAGGTGATTTTATTAGTTTTCTTAAGGCATCTAGTCATAGGCTTAGTTATCCTTGCAAAGTCTGGTATGAATTTTCTATAATAACCTAATAGACCTAAAAATTGTTTAATTTCCTTAGGGGTCTTTGGCAAAGGATATTTCTGTATGGCGGCAATTTTATCAGGGTTTGGTTTTATGCCGTCCTTACTAATAATGTGACCTAGGTAAGCTGTTTCTAGTTGTAAAAATTCAGATTTGTCCATCTGGATCTTAAAGTTGGACGCTCGTAGCCTAGTCAGCACTCTTTCTAGATTTACCATGTGTTCCTGTAAGGAAGTGCTAAAGACAATGATGTTGTCCAGGTACACAAGACATATCTCATTCTGTAGGCCTCTCAGGACATTGTTCATAACGCTCTGAAACGTGGATGGTGAGTTCTTCAGGCCTATTGGGACACGAAGGAACTCGTAATGTCCGTTTTCTACGTTGAATGCTGTTTTTTCAACATCATTAGGGTTAATTTCAATCTGGTAGAAACCGGAGGCAAGATCTAACGTTGTAAAATACTGACATCGACCTAGTTTATCGAGAACGTCTGCTATATTTGGTATAGGGTATTTATCGTCGATGGTTTTCTCATTTAACTTTCTGAAATCTACGACTAGTCTCCATTTCTGTTGTCCAGAAGCATCTGCTTTCTTTGGGACAACCCAAATAGGAGAACTCCACGCGGAGTCTGAAGGACGAATGATTCCTTGTTCTAACATTTTACTAATTTGACTCTTAACTTCGTCGCGATGTACGTAAGGATATCTATAGCTCTTGGTATAGACAGGTAACTCATCGGTTGTTCTTATATGATGTTTTATTTTATTAGTAAACGTTAATGTCTCTCCTTCAATATAGAATACGTCGGCAAAACGTGCACATAAGGTTTTTAAATTCTCTCTCTCTTCGACATTAAGATGATCTGTCCTAAGATTATCTAAAACCTTTCTAACTCGAGTAGGGTCTGGCCCGGGATATGTGCATTCTACATTACATACGTCTATACAAGTCATAGAGTCTTCGAATGAAATAACTATGTCCTCGTGAGTCATGTTAGTTAGTTCGACTATTCCTGTTTTGTCAGTCACCGTAGTAATGCACTCATGTATAAGACAATTGCACATTACTTGTTCTGTCACGTGTACGTCACCGTCTGGATGTTCAATCGGGATGTTAACTAACCTAGATGAATTAGAGGGAATGGTCTCTTGACGATTTACTCCCCTACATTGATAGCTCGATAGTGGAATTGAAGCGAACTCAGTTATTAAGACGTTATTTTTAAAATCGATCTTACTGTTCTTGAGTAAATCTAATCCTATTAATCCATCAAAGTAATTGTGGAATTTGTAGACGAATAATTTGATGTTAGATCTGTCACAAAATTCCGCAAAATGAGGTATAGTTATTGAATGGTCATGCATACTAGTCACACGCGAATTAGTGACCTCAAAAGGATCGTAATTCCTTGGAACATTAGGAAAATAATAATCAGTGGCCTCAGGGCTTATGAATGACTGATTCGCCCCTGTATCAATAAGTAATTTAAGAGGAGGGTTCGTTGTTTGAATGAACCTTAACTCTGTATTAGATTGCACATTGAGTTCTATTTTAAATCGCGCTTGGATCGGCCTACCTGAAAATCCTGTTCCTTATTAGACGATGATGATGATGATGGCATTTGCTCAATAGCATTTGAGCTCGATTGTACATCGTCGGGTGTCTCATAGTCGTCATGTTGGTCATAGTAATATTCCGGAACGCCTTGGTAGCCATAGTAGTTACCATAGTCTGTCTCTGAATAGTTATAGTCAGGATAATCATTATAATAATCAGAATAATAATTTACATAATCACCTACCTCATTGAAATTCATCTCTTTAGTTTTAAAATAATTTGATGGCGGAGGGTTGCCGAATTTACGCCAATCGTGTCCCTGGATAGTAGGGGGAAGTGGCCTAGATACAAAATTACTAACACCGCTCATGGGCTTCGGCCCTTGATTCTGAGGGGGTACGTTCCTAGGGGGAAACCTAAATCCGCTATTCTGGTGGTTGTAGTTAGGTGGGGGTGCCCGAAACATCTGCTGCGTACGAGATGGTTGTAAGGGTGGACGCTGATACGGCTGGTGTTGGAACTGAAAAGCTGGACGCCACGGCTGTGGATGCTGCTGCGATTGCGGCTGCATGGGCATAGGCCTTTGTACACCAAAATTAAACGCTTTAGGAATGGCAAAATTAGGTGCTACGTACGGTACCTTAGGTGATGATGATGACTGCTGCGCTACGTTGCGGCGGTCACCGCTGTCATTCCTATGCTGTAGGTACATTACATTTAATTCCTCTTGGACAAATTCCAAAGCCTTTTCTATAGTAGGGGGTCTCATACACCGTATACGTGACCCCAGGGGTTCCTTAAGACCCCGTACATAAGACTGCATGGTTAATTTACGATATAAGTCACGTTTGGCCTCCACGGTGGTTGCCACGCTGTCATGCAGTGTCACATACGTCATAATTGTACTAAAAAGGTTTTGACATTTGTCGTAAAATTCTTGTGGGGACTCGTTACCCTGAGTAGCTAAGGATAAGTCATTATAGAGGGCTGTCTCATCCCTCTGGTCCGCAAAATTATTAACTAAAGAATTCCTAACCCCTAACCAACTGTCTGGAATGCCGTTAGAGTTGATGGTCCTGGATGCGGGCCCAGTAATTTTATTTAATATCCCATTAAGTAGGCATAAGTTATCTAATTCTCTGGCTGGATCATGACTGATGTATTGCGTCACGAGCTGATCACAGATTCTAATGAACCTGGTAAGAACGTTTGGGTTCCCGTCAAATTCTGGGACCATGCGGAGCGCCTTATAGATGCTATCCGTTTCCATGTTCATATTTACCGCGATTTCGTCGTTTTCTAATATGCTATTATTTAAACTACAAAAACTATTTTCTAAATCCCTATGTGAATCGATTTCACTATTCCTACGAATCTCCCTAGAAGAGGAAGATTCCTCTCCTAATTTTCTAGGACGGAAAATGGTGAAGGAAATGGCAACACTTCAAAGAAAGTCTCAAAGTACTCACATTTGGTATTTTCTTACACTGATTTTTGAGTGCGCCGTCGCCGCGAGCCCGTAGATTCAAGATACGTCAACGAAGACTTGAAAGTCAACCAGGGGTCCTCTCCGTCCGGTGCCGAGTTTCTGGATTTCCAAGACGAATTCCCGCACTGATTTGACGTTTCCTACCCGCCTGCGCCAAATACGTAAGCCGCAGTCGACGGTTTTAAAAAAAAAAACAAAAACTTTCCAAGACTTTATTAACTTTTCACAATTGAAAATTACGACTAAATTATTCTAAGTTAAAACTAGCGTAGAGACTACAAACGGTCGATGCAAGTACCGAGTGTAGAATGGCCGGCCGCGATCACGTTCCAGGGAAAGACGTCACTGCTGAGTCGGCGAGGCCGGCGTGTTGTACCGGCAGAACACAAAGATAGTGCAAGGTGTCAGGCTTAGGGTTGCAGATTACGTGCATAGCTTCTATGTAACAAATGTATTGTGTGTTCTATTTTTATTTACCTATGTTCTGTGTTGTGGTGACAAATAAATGTTTTCATCTATCTATCTAATTAAAATAATGTCTAATGTAATTTATAACTAAGTACACGTAATATAAAAAATTTCAATTTATCATAATTATCATTAACAATGATAACGAATGTCATGAATAAATTATTATTATAATTACATGTCAAATAAAATAAAAAATCAAAAATAGAATAAATAATAATGTAAATTGAATTTTTTTATAAATTAAATATCATTCCCATTCATGAACTCGTCATAGTTATAAAATGACTTATATAGCCTATTTTGCTCGAAAATAACCTCGAACACAGGGGACATGTGAGTACATTGTTGACATAATTGTAATTGATTGCCGCAGGTCGTCGAGCATTCACTTCATCGCGCCTTGAGTCCAGTTCGGCGCACCGTCTGTGTTCAAAATTGCGCACCTTTTCCATAACATAGGCCGTCCCTCCATTAACATAATTGTAATTGATTGCCGCAGGTCGTCGAGCATTCACTTCATCGCGCCTTGAGTCCAGTTCGGCGCACCGTCTGTGCTCAAAATTACGCACCTTTTCCATAACATAGGCCGTCCCTCCATTAACATAATTGTAATTGATTGCCGCAGGTCGTCGAGCATTCACTTCATCGCGCCTTGAGTCCAGTTCGGCGCACCGTCTGTGCTCAAAATTGCGCACCTTTTCCATAACATAGGCCGTCCCTCCATTAACATAATTGTAATTGATTGCCGCAGGTCGTCGAGCATTCACTTCATCGCGCCTTGAGTCCAGTTCGGCGCACCGTCTGTGCTCAAAATTGCGCACCTTTTCCATAACATAGGCCCTCCATTCTGGACGCTGTTCGGCCTGTTTTTCCCATAAAGATGGCTCTAGGGCTCTGTACCCAATGGGTAAAACGGGATCGCATTACTGAGTCTTCGTCGTCTGTCCGTCACCAGGCTGTATTTCAAGAACCGTGATAGATATAAATAAATAAATATATATATTTACGGACTACTCCACAGCATCACCTAACCCCAAACTAAGCAGAGCTTGTACTATTGGTGTTAGGTGACTGATATTTATAGATACATTATTGCCCATAATGCGACCATAAATGCACCAGTATCGGGGAGTTGAGCTGCTGTCGAGATACGGATCCTCTGAGATACAGTCACTGATTTGTTCAGAAGGATCCGTAGCCTTGACTGTATGCAAAATATAACTCGTATACTTGGTGCAATTAAACCTAGTCTAGTTTAGTTTTAGTGTAGCATAGGTCGTCTGTATGACATCGTACTAACGATAAGATGTACCTTTTGTAATTTTTTTTACAATAAAAACCATTTTTATTATTATTTTTATTATTTTTTGTAAATACATACATATATGATACATAGAAAACACCCAGACCCGAAACCAGAAATCGTAGATCGTACAAAATCTGGTCCCGCGGCGGGAATCGAACCCGCAAGCTCCTGCGCCCCAGGCGGACGTTCGCCCACCGAGCCACAAAGGTCGAGATAGAGTTGAAATTTTGAGGGATGATGTATTTCTTTTGCCGCTATTACAACAAATACTAAAAACACTTAATAAATATATTAGAGGACCTACGCATTATAAACACATTAAAATCACTTTTATAGTCAGAAGACAAAACGTTGTATTTTCCTTCGAAGCACATGGCCTACATGGACAACCTAAAATTAATAAAACTAAATTGTTTAAACAAAAAATATCAAGGAAATAACATTGTCTTGACAGTTCGCTTTAATGTTTTATACTGAGTTGAGAAGCGAATAGAACAACACAGCTTCATCAGTTATTACAATTTTGGAGTTCTTATTTATAGGTAACCACTAGCGGCCCGCCCCGGCGTCGCACGGGTATAAAATTTTCCCGGAAATTATTCGAATTTTGTAACCATTCTATCTCTCAAGTTGGATCGAACTGCACATGGTGTGCGAATTTTATTATAATCGGTTAAGTGGTTTAGGAGTCCATTGAAATAAATAGTAATTTTTCTTCACATAACTGACCTGCACATATTTTTGTAAAACCATTGATATATTCAGAAGTGCATTCTGTTGGGTGGTTCCTTTTTGCTTAAATACGGACAGTTTATGTGTAGATATGTGTGTATTTATGTGCGATTTAAACACGTGCTTTAACGGCGAAGGCAAACATCGTGAGGAAACCGGCATGTTCTGAGAACTTTAAAGAGTATGAAGGACATGTGACACACCAACCCGCACTTGGGCAGCGTGGTGAATTAAGGCCTAATCTCTCTCGTGAAGAGAGAAGTCCCCGTGTCCCAGCAGTGGGAACGTTAATAGGGTGCTGATGATGATTATAAGTTTATCATTTACAATAAAAAATGCTTGTTAGATAATTTGTTGCATGGGAACAACAAACTTTATTTAGATGAGGTTGAATGACGATGCTCGTGGCCAGCCTTAGATGGGTTATCTGATGGATGAGCCTTAGATGGATGGCTGACCAATCAGACTGCATCTTTATACTCACAAAAAAGTTATAGTAGTATAGTATAGTTTTTTTTTATTGCAAATTTTGGTGTGTAGGGGTTTATCTAATACTAATCAAATTTATTATTTAAACCCCGACTAAAAAAGAGGCGTGTTCTATGTTTGACGTGTCTGTCTGGCTGTTTGTATGTCTGTCTGGGACATCATAGCGTCCGAACGGATGGAGCGATTTTAATTTAGTTTTCTTTTCTTTTGTATGAAAGGTGAGTTTGGCGCGGGTGTTCTTAGACATGTTTCATGAGAAAACCGCGTTGAGCCGTTTCAAAGTTATGGGGGTGAGAGTGGGGAAGGAAAACCGAAAATCTGCAAATATACTCGAGTGGGGTATCAAATGAAAACGCATCGCGTGCACATTACTAAATATTATGGTGTTTAACTTTTAAGGAAATTAAGGCATTGGAATCAAGGGTTTTTATTAAATTTTAAATTAAGATTTTGATTCTAAATGTATGTGTAAAGGTTGTCTGGTAGAGATCACTTTTAGTGATAAGGCCGCCCATTGTGACACTATATGTATATTTAATTTTTTTGTAAATATTTTTGTTTTTTAAATTGGTGTTCAATAATGTGTATTGTATTAATATGTATTGTTTTAGTATGTGGAAAAGTATACACACAATATTATGCTTACCTGTAAAACTTTGTGGAAGCCATTCTTAGTCTTGCTTGTGTCGAATGTTAATGTGTTGGTGACGCTGAGTTGGGGAGCTTTGTACCTCGCCAGTTCTGGGTCTGTGGGTTCCACCGGGAACTGGAAAAATACAATAGAAACATAGTATTAAGTATTCTTGAAATATTTCTTTAGTGCACTCTTTCCTTTTTTTCTTTCTTTGGCAGTTTCATGAATGTTTGGCCCTTCGATAATAAGGCTAATTAAAAATACTCTATTCTATTCAACTTTTCTATATTAGAAAAGAATAGGAAATACTTAATGAAGATAAGATAAGATAAATATTCTTTATTGCACACATAATTCAAAACACAAAACTAATTATAAGCACTTACGACTATGCGACAAATGGCGGTCTTATCGCTAAAGAGCGATCTCTACCACCAAACAAAGAAACAATACAATAAGAAATTAAAACTAAACCTAGCATGCGTAATGGGCGGTCTTATTGCTAAAAGCAATTTCAAATATTATGGTAGATCATATTTTGGGGTCGTCTATTAATCGTGTGAATCTTGAAAGTAGGTCAGTAAGTAAACCTTTTTATTCGTGTTTCGTAATGTGGTCCAGAGAAGCCATCTACCTTCTAGGTCTTCATGACCCATTTTAGACCACATCGTCACTTTACATCAGGTAAGATTGTGGTCTAATGAAAGCTTATCAAGCATAAAAAAAAATCACACAAAGTGCAGAAGAATTTCGGCGGAAATTTTTTTAATGATTTAGAATATCGAGTGAAGCCCCGACTAATGACATCTCGTAGAAAATCCAAGGACTATTCTCTAGTTTCCGACTTATCACGGAATAGACGCGTTGGTGTAATTGGTAGCAGGTAGGGGCGCTATGCCGGAGATGCAGGTTCGAATCCTGAGTGCGAAGGTTACGGATGTGTCCTAATTGTTATCGACATAAAAATTTTTAAATAGTTTATCCTAAAAAGTGAGGTTAATTACTTATTCAAAATCATTAAGAACAATCAAACAAACCTTTCAGCTTCATAATATTAGTATAGATGTGAAACTAACGAAAAATACATACGGGAGCACATCTAAGAAGATAATCATACAGCATTGAGTGAGCTTGCAGCATTTTGTATTTGAACCTGACAGATTTCTTCATTAATGCGGTACACTCGAAGCAGACCCATTGGGGCACACCGTCTGACACCGACACCTGGGAAAATATTAGTTTGTACAGTAACACCCCAGTTTACTTTTTTTTTCCTTGTTTCATCTGCAATCGGCTATTTAGCCATAATCAGATAGTGTCATGGGTTGCTGTGTGTTACTGGACAGATTCCTTTAAATTGTCCTGTCATGTTCATTTGTGTTGGTCCAGTGATAAGTCCAATATGCATTTCCTCTTTAAGCGTCTAATAGTATTTTATTGTGTCAGTAGATTTCTTGCCAGTTCATTTACATGTACATTTAGTCTTTCCTTATATCTTTTGCTATATATATGAAAAGCAAACCTTACTAAGCGACAGTACCCCATAATATAGCTTTGTAAGTTTTGCCTTTCATGCGTTGATATTATTATTTAAATCAATATAATATTAATAATTTGGATCAATTACTTTAATTGTAATAAAACTACATATTGTGCAGTTAGTATATGCTATATTATTATGGAAAAATACATCTATTCTATTTATATTCATTTGTTCATAAGATTACAGATTGGGACAAAGAAATGCCCAAAATAATAAAGGACAGTAAAGCAGAGCAGGAGCGTAATTTAATCCATTTAATTATCTATCATAATAAGAAATTGCAGGACAATCCATTTGCTTTGTCTAGCCATTGTGGAAAGGCCTAAACATTGAAACATAGACTTGATTTAAATAGAAAGTGTATCACCTTAAACAAGAAGCAAGACAGTTCTCTAATAGCCACGCCAAATCTTAATTATCATTATTGTATTGCATAGATATTGTGGAAAACTGTATAAATAGTAAAATAAGTTGTCATAACTTTATAACATAAACAATAAAATTATAGTTTATTCAAAATTTTTTTAACTGCAATTCAGGTGATTTTAAATTCGTTAAAGCAATTTAACTTACATTTATCCCAGCTAAATCCATAAAATACTGTTGAAATTCCACAGCATTTTTCACATCTCTCTCCGAGGAAAGACAACATCTACAGATCCTCTTTTCATTAACAAAGTCTAGTTTTGAGTCTTCTTCATCCCCTGTGATAGTTTCCATGATTTTTATTATTGGACTGTACAAAATATATAAAGAAAACAAAAATGTGGTTAGTAAACAATACGATTTCACGCCATCATTTATAAAGACGCTGTACTATTTCGCCGTATGTGGTGATTATTTTGGTAAAAGCTATTTATTCAACATAGGATATTTCATAGGGCTAAGGGTCCAGACAACCTCCAACTCCGTAAAGGTGTATATCCGTAGATGCTCTTTTTTTATTTAACCCTTACTAGAACGGTCGGTCGACGCGACGGCTGCGGCTTGCTACATATTATGTCATTCGGTTTCCATGAATCTGTTTAAACTCAATGGACAAAATTATTTTTGCTCCAATAACATAGACATTTTCGTTGTTTTGATTTAGGTTTTAACAGTTATTTTACAATGCTAAATATCTGTCAAACAAATTAGTTTTAAATCAGTGGCGTTGGCAAGGATTAGTGACCAAATCAGATTTTTCAAAAAATACCTAATTTTATGGCTAATATGGCTATAGATTAGATATTAAATAACTAGATCATTTTCTAGATAATATATTATAGAAGTGTCGAACTCAATAACGGAAAAATAGCCAATTGATTTTTATTTATTTTGATGAAAGGAAGGATGCAATGTCTTTGTTGTTAGTTGTTAATATGCGAATTTTGTGATATATCTTATTAAATAATAATGGAAACTGCTCGAGACAATGCAGAAGACACAAAATATGGTTATAAAAGGCAGAAACAAATTTGCAGAGTCTGCCTTTCCACTGATAATCATATGAAAAATGCTGTCGAATTTCAGAAATATTTTATGAAATTATCTGATATCGACGTAAGTTACAAATGTTTTATTAAATAAAGTACTGCTAGAATATCATATTTTTCTTGTTATAAGTTAATTATTTGTAAAAAATACTGTATTAGGCCAAGTTCATAATGGAAGTTTCTGGTGGCTAAACTTAGGCTTATGTTCAGCAGACAGAACAAACAAACTGTGCAGTTTTATGATGATGTGTTGGGCATGTTCATTTAGACTATTGGCAGTCAAAATTAAGTTTTTTTTTAACACTAGGTTGTTTATTGTTGCCCTTATTACATATTGAATGCTGTGATTATCTTCTTCTTTCTTCTTCTTTCATTCTTTATCTTTAAGTGAGGGAGCACTTGTCCATACTTTTGTAATTTATTGTGTTATAAGAGAGTGTCTTAATCTTTTTCTGCATAAAATTTAAAAATAGTTTAACATGCAAAGTGAGGTTTATCACTTATTAAAAATCATTAAGTTATATTATAAGACATGTTTATCCATATTTATTATAATTTCTTATTAATAACTGTAATTGGTGTAAGCCATGGTGATAAAATAAATAAATAAATCTCTTGTTTTTAATCCCTAAATGATAAAATAAATTATCACAGACTATTGTCAGTTGAAGATTATCTAACCATTTGTGTGCTCAAATATGGCTGGAGTATCCAAGCTAATATTATTTATTAATAAGTGGGTAGACAAAACAATATCTATACTAATTTACAGACCCCAGCAAACATTGTTTTGCAAAATGAAAAATAAATAGCAGCCGATTCTGAATATGCATATAAAATTTGGTAAAAATTGTAAAGCTGTTTCAGAGGAGTTTATATTAGATTGTGACATGGAAATTTTATATATTAGATTGAAAAGCGGAAGAGTTTGTTTGAATGTGTTAATCTGAGGAACTGCTACTCCAATTTGAATAATTATTTCACTGTTAGATAGGCCCATTAATTGAAGGAGACTAAAGGCTTTTATAAAGCAAATTAAATATAGCAATTGAACTACATATATCAAATATCCTTTAATTGTTAACTAATTTTAAACATGTAAATGAATAAGTCTACTTGAACAATCTCTATATTTTATATTTTAGCTGTGATCTGATCTATTAATGTAATTTTTTAATCTTTTCTGTGTGTTTCTTTTTTTAATTGAATATCTTTTTCTGTTTTTCTTGTGTCTATTGTATATAAAATTGTATCTGTTTTTGTGTACTAAATAAATATTTTTTCTTTATGGTATATTCCAGTCATTTAATATAATAATTTGTTATATATGTTAATATATCTGTATTTCACAGGTAACCTTGGATGATTGTCTGCCAAAGTGGGTTTGTATAGAATGCATTGCTCAGATGAAGAAAGCGACACAATTTGTGTCAAAAATAGCACTTTCACATAGTGTGCTATTCAGTCTGGTTTTGAGAAGTCATACAGTAAGTTTTTGTTGGTGTTGTAATATAAATAGCAAATCTTTGAAATACTTTGTTAAATTATATGAGTTAAATCCCCGCCGATTTCTGCCGAGGGGTCAAGTGTTTGTATGTTCTGAAAGCACTTTCTCCTTGGTCTGGGTGTTTAATATGTATAATAAAAAATATCTATGTATGTATGTATATTATTTTAAGTATATCAGATGTCTAGTACCCGTAACACAAGCTAAGAGCTTACCACGGGGCTAGATGTTGTTGTGTGGATTGTCAGGAAATATTTATTTATTCGTTATTTGGTATGGAGTATCTGTATGTATGTAATCTGTGGTAATACTCATATATAAAATAGGTTAAACTACTAAAAAAAAGAATGTTATTTAGAATATTAAAAGAAATCATATCCATATTTTTTCTTTTTTCTTGAAAAGGTAATATAAAGATGTGATGGGTGGAATGTTTGCGTGACGTCGCCCTGTCATGAGATTTGTACAAAATTTCGCAATCACAAGCTACCTACCCTTTACTTTCCTTGCTTGTATGCCTGAGTTGATAAAAATTTGTAAATTTTCTGTGACACAGAATAATTTTTTTGAAGTGAAACTTCTTTAGAATCGTTGTGATTTGAAACCGGATGCAACGGAAATGGAAATAAGATTTGCTTACCTGTCGGTTAAGCCAATCTTAAACGCTAACAAGGTTAAGCAACTTTGCGCGACGCCAGTACTTGGATGGGTGACCGCCCGAACAAAATATTTTGTCATAGTATTTTTTTTGTTTTTTTTTTTCTTCTTATTCTTTTGTCGATTTACTGAAGTTTTACTTCTATCGTGTGTGAATCGCTTTTTTTTATAAATTTTTAATTAACGATATTTTTTATAAAAGTTTTAATTACGATAATTATTGTAGAATTTTTTTTTAGAGCTCCATTGACCCTGAGGCGCCTGAGCTAGTTAAATACAAATGCCCTCTGCTGAGCGCGACAAAAACACTCTATTTCAATAACTACCACGAAAAAATTGGATACCACAATGTATTGCAGGTAAATCTTTAATAATAATAATAAATCATTATTGCAGACACATGATCCATATTGTTCTTAAAATACTTTGCAATTAAAAATATTAAAAATAGTACAATACCACAGCAGTCAAAAGAACTATAGAATATGTAAATACAAATTTTAGGTAGCAATGTCTATCCAATGTCTAAAAGTTGTCGTGTGGATAACTCTTTCTATAGTATAGATAAGTCTTTTAAGTAATTTAATAGTTTTTTGCACAATTTTCATGTAGGTAAGTAACATTTAAGTATCTTTGAAAAATAGGTATCATAATTTAGTTGTTGTAAGTTATAATTGTTATATTAGTTGTAATATTGTTAATTAAGAATTACGGGGGTGGTATAGCCATTGTTTGGCAAACCTCCCATGAACTAAATAAACAGAACTGTCAAGACATTGTTATTTCCTTGATAATTTTTGTTTAAACAATTAAGTTTTATTAATTTTAAGTTGACCTGTCTTTATGCTCTGTGCTTCTTATGAAATAAACGTTTTGACTTTGGCTTTACATTTTTAACACCCGACCAAAAAAGAGGGGTGTTATAAGTTTGACGTGTATGTCTGTGTGTGTGTCTGTCTGTGGCACCATAGCTCCCGAAAGGATGGAGCGATTTCAATTTAGTTTTTTTTGTATGAAAGGTGAGTCTGGCGCGAGTGTTCTTAGACATCTTTCATGAAATCGGTCGGAATCGGTTGTGACGTTTAAAAGGAAAACCGAAAATCTGCAAATATACTAGTGTGGGGTATCAAATGAAATCGCATCGCGTCCACATTACATTATGTTGTTTTACGTTTAAGGAAATTATGGCATTGGAATCGGGGGTTATTCTTAAATTTTAAATTTAGATTTATATTTCCAGCAACGCAAACGGGTTTATAACCCGGAGTTATCAATCCCACCTATATTCGAGGCTCCGCCGTCCGCCTTTGCCGTGGAGACAACATACTCAGACATCGAAGACGACCCTTTGGAGAATTACAAGTATCCTATCTTATTTATTTATTTAGTTTTTATAAGTAATTTTAAAATGTTTTTTTTTTTGTGCTTGAAAAGCCTTCATTTGACCACAATCTCACCTGATGTAAAGCGACGATGTGGTCTAAGATGGAGCATGAAGACCTAGAAGGAAGATGGCTTCTCCGGGCCACATTACGAAACACGAAAAAATCGCTTCACGCACCGGCCCAGCCCGGAGGGTGGTGACAAGCCGCGTCATAATATTATGTTAAATGTTATTGTATGCCTAAATTTAAATTTATATATTATTTAATTTATTAATTTATTTTTTATCGTTGAATTTAATGGGCTCTATTGAATTAGGGTAAACCTGTAATGATAGAGCTCCATGTATTTGAAAATAAATGAATAAATTTTATTTTATAAGGAAAACACGAAGCTTTACTTACTTAATAGGTAATAATTAAGCAATAAGGCCGCCCATTACGAATTTTGTATTTAGCTTTAAGGTCACACAGTATCTGGTGGTAGGCTTCGACCGCGGCTTGTGACAACCCTTCGAAGTTTTAAAGATAGTAGTCATATAATATGTCTATTTATATTTTACGATCTCTGTGGCTCGGTGGGCGAAAGGCCGCCTGTGGCGCAGGAGGTTGTGGATTCGATTCCCGCCGGGGAACAGATTTAGTACAATATACCATTTCTAATTTCGGGTCTGTGTGTTTTATTTTGAAAATGTTAACTTCATCTGCTATGGGATCCAAAAGTATTTATAAATAAAATAAAATAAAAATAAAATAAAATTCTTTTATTTCAGACAGTAATTATCCATAGTTTAGTTAGTATCTAAAATTAAAATTAAATTAGGGTATTTATGGAAATAAATATCTTGAATAATGAATTTAAGAGTCTAACCCAACTCAGTCTACGCGGCTTCCTTATCAATCGGTGTACTTATTTCAGAAACACCATCGATAAAAAAGAGGAGGAACAAGACGGAACAGAAGAAGAGGTTTCTGAAGAAGAGGCCTCCGACGAAGAGGTTTACGAAGAGGACAGTGAAGAGGACTCCGAGGTTTCCGAGAGGAGCGAGCCGGAGGCGAAAAAGAAGGTTAAAGCGAAACTTGTTGCTAAGATTGAAAAATGCAGGTGAGTTTTATAAACAATAAACTCAAATCTATATCTTTAAAGGCATGGTTCATCAACACTATCTACTCATGTAGTGATATATTAATAATACATTTATCGTTTATTATACTTATGTATTTTCTCCTGTTTTTTTCTTATATAATGTATGTATTTTATTTTTATTTGTTTTTCATATTATTTATGATCTTTGTGCACCGTCTTTGGTAACTCTTTGAATCCTTACACGTGACCTCCGGGTGGTGCTAAGAACAGTCTCTGGTGGGAGGCTTCGGCCGCGGCTTGTCACCACCCTCCGGGCGGGGCCAGTGCGTGAAGCGATTTTTTCGTATTTCGTAATGTGGTCCGGAGAAGCCATCTTCTAGGCCTTCATGCTCCATCTTAGACCACATCGTCACTTTACATCAGGTGAGATTGTGGTCAAATGAAGGCTTATCAATAATAAAAAAAAAATGAACTTTGAACTTTGATATTTCCAGCAGTATAGAAGACATAGATGTCCCGTGGACGGGCGACAAGGACAGAGCGCTGATAGAGTTCGTGCGACAGAACGAGGCATTGTACAACCCGAAACACGCGCTGTACAAGATAGCGGCTCTGAAACACAAGCTATGGCGGGACGCGGCCGAGCTGCTGAAGAAAACAGGTATTATTAAGGAAATAATAAAAGAGAAAAACATAAGTATTATAAAAATAAGTATTATGTAAGTATTTGGTTCATTTTATGACATGTATGTAATTAAAATGGTTTTATATTTATTTATAGTTTTCATGTATGTATCATATAGCTAAAATCCTGTAATATTGTATTTAATTTATTGATACTCGTATCTCCATTTTATTTTGCTACTGCCGTCTTATTCGTGCTTTTTGATTGGTGTCCATCCCAAGGTTGCCTGGAAGAGATCGCTATCAGCGATAAGGCCGCCCATTGATTCACAATTTCTGTACATTTTTATCTTTTTGTGTGTGTTATTATTTTGTGTTCAATAAAGAGTATTGTATTGTAAATAATATTTCATAATGTTTACGGCGACCGGCTGTAACAACGGACTCGCGCAGTCTGATGGTAGCGGCGACCAACCTTGTCGCTCGGTCGGGGCAATGGGCAGGCCATGTGGCACGCAGAACAAATGGCCGTTGGGGCCGGAGAGTTGTCGAGTGGAGACCACGGATCGGCAAACGCAGAGTAGAACGTCCACCAACTAGATGGACGGACGAACTGGTGAAGGTAGCGGACTCGCGGTGGTTGCAAGCTGCTACCGACCGAAGTAACTGGAAGTCTTTGAGGGAGGCCTTATGTCCAGCTGTGGACGTCCCACGGCTGAAATGATGATGATGATAATAGATTTTTTGTACAACAACCATAAATAGACCGCATTGTCTCGTCATCAGACACGGACTGCTACAAGCGTTGGTGCTACGTGCGCGACTACTACATCAGGCGGCGCGGCAAGGCGCGCTGCGGGGAGGCGGCGAGGGAACGCGCGCTGCTGCTCTCCTTCCTAGACCACGTGCCTTCACCGCAGCGGTAGGAATAGCTCCATAAATAGACCGCATTGTCTCGTCATCAGACACGGACTGCTACAAGCGTTGGTGCTACGTGCGCGACTACTACATCAGGCGGCGCGGCAAGGCGCGCTGCGGGGAGGCGGCGAGGGAACGCGCGCTGCTGCTCTCCTTCCTAGACCACGTGCCTTCACCGCAGCGGTAGGAATAGCTCCATAAATAGACCGCATTGTCTCGTCATCAGACACGGACTGCTACAAGCGTTGGTGCTACGTGCGCGACTACTACATCAGGCGGCGCGGCAAGGCGCGCTGCGGGGAGGCGGCGAGGGAACGCGCGCTGCTGCTCTCCTTCCTAGACCACGTGCCTTCACCGCAGCGGTAGGAATAGCTCCATAAATAGACCGCATTGTCTCGTCATCAGACACGGACTGCTACAAGCGTTGGTGCTACGTGCGCGACTACTACATCAGGCGGCGCGGCAAGGCGCGCTGCGGGGAGGCGGCGAGGGAACGCGCGCTGCTGCTCTTGCGCTTTTGCGATAGGCTTAGATTGCTAGTTTTAAGAACACCAAGTTTGTTTTATTGCATCCGGCATCAGTTGTTTCCGTTAACACGGCGCTTGCAACAGCGTCGAAAGAACGGAAAACTCAAAAACCGTCAAAGCATGGTATGTTACCCGTTTTAAGTCATTATATTATTTTATCGTATCCATTTGCTTTTAGCTCGTAACTGAATCCATTCATTAATGTAAAACAATTTAGCCTCTATTTCACCACTGGCTATAAACGCGATCTGATCAGGCTTAACTCGTTTTGCCCACGACTCATCCGGCCTGCGGTAGACGTGTCCCGCCCACTCCCATTTAAACTTTCCAGTATGTTGGCTTCCATCAGCTGTTTGGGTCTTGGAGCACAGCTCACTGCTCTTAATGCGGTCTGTTGATTTGACTCCAAGGATCAACTTGATCTCAGATAGGGGTATCTGAGATCATATTGACAATTAGAATTAGTCCTCGGATTTTCTACTAGATGGCGTTACTCGGGGCTTCACTCGATAATACAAAGTGCAGAAGAATTTCGACCTATCACGTAATGGCACGTTGGTGTAATTGGTAGCTCGCTGGGGCGCTATACCAGAGATGCAGGTTCGAATCCTGTGCGTGCGAAATTTACGGATGTGTCTTATTCTTTTTCTGCATAAAATTTATAAATAGTTTCACCTACAAAGTGAGGTTTATCACTTATTAAAAATATTTAAAACAATTTGACAATTTTTCAATGTAAACTCGATTTGGTTTATGTCCAAACTTGGGGTTTGCCAACGAGCTATGGAGCGCCGTATCCTTGGAGTCAAATTAACAGACCGCATTAAGAACAGTGAGCTGTGCTCCAAAACCCAAACAGCTGATGTAAGCCAACATACTGTAAAGTTTAAATGGGACTGGGCGGGACGCCGTGTTGGCTAAAGTGGGAGGACACTCGACTTTCATTCCGAAGGTCGTGGGTTCAAACCCCGCCACGCACCTCTGGATTTTTCTTCTTGAGAAATTTATGTGCGCTTTAAACACGTGCTTTAACGGTGAAGGCAAACATCGTGAAGAAACCGGCATGTTCTGAGAATTTTAAAAGAGTTTGAAGGGCATGTGACATTCACCAACCCGCACTTGGCCAGCGTGGTGAATTAAGGCCTAATCTCTCTCGTCAAGAGAGAAGTCCCTGTGTCCCAGCAGTGGGAACGTTAATAGGGTGATGATGATGGGCGGGAACGTCTACCGCAGGCCGGATGAGTCGTGGGCAAAATCTACCACCATATGGATCCCACAGAACTGGGAAAGACCTCGCGGTAGACCGAGGCGACGGTGGAGAGATGAACTTGACGCCCACCTTAGGGATTGGACAACTTTAACAGGTGATAGGGACGTCTGGAAGGTAGGTACGGAGGCCGTGCAGTGGGACACCACAGGCTCATAAAAACAAATCGATTTGAGGCAAAAATGGTGAAATTATGGCTTACAGGCAGCTATTTCCGTTTCCAAGCAAAAAAAAACGAATAAAACCCTTGAACTCATCATCATTATCATTTATCATGTTTCAGATCTTGGGCCCCATCATCGCAAGAGGAAGAGAGACAAGAAGATGAGACGGATGATGTTAAAATGGAGTCGCTAGGCTTAGCGAACCCCGAGCCCGACCCGTGGGAGGGAATACGGTAAAGACAAGCAACCAAACAAAATATTTATTTTCTTAACAAACCTATTTATTAGGGGGCTTATTAGAACCATTTTTTAAGTGCAGGTTGCCCAAAATCAGTGATATATAAAAAAATAACAAAAAATATATCTAATTCACCATTTATTTTTAACAAGTGAGCTATAAGGCCCGGTACGGAAATTTTATGAGGATTAAAATCAAGTATAACACGAAAAGTTGAGGCGTTACGTAGAAAGAGACAAACATATATATCTGTAGGATTGAACGTGTAAAAGAATGAGATGGAATACATTACACAGCGTATCTCATTCTCGGGGTCTCCTCTTTGCGCGATACTTCGTAGTCTCACTGTATTTTATTTATATTATTTTGTAACATACTTTATGTAATACGCTTTATTGAAGTAATATAATTAATCCGAATAATTACAATTTAATAATTACATGTTTGTTTCTCTTATCATTTTAGCAGATGCGTTCATTTACCCTTTTTTTCTATTCGATATATATCATGATTATCGTTCGTAAGGAGTAAACTCCAATCGTGCGGCGCAGCTGACACACACACACACTTTTTTTGTTTGTATAGTTAATGTGTTTTGTATGTACCTACTATCAATTTTAATTATTTGTGTTTTCTTGTATGACTTTGTAGCAAATAAACTTTGTCAATGTCTATCTCCTCTAGCATTGGCGAGCAGTACTCCAAGAACACGTCCTGGGACAGCGAGTCGGACTGCGCGCTCATCGAGCTGGTGCGGCGCCGCCCCGCGCTGTACGACACGCGCCGCAAGGAGTACCGCCAGCCGCGCAGCAAGCAGGCGCTCTGGGCGGAGGTGGCGCGCTCGCTCGGCAACACTGGTGAGTGGCTCACACGGCAACACTGGTGAGTGGCTGTACGACACGCGGCGCAGGGAGTACCGCCAGCCGCGCAGCAAGCAGGCGCTCTGGGCGGAGGTGGCGCGCTCGCTCGGCAACACTGGTGAGTGGCTCACTCGGCAACACTGGTGAGTGGCTGTACGACACGCGGCGCAAGGAGTACCGCCAGCCGCGCAGCAAGCAGGCGCTCTGGGCGGAGGTGGCGCGCTCGCTCGGCAACACTGGTGAGTGGCTCACACGGCAACACTGGTGAGTGGCTGTACGACACGCGGCGCAGGGAGTACCGCCAGCCGCGCAGCAAGCAGGCGCTCTGGGCGGAGGTGGCGCGCTCGCTCGGCAACACTGGTGAGTGGCTCACTCGGCAACACTGGTGAGTGGCTGTACGACACGCGGCGCAAGGAGTACCGCCAGCCGCGCAGCAAGCAGGCGCTCTGGGCGGAGGTGGCGCGCTCGCTCGGCAACACTGGTGAGTGGCTCACACGGCAACACTGGTGAGTGGCTGTACGACACGCGGCGCAGGGAGTACCGCCAGCCGCGCAGCAAGCAGGCGCTCTGGGCGGAGGTGGCGCGCTCGCTCGGCAACACTGGTGAGTGGCTCACTCGGCAACACTGGTGAGTGGCTGTACGACACGCGGCGCAAGGAGTACCGCCAGCCGCGCAGCAAGCAGGCGCTCTGGGCGGAGGTGGCGCGCTCGCTCGGCAACACTGGTGAGTGGCTCACTCGGCAACACTGGTGAGTGGCTGTACGACACGCGGCGCAGGGAGTACCGCCAGCCGCGCAGCAAGCAGGCGCTCTGGGCGGAGGTGGCGCGCTCGCTCGGCAACACTGGTGAGTGGCTCACACGGCAACACTGGTGAGTGGCTCACACGGCAACACTGGTGAGTGGCTCACACGGCAACACTGGTGAGTGGCTGTACGACACGCGCCGCAAGGAGTACCGCCAGCCGCGCAGCAAGCAGGCGCTCTGGGCGGAGGTGGCGCGCTCGCTCGGCAACACTGGTGAGTGGCTGTACGACACGCGCCGCAAGGAGTACCGCCAGCCGCGCAGCAAGCAGGCGCTCTGGGCGGAGGTGGCGCGCTCGCTCGGCAACACTGGTGAGTGGCTCACACGGCAACACTGGTGAGTGGCTGACACGGCAACACTGGTGAGTGGCTGACACGGCAACACTGGTGAGTGGCTCACACGGCAACACTGGTGAGTGGCTCACACGGCAACACTGGTGAGTGGCTCACATGGCAACACTGATATTTTGTATGTATTTATTTAGGAGTTATTTATCCGTGCACATAATATTCCAGAGGCGGCGTGCTACAAGCGCTGGTGCTACGTGCGCGACTACTACGTGCGCCGCAAGTCCAACCCGGGCGCGCTGTCCAGCGGCCGGGCGGCGCGCGCGCGCGCGCAGCGCCTCGCCTTCCTCGACAATATACACAAAAATACTCCTGTAAGTAGTCCCTGTCTGACATAAATCATAATAATAATCATCATCATCATCCTATTAAAGTTCCCACTGCTGGGACACAGGGACTTCTCTCTTGGCGAGAGAGATTAGGCCTTAATACACCACGCTGGCCAAGTGCGGGTTGGTGAATGTCACATGTCCTTCAAACTCTTTTAAAGTTCTCAGAACATGCCGGTTTCCTCACGATGTTTGCCTTCACCGTTAAAGCACGTGTTTAAAGCGCACATAAATTTCTCAAGAAGAAAAATCCAGAGGTGCGTGGCGGGGTTTGAACCCACGACCTTCGGAATGAAAGTCGAGTGTCCTCCCACTTAGCCAACACGGCTTTTTAACGGCTAATAATAATAATAATGCATTTATTCAGTAACTTACATACTGTTTTACAATTTTGTGGTAGTTGAGACCGTCTTTTAGATTTATTTAAAAATCAGTGATAGAAGGCCTCGCTCTTCCTTAACTAATTGGTAGGTACAAACACATTAAATATTTTAATTAACAAATAAATGCAATGCAATTTCTATAATTGTTTTTTTATATTTAAATTTTGTAAGGTAAGCGAGTATGACTTTAATGAGTGTGTGGGTGTGTGTGTGTGTGTGAGTTAGTGTGTGTGGTTTGTATTTTACATGATGGCATTTATGAATAATAATAAATAAATAATAATTATAAATACCTGTCTGTCATAAATCATAAAAAAAGGTGTGTGTGCGATTCACACACGATAGAAGTGAAACTTAAGAAGAATAAAAAAAAACCAAAATAAAATACTAAAATGCAAATGATTTTGTTAGGGCGGTCACCCATCCAAGTACTGGCGTCGCGCAAATTTGCTTAACCTTGTTAGCGTTTAAGATATCTTATTAAGGAAATAAGAATCTTATTTCCATTTCCGTTGCATCCGGTTTCAAATCACAACGATTCTAAAGTACTTCTAAACTTCAATAAAATATTGCGTTGGTGATTTGTTTGGCTCGTCACGACGGGCAATACTGAAGATCAGTGTTTGCTCTGAGAGCAGAAAATATGCGCTGAGTATTGCCTTTTTGTCACACTGCAGCACACACATAGGTCTATGAATCTTTGAGTACTGTTATTATATGTTTATTTTTAATTTGTTATTCCATTTTAATCTATGCTCTCTATTTAATTACTTTGTATTTTTTTTATCTGTATTGTCTTTCTTTAATTACCAACGTATTGTGTGTTCTATTTTTATTTACCTATGTTCTGTGTTGTGGTGATACATAAATGTTTTATCTATCTATCTATCTAAATCATTTATTGTTTGCGAATCTGGATTGTTTGGATTTTTCTTCTTGAGAAATTTATGTGCGCTTTAAACACGTGCTTTAACGGTGAAGGCAAACATCGTGAGGAAACCGGCATGTTCTGAGAACTTTAAAAGAGTTTGAAGGACATGTGACATTCACCAACCCGCACTTGGCCAGCGTGGTGAATTAAGGCCTAATCTCTCTCGTCAAGAGAGAAGTCCCTGTGTCCCAGCAGTGGGAACGTTAATAGGGTGATGATGATGATGAATCTGGTGAAACATAGTCAGATACCTAATTTAACTAATTACAGCTAAACAGATTCTGCTGCTTTGAGCACACAAACATTGCATGTCACTTTCTACATATAAAATAAAAAAAAATAGATATAAAATTTAAAAAAAAATTATGAGGCAATGTTAAATGTTTTAAAAGTCAATAACAATAAAAAATAATTATAATTTTAGTTCTAAAATAGCCTATCACATAAAAAGTCATTATAGTATGGCCGCTGAGAGATTGCGTTTTTGACACTTGTCCATATGCCATGACTAGTGATGTACCTCAGATAACATTTAGTAACGTTATTAATAAGATTTACTTACGTTGTAACATTGCATTCATTAGGCATATTTTTTAAACATACCATGATTTGACGGTTTTTAAGTCATAATATTGGTAAAAACAATCAATTGAAGCCGTGTTGGCTAAGTGGGAGGACACTCGACTTTCATTCGATGGTCGTGGGTTCAAACCCCACCACGCACCTCTGGATTTTTCTTCTTGAGAAATTTATGTGCGCTTTAAACACGTGCTTTAACGGTGAAGGCAAACATCGTGAGGAAACCGGCATGTTCTGAGAACTTTAAAAGAGTTTGAAGGGCATGTGACATTCACCAACCCGCACTTGGCCAGCGTGGTGAATTAAGGCCTAATCTCTCTCGTCAAGAGAGAAGTCCCTGTGTCCCAGCAGTGGGAACGTTAATAGGGTGATGATGATGATGATTGTTAAAAACCATGAAAATTAATAAGTTATATATTTGTAGGTGAAAGGTTTTGACATAGTGATTTAAACAGATTATATCATTGAATAATAACCAATTACGGGATTAATCGAACAATTTCAATCACACAAATATCTGAGGCTCAGTTTAACAGAGATATAGATAAAGTCAATAAGTAACTCCGACAGCGTTTGCACAGAGCAGAAGCCAAAGAAAGAATGTCTCCCGGACTATTGGAACCGCACTTTAAATAGCATTGCAACTCGTAAACAACCCCTCCACCTGCGGCCATCCGATCGGCTGTTAGACCGGTCGGCTGACACCGACCGGTACCGGCCGCAGGTAAACAAGTCGTGCGATCGAGTGGCGTGAGCGCCCCGCTCACGCCATCCGACATTTTAAGTTGCTTCTATACTACTTCCACTCAGTACAAATGCACTACAATGAAGAACCAGGACGTCACGCCGTCACTGCCATTCTGACTTACGAACGTCCTCGTTCGCGTAGGCTCAGTAAAAATTATCTGTAAGTGAAAATGATAATAGTTAGTGCTCGATTATCCTGACAACATACTATACTAGGTTCTGGACTGGTCTATTTAACCCTTCAGATGACTGGCCCGGTAAAATACCCTTTAACACTACAATATTAATCTTATTTAAAATCATGTTTTACAATCCCTTCAGTTGAGAACTGGCCTGGATTAGTACGAATGCTAGACCGGAACTGTTCTTTTTTCCCTTTAGCAATGAACTGTATTTTTTTTGTACTAGATAGGAACTGCTTTTTTTTCCTTTAGCAATTCTCTGTATTTTTTTTCTTTTTTTTTTTTTTTGTTGAGGGTAGCCCCATAACCTTCATAAGTAATTAGCACCATGCAACTTATCGAGTTGATTCTTAATTAACGGAAGTGGATAACTATCGGATTGCGTTTTGCTGTTAAACTCTTAAAGAGTAAATCTTAAATTTTACTTTTGCAATGTCTAATCTTTATGGAGGCGTCCATAAAATGTGATTTGAGTCTATCAATTTTATTTTAAACTCAGGAATATTAACGAAAAATTATGAAAATGTCAGGAGGTTGTGGAGGCGGGTATCCCACTTCTGATGTAGGTGAAAGGTTTTGACATAGTGATTTAAACAGATTATATCATTGAATAATAACCAATTACGGGATTAATCGAACAATTTCAATCACACAAATATCTGAGGCTCAGTTTAACAGAGATATAGATAAAGTCAATAAGTAACTCCGACAGCGTTTGCACAGAGCAGAAGCCAAAGAAAGAATGTCTCCCGGACTATTGGAACCGCACTTTAAATAGCATTGCAACTCGTAAACAACCCCTCCACCTGCGGCCATCCGATCGGCTGTTAGACCGGTCGGCTGACACCGACCGGTACCGGCCGCAGGTAAACAAGTCGTGCGATCGAGTGGCGTGAGCGCCCCGCTCACGCCATCCGACATTTTAAGTTGCTTCTATACTACTTCCACTCAGTACAAATGCACTACAATGAAGAACCAGGACGTCACGCCGTCATATTTATTAAAGTTAGTAAATTAAACGACAGTTCGAAGTTACACCCCCGCCCATTCGATCACGACCAGTCAAAAACACAATCCAAGAAGCCAGACTAGATTGGATTATATTTAGGTACTTACTATTATTTTAGATTTAATGTGCCTGTAAATAATGTTTTAAATCTACATTTTAGTTTAACACTATGGAATAAAATACGTTTTTTTAAATACCAGTTTATACACCATGCACGATGATACATCTCCCATCTCTAGATAGGTCGGCATGCCTATTAAGTATTACAATGACTGCTATCGTCTGTACTATTAAGAAATTCAGGACTTGATAGGCGTGATTTTAATGACAGCTGCCAGGAACGCAATCTAAGAGCGGCCAGACTATAGCAGTATACTAGTATGCCTTTTCTATCAAAATGTCACTTATCATTATCGCGTCATAGTCATTATAACATGCGAAACTGGCATCATATACACGTCAATGTTATCATTTATTTATTTAATTACATAGACACTGTGTAGTTGGTTTACAGGAAAACCCAAGCCACAAAATACACATAATTTACAATGTATCATTATGTCTGAAACTGTCATCTGTCATTATAATTATTTTAAAAAAACTGATGAAGCTGTGTTGTTCTATTCGCTTCTCAACTTTTGGGTTTGGTCAGAATAAAATCCACTTTAATTTTTCACAAAATTCCCACTCTTTATTAGCTTGTAATATTCCATTGTCTTGCCTAGACTAGTGCCACCGTTCCAATGCCCGGCCGTCGCGTTCCGCCGTCGAGCGCTCGAACCCTACTTGACAACTTGGTCTCACTCCTCATTGGTCGGTGCGCTCGACAACGGTGGCGTGTGCGAGCGCCGATTGGCTTACGAAATAAAGTCAACTCAAAC
Organism: Gymnoscelis rufifasciata; assembly: GCA_929108375.1. NCBI lineage: Eukaryota > Metazoa > Arthropoda > Insecta > Lepidoptera > Geometridae > Gymnoscelis > Gymnoscelis rufifasciata. The sequence goes on from OV815331.1 coordinate 6,415,077, forward strand.
AATAAACCGGAAGTTGCCTTTAAATACATACTTTTAGGTCACGATAATACATGTAAAAATTATAATTAACAAAACTATGAATTTAGAACGAATTAAACATTTGATTAAAATATACATAAATTAACTTAGTATCTATATTAACCTTACAGCTCGGCCATCCTACTTGAAGCAAGTCCTCTCGCTTAACAATCGGACAAGATATATATTAATTATTAACTTAATGATATTAATTATTAACCTCATATCAGAAAAGCAGAAACAAAAGACCACTTCAAACGAGCAACTAAAAACTTCTATCTTGATAAATTATATACATAACTTATCAAACCATCCCTTTTATTCATATATATTTGTATGTATATATGTATGTGTGTGTGTTTTAAATATAAAACTTATATTTAGAATTGTTTTTGTTATATTTTTGATTGTTTTAATTATGTACCTTACACTTTAATATTGTAACTCTTTAGATTAAGCCACTTTTATACATTCTTGCGCGCCAACTTTTTATCCCAAACCTGTCCGAGGTTGGCAGGTAGAAAATGCCTTGGCACTAAGCCCACCTTTTGTACAACTCTGTATTTATACTGTGCAATAAAGTATTCCTAACAATAATAACGATTTCACATTTATTTTTTTTTACAGTTACTATGATCTACTTGATATTTATTTTAACTATTTAGATTAGACGGTGGAGGCGCCACTGTGCCTATGTAAACATTGTCTCTGTACTAAATAATTACAAGAAATTGAAAAAGTGAAAAATATAAAGCAAAAACTAAATAAATTCATAGATAAACTGTCAGTGCACATCAACAAATGTTATTTTAACTATTTAGATTGACATTCGAATAAGTTTTAAATAAGAAGATATTATGAAAATGTTAAAAAAAATCCGTCAGAAGAATAGGAAAACTAACAAACAAAGTGAGGCCTATAACTGTAACCTTTTGCACGCTGGGTATGAAAATACAAATCTTAAAAAAAATCGACACCATCTGAAAGATTCTACCACCTACCTAAAGGAAGATTTCACACCAAAGATATTGGAAAAAAGGAAAGAACTTAGAATTCAAGCAACGCAAAGAACAAGGTGAAAATATTGCCATAAGGTATGATAAAATCATAATTTTTAACAATGAAAATCATAAGAAGACTAGCTTTCCGAAATATTCCAAACTAAATATGCCGTCTACAAGTAATCGTAAACAAAAAAAAAAACAAAACTCATCACCGGAAGCTATTACAAAGATTGCACACAAAAAAATGTTCTAAAAAAAAAAAAAAAAAAAAAAAAAAAAACAAATCCATAGAATCCTACATACAAGCACGGAATATAACAAATACACCAACAGCAGAAGTCACGAGTGACACTGAAAGTGATGACCAACAACAGTAGCAACTAGTGGTCTCCCTCCATAATAATAATAACAAACATATCAAGAAACAAAATAAAGAAGAAAACCATAACTCTCCCAAAATGGCTGGTCACCATGGGAGAAGATGACCACCACCCTCCATTTATCCACAAAAACAAACCAAATAACATAACATATATTTGCACATTAAATGTAAGATCTCTAGTAGAAACCGGTCGACAAGAAGACCTTGAACCTGCCATCCGCAACATTAAGTGGTACATAATAGGATTATCTGAGGTAAAAAAAGAAGGTACACATATAATTGAATATGAGTCCTATATTTTTCTTTACACCGGTAAGAAGAGTGGAAGGAATGGCGTAGGATTTGTTGTGAAAAAGGAACTAAAGAAAACTATAATAGATTTCCAAGCCATATCCGACAGAGTAGCAAGACTTGACTTACGCTTTAAAAATAATAATCTGTGCTTGATACAAGTCTACGCGCCTACCGAGAAAAGAAACAAGATATTGATGGGAGATTTCAACGCCAAAATTGGTCAACGCTGTTCTAATGATTCTTCGGTGTTAGGACCATGGGATACGGGTCACGAAACAAACGAGGCAAAATGCTCATCCACTTTTGCCTAGAGAACGAGCTATACATTATGAATACTCATTTTAAGAAGAAATCGAAGAACAAAATGGACTTGGCGCTCTCCGGACGGAAGCACACTTAGTGAAATCGATTTCTTCATTACTAGTAAATCTAACACTAAAGTTATACAGAATATCGAAATAGTAACAATCACACAACCAACAGACCATCGAATGGTACGGGCTACCCTATCTCTTACTACTACAATAAGAAAAGACAGAAAATCATTTAAAATTAAACGGCATGTACTTACAAAGCGGACGTCCAGTCACTCCAAACAAATTTTGTGAACTTATCAAAAACAATCACCGAAAAACCTAACATCCAAGAACAATATGAAAAGATTGACTAACAATAAAGAATGGATACAAACACTGAAAGACAATACAGAAGGAAAGATCACAAACAGAAAACATATCCTAAAAAGTCTCAACAGATTTTTACAAAAATCTATACCGCCAGAATAAAAATCAATGTCAACCTCATTACAGACCTGTTAACCAAGCTCACTTAGATGAAGTACCACTAATCTTAGTAATTAAAGTAAAGAAAAACATAAATAGTTTAAAATCCATGAAGAGCCCGGGAGAAGATAACGTTATCAACGATGTACTAAAAGCTATGTCTGAACCACTCGCACCTTTGCTAGCAAGTTTATTTAACAACATCATCCATACACAACATATTCCGGAACAATGGGAAACATCAATTATAACCTTACTCTACAAAAAAAAGAACCCACTAAACATAAATAACTATAGGCCAATCAGCTTATTGCAATCAACGTATAAGCTATTCACCACTATAATAATTAATAGACTCAATAAAATTCTAGACTTCGAACAACCTCGTGGCAGGCTGGCTTTAGAAAGAACTATTCTACCATTGACCACATATTTACTATAAGACAAATCATAGAAAAATATTTGGAATACAGAAAAACGCTATAAATAGCCTATGTTGACTATTCCAAGGCATTTGATACAGTACACCATAACCATCTATGGAAGGCATTGATAGACCAAGGAATACCATACAACTATATTGAAAGAGGTATCGTGGTCGCTCTCCAACAAGGTGGTCGGACCTCATCTCAAAATTGACTCAGTCCACCATTACCGACTGCTCCCGCACCGCAACTAACAGGGAACAATGGCGGCGCATTGCAAAAGCAGCAACCCAATATAAGGACCCCCCATAACCACGACCACTCTGTCAAGAGTGACCGACTAAGAAGGGAGATATTAAAATAATGATTGAAATCCATAAACGCAGTAAAGCCACTGTCAGAATAGAAACCAAAGGCGACGTGTTCCAGCTGGAACGAGGCGTGAGACAGGGGGACCCGATTTCACCAAACCTATTTAACTCTCTCTTAGAATACATATTTAAACAACTACAGTGGTCGGGCCTTGGTATAAATATAAACAGTGAATATTTGAACCATCTACGATTTGTGGATGACATTGCCTTAATAAGTGAGACACAGTGACCTACAATATATGTTAGAGACCCTACAATATATGTTAGAGGCCAATAGAAATGTGAGTTTGTTTTCGCCTCGCATACATTTCACCATCGTCCTCAGTTGAGTAGCACTCCTTACTCTCCCCTTTATTGTTCGACATTTCCTGAAACCTTAAAGTCAACCCATCCCACAGGGATTTGACTTTCCTGTGCCCACCCACTTGGGACTTTACCTTCGTGAACCCACCACCTTGGGTCTGTCCTTCTTTGTACCCACCACCTTGGGTCTCTCCTTCTTTGTACCCACCACCTTGGGTCTCTCCTTCTTTGTACCCACCACCTTGGGTCTCTCCTTCTTTGTACCCACCACCTTGGGTCTCTCCCTCTTCGTACCCACCACCTTGGGTCTCTCCTTCTGTGGGCCCCTATCCTCGGGACTTTATTTTGTCGTACCCTCCAACCTAGGGTCTCTCCTTCTGTGGGCCCCTATCCTCGGGACTTTATTTTGTCGTACCCTCCACCTAGGGTCCTTCCACTCCGTTGCCCATCACCTCGAGCTTCTCCTGCATCCTCATCCATTGTATCTGAAACTTCCAGAAAGCAGCTTAACCGGGCAAAAAATAATAAATAAGTAAATAAATTGTCTAAACAAACCAAAAGAAAAACATTTGCCTTCCCACCCAGTTGACCTTTCAACCCATTTGACCTTTCCACCCAGTTGACCTTTCAACCAATTTGACCTTTTTACCAATTTGACCTTTCGACTCATTTCACCTTTCAACCGATTTGACCTTTTGACTTATTTGACCTTTCAACCCATTGGACCTGTTTGACATTTCGACCCATTTGACTTTTCGACCCATTTGACCTTTCGACCCATTTGACCTTTCGACCCATTTGACCTTTCGACTTATTTGACCTTTCGACCCAAATGACCTTTCGACCCAGTTGACCTTTCAACCAATTTGACCTTTTTACCAATTTGACCTTTCAACCGATTTGACCTTTTGACTTATTTGACCTTTCAACCCATTGGATCTGTTTGACCTTTCGACCCATTTGACCTTTCGACCCAAATGACCTTTCGACCCATTTGACCTTTCGACCCATTTGACCTTTGAACCTACATCAAACACACAATCTAGGTTCTATGTTATGAAAACTTGATACTAATACTAAAAAAATAATAGGATTATGCAAACATCACACAGCAAAATCCTTAAATATCTTTATAGGCATGGTTCATCAACACTATCTACCATGTAGTGATATATTAATAATACATTTATCGTTTATTATACTTATGTATTTTCTCCTATTTTTTTCTTATTTAATGTATGTATTTATTATTTATTTTTATTTCTTTTTCATATTATCTATGTATATGCTATGATCTTTGTGCACCGTCTTTGGTGTTCCTAACATATCCTATCCATCAAAAGGTTGCCTGGAAGAGATCGCTTTAAATGATAAGGCCGCCGATTGTACAACGTATGTGGCTATTGATTGTTATTTTTAAGTTAGTCTGTAAGCATTGGTGTGCAATAAAGTTATTATCTATCTATCACACAGCAATATCTAACCCCGTGGTAAGCTCTAAGCTCGTGTTATGGTTACTTTACATCTGATATATTATATACTAGCTGACCCGGCGAACTTTGTTCCGTCTTAGACGCTATAAATGAGCAGATTCTTGATTTCATTAAGTTAATTAAATCAAAGTCATCCTCTTTTGAATATATTTTCAGCACGCATTCAATCAATTCTATGTCAAATGTCTTAAAGTTACATTAAAAAAATTTAATAATTTTATATGGTGGTTAAGTAATTTTTAAATTTTCTAATTTTCCGCGCAATTTCCTTTATTTTTTTCTTTCATAAGAACCTTCTCCTGATAATAACGAACAGAACAAAAAAAGAATTAGCGAAATCGGTCCAGCCATTCAGGCGTGATACCGTGACCAAGGGTAATAGGGATTCATTTTTATATATATAGATAGTTTGAATATTGATTTCTTACAAGTATCAAATTGTCATCTATACGTCATTACATAGCTGTCATTATACGTCAATTACATAGCTATCATTTGCGTTTTGTTATTCCAAGTCTGATTCTTTTTTGTTATAACACGTTTTATAGTGACTGACGTTTCATGTCAAGTCACACGGGAACGCTGTCGACCGGGATGAAAAGTATCTTATGTCCGTCTCCTGGCTCTAAGCTACATCCATACCAATTTTCACCCAAATCTGTTCTACCGTTCTTGAGTTATAAGTGGTGTAACTAACACGACTTTCTTTTATATATAGATATATAGATATACCTACATAAACAGATTATTAAACTCGAAGGAGAAAGTGCTTGTAAAACAAAGAAACACTGGAGCCCTTGACCGGACCCGCGCCGCTACTAGACTAAAGATCGGTTCTAGACAAGTTTTGGATTCATCGCATGTTAATTTTATTTAATTAAACGATTTCATAACCAAAACAAAGTACTAAATTGCTAGTTTGTTCTTCCGAAGTCAATAAGACATGGTAGATAGGCAAAATTTAAAATTTAAATATATATTATTAACTGGAAAAAAAAAATACTCAATACCCATACAAAAAATGGGGAAAAGGATTAAGGACTTAGTAACTAATACTGTAAACTTACATGTAATACTAAAAAGGAAATCGAAGAGATAGAGGGAAAACAGAAACGATCTACCCGTTAAAATAAAATGTTTTTAGGAATTAAATCAATACTTACGTTTTTCCGAGCCGTGGGCGTTTTTAGAAGATATGAAATCCTCTCGTCTATCCCACTTCTGACCTTTTGGGTTTGGTCAGAATAAAATCCACTTTAATTTTTCACAAAATTCCCACTCTTTATTAGCTTGTAATATTCCATTGTCTTGCCTAGACTAGTGCCACCGTTCCAATGCCCGGCCGTCGCGTTCCGCCGTCGAGCGCTCGAACCCTACTTGACAACTTGGTCTCACTCCTCATTGGTCGGTGCGCTCGACAACGGTGGCGTGTGCGAGCGCCGATTGGCTTACGAAATAAAGTCAACTCAAACAATAAACCGGAAGTTGCCTTTAAATACATACTTTTAGGTCACGATAATACATGTAAAAATTATAATTAACAAAACTATGAATTTAGAACGAATTAAACATTTGATTAAAATATACATAAATTAACTTAGTATCTATATTAACCTTACACAACACAGCATAAAACATTGAAGCGAACTGTCAAGGCAATGTAATTTCCTTGATACATTTTGTTATCTTGATATTTAGTTTTATGAATTTTAAGTTGACCTGTCCATGTACGCCCTGTGCTTCTAAGGAAATAAATGTTTTGACTTTGACTTTTATTTGTGTCTTGGTATCATATGTCTGAGACTGCCATAATCTATTTCTATCTGTGTACCTCTATATTGGAGACATACGTATTGTATTGATTTATTATTTAAAACTTGATTATGTGTTATTGATTAAGCATTTGCAATTTGACATATTTATTAAGTAACTAGCTGACCCCAGCAAACGTTGTTTTGCAAAATAAAAAATAGATGTTGGCCGATTCTCAGACCTACTCAATATGCTCTCAAAATTTCATGAGAATCGGTCAAGCCGTTTCGGAGGAGTACGGGAACGAAAACTGTGACACGAGAATTTTATTTTGTATATAAGAAGATTGAATCTGATGATTTATTTGTTTTGACATTATTAGTACTAAAAAACAGTGTAATTTAATCTATAATATAAAAATGAATCGCAAAATGTGTTGGTAAGCGCATAACTCAACAACGCCTGGACCAATTTGGCCAAATCTTTTTTTAAAATGTTCGTTGAAGTTCAAGGATGGTTTTTACGGCGAGAAAAATTAGAATTATTGCTGGAAAACCCCTAAAAATAGCCCTTTTCTTTTTCCCATACAAATGATTTGTAACTAAAACGTAGTCAATTTGAGCTTTATTGCTTTGGTATAAAGTTCAAATTAAATTACAAGCACTCACTGTTGTCTAAGCAATGTAGGTGTGTTCCTAACGTCAAAGATCATTATCTATCAAAAGTATATAAAATTTACATGTCACAATGTTAGTTACCGTACTCCTCCGAAACTGCTTTACCGATTTTTACCAAATTTTATATGCGTATACAGTAGGTCTGGAGAATCAGCTACTATCAATTTTTCATTTTGCAAAACAACGTTTGCTGGGGTCAGCTAGTTATTAATAAATGACTATTAATGACATACTTTGTTTTAGCCGAAAGTCAACGAGTCTCCGACATGCGCCACAGAGGGCGCCAGCAGCGCCAGTCTGCCCGGATACACAGCAGTGAGATACCGGTGAGTGGATTTATATTTATTGATAAGCCTTCATTTGACCACAATCTCACCTGATGTAAAGTGACGATGCGGTCTAAGATGGGGCATGAAGACCTAGAAGGTAGATGGCTTCTCCGGACCACATTACGAAACACGAAAAAATCTCTTCCCGCACTGGCCCAGCCCGGAGGGTGGTGACAAGCCGCGGCCGAAGCCTCCCACCAGAGACTGTTCTTAGCACCACCCGGAGGTCACGTGTGAGGATTCAGAGGGCTACCACTTGTCTAGGTTAACCCTTTACAACCGGCTTGATACGAGCGTGAGTTTCATTTAAAAAAATTTTTTGCGCCAAACTGTTAACTTTTCGCGAACGCAACCGGCGTCGATCGAACGTGAGTGAAGTTTACGCTCGCTAAAAAAATACAAGAGCGCGGTGCGTGACGTCAGTCACCTGCTAGCCGCGTTTTGAGATGGCTGCATTTTTTGACCCTCGCCGCTCCGCGGGTAAGTTATTATTTTGAATAGTAATTGTAAACTTTGTAATGGTGTTTTATACTTATTTTCAAATAAAAACATGGTTGTGTACATAGGCATTCTTAATTTTGTGATATCTGTTTGGGTTTGCGTACAATCTAGTCGTGAAAATTGACTGTTACGATCGTATGACGCCGGTCGTAGGCCCGTAATGCTATGCAGTACTAGGCACTGTTTTGGGACCTCGGTTTTTATGTTGTTTAATTAACTAATAGTGTTTTTTTATGTCATTTTAGGAAGAAATTTAAACGAAGACCAAGTTCTACAAGTCCTGGGAGATGGTAACTTTTCCGACGTCGACGATTTCGAAGATGACGACGACGAAATCCAACCCAGTATCCTCGAAGACCTTGGCTTGGAGGATGTACTAGCCGAACCGGAGCCTTCACCACCTTCTGCACCAGAACCATTACCAGCTTCTACGGCACGTACGGGACCAGCTCCGGAACGTCGGTCTTCGCGTCCACCTTCGCGAAAAAGGGTATGGCGTCAGGTATTATTTGAGGATTGTACGCACAACTATCCGTCTCTTCCGGTGAAGCCAGTGAGAGCCCCAATGGATTATTTCACCGACTATTTCGACAGAGAATTTTTTGAAGAAGTGGCCCGATGCACAAACATCTATCATCACAAATATACGGGCGTAGAATTAAAAATTACGTCTGTCGAAGTCGCGAGGTTATTCTCAATACACATAATCATTGGGTGCATTCCATATCCCCGGATTCCGATGTACTGGAGAGGTGGACTCAAGCTGAAGCTTGACTTATTAACTGAAGTTAATAACGGACCAAATGTCGCGTGATAGGTTCTTAACAGCCCGCAATGCACTGCACGTCGTGGATTCTGAAGAAGCCCCGCCGACGGACAAAGACAACCCTCTGTGGAAAGTTCACCTCTGTGGACCTATGATAGACAGAGTAAAAGCTGCGTGCAATAAACTTGAGAGAGTGCCCGGCTTTTACTCAATAGATGAACAGATGGTGCCGATTACTGGCAGGTGCGTTCTTCGACAGGTGGTCAGGAACAAACCTAGGCCAGTAGGGCTAAAAAATTTCGTTTTGACAACAACTGAAGGATTGATGCTGGACTTTGATATTTACAGAGGAGCTAAAACTATGTTCGGTGATACTACGCTTGGGCTTAGACCTTCTGAGATTCTGCATTTACTAAAGAGCGTCCCACCCGGAAGCTGTGTGTACCATGACCGCTACTTTACCACAGTTCCACTGATCGAAGAGATCGAAGAGACAAAGAAGAGCAAACTTCACAGCACTGGAACGATAATGATGAACAGGATCCCAGATCGTACGGCAATCTTTAAGTAACTTTCCTAATAAGCTTTAAAAGCTGACTTTTTAATAATTAGAAGATTTTTAGTTTTTGTTACGATTATTGCCAAAGGTAACTAAGAGTGTTGATTTTATGTTAAACTTAAGGGTAATTCTTATAAAGGCTGATTAAAAAGATACTCATAAATAAATAAAGAGGCTGATTTTGCAAAAAGTTGTTTTAGTTTACTTCAAACTTCCGAAATAACTGGCGAAATCTAGTAACCCTCACGTACGTGAGTATGTAGCGTACAACCTGAGACTCACGATCGTGCGGGTAGGTTTCTAGGTTACCTATAAACCTAGGATTTTTTTAACTGGTTTTTTTTGGCTCCTTAGACTTATAAGATTACAACTAAAAAGCTTTTATTATAAAAATCGGGAAAAAAGGTATCCGGTTGTAAAGGGTTATATAGGTTTTTTGTACTATATCATTATATTGTATTATTGATTATACATATAATTAGCCGTTAGTGACACACTGTGTTTAGTATTTAGTTACCTAGCTATTAGTTTTCTCAAAATTATAAAATATAATAAAATAATTGTGTTCACTTTTTTTGTGGCCATCCGTGAAAATCTTTAATTATTTATTTATTTGAAGGAAAATCAACAGCCATGATTATCACTATAACCAACCTAGTAGCATCAGAAAGCTAATTACAGATCTTCACGGATGGTCACATATTAAACATAAAAAAGTGAACACTCCTAGATGGACACAATGAACACTACAATATAATAACATACAAAAAAAACAAAAACCTTTATAACTACCTATTTAGCTAGTCGCTGAATGACCGAGTTGACTCCCGAAGTAAACAGATCCAAGCCAGCAATGGATGGTTCAGGATGCCTGCATAGTTTCATAGTACTTTATTCATCATAGGCAACATTGTACACATGATTTCGTTAAAAAGTTCTAATTATTATTATAAACACACACAGAAAATACAGCAAAAGACACAGACAAGACGTTCAATTTGAGATGTAACTTAACAATAGAGCTGCCGAGTAGTGGCATTGTCAACTAAAACAATGTTCTATTAAAATCCAATATAAATCCAATACAAATTCATCATAAAATAATAAGAAACATCTTTAATTGTTACTGTTGTATTTTTAGTGGCATTGTCAAATTAAAAACTACTAAAATTAGGAATAGGTATTAAATAATTAAATTGAAAGACATGTCATAATGTACAAAAACAATATTAATAAATAAATTGATGCTGCTGTATAGTGACATTGTCATTTGTGAAATTAAAAAATAATTATAAAAAATCTAATAAACATGTCTTATTGAAAGCGTCACTAGTTGATTAGCTTTATGTTGCTACTAGGTTAGTTATAGTGATAATTTTAGTTGATTTTCCTTCAAATAAATAAATATTTATTCCTCCAGCCTCGGCGGCTACAGCAAGAAATCGTCCGATGCATCCTGGACGTCGGAACACGACGACACTCTCATAGCGTTCGTGCGAAAACACGAAGTGTTGTACAACCCGCGCAATAAGCATTTCCGCAGCGCACGCATCAAATACAACCTGTGGGCAAGGATCGGGCAGACGTTAAACAGAACTGGTAAATAACTTACAGTAGACATTTTTTAACCCCCGGCCAAAAAAGAGGGGCGTTATAAGTTTGACGTGTCTGTCTGTCGTGTCTGTTCCATCATAGGTCCCGAACGGATGGAGCGATTTTAATTTAGTTTTTTTGTACGAAAGCATGTTTACTGAATAAAAAACGTTTTTTTTTTATTATTGATAAGCTTTCATTTGACCACAATCTCACCTGATGCAAAGTGACGATGTGGTCTAAGATGCAGCATGAAGGCCTATTTTCATTTTATTTCATTTCAATACTTGTCAAAAAAACCAAGTCGCGCAACTCAGTTGTTCTGCGGTAAAAAGTTGTGAGATCCATGTAATAGCAAGTCGGTTATTAATTTATTCAGTCTCTACTTAAGCGACTTTCTGTCTTAATACGTCCAGTCTCTAAGACCGCGAACGTGGTCCATAATAATTAAAAATCAATTGTGTCTGGAATCTCCGTACTCGAAGCATTAAGTTGTTACGTAATAATTAACAGCATCTTATAGTGACGCATATCAATATTAAAATTCTTTAATGTTTTATATAAATCTAATACATCGATAATCAGCGACCTATCACATCACTACCTCAGATGTAAGCAAGCTTTCAAACAACGTGCCAGCCGCGCCAACGTCGGCTATTAACGACTATATATAAATTAAAGGAATAGCGACTATTCTACAACACAATTAAGTTCAATTCAAATCGCACAGCGCTATTTACCTACTGTTATATTCACCTAGAAGTTGCCTCTCTTTCTATCGCGTAACCCTTACCTTTTCTGACGACATCAGGGTTGTCATTACAAGAATATTTTTATCTGACTATTGAATTACCAGCTAGGTGTGTTTTACTCTATTTTTGTAAACAAATGACGTTTCAAATAAACCTACGCTAGGTCTTAGTAGAAAGTGGTAGATAAGAGAACTATTAAACTTTTTTAAATATCTGCATATAATCACTTTTATCTAAGAAGTTTGTTAGTGTTAGGTACCTTGTTTATGAAAGTAAATATTTTGTTTTGGTGTGTATATGTAGGTAGGTAACGTGGTAGGATACGTGAATAAAATCGGAATGACATATACGACGCGAACAAGATAGCCTACACCTTAAAATCGTAAAGTTTATTCTCTTCTACTTTCAGTAAAGCAAACTATAATTATTTTAATTCAGATTATGGTATTACAGTATAGGAGCTGACCAGATGATTTGTATTAATTTAAACAAACACAGTAATGTAATATGTGCCCGGATTTACTAATCCGAATAAATAAAAATACATAGTTCATACTGTTTATCTTTTATTTGACTGACCTGCATACAAAGTAATAATGACATATAATTTTTTTTTATTATAAATGGCTAACTTTAATATATTTTTAATGCCTTTTTTACCATCTTTAAATTGACGGTTATTAAATTTGATCGTAGAAAATATGCGAAAACTAAAAAAAGCTTGCGAAAGGCGCGCGCGTTAAGATAACACACGCGACTCCCTGGACGGCTATCCGCCAACTGTCCGCAGCGCGTCGTAGGTATGTTTTGACGCTGTAGCGCGGAGTGCGCCAGGCCTGACTATAGTCAAAACACCGGCAACTGCGGCGTAACAATTTATATATTATAGAGTAAATTGGTATCAAGTAAAACTCGAAAATTGAAAATAATGCTTATAACCTATAGGCTTTCGTTTTGTATTTTGGATGGCTTGGAGAGTTAGATTTTATAATTCTAAGGTGGCGTTCAAAAGGTAACAAAACATCACAGATTTAAAAAAAGTCGTTTATTGCATAATAACCAACGAAATCAAGTCTTCATGTGTTTATCGACAAAATACATTTTATCGTCTCTTGGCAGCACCATTTTATTCGTAGGTATTTTTGGTCACTTTGTGCTTTGGCGTAGAGGTTACGAGAATGCGTTTGGGGCGTGGCGGTCAAATGGTTAATTCGAACGAGTCGTTCAGTCTGACGTCATTCAGACTGATAGATTTTTTTCGACAAATAGGCTTCCAAATCGAACAGTTGTAAAACAAAATATTTTCGCTAGGCCCTCACCCTTTTCCGCAGTATATACCATAAAGTAAACACCTTGTATTTCGAGTGACCTTATTGTACGTCCAGAGACGGACTGCTGCCGTCGCTGGAGCTACATCCGCGACTACTACGTGCGGCGCCGCAACAAGCCCGGCGTGCTCGCCACCGGCGCGGCGGCGCGGCGCCGGGCCGCCGGCCTCGCCTTCCTCGACACCCTGACGACACAGGTACCTACACCGGAGCTACATCCGCGACTACTACGTGCGGCGCCGCAACAAGCCCGGCGTGCTCGCCACCGGCGCGGCGGCGCGGCGCCGGGCCGCCGGCCTCGCCTTCCTCGACACCCTGACGACACAGGTACCTACACCGGAGCTACATCCGCGACTACTACGTGCGGCGCCGCAACAAGCCCGGCGTGCTCGCCACCGGCGCGGCGGCGCGGCGCCGGGCCGCCGGCCTCGCCTTCCTCGACACCCTGACGACACAGGTACCTACACCGGAGCTACATCCGCGACTACTACGTGCGGCGCCGCAACAAGCCCGGCGTGCTCGCCACCGGCGCGGCGGCGCGGCGCCGGGCCGCCGGCCTCGCCTTCCTCGACACCCTGACGACACAGGTACCTACACCGGAGCTACATCCGCGACTACTACGTGCGGCGCCGCAACAAGCCCGGCGTGCTCGCCACCGGCGCGGCGGCGCGGCGCCGGGCCGCCGGCCTCGCCTTCCTCGACACCCTGACGACACAGGTACCTACACCGGAGCTACATCCGCGACTACTACGTGCGGCGCCGCAACAAGCCCGGCGTGCTCGCCACCGGCGCGGCGGCGCGGCGCCGGGCCGCCGGCCTCGCCTTCCTCGACACCCTGACGACACAGGTACCTACACCGGAGCTACATCCGCGACTACTACGTGCGGCGCCGCAACAAGCCCGGCGTGCTCGCCACCGGCGCGGCGGCGCGGCGCCGGGCCGCCGGCCTCGCCTTCCTCGACACCCTGACGACACAGGTACCTACACCGGAGCTACATCCGCGACTACTACGTGCGGCGCCGCAACAAGCCCGGCGTGCTCGCCACCGGCGCGGCGGCGCGGCGCCGGGCCGCCGGCCTCGCCTTCCTCGACACCCTGACGACACAGGTACCTACACCGGAGCTACATCCGCGACTACTACGTGCGGCGCCGCAACAAGCCCGGCGTGCTCGCCACCGGCGCGGCGGCGCGGCGCCGGGCCGCCGGCCTCGCCTTCCTCGACACCCTGACGACACAGGTACCTACACCGGAGCTACATCCGCGACTACTACGTGCGGCGCCGCAACAAGCCCGGCGTGCTCGCCACCGGCGCGGCGGCGCGGCGCCGGGCCGCCGGCCTCGCCTTCCTCGACACCCTGACGACACAGGTACCTACACCGGAGCTACATCCGCGACTACTACGTGCGGCGCCGCAACAAGCCCGGCGTGCTCGCCACCGGCGCGGCGGCGCGGCGCCGGGCCGCCGGCCTCGCCTTCCTCGACACCCTGACGACACAGGTACCTACACCGGAGCTACATCCGCGACTACTACGTGCGGCGCCGCAACAAGCCCGGCGTGCTCGCCACCGGCGCGGCGGCGCGGCGCCGGGCCGCCGGCCTCGCCTTCCTCGACACCCTGACGACACAGGTACCTACACCGGAGCTACATCCGCGACTACTACGTGCGGCGCCGCAACAAGCCCGGCGTGCTCGCCACCGGCGCGGCGGCGCGGCGCCGGGCCGCCGGCCTCGCCTTCCTCGACACCCTGACGACACAGGTACCTACACCGGAGCTACATCCGCGACTACTACGTGCGGCGCCGCAACAAGCCCGGCGTGCTCGCCACCGGCGCGGCGGCGCGGCGCCGGGCCGCCGGCCTCGCCTTCCTCGACACCCTGACGACACAGGTACCTACACCGGAGCTACATCCGCGACTACTACGTGCGGCGCCGCAACAAGCCCGGCGTGCTCGCCACCGGCGCGGCGGCGCGGCGCCGGGCCGCCGGCCTCGCCTTCCTCGACACCCTGACGACACAGGTACCTACACCGGAGCTACATCCGCGACTACTACGTGCGGCGCCGCAACAAGCCCGGCGTGCTCGCCACCGGCGCGGCGGCGCGGCGCCGGGCCGCCGGCCTCGCCTTCCTCGACACCCTGACGACACAGGTACCTACACCGGAGCTACATCCGCGACTACTACGTGCGGCGCCGCAACAAGCCCGGCGTGCTCGCCACCGGCGCGGCGGCGCGGCGCCGGGCCGCCGGCCTCGCCTTCCTCGACACCCTGACGACACAGGTACCTACACCGGAGCTACATCCGCGACTACTACGTGCGGCGCCGCAACAAGCCCGGCGTGCTCGCCACCGGCGCGGCGGCGCGGCGCCGGGCCGCCGGCCTCGCCTTCCTCGACACCCTGACGACACAGGTACCTACACCGGAGCTACATCCGCGACTACTACGTGCGGCGCCGCAACAAGCCCGGCGTGCTCGCCACCGGCGCGGCGGCGCGGCGCCGGGCCGCCGGCCTCGCCTTCCTCGACACCCTGACGACACAGGTACCTACACCGGAGCTACATCCGCGACTACTACGTGCGGCGCCGCAACAAGCCCGGCGTGCTCGCCACCGGCGCGGCGGCGCGGCGCCGGGCCGCCGGCCTCGCCTTCCTCGACACCCTGACGACACAGGTACCTACACCGGAGCTACATCCGCGACTACTACGTGCGGCGCCGCAACAAGCCCGGCGTGCTCGCCACCGGCGCGGCGGCGCGGCGCCGGGCCGCCGGCCTCGCCTTCCTCGACACCCTGACGACACAGGTACCTACACCGGAGCTACATCCGCGACTACTACGTGCGGCGCCGCAACAAGCCCGGCGTGCTCGCCACCGGCGCGGCGGCGCGGCGCCGGGCCGCCGGCCTCGCCTTCCTCGACACCCTGACGACACAGGTACCTACACCGGAGCTACATCCGCGACTACTACGTGCGGCGCCGCAACAAGCCCGGCGTGCTCGCCACCGGCGCGGCGGCGCGGCGCCGGGCCGCCGGCCTCGCCTTCCTCGACACCCTGACGACACAGGTACCTACACCGGAGCTACATCCGCGACTACTACGTGCGGCGCCGCAACAAGCCCGGCGTGCTCGCCACCGGCGCGGCGGCGCGGCGCCGGGCCGCCGGCCTCGCCTTCCTCGACACCCTGACGACACAGGTACCTACACCGGAGCTACATCCGCGACTACTACGTGCGGCGCCGCAACAAGCCCGGCGTGCTCGCCACCGGCGCGGCGGCGCGGCGCCGGGCCGCCGGCCTCGCCTTCCTCGACACCCTGACGACACAGGTACCTACACCGGAGCTACATCCGCGACTACTACGTGCGGCGCCGCAACAAGCCCGGCGTGCTCGCCACCGGCGCGGCGGCGCGGCGCCGGGCCGCCGGCCTCGCCTTCCTCGACACCCTGACGACACAGGTACCTACACCGGAGCTACATCCGCGACTACTACGTGCGGCGCCGCAACAAGCCCGGCGTGCTCGCCACCGGCGCGGCGGCGCGGCGCCGGGCCGCCGGCCTCGCCTTCCTCGACACCCTGACGACACAGGTACCTACACCGGAGCTACATCCGCGACTACTACGTGCGGCGCCGCAACAAGCCCGGCGTGCTCGCCACCGGCGCGGCGGCGCGGCGCCGGGCCGCCGGCCTCGCCTTCCTCGACACCCTGACGACACAGGTACCTACACCGGAGCTACATCCGCGACTACTACGTGCGGCGCCGCAACAAGCCCGGCGTGCTCGCCACCGGCGCGGCGGCGCGGCGCCGGGCCGCCGGCCTCGCCTTCCTCGACACCCTGACGACACAGGTACCTACACCGGAGCTACATCCGCGACTACTACGTGCGGCGCCGCAACAAGCCCGGCGTGCTCGCCACCGGCGCGGCGGCGCGGCGCCGGGCCGCCGGCCTCGCCTTCCTCGACACCCTGACGACACAGGTACCTACACCGGAGCTACATCCGCGACTACTACGTGCGGCGCCGCAACAAGCCCGGCGTGCTCGCCACCGGCGCGGCGGCGCGGCGCCGGGCCGCCGGCCTCGCCTTCCTCGACACCCTGACGACACAGGTACCTACACCGGAGCTACATCCGCGACTACTACGTGCGGCGCCGCAACAAGCCCGGCGTGCTCGCCACCGGCGCGGCGGCGCGGCGCCGGGCCGCCGGCCTCGCCTTCCTCGACACCCTGACGACACAGGTACCTACACCGGAGCTACATCCGCGACTACTACGTGCGGCGCCGCAACAAGCCCGGCGTGCTCGCCACCGGCGCGGCGGCGCGGCGCCGGGCCGCCGGCCTCGCCTTCCTCGACACCCTGACGACACAGGTACCTACACCGGAGCTACATCCGCGACTACTACGTGCGGCGCCGCAACAAGCCCGGCGTGCTCGCCACCGGCGCGGCGGCGCGGCGCCGGGCCGCCGGCCTCGCCTTCCTCGACACCCTGACGACACAGGTACCTACACCGGAGCTACATCCGCGACTACTACGTGCGGCGCCGCAACAAGCCCGGCGTGCTCGCCACCGGCGCGGCGGCGCGGCGCCGGGCCGCCGGCCTCGCCTTCCTCGACACCCTGACGACACAGGTACCTACACCGGAGCTACATCCGCGACTACTACGTGCGGCGCCGCAACAAGCCCGGCGTGCTCGCCACCGGCGCGGCGGCGCGGCGCCGGGCCGCCGGCCTCGCCTTCCTCGACACCCTGACGACACAGGTACCTACACCGGAGCTACATCCGCGACTACTACGTGCGGCGCCGCAACAAGCCCGGCGTGCTCGCCACCGGCGCGGCGGCGCGGCGCCGGGCCGCCGGCCTCGCCTTCCTCGACACCCTGACGACACAGGTACCTACACCGGAGCTACATCCGCGACTACTACGTGCGGCGCCGCAACAAGCCCGGCGTGCTCGCCACCGGCGCGGCGGCGCGGCGCCGGGCCGCCGGCCTCGCCTTCCTCGACACCCTGACGACACAGGTACCTACACCGGAGCTACATCCGCGACTACTACGTGCGGCGCCGCAACAAGCCCGGCGTGCTCGCCACCGGCGCGGCGGCGCGGCGCCGGGCCGCCGGCCTCGCCTTCCTCGACACCCTGACGACACAGGTACCTACACCGGAGCTACATCCGCGACTACTACGTGCGGCGCCGCAACAAGCCCGGCGTGCTCGCCACCGGCGCGGCGGCGCGGCGCCGGGCCGCCGGCCTCGCCTTCCTCGACACCCTGACGACACAGGTACCTACACCGGAGCTACATCCGCGACTACTACGTGCGGCGCCGCAACAAGCCCGGCGTGCTCGCCACCGGCGCGGCGGCGCGGCGCCGGGCCGCCGGCCTCGCCTTCCTCGACACCCTGACGACACAGGTACCTACACCGGAGCTACATCCGCGACTACTACGTGCGGCGCCGCAACAAGCCCGGCGTGCTCGCCACCGGCGCGGCGGCGCGGCGCCGGGCCGCCGGCCTCGCCTTCCTCGACACCCTGACGACACAGGTACCTACACCGGAGCTACATCCGCGACTACTACGTGCGGCGCCGCAACAAGCCCGGCGTGCTCGCCACCGGCGCGGCGGCGCGGCGCCGGGCCGCCGGCCTCGCCTTCCTCGACACCCTGACGACACAGGTACCTACACCGGAGCTACATCCGCGACTACTACGTGCGGCGCCGCAACAAGCCCGGCGTGCTCGCCACCGGCGCGGCGGCGCGGCGCCGGGCCGCCGGCCTCGCCTTCCTCGACACCCTGACGACACAGGTACCTACACCGGAGCTACATCCGCGACTACTACGTGCGGCGCCGCAACAAGCCCGGCGTGCTCGCCACCGGCGCGGCGGCGCGGCGCCGGGCCGCCGGCCTCGCCTTCCTCGACACCCTGACGACACAGGTACCTACACCGGAGCTACATCCGCGACTACTACGTGCGGCGCCGCAACAAGCCCGGCGTGCTCGCCACCGGCGCGGCGGCGCGGCGCCGGGCCGCCGGCCTCGCCTTCCTCGACACCCTGACGACACAGGTACCTACACCGGAGCTACATCCGCGACTACTACGTGCGGCGCCGCAACAAGCCCGGCGTGCTCGCCACCGGCGCGGCGGCGCGGCGCCGGGCCGCCGGCCTCGCCTTCCTCGACACCCTGACGACACAGGTACCTACACCGGAGCTACATCCGCGACTACTACGTGCGGCGCCGCAACAAGCCCGGCGTGCTCGCCACCGGCGCGGCGGCGCGGCGCCGGGCCGCCGGCCTCGCCTTCCTCGACACCCTGACGACACAGGTACCTACACCGGAGCTACATCCGCGACTACTACGTGCGGCGCCGCAACAAGCCCGGCGTGCTCGCCACCGGCGCGGCGGCGCGGCGCCGGGCCGCCGGCCTCGCCTTCCTCGACACCCTGACGACACAGGTACCTACACCGGAGCTACATCCGCGACTACTACGTGCGGCGCCGCAACAAGCCCGGCGTGCTCGCCACCGGCGCGGCGGCGCGGCGCCGGGCCGCCGGCCTCGCCTTCCTCGACACCCTGACGACACAGGTACCTACACCGGAGCTACATCCGCGACTACTACGTGCGGCGCCGCAACAAGCCCGGCGTGCTCGCCACCGGCGCGGCGGCGCGGCGCCGGGCCGCCGGCCTCGCCTTCCTCGACACCCTGACGACACAGGTACCTACACCGGAGCTACATCCGCGACTACTACGTGCGGCGCCGCAACAAGCCCGGCGTGCTCGCCACCGGCGCGGCGGCGCGGCGCCGGGCCGCCGGCCTCGCCTTCCTCGACACCCTGACGACACAGGTACCTACACCGGAGCTACATCCGCGACTACTAACAACACCACAATATAGGAACATACATAGGAGATAATAATTAATTGTAACCATGTTGTACACCCATATTGTTATTATATCAACATAAGATATGAAAGCTGGGTTGTTCTATTCACTTTTCAACTCAGTTTAAAAAATTGAAGCGAACTGTCAAGACAATGTTATTTCCTTGATTATTCTTTGTTTTTATTTAAATTAGCTTTAAGTTGACCTGTCCATGTATGCAAAAGCGTCAAAGGAAATAAACGTTTTGACTTTGATAAATATTACATACAGTGACACAATGGGCGACCTTATCACTAATAGCGATCTCTTCCAGGCAACCTTTGGATGGATCTGTTTGTTAATAGAAGAGAGCAGTGGCGTTTACACAGATTAATAAATAAAAAAAAAAAGGTGTGTGTGCGATTCACACACGATAGAAGTGAAACTTCAGTAAATCGACGAAAGAATAAGATGAATTAAAAAAAAAGTGTGTGTGTGTCAGCTACGACGCACGATTGGAGTCTACTACTTACGAACTATAATTATGATATATATCGAATAGAAAAAAAGGGTAAATGAACGCATCTGCTAAAATGATAAGAGAAACAATCATATATCTGTAATTATTCGGATTATTTATATTACTTCAATAAAGCGTACCTATTACATAAAGTATGTTACAAAATAATATAAATAAAATACAGCAATACCTACCTCTTTGCGCGATACTTCGTAGTCTCAACTACGAAGTATCGCGTAAAGAAATTTTAATAAAACATTGTATTTGTGTCTCTTACCATTTCCGTTTCATCTTTTTGCATCCGGGTTGAAATCACTACGATTCTATAGAAGTTTCACTTCAATAAAATGAGTAAATATTATGTAGTACTGAAAACCAACACATGTGACATTCAGCAACCCGCACTTGGCCAGCGTGGTGAATTAAGACCTAATCTCTCTCGTCAAGAGAGAAGTCCTGTGTCCCAGCAGTGGGAACGTTAATAGGGTGATGATGATTATATGAAAATCATTGACTGTAGCCGTTTCTATTATATTTTCGTTATATTGTATTGTTCTAGAAAGACAAGGATAGAAAATCTGACGAGGAGGAAATCCATGAGAGCGAAGAAGTGGACAGCTCGGACTACAACTTACAAGAAAATACGTAAGTCATTAAATATTTATACAAATATAGAGCCTTTTCAAGCCTATTTGAATAATTTATTCTTATATAAAAAATCGCTTATTGTCACAAAACTATAATAGTTAGAGATATTATGTAACGACGTTTTTTGTAGATAATGATAAGTTCTACAAAGTTGTAATACATCACTTTGTTATATATTCAATAGTTTTCGCAGCATTCGCGATTTACGAAAGTTTTTAGGTTTTTTTTTCACCTTGGGTTACATTATCGGAGGTTTGGTAAGGAATCTTTTTTTTTTTAAACTAAATTCTTATATCCTATTATGTCACTCAGGGATAGTGTAGCTTTCGAATGGTGAAAGATTTTTTTAAATCGGTGCTGTAGTTTCAGAGCCTATTCGAGACAAACAAACAAACAAAAAATATGAGTAGGTATAGATAGTATAGATGATGCTGCTTGGATAGATGTTGCTTAGTTCCACATTTTACAGGCTCTAATAATTCTGGTTGACCAGGACTGATATGCTCATGTTATAATAGCTACCTTATATGACAAGCATTCTTTTATTGTAAATGTTAAACTTATAATAGTTAGGTACCTATAGATAAGAACTCCAAAATTGTAATACCTGATAAAGTTGTGTTGTTCTTTTCGCTTCTCAACTCAGTATAAAACATCGAAGCGAACTGTCCAGACAATGTTATTTACTTGATATTTTCTGTTCAAATAATTTAGTTTTATTAATTTTAAGTTGACCTGTCCACGTATGCCCTGTGCTTCTTAGGAAATAAACGCTTTGACTTTGATCTATCTATCAATCATTTAATAAGTTACATATTTGCAGAATCTCCAACCAAGCACAAATAACATGGACCAGCCAGGAGGATTCGCATCTCATAGACTTCGTGAAGCAGAACAGCGCTCTCTACAACCCGAGAAACAGAAACGCGGATCTGAAGATGAAACTTTGGAGCGATATCGGCTCCATGTTGGATAAAACTGGTATAATAAATACTTAGTAATAAATCTAAATTTAAGAAAAACCCCAGAGTCCAATGCCTTAATTTCCTTTAAAGTAAAACACCATAATATTTTGTAATTTGCACGCGATGCGCTTTCATTTGATACCCGACTATATTTGCAGATTTTCGGTATTCCTTCCCCACTCTCAAGTCTCTCTAAGTGTTAACCCTCTGAATACTTACACGTGACCTCCGGGTGGTGCTAAGAACAGTCTCTGGTGGGAGGCTTCGGCCGCGGCTTGTCACCACCCGTGAAGCGATTTTTTCGTGTTTCGTAATGTGGTTTCATCCAGCCATCCAGAGACTGTTCTTAGCACCACCTGGAGGTCACGTGTTAGGATTCAGAGGGTTAGACACTTAGAGATAGAGAGACTTGAGAGTGGGGAAGGAAAACCGAAAATCTGCAAATATACTAGTGTGGGATATCAAATGAAAGAGCACCGCGTGCCCTAACTACTAAATATTATCGTGTTTTACTTATAGGGAAATTAAGGCATTGGAATCGGGGGTATTTTTTTTAATTAGATTTATTGTTATTACAAATTTGTAATACCCTTTCGTTCCAGACTCGGACTGCTACAAGCGCTGGTGCTACGTTCGCGACTACTACACGCGGCGCAGAGGCCGGGGCGGGGGAGAAGCCGCTAAGCGCAGGGCCATTCTCCTGTCCTTCCTAGACAGCCTCCCTTCTATGCAGAGGAATAAATAACCTATCTATACTAATATTATAAAGCTGAAGAGTTTGTTTGTTTGTTTGAACGCGCTAATCTCCGAAACTACTGGTTCGAATTGAATAATTATTTTTGTGTCGGATAGTCCAGTTATCGAGGAAGGCTATAGGCTATATAACATCACGCTACGACCAATAGGGGCAAAGATATAGTGGTAAATGTGTAAAAAACGGGAGAAATTATTTCATCTTTGAAGCCTTCCGTTGCGTGCGCCGTGAAAACGGTTCAAGATACACAAAAAATATGTATTAAAGAATAATAGCTCTTTTAATGATCTAAAAAACAGTCCGCGATAGCATTTGTCTATCTTTTAAGATTAACTCACAAAAACCGTTTTTATGTTCCTACCTAATTTGGTCGAAATAATTTGTTTAAGTTGTATCAACATACTAATATAACGCGGGTAGCACCGCGAGGCACAGCTAGTGTTAGCTATGTGGCGGTCGAAAATATTACATAATACATACTAATATGTATTTAATTTATTAATACTCGTATCTCCATTTTCAATTTGCTACTCCCGATGATGCTATGATTTGTGTCCATCCCAAGGTTGCCTGGAAGAGACCGCTATTAGCGATAAGGCCACCCATTGCTTCACAATTTTAGTGCATTTTTATCTTTTTTGTATGCTGTGTTCAATAAATGATTATTGTATGGTGTATGTATTCATAATTATTATTAAAAAGAGTATGTAATACAGTATTCAATAAAGCTAAGGTTTGGCCGGGACAGAAGCCGCTAAGTTATTCTAGTTTACAAATTAGTCTATGGTAACATAGTGTAATTTACCAATAATGTTGATTTTCAAATTAATGTCTAAATCTCATGTTTACGATGAGCGTTTTTCGTATTTCTATACGAAAACTGCTCAGTTTAATAACATCTATATTATTTTACACAATAAAGTTATGTTAAATTATGAATCGTTGTTTTAATAAGTTACTTACCTACTATAGTCTAAGACTATTTTTGTATCAGTTGTAATGTCCCAACGGGGCTCATGTAAGGGTATATATAAAATTTAACACCATTTGTAACCACATTCAACGAATAAATGAATGAATGAATACTCAATATTAGTGCATTTTTATCTTTTATGTTTTATTGTATGCTGTGTTCAATAAATGA
This sequence comes from Gymnoscelis rufifasciata, assembly GCA_929108375.1. Lineage (NCBI taxonomy): Eukaryota > Metazoa > Arthropoda > Insecta > Lepidoptera > Geometridae > Gymnoscelis > Gymnoscelis rufifasciata. Next base: position 6,439,284 of record OV815331.1, read on the forward strand.
TTATTGTGTTATTCATAATTATTATTAATACGAGTATGTAATACAGTATTTAATAAAGCTAAGGTTTGGCCGGGACAGAAGCCGCTAAGCGAAAGACTATTCTCCTCTCCTTCTTAGATTCTTAGATTTCTATGCAGATATTAATAAGATAAATGTGGGGTTCCTAAAATATCATCATCACTCTATTAACGTTCCCACTGCTGGGACACAGGGACTTCTCTCTTGACGAGAGAGATTAGGCCTTAATTCACCACGCTGGCCAAGCGCGGGTTGGTGAATGTCACATGTCCTTCAAACTCTTTTTAAAGTTCTCACAACATGCCGGTTTCCTCACGATGTTTGCCTTAACCGTTAAAGCACGTGTTTTAAGCGCACAAACATTTCTTAAGAAGAAAAATTCAGAGGTGCGTGGCGGGGTTTGAACCCGTCGACGATCATCTTCGGAATGAAAGTCGAGTGTCCTCCCACTTAGCCAACACGGCCTTGAATATACAAACAATATATTAATATTCATATGAAAACGGCGGAGGAAATAGATGATAGATGAAAATAGGGACTTTTTTCATGCACCGCACACCATGTGCAGTTCGATCCAACTTGAGACATAGGATGGTTTTTACGGCGAGAAAAAATTGAATAATTTCCGGGTAAATTTTATACCCGTGCGACGCCGGGGCGGGCCGCTAGTTATTTATTAAAATTTAAGTCTCATTCAGTATAATGATATTTGTTATATATGAATAGATATTTTGTGCATTGTCCATCTAAACATATTACAATTTTATAATGTAAATTATTTATTTCGTTTTAGTCTAATTTAGTTCAATGATATTTGTCATTTAAATAGAAATGTTGTGTAAAATTATAAATCTCCCGCCGCGTCTATCTGTCTTTATGTTTGGGATTAACTCAAACCTTTGACGACCTCTGTGGCTCGGTGGGCGAAATTCCGCCTGAGGCGCAGGAGGTTACGGATTCGATTCCCGCCGGGGAACCAGATTTTGTACGATCTACAATTTCTGGTTTCGGGTCTGGGTGTTTTCTATGAATCATATGTATGTTTTTACAAAAAAAAAATCTATGTAGTATATCAGTCACCTAACACCCATAGTACAAGCTCTGCTTAGTTTGGGGTTAGGTGATGCTGTGTGAGTAGTCCGGAAATATTATTATTATTATAAAGGCTACAAAAGGGATCTTGTGCTGTTGTTAGCAATAAAGAATTCAAGAGTTATCCAAGAGGTTAGGTTTTTAGTGTTTATTATGTTAAGACGTGTGAGAATTAGTTGATTTATGATGATAATTGTAGAAGTCGGGAAAATTAAATCATTCACTTTGAAAGTATTCTTTATTTATAAATATAGTAGCTAATAATGTAAATTTATTTAACTTATCTTACCATATTAATACAGGAAAATACCAATGCAATAAGGAAGAATGACAAAAACTTGTTACAAAAATTAAATAATCATAAAATAAATTTATTATTGACAAATTAATCAATATAAATCATAAATATGTGTAGGAACCTCTTGTATTTTTCTGAGCTCGATAAATATAAAAAGTAATTGAGAAAAACAGAACTCATCCATTATAAGTAAATATATTTATTTATTATGATTTAAATATTACTAACACTATTATGACTTAAAACGGGTAGCATACCATGATATGACGGTTTTTGAGTTTTCCGATATTTCGCCGCTGTTGCAAGCGCCATGATCACGGAAACAACTGAATTGTCATTGTCTTTGCGATTTGGGCAGACGGTTATTCACAAACGAAACTGTTTACCCTCTTTCTGAGTCGTTATTGCGAGGTTGACACTCACTAGTGCTACTACCACTTGTTTCATTCTCAAACGTTATCCGTTTTAAGTCATAATAACGAAATACATGTTCGAGTTAAAGTATTGTATTATTTTTGTTTGATTGAGCAAACACTAGAATTGAATTTGGATGGCACAAATACATTGCAAAATAAAACTCTTTATAATAAAACTTTAGTATGTTACCCGTTTTAAGAAATAATATTATAAAAACCATGATATTAATTAAAATAAAAAAATATTAACAATAGTTATTCTAGTTAACAAATTCGTCTATGGTAACATAGTGTTATCCTACTACTATTATAAAGGCGAAAGTTTGTAAGTATGGATGTATGGATGTTTGTTACTCTTTCACGTAAAAACTACTGAACCGATTTAAATGAAATTTGGTACACATAATCTCTAGAGCCTGAAAAATAACATAGGCTACTTTTTTACCGCGGGAAAAAGTCATTCCGCGGGAAAATCCATTATAACGCGGGTAACACCGCGGGGCACAGCTTGTTTACCAATAATGTTGATTTTCAAATTAGTGTCTAAATCACATGTTTACGATGCGCGTTTTCGTATTTCTATAGCGTACGAAAACTGCTCAGTTTATGGTTTAATAACATCTATATTATTTTACACAATAAAGTTATGTTAAATTATGAATCGTTGTTTTAATAAGTTACTTACCTACTATAGTCTAAGACTATTTTTGTATCAGTTGTAATGTCCCAACGGGGCTCATATAAGGGTATATATAAAATTTAACACCATTTGTAACCACATTCAACGAATAAATGAATGAATGAATACTCAATATTATTGCTTAGCACTTAGGGGCCTTAATGTGTTTTGCGCAAAACAGTAGGTACATTTCAAAGTTAAAATTATGAATAATCTATCTATCTATATAAATAAAAATGAATTGTTGTTCGTTAGTCTGATTAAAACTCGAGAACGGCTGAACGGATGTATCTTATCATAGTCTTGAAATGTTCGTGGAGGTCTAGGGAAGGTTTAAACGGCGAGAAAAAATCGAATAATTGCCGGGAAAAAAAATTGAATAAAAACCCGTGCGAAGCCGGGCGGGCCACTAGTTGTAGGATATTTTGATTCCATATTAAAGTTAGGAAAATATTTCGATTAATATAGTATTTGTGCGATCTATTAAGATAACATAAGGGAGGTTTTCCGAATTAACCTTTCAGCATCAGTTTCAGTCCCTTATTTCGTATGAAGATAATTACAATAACGAATCATGAAAAATATTAATCAATAGATTAACAGCCTTGGGTGTTATTATTTAAAATATGCGAATTATTATTATTTTTTTATGACGATGTGGTCTAAGATAGGGCATGAAGACCTAGAAGGTAGATGGCTTCTCCGGGCCACATTATGAAACACGAAATGATCGCGCACTGGCCCAGCCCGGAGGGTGGTGACAAGCCGCGGCCGAAGCCTCCCACCAGGGACTGTTCTTAGCACCACCCGGAGCTCACGTGTGAGGAATATCGCGAAATTTCAACGAGTTTTTCGCTTTATACCTTCATTATTTTAATATTGTAATAGTCTCACAAAATAATCAAGTATGCTCCTGAAAATATTTCATTAGGTACATTTTTCATTTTCATTTCATTTAGTGTCATAATAAAAAAAAACACTCATTAAGTTCTGCGCAGCGCATTTTGTACACGGTCATGCTTGCTTTTGTATGGAGCTTGCTCGATTGGCGTAAAGGCTCTTATCTGTCCAACACCCTGACAATTCTGAGTGAGCAGTTTTGGCCGCAAGGGGTCAAGTTTCGACGGTTCATCGATCGCATACACTGCAAGGCGACCCGCCGTAACAGATGATACCATGATACGGACACGATGGATATTTTAGTATATAACATTTACATTTGTATATATGCTAGTCTGTAAGATATTATGTTTATATTGGCCTGAGATGCCTGAAATTTATGATTTATCATTATTATTAATAATTGATTTATTATTATTATTAATAATTAAGAGTATTGTTAAGTATAGTAGTTATTTATGATCTAGATTCGTTCTTATGGTCACAGGTCACTAGGTAGATTGGAGGTGATGGCAGGAGAATTACTGGAGTATCTGAAAACGAAATACATTTCTGAATTATCATGGTTCTTAACAATATTATGACTTAAAACGGGTAACGGGTAGCGATGTTGGCACACACTAGTGCTACTACCACTTGTTTCATTCTCAAACGTTATCCGTTTTAAGTCATAATAACGAAATACATGTTAGAGTTAGTAGTAGTAGTTGTAGTAGTAGTTAGTAGTTGTAGTATATCAAACAAAAATAATACAATACTTTATATTGTATTATTTTTGTTTGATGAGCAAACACTAGAATTGAATTTGGATGGCACAAATACATTGCAAAATAAAACTCGCATAATAATGCCAAGATTGTAAGTTTCTGAAAAGTTTTAACCAAATATGATTTTATGCTTAATGACTTTCTAAAAACGTTATGTGTAAAGCTAGTTTTATATATTAGAGTTACACAAACCATGTATTTTCAAGTTGTCCAAGCTGCTATGGAGTCCATGGTCTTGGCTGTAAAAAGAATTCCTGTTTGTAATTAAATTGTTTTCCAAATAGCAATATCTAACCTATAATCTATATAGATTTGCTCCAGGTTTGGTGAAATCCTTTTTAGTTCTCTTGTTTGCCAGTAAAACGTGCTGTTTGTACCTACAGCACGCTTGGTGGTATGTGGCAGTTGGCGCCAATATTGGCCGGACAACTGAATGTTGGTATTGATTAATTGTATTTTTTCAGTTAGCTATGCCGTCTTGAATGTAATATTGAATTAAATTAAGTACCTTTAAAACAAACAATAGTTTAAATACACATAATATAGTTAAAAAATGTTGTCGATTTTTAGTGCACAAGTCAAATTATCTTTGTGCTATCCGCAAACAGCTTTCACAGATTGGTCTTGTTAGACCATTAATATGTAGGTACTATCTGTATCAGCGGACTGTATTAGCCATTAGTGGTGAAGCTCTATAGCTACACATTGGACCAGCATGTATTGATAGCATGTTGAGCAAGTATTGACTCAACAAAGCTGACCCAATAAGTACCTACAGGTATTGGGTCCAATGTGTAGCAGCGGCCATTACACTGTTTGAGACAAGTTACAAATTTGGTTGAAAGAGGGTAGGTACTCAAATATCAGATTATTTAGTACGTAAGTCCTTACCAATTTTCTCCTAAACAGTTAGCAGATCTCGATAGATTTCCAATGGGCACAGCATTTTGTAAATCCGCCAAAGAGCAAGACTGCCGTAGTCGCGCCACCAACTTATGCTGAAGGAAATCATACGCGCCTTTTTGTAGCAAATGTTCATCTGCCATTTTGGATTCTCGACAGGAGCATGCAGTGTTTATACCGCTGTACGAGCCTGTACAATTAATTTGGTTTTCTACCAATTTGGTAGGTTTCGTGTTGGGAATGCGATCATTTTCTCTCAAACTTGTTGTTGGTGGTTTACCCGTCAAATTGCTAGGTTTAACCCTAGTGTTGCCAGCGTTTTCTACTATATTGGTAGGATTTTGCGTAGATCGGTGTATGTTTGGGTCGGAGGCGTAGTGAGCTTTTTCGAACTGAACCTTCTTTCTTGCCATCATGGATAGTTGGTATTGGCCGCGTCGTTGGACAGCGGGGGAGATGTTGGGCGAACGGTTTGGTGTCGTGTTGGCCGAAGCCGACGACACGGGTTTCTTTACGTTCTTTATTTCGTATTCTGTTGCTATTGCTTCGAATACCTGTGGGATAAAGGTTAATATTTATTGACTAAATCTCTCGCGCTAAGAGAAGAGTCCCTGTATCCCAGCAGTGGGAACGTTAATAGGGTGATGATGATGATTTATTTACTTTTACTACCAATAGAAATTTGAAACAAGTTTATGTATACCAATTAATAGAATCTCATGAGTTTTCAATGATATTAATACACAATATCATATACATATATATTATACGAATGACCTGCTCAGCGATTAGGTTTCTGGCGTAGGGCGAGTCTCTTGCTGGCAGCGTCTCTCTGCAAAGGGCACATCGCTCCAATCTGCTCCAGCACGCTACAAGATAAATAAAAATAAATAAATGATATAAATATTTCCGGACTACTCTCACAGCATCACCTAACCCCAAACTGCGCAGAGCTTGTACTATGGGTGTAAGGTGACTGATATACTACTTATATACATTTTTTTATTATTATTATAGGAAACACCCAGACCCGAAACCAGAAATTGTAGATCGTACAAAATCTGGTCACTAGGCGAGAATCGAACTCGCTACCTCTTGCACCTCAGGCGGATGTTCGCTCACCGAGCCACAGAGGTTGTCACAAATCAAATTGACTCTTATCTACATTACAAATACAAAAACACTATATTGTAATCACAGGTAAATTTAAAAACAACAACACATAGAATAAATCTAAATTTAAAATTGATGAAAAACCCCCGATTCTAATGGCTTAATTTCCATAAAAGTAAAACACCATAATATTTTGTAATGTGCACGCGATACGCTTTCATTTGATACCCCGCTCAAGTATATTTGCAGATTTTCGGTTTTCCTTGCCCACTCTCACCGCCGGCTCCCCGTAACTTTTAAACGGCACAACAGATTCTCATGAAACATGTCTTAGAACACTTGCGCCAAACTCACCTTTCGGACGCTATGATGTCCCAGACACTTCAAACTTATAACACCCCTCTTTGTTGGTCAGTGGTTAAACATATCAAAATCACATTTCATTAGATTAACTTTCATTTGACCACAATCTCACCTGATGTAAAGTGACGATGTGGTCTAAGATGGGGCATGAAGACCTAGAAGATGGCTCCTCCGGACCACATTACGAAACACGAAAAAACCGTTTCACGCACCGACCCAGCCCGGAGGGTGGTGACAAGCCGCGGCCGAAGCCTACCGCCAGAGACTGTTCTCAGCACCACCCGGAGGTCACGTGTAAGGATTCAGAGGGTTAACACTTACGGACGTGAACAGAAAAAACCTTAATAAACGGAATTTCTTAAAATATTTTTATAGGGAGACCATAGAATAATATATAATTACAACACACCGCTGAGATTAATCCTTTTTTGGTTCACAATTTGCACATCACCTGATAACGTTCCCTATATCTAAGTGTGTTTGTATGTATGTTGTATTGTAAGTGGGTGCTTAAAATGTCATGTTTTAATTAGTGTTGTACCTATCTTTAATAAAAAAAGGTGTGTGTGCGATTCACACACGATAGAAGTGAAACTTCAGTAAATCGACAAAAGAATAAGAAGAATGAAAAAAAAATACTACGCAAAAACATTTTGTTCGGGCGGTCACCCATCCAAGTACTGGCGTCGCGCAAAGTTGCATAACCTTGTTAGCGTTTAAGATTGGTTTACCCGACAGGTAAGCCATCTTATTTCCATTTCCGTTGCATCCGGTTTCAAATCACAACGATTCTAAAGAAGTTTCACTTCAAAAAATAATATTTAGGTATTATGTGTGTGTGCGTTTGTTGCTGTAATGTGCTGTTGGGTCTAAAATGAATGTTTTTCAATTTCTATAATGTTTGACTCACCGTCACAATAAAGGTGGCTGCGCTGGCAACACAGCGGCGCGGTGGCGGTGGAGCCGCACACGCAGCACTGCAGCGCGCGCACGCAGCCCGCCAGCGCGCGCCGCGCCCGCTCACCCCGAGCGCCGCCGCCACAGCTCCAAAGAAGCTGAATATTTATTAATTTAATTTTTATTTTAATCGGATAACAAACAGTTTAAAGAAGTTATTCGGTACTTACACTAAATAAAAATACCTATGAACAATTTACATGTTTTCACATGGCGAATCTATCTACAAACCTGTCAAACACTCTAACAAGAAAAAAGGTAACAAACAAATTATAGAATGAAAACAATATCGTACAACTGCTTAAAAAGAAGAAAATATACAATTTATAGAAAAAAGCTGATACAATACAAACGTAATATGTATGCAGTTATGTTACTTGAAAACAAAAATTAATAAAATGTGAAAAATATAACAGAATTATATAATCAAATATGTAGGTAGTATATAATTACATGGTCTTAACAGTAAGTTGCACAAAACCAAGAACGAAAACTTAATTATTTTCTAAAATATTATCATAAGCAAGATATAAATTCAAAACACAAATTAAATAGGTATACCTACTTTTATTTTTACAGATAAACATTATAAAAATATTGTTTTAATATTTATGTACTTCAAATAATGCATTATGTTTGAGAAACTTTTGTTATATTTATTTACAGTCGAGAAGCATTACAGCGCTTCACCTTTAATGCTCTGCAGGCGCTTTCTCTTCGGTTTATTATGTAAAAAGATATTTATGTTTGTCTATTTTAAGTAGGTATATCAGATGTCTAGTTAGAAACACAAGCTTTAAGGTCTAGGTTGATGTGTGGATTGCTCGGAATAATTAATTAATTTACACATAAATGACTTCAAGACAAAAGATAGAAAATCATTTATTCTTATTGTTTGATTTACAAAGCATTGAAATATCACAAAAGACAAACAAACCCTACTAATATTAGAAGCGTGAAACTTTGTGAGGATGCAAGCATAATAAACTACTGGATGGATTTGATTTTGATGAAACTTCACAACACCTTTATTTTGTTCATTTAAGATTGCACAATTAAGTGATGTCAATTTATTTTTTATTAAGAATGAAATCTACTGCATGTATCTCGTTATCTCTAACATGCATAACACTTCCATTTCGTAAACAGCACTCCGAAGTCTCAAGATACAAGCAGATTTGCTTAGTTTGCTGAAGTTTGCTTCGCTGATATTTGTATTTTTCTGTATGCTCTGCTTTGGTAAATAAATGAATTTATTATTTATTTTATTATTATTTATTACATAAGCACCCTTATTAACGTTCCCACTGCTGGGGCACAGGGCCTTCTCTCTTGACGAGAGAGATTAGACCTTAATTCATCACGCTGGTCAAGTGCGGGTTGGTGAAAGTCACATGTCGTTCCAACTCTTCCAAGTTCTCGGAACATGCCGGTTTCCTCCCGATTTTACCGTTAAATCACGTGTTTCAAATATAATAGCTTAAATATCAGATTATTGTATAAGATTATCTTAATTTATTATTAGGTCATTTTACCGCGGTATACTTCAGTTTTTCGCGGGTAAATACAACTAAGTATTCCGAGCAAAGCCCGATTTGAGTCAAGTTTACAGAAACAGTTAGGGAAAAAACTATTTATCGCCAACAGCGCCTGCAGAGCATTAAAGCACTACACTTCTCGACTGTAATGTAAATAAATATAACAAAAGTTTCTCAAACATAACGCCTTATTTGAAGTACATATATTAAAGTAAGGAGTAATCCTGACCTGGTTTGTCGTCTCGCAAAAGACGGACAAAGCAAAAGGGAAATAGTCCGGTCAATTTAGACCAAAAAATTAGAGTGAAGTTACATTAAGTCCCAACAAGCTGAATTTCAGTGAAATTGTTTAAAACATCATCATAAACAATGTCTAGAAGTTCCCCGTCATTCCCATGTAAGGAAAATTTTTTATTCAAGGTCAAAGGTTACAATAATGAGTAATATTTCACGGGAAAAGCTGCGGGCGGGCATCTTGTTAAACATATTTTATAAATCTTTAATGTTTTATTAAAGACTTGGCCATCGCACTAAATAATTGAATTTACACGTGTTTTCAGGCGATGGCCAAGTCTTAATATATATACATATATATATAACATTAAAGAATTATAATATTGACATGCGTCACTATAAGATGCTGTTAATTATTACTATTACGTAACAACTTAATGCTTCGAGTACGGAGATTCCAGACCCAATTGATTTTCAATTGTTATGGAAAACGTTCGTGGTCTTAGAGACTGGACGTATTAAGACAGAAAGTCGCTTAAGTAGAGACTGAATAAATTAATAACCGACTTGTAATTACATGGATCTCACAACTTTTTACCGCAGAACAACTGAGTTGTGAGACTTGGTTTTTATGACAAGTATTGTTTTTGATGGGATACAATATATGAGAAACAGTCCCGCACGAAGCCCGCGAGTGCGCGCCGAACTCGCCCAAAAAAGCAGTCTAGTGCTCAACCATACCTCTGGATCTTCGCTGGGGTCGACGCCACAGTTCCACACGACTAATGAAACTCCCCTGCCGGCGCCGTCTCCTCGTATCATTCCTGCTACCTGCCCGATCTGTGACAGGGGAGAAGACCGTTTAAGTCAAAGTCGAAGTCAAAACGTTTATTTCCTTATGGCTAGTATTTTTTTAATGAAGCTTCTTTAAAGTAAAGATGCTACAACTATATTACAATCTGGCCATTATAAAGGCTAATCAGTAATTTTACATATGACTTAAATTGCTACGTAGAATAAATAAAGAACGTGTCCATTATCACTGCTCACTCTCTATTTAAGAGAAGACACTATGTTCTTGAGTTCTCTAAAATTGTTATCTACACTCACTGCACTAACATTGACACTAATGAGTAATTTAAAACACTAACTCAAACGGTTTTGTCCGTTTTAGTGTTCCCACTATGTCCGTGTTGTCGAGGAGCTGGATAGCCTCGACGTTCACAATGTTGATGAAGTCTTTTTTCTTGGGCTTTGGCATAATTCTCAATTCGCTCTTTCAATTCGTTTGGTCAAGGATGGCCTTGATATTGATCTGTCTAACTCATCAACGTGCAGCTTAAAGCGTTTAATTAATGAGCAGTTTTTCGCAAATTCTTGATAATATTTTTTTTTTGTCTTTTTTAATAATAGCATTCCTTTTTAATATAAGTAAGTACTATTTGTCTCGATAGGTTAAGTAATATTGGTAATTTTATTTTTTTATTTTTATTTATTTAGGACAACAAACAATTACACTAAAGAAGTTAGGCAACTAATATTAACTTAGGTCTATTTTATATTATAAGTGTAATCAACACCGTTGTCCGCGTATTAAATTATAATTATGATATAGGGCAAACCGTAATACTAAATCTAAGTATACTACAATCCAGCGAACACTGTTAGAGAACAGTAGAAAGTCAAGTAATATATATTTTAATACTTTTTCTATAAGTGGAAACTTTTAATTGGCCGTCTCTGTGTTTATAACTGACTGTTACAGTTGCAAGCTTATTTTTAGCCTTTTATATACCTAAGTATGTTCATAATTTATACTTTAATTTTCCCAAAATTTTGAAAATAAATTAATAACGTTAAATGGTAGTTGCGACTAGGTCCACTTTAAGGTCCCGATGAACGTCTGCATTTCTTATGTGCCACGGTGCGTTCGCGATACTCCGAAGTGATTTATTTCAAATCGTTGGATATTCTAGGCAAGATTAATTATAATAATGTTACCGGCAACCCTAGCAAGTCTTTCCCGTCTGCGTGCAGTAGGCAATCCCCAGTCTTCAACCCGGCCAGATCTGCTCTCGAGTTCGGCACCACTTCGCGAACCTAAAACAGTACATTGTGCTATTAAGAAATCTTTATAAAAATAATAGCGGCCCGCCCCGGCGTCGCACGGGTATAAAATTTACCCGGAAATTATTCGAATTTTTCTCGCCGTAAAATCCATCCTATCTCTCAAGTTGGATCGAACTGCACATGGTGTGCGAATTTTATTATAATCGGTTAAGTGGTTTAGGAGTCCATTGAGGACAAACAACTCAACACATCGACGCAAACACAGAGAGAAAATTGACGAAGGTCTTATTCGCCATCTCCGAGATAATTTTGACAATGTTGACCACCTCAATGGCGGTGGGTGAAACTCCGCTTGCGGCACAAGAAGTAGCGGGTTCGATTCCCAGGGGTGAAGTGTTTGTATGTACTGCAATCACTTTCTCCTTGGTGCAAGTGTTGAATATTGTGTAAAAAAATATTTAGGTACTTAGGTATGTATATTGTAATAAGTATATCAGATATCTAGTTTTCGTAACACAAGCTTAAAGCTTAGTCTAGTAATATTTAATGGTTGAAATATAGAGCATTTCGCTAAGTCTCATCTGTTAAAGCAAGACTGCTCTTGACATGATTAACCATTGTCAATTTTTATTAACCCATTGCTTAGTTTAAATAGCTTACCCACGGATATGGATCCCAAAGGGTTCTAGTAAGACGGAATCCCAATCCTTCCCCTTCATCTTCAGGAAGATTCAGCTGAAATTAAGTTAATCTTTAATATAAAACTGAATCGCAAAATGTGTTGGTAAGCGCATAGCTCAACAACGCCGGAACCAAAAGTGTTCGTAGATGTCCAAGGATGGTTTTTAGGGAGAGAATAAAATGGAATTGCCAGGAAAATACTTTAAATAAGCACCCATGCGAAGCCAGGGCGGACCGCTAGTTTTAAATATATATGTGTACCTACCAATATCATTGAAGTATCTGTTTGTAACGAAAAAGGATGTTTACACGGTAAGTATAACACAAACAACATAATTACAGTATTTATGTGTTGAGATTCTACGTGTACGTTTGACCAACGAACATTTTGTTTGGATTTAATTTATAAAACTGTTTTCAAACGTGTCTTATTCGGTGTCCAACATTTTCTGTTTCTACACAAATTAGGGTTTACCTTACCTACTTATCCTACAGTTTTTAAGTTCTGTTATTCGGATCGAGACAAAACGGTAAAATTTTTAAAGAATAAAAAAGTTTTTGGAGCTAAATGAAAATTTTAAGATTTTAAAAATGTCAGCACCTGTGTCTATTATAAACTACTTTACTTTTTATTAATAATTATTTTTATGTAGGTACCTAACCATTCTAATGATGGAGAGAAATGATTAGATTACAAAGTATAAGGAGCAAAACCAAATTTAGAAATATTGAAGTTGTGTACAAAGAACTTAACTAATAATACTACTAACTCTTTAACTTTTCATCATCATCATCATCACCCTATTAACGTTCCCACTGCTGGGACACAGGGACTTCTCTCTTGACGAGAGAGATTAGGCCTTAATTCACCACGCTGGCCAAGTGCGGGTTGGTGAATGTCACATGTCCTCCAACTCTCTTAAAGTTCTCAGAACATGCCGGTTTCCTCACGATGTTTGCCTTCACCGTTAAAGCACATGTTTAAAGCGCACATAAATTTCTCAAGAAGAAAACTCCAGTGGTGCGTGGCGGGGTTTGAACCCACAACCTTCGGAATGAAAGTCGAGTGTCCTCCCACTTAGCCAACACGGCTTTAACTTTTACCGCGGGGAAAACGTGGTTCCCGCGGGGTAATCTAAAAATACGAGCAAAAGGGTGACTTTAGAGCTAGTTTATAATATGTATAAATAGATAGATAATTACCACAATTAGTCTAATGCCGTTGGACTTCTGCTGATCGTGTTCACTGGTGGACGCTTCAGGTGTCAATGTCTCCATAATTATGCTGAAATTTGAATAATATTAAGACACACATATTAATATTATTAAGGAAAAAGATCTGTACCACAGATTACATATATGTAATCTGTGTCTTTACCGAGAAATAATGTACCTACTGCAGTGGCGTAGCGTGCCTTGTCGGGGCCCCGTATAAAAATTTTTTTGGAGGCCCTTATATGGAGGTAAAGATTTTCACAAAAGAAAAAAAATATTGTGAGAAGTAATATTTATTTATCACATAATTTACCCATTTTACAAATAAAAATCGAATTTTAAATATTCACTCTCCTTGCCTTTTTATCGGCAAACTGATTTATTAAATCATTTATGGCTGATGATGAGTTTAGTTTTTCTAAAGTTTCTGCCTCTATGGACAATAGTGAGATGTCTGACAGCCGTTCTTGTCCCATCGAAGTTCTTAAGTAATTTTTTATTAGTTTTAATTTTGTAAAACTTCTTTCTGCCGTTGCGGTTGTAACTGGAAGGGTCAAGAATAAAAAGCATGCTGTGATTACCTCGGGAAAACTGGATGCAAGACTATTGAATTTTACTAGCAATAATTCAATGAGTTCTTTAATAGATATTTTTTTTTTTAATTTCTGAATTTAAGCATGTTTTTAGAGCCTTTAATTGGTCACAAAGATTAAGTGAGATGTCTTTACTGTATTTAGCAGACAGTAAAATAAAATAAATTAGAAAGTTTTTATTCTTTTTCCTTACACACTTTGGGGGCCCCGTGGCCCGGGGGCCCCGTATAATTGATACGGCAAATACGGCGGTAGCTACGCCCCTGACCTACTGTCAACATCAAATTGATATAAAGCATCTATAGTCAAAATAATTTGAATTACAAAACCAAATTAATTGTTGTTCAAAATGTACAATAAAAAAAAAGGTGTGTGTGCAATTCACACACGGTAGAAGTGAAACTTCAGTAAATCGTCAAAAGAATGAGATGAATAAAAAACAATAAAGTGCAAAAAGATTTTGTTCGGGCGGTCACCCATCCAAGTACTGGCATTCCGGAAAGTTGATTAACCTTGTTAGCGTTTAAGATTGGCTTACCTGACGTATTTCCGTTGCATCCGGTCTGAAATCACAACGATTCTAAAGAAGTTTCACTTCAAAAATAAAAAATATCTAAATATATTATGTACTAGCGGCCCGCCCCGGTCTCGCTCGGGTTAAAAAAGTTCCCGGCAATTTTTCCTTATTTGCTCACCGTTTAGACCTACCCTGGACTACGACAAACATTTTAAAACCAAAATCAGCTCAATCGGCCCAGCCGTTCTCGAGTTTTAATCAGACTAACGAACAACAATTCATTTTTATTTATATAGAAGATGTCTATTTGTATATCAGATGTCTAGTACCCGTAACACAAGCTTAGAGCTTACCACGGGGCTACATGTTGTTGTGTTGTTTTGGATTGTCCGGAAATATTTATATTTATTTATGTAACACAAGATGATCTGTGCAAATATATTTCAATTATCTTAAAAATACGTCGGGGCGCTATCCCAGAGATGCAGGTTCGAATCCTGTGCGCGAAGGTTACGGATGATCTGTGCAAATATTATTTCAATTATCTTGAAAATACGCTTCACGTTTTTTAAAACTTTGTATGTGGAACAACATAGCTGTTTATTCTTAATGATTTTGGATAAGTGATAACCCTAATTTATTAGGATAAACTCTTTTAAATTGTATGCAGAAAAAGTTTAAGATACACCTGTATGCGAAGGTTACGGATGTGTCTTAATCTTTTTCTGCATAAAACCCCAGATTACATAATGTAAAAGGTAATCTGGGATAAAACTTAAAACATAGCTGTCTCATGGGGTGGTAGCCAGAACATAAGTCCCGTCGTTTTAAACTTTACGTAGAATTTACTATCCAGTGGCTATTTTTTTTTTGCTATCCTTTATATCCCACTTCTAAGCAAAGACCTCCCAATTCACTCCAGCAGTCCCTATCAAAAGCCTTTTTGTTTTAAATAAGGTTTTAGCAACAAAATTAATAAATATAAATTGCCTGAAATATTTATTTAAATGTAAATAGGTACTTACCATTTATTTTATATATTCTTTCAATTTCACTTCCTAAGTATATGCCTGTTACACACGCGACCTCTGTCGTTGATCAAAACATTATGGCTAGTGATGTGACGCGAATGAAAGTGAAATCGGATCGACAGAATAATGTTTTAGAAATGTGAAGAACCAAATACTTTTTTTTTTAAATTTATTTTTCGTTTACAAAAATAAAACATTTTTATTTAACACATAAATAGCACAAAATACCACTAAGGTTTAAACCGAAAAAATTTGAAAAACTGAGACGCAGGTTCTCACTAACCTATTTAGTTACACAGATTATTTTGAAATTAGGGAACTATCTAAACTAACATTAATTGTACATTATTTCTTTCTATATTTGTACCTGAATAGTCAGATCAAGTATTACTGATGAAGAATTGTTTCAATTTATATATAAGTTTTGCCGCGATATTTTTTTTCGGAATTCAGAGTGCATGTTGTTACTGAAACTGTATATTTACTGATTTATTTATTACTAGTAATGCCCCACGGTTTAATGGATTTTATTGTGGCATCAAACATTTTTCTGTGGTAACACTCACTTTTTAAGCCTTATATAATATGTGTACCAAATTTCATTAAATCGGTTGAGTAGCTCCAGATACTACCCCGTACAACGTCACACACAATCTCACAAACTCTTTATAATATTAGAATAAATATGAAAAAAATATATTCACGTAATTAATACACGTAGTCAATTGTAAAGGTCAAAAACATTTATTTACTTAGAAGCACAGGGCATTTACAGGTCAACCAGTAAATGTTACCTAATGACTAATGACTACCCGGGGCTTCACTCGATAATACAAAGTTCAGGAAAATTTTCGACCTATCACGTAATTGGCACGTCAGGGCGCTATCCCGGAAATGCAGGTTCGAATCCTGTGCGCGAAGGTTACGGATGGGTCTTAGTATTTTATGCATTAAATTTAAAAATGACTTATGAGCGGAACTTTTTTTTTTATTGTTGATAAGCCTTCATTTGACCACTATCTCACCTGATGTAAACTGAAGATGTGGTCTAAGATGGAGCCATAAAGGCCTAGAAGATGGCTTCTCCGGACCACATTACGAAACACGAAAAAATCGCTTCACGCACTGGCCCAGCCCGGAGGGTGGTGACAAGCCGCGACAACTAATCGACAAAGCACATCACTGGCCCAAACCCGTTCACCTCCGCCGTTCAGGGCCACACACGAGATACGAGCTCGTTACACAATCGAACCTTTCGATTCTAAGCATCGATTGCTCTACGTTCTACTTAGTTTCAAAAGTTCATGGATTTGCGATGGAATATGTGTTGTATGCTAAGTTTTGAATTATACATCATCAATCACCCTATTAATGTTCCCACTGCTGGGACACAGGGACTTCTCTCTAGGCGAGAGAAATCGATTGAGCGTATTGAAATAAGGCCTTATCTTTTGAATTATAGTGATTTGATTAATAATTAAGTACCTAAGTAAAAAACCATGATTTCATGATATTTGCGTTTTAGATTTTGCAAACGCCATGATCACGGCATAAACTGGTATTAGCGAGTAGGCGCAGACAATTATTGACCAATGGAAGCGGTCTACTCACTTTCTGTGTCTTTTATTGAGAGTTTGACAATACAATATTATTCTAGTGATTTTTAGCCCCCGACCAAAAAAGAGGGGTGTTATAAGTTTGACGTGCCTGTCTGTTGCATCATAGCTCCCGATCGGATGGAGCGATTTCAATTTAGTTTTTTTTTTGTATGAAAGGTGAGTTTGGCCCGGGTGTTCTTAGACATGTTTCATGAAAATCGGTTGAGCCGTTCAAAGGTTATGGGGGTGAGAGTGGGGAAAGGAAACCGAAAATCTGCAAATATACTCGGGGCATAAAATAATATTACTACGCTCGGGGTATCAAATGAAAGAGCATCGCGTGCCCTAACTACTAAATATTATGGTGTTTTACTTAAAAGGAAATTAATGCATTGGAATCGGTCGGTTGCCATACTCCTCCGAAACGGCTTGACCGATTCTCATGAAATTTTGTGAGTATATTGGGTAGGTCTGAGAATCGGCCAACATCTATTTTTCAATTTGCAAAACAACGTTTGCTGGGGTCAGCTAGTCTATATAAATAAAAATGAATTGTTGTTCGTTAGTCTGATTAAAACTCGAGAACGGCTGATCGGATTTATCTTATCATAGTCTTGAAATGTTTGTGGAGGTCTAGGGAAGGTTTAAAAGGCGAGAAAAAATCGAATAATTGCCTGGATTTTTTTTTTAATAAAAACCCGTGCGAAGCCGAGGCGGGCCACTAGTTTAGAATAAAATTATTTGAATACATATCAGTAGTAATTATATTGATTGTAATTACCGATTAATATATAAAAATATTATTTTCTTTTGATAACATCATCATCATCATCTCAGCCGTAAGACGTCCACTGCTGGACATAGGCCTCCCTCAAAGATCTCCAGTGGTTTCGGCTGGCAGCGGCCTGCATCCACCATGAGCCCGCAGCCTTCACCAGATCGTCCGTCCATCTAGTTGGTGGACGTCCTACGCTGCGCTTGCCGATCCGTAGTCTCCATTCGAGAACTTTTCGGCCCCAAAGATCATCAGTTCTGCGTGCTATATGGCCTGCCCACTGCCACTTCAAAGAACTAATCCGTTTGGCTATGTCGGTGACCCGCGTTCTTCTACGAATCTCATCATTTCTAATTCGATCCCGTAGAGAAACCCCGAGCATAGCCCTCTCCATTGATCTATATTGATATGTTTATACTTTTTAAGTATAAGCATTAAAAAGTAGTTATTTATATGTATATTTTTTAATTAATAAAAAAAAACAATAAATTTTAAGCTACCTTATATTTTTTCCGCCTTCTTTTTAAAAAAAGCCGTGGTGGCTAAGTGGCAGGACACTCGACTTTAATTCCAAAGGTCGTGGGTTCAAACCCCGCCACGCACCTCTGGATTTTTAATGTAGGTATGTGCGCTTTAAAACACGTCCTTTAACGGTGAGGAAACCAGCATGTTCTGAGAACTTTAAGGAGTTTTTAATCTCTCTCGCCAAGAGAGAAATCCCTGTGTCCCAGCAGTGGGAACGTTGATTGAGTGATGATGAAAATATATTTTCTAACAAATAATTAATTAATTCTTGTGTTGAAAATATGTTTTAACTCATCATTTTCAATAGTTTTAAGGTATACCTATTTAATTTGTTATTAGTTTATGATTGTTGTTATTGTTTTTGTAAATGTTTTAATTGTAAATTTTTGTGTAGTAATAAATATTTTTCTTTCTTTCTTTCTTTCTTAACGCCAAGAATGACGACGACCTCTGTGGCTCGGTGGGCGAAGGTCCGCCTGAGGTGCAGGAGGTTGCGGATTCGATTCACCGCCGGGGGACCAGATTTTGTACGATCTACGATTTCTGGTTTCGAGTCTGGGTGTTTTTATGTATCATACATAAATCATAAGTATGTGTTTACAAAAAAAAAATATCTAAGTAGTATATCAGTCAACTAGCACCCATAGTACAAGCTCTGCTTAGTTTGGGGTTAGGTGATGCTGTAGTCACACAGTCCGCAATTATTTATTTATTATTATTACATATCTATATAAATAAAAATGAAATGTTGTTCGTTAGTCTGATTAAAACTCCAGAATGGCTGGACTTCTCTCTTGTCAAGAGAGAAGTCCCTGTGTCCCAGCAGTGGGAACGTTAATAGGGTGATGATGATGAAATAACGATTTTATATCAGAGCCCCCCGAAAAATGTGTATGGACTTGAAGTTGGTTGTTTTTTGTTGAAAATAAACATTTTGTAAAAATATAAATGGCTTCCATGTGTGTTTGTAGTAGGTACAGTACAAGATTTGCCCCTTGCGCTATCTTACCTATGAATCCTATCATATCCTATTGCTATGAATATTTGATTTCTATAGCAAGTATGAAATGGTATGTGCACTTTTCGTAGTTGTTAACAATCTTCTTCTTCTTATAGTGCCTCTCCATTAGGTACTGTAGGTCAGCGGTCATCTTTCTAAGCTTTTCCTTAACTGGGCTAGCCTAAATAGGCCTTCTGCCTTCATTATGCCGTCCATTGCTCGATGCCACACAGCCAGGAAGTTTTCCTTCTACCAACAGCCCTCCTGCCTGATATCTTCCCCATCATAATTGTTTGCAGCAGTTGATAACGGTCATGTCGTAAAATATGACCGAGATATGCAACTTATCTCTGTTTGACGTTAGGTTAGAATGTACTCCTAATCGATTTATTTATTAAATCACGACATCAAATTCAAAATTCAAATTTCTTTTTTTGCACGAACATAAGTAAAAAAAAGGAAGGTCTTAAAATAGTTACAGATGCATTATGTTCTACCACATTCATTTGGCATGCAAAATCTTAACAATAATTTGTATATTAAAAACTAGCAGCCCGCCCCAGCGTCGCATGGGTAAAAACAAAATCCCGGTAATTTTTAAAGTTTTTTGTTGAAATTAAGTTATGTCAAAGACAATTTTATTAACAATGAAGTACTCTTAACCAACAACATATTTATTTGAATAAAGATTAATGTTATTATGTTGATACAACTTAAACATATTATTTCGACCAAATTAGGTACCATAAAAACGGTTTTTGTGAGTTAATCTTAAAAGATAGACATATATTACAGCGGACTGTTTTTTAGATCATTAAAAGAGCTATTATTCTTTAATACATATTTTTTGTGTATCTTGAACCGTTTTCACGCAACGGAAGGCTTCAAAGATGAAATAATTTCTCCCGTTTTTACACATTTACCACTATATCTTTGCTCCTGTTGGTCGTAGCGTGATGTTATATAGCCTATAGCCTTCCTCGATAACTGGACTATCCAACACAAAAAGAATTATTCAATTCGAACCAGTAGTTTCGGAGATTAGCGCGTTCAAACAAACAAACAAACAAACAAACAAACAATCAAACAAACAAACTCTTCAGCTTTATAATATTAGTATAGATTAGAAATGTCCTTTGGTTACAAAATATACAAAACATGTAAATCCAACAAGCTTATCACAAAACATGGTAAATACATCGTATTTGCTATTAAATTTGCGTGTAATAAATAGGTGAGACTCCTGTTGCTATGAATATTTGATTTACAAAGCAAGTATTAAATGGTACACTTTTCGTACCACCTAAGTGTTAGGTGGTACAAAGTGTACATACACCATGGTCATTAAATGATTTATTTATTTATTTATTCATCGCGAAAAACTGAACCAGCAGCGTCGCGAAGTAGCTTCAGAGCCTCGTGATTTTGGGCAAGATGGCGGCTACTACGTAATAGAAGCTTTACCTAAGCCATAGAACAATAAATTACTATGCCTCGGGTTACGTAGTAATTTATTATTTTATGCCTCGGGCAAGGCTAGCCCTGAGTGGCCGAGCACGTATAGACGTTTGCCTCGCGAGGCTGCTAGTAAAACGTAGTGATATAATACTTATCAAACGCGACCCAAGTACCACATATAAAATACCTCACAAAAATGGTTCTTACGGAAGACCAGCGTGGGTTGTACTGCATACTTCCCGCTTATGCTGAGTAAGGTCCATTTTGCAGTGCTGAAGACAAATTATTTGTTTAACTATGATTTTAAGTTGTATAATTTTTATGTTAGTTTAATTTGGGTTTAGATGTAAATAAATGATTTCTATTCTATTCTACAGAGGCTTAAAATATACCTTACAGACGAACTTAAAAATGTGTTATATATTATTATTATTATTTATTATATTATTATTATACGACTCCTGCAGGCCAACATGTCCTTGAAAGTTAAAAAAAAAGTTTATTAATAACACATAAAACATTACAGTTTACACTAAGTCGTTCTATGGTACATAATGTTGGAGAATAAAGATATGTTATGTAAAACACAAAAAATCTATATAAATAAAAATGAATTGTTGTTCGTTAGTCTGATTAAAACTCGAGAACGGCTGAACGGATTTATCTTATCATAGTCTTGAAATGTTCGTGGGGGTCTAGGGAAGGTTTAAAAGGCCAGAAAAAAACGAATAATTGCCGGGAAAAAAAAATTGAATAAAAACCCGTGCGAAGCCGGGGCGGGCCACTAGTAAAATATAAAAATAACAAAAACACAAATCAAATTACTAAATACTATTTATACAAAAATACTTTATTTATAAACAATAAATAGAAACGACAGGTATATGATAAAAAAAACACACACACCCAAGTTACTTAATTAACAAATTAGACTTTAACAGAAACTTTAATGACGATTCGCTGGAACTCTCAGCTCAGAAATTTTTCGAATTTGATCTTAAAGTACAGGTAAAATGATCAAGTTAGTTTATTCTGAAATTCAGTCCATGATAAAAATGTCTTCACTGACAGCTTGCCGGTCACACTGCTGCTTTTCGTTTTAGAAATTAGCTTTTACTGAAAAAATAATACACGTGCTATCTTACTTTCGTGATTTTTCGTAATGTGGTCCAGAGAAGCCATCTTTTATTTTTTTTGGTTGAATTATGTAAAATTATACTAAAATATTAACGAGAAAGTTTGTGAAGATGAAAGTAAGTTTTATTGATGAATCTCAAAATCCATTCAGTGGTTTTTGCGTTAAAGAGCAACTGGAAAACACCAGATTTCGCGGGAAAATTATTTATTGCAAACAAAGCTCGATTTGGATCATATTTGACACGGCTGTTGTCACAGTAAATAAAAAAAAAGGTGTGTGTTCGATTCACACACGATAGAAGTGAAACTTCAGTAAATCGACAAAAGAATAATAAGAATTAAAAAAAAACAAAGAAAAATACTATGCAAAAAGATTTTGTTCGGGCGGTCACCCATCCAAGTACTGGCGTCGCGCAAAGTTGCTTAACCTTGTTAGCGTTTAAGATTGGCTTACCCGACAGGTAAGCCAATCTTATTTCCATTTCCGTTGCATCCGGTTTCAAATCACAACGATTCTAAAGAAGTTTCACTTCAAAAAGGTGTGTGTGCGATTCACACACGATAGAAGTGAAACTTCAGTAAATCGACAAAAGAATAATAAGAATTTAAAAAAAAAACAAAGAAAAATACTATGCAAAAAGATTTTGTTCGGGCGGTCACCCATCCAAGTACTGGCGTCGCGCAAAGTTGCTTAACCTTGTTAGCGTTTAAGATTGGCTTACCCGACCAATCTTATTTCCATTTCCGTTGCATCCGGTTTCAAATCACAACGATTCTAAAGAAGTTTCACTTCAAAAAGTTACTGGTAACCGAGGGAGAATCTAATATTACGCGGGCAACGCCGCGGGCGGAATGCTAGTTCGGTTATAGAACATTCAAAATATTTCAAATCTATCGCCCTCAATTCAATTCCTTTTAATTGGATTCTGCGCTTGAAGCTTTAGTTTGCCAGTGTCAAGACATAAACATAAACATAAACATAAATTATTTATTGTTCGTAAAATCTGGTGATACATGTCAGATGTTAAGACTACTTAAAGCTACACAGATTCTGCTACATTGAGCATACAAACATTACATTTCTTGTCACTTATTATCTATAATATCAAATTATTCAGAATATACAATTAAAATGATGTTAAATATATCTAAAAGTGAATGCAAATGTCATGAAATTAAATTACTATAATAAGTTAGAAAATTATGAATAAAATTGCATTAAAAAATCAAGCCAAATTATAATAAATCAAATTAAATCAATTTAAATAAAATCAAATTAAATCTAGTAAATTAAATCTAAAATCTAAAATTATACAATTCAAGTATATTCATATTTACTTATTTCCTTATCGTTGAGAAAGTCATTTACTGAATAGTATGCCTTTTTAATCAAAATCTCACTTAGTTAGTCTCTGAATTGAGTCTCTGAAAGATAATTATGAACAATATGAGTAAAAGATGTTACTCAGTTCAGTTCAGTTTCTTGTAATTGGACTTTGCGCTTGAAGTGACAATTTGCCAGTGTAGAGTTAAATAAAATTATACAGTGAAAAAAATGTTGTTCAGTTCAGTTTCTTGTAATTGGACTTTGCGCTTGAAGCGACAATTTGCCAGTGTCGAGTTAAATAAAATTATGAAGTGAAATACTAGATGTTACTCAGTTCAACGCCATTTTGCGCCCATTCATAAGTTCAAAAGAAGAAGAAGTTCTTTTATTTGATGGCGCTGGCGTCGTCGCGTCCGTGACTGGCTATATGGAAGCCATGAAGCCAATGTCCGTATGTTTTGTTGATTCGTTAAGATTTTCAACCCTAAAACAATGGGAGTCAATACACAAGTTCTTCAATCAAACTTTGACTCACAGCTATAATATTTTTGTCAGCCAATGGACCTGTCACTGTCACTACAAAAAATGTTATGTGTGTTATGCTACCGTCAAGTCAATGTAAATAAATAAACATTGCAGTTTTTCTGAAATTTCTCAAATCGTTATAGATTTTCGAGAAAGTTCGACATTTCTTCTTAAATGTGTGAGGAAACGAAGGAGCAGTGTCTGTTGCCACATCATGAACAAAAACCCCTTTGTGAAACGCGTCTCCCTTACCGCCAAGGTAGAAAACTTACTGCTGTTAAGGTAAGCATTTTATTAACCTTATATTTTTTAACAATTTTAACTATAGAATAGATACCTAATCAAATTATTATGGTTCTAATATAAAAAAGGTGTTACCCGTTTTCAAGACGGTATTGAATTTTATCATGGATAAAATTCATTACCCTCTCTTGCTTAAAAATTAAGCTTGAATCATAAAATAACATAAAAAAATAACCTTATACCCTATACCCTTTGATTTTTGTTAATTCCAGGTGTACACAATAAACACAGAATCAAACCATCTCCTCATATTCGGAGTACCAGCGCTGAACCTTCGCCAGGAAGCTAAAGCCTTACTCCTCAAGTTCGGAAACCTCAAAGCCTTCCACTTATCAAAAAACCACACCGGAGAAGCCTTCACGGAGACTTACCATGCCCAATTTGACCGAATACAGTCAGCGCGCATTGCAAAACGTATGTTAGACACAAAGAACTTCTACGGGGGTGTATTACACATATGTTATGCACCAGAACTCGAAAGCATACAGGAAACAAGACAAAAGCTAACCCAACGTAAACATGATGTTACTGTCCGATTAAGAAACCTTAAGAAGGAAGCAATTAATAACTTAGAAACAGATAAAGAAATACAAAATCAAGAATATATAAATTTATTACCCCAAAATAATGAGTTCAATAAAACACCTGAGGTGTATGGTCCGATTCAAAATGAGCTTCCGGAAACAGAAATATTACATTCTGAAGAAATCAGTAGAACAGGTAATCCTAAAAAAGATAAGAAGCTCAATATGGGTGAGAAAAACGTGATATATTTTAATAAAAAAAGAAAAAGGACATCAGACTCCTTTGAAAAGAAATTTAAGCAGTCTGATGTAGCTGTTGTGGATTTCACTTCGACTGAAAAGGGGACCTTAACTAAAATTAATGAAGCGTTGAATTACAATAAGTTTGGAAATGAGGTTGTTAGAATAGTAGAAGCTAAGCCTATGAATCAAATTAAGTTTAATAAAAAGAGTTGATAAAGTATCGAGTTTTTTTTTATTTAATTATCTTTCTTATTTCCATGGTACGTTATTATGGCTCTTTCGGCGCAAGGGAAAACGAGTTCGATTCCTGCTGAGGGACAAGGAGGACAAGTAAAAATAAAAAATAAATCAATATTTCCGGACAACCATACAACAACATCTAGCCCCGAGGCTCTAAGCTTATTCACGAGTTTTTAATAAAGGGTTTATTCTAAATGCTTTCTCGTTTGAAAATATAGTTGTGTCTAGAGATAAATAAATATATAGTTAGCCTCTAAATTAAAAAAAACATGGGTACATCTTGAATAATTTTATTATAAATCCTTACCTTACCTATGTATAGCTTATATACACACATACAAAGATACATAATATTAAAATTACACATCTATTGATACTTTAAGCTCATTAAAGTTTTTTGGGTAAAAAAGAGACACATCCCATGATTAGAGTAACAATAATAGACCATTTATTTCAGGCATCTAAGGCCCATATAAACATATACCTTACAGACTAACATACATAACATACAAATATAAATCTTATATACTAAAGTGTCCATATCGTGGATCATCTGTTACGGCGCCCGCGGTGTCGCCTCGCAGAGTAGGTAATGTGTAGGGAAATATATAACCAATTACGTAATGTTAAAGGCACCAGATGGCGCTACTAACACAGACATTTAACTTGTATTGTATTGTTTATCTGGTGTGTAATAAAGTATTTTCTATTCTATTCTATTTTCTTTAAGGTTTATGGCATTCCTGACTTCTATGATAACAATCATAGATAAAATAGAAATAGAATCGAAATCTCTATTATTAAAATTTTCAAATATGTGGTTTTATTTCTATGTACTAGCTGACCCCAGCAAACGTTGTTTTGCAAAATGAAAAATTGATAGCAGCCTATTCTCAGACCTACTAATACGCATAATATAAAGTTTGGTAAAGATCAGTAAAGCCGTTTTGGAGGAGTACGGTAACTAACATTGTGACATGGAAATTTATATATAAGATCTTTAAGGTTACTATAATATCATAAATGCAAAATAATAATATTAACTACCAGTGAGACTCGCGGTGCTACCAGCCTTATAATGGATTTTCCCGCAGAATGTCATTTTCCCGTGATAAAAAGTAGCCAACATCCTCAGGCTCATGAGCACCTGTGTACCCAGTTTTATCTAAAACGGTTCAGTAGTTTTTGCTTGAAAGTCGGACGACAATACTTTCACATTTATAATATTAGTATAGATTTATGGGAACTTTGAATTTGATTCACAGTAATATTATATAATATATACATGGAGAATATTAACTCTCATAATCTTCCGTTTTCATATCATTCAGTCCTAATTCATCATTTTGCTCAAACGTTCGCTCGTATCGAGTGATTTTTAGACCTGAAACAAAACAAGCAAAATAATTACATATCACATGAAATAAATATAGTACCCAATATTTATTCAAAGTCAAAGTCAAAACGTTTATTTCCTTAGAAGCACGTAGCCTACATGGACATTAATATACTAGCTGCGCCCTGCGGTGTTTCTCGCGTGTTAATGGATATTCCCGCAATTAAAAGTAAGTTTTTGAGAATGTAAGAGTGTTTGTTGCACTTTCAGGTAAAAAATACTGAATGGATTTATATGAAACTCGACATAAATATAGCTTACACATCAGTACAGTAGCATATGTGCTATCTATATAAATAAAAATGAATTGTTGTACGTTAGTCCGATCAAAACTCGAGAACGGCTGGGCCGATTGAGCTGATTTTGGTTTTATAATGTTTGTCGTAGTCCAGGGTAGGTCTAAACGGTGAGCAAATAAGGAAAAATTGCCGGGAACTTTTTATACCCGTGCGACGCCGGGGCGGGCCGCTAGTAGGCAATATAAAATACCGCTTTTCGCGGTAAAATACAATTCTGGCGAGCGAAGTCCGATGTGAGCCATATTTGGACACAAAATGCGCGCAATGCCACATAAATTTTATCATAAAATATGTTTTTAAATTAGCTTTTAGTTGACCTGTCCATGTATGCATAAGCGTCTAAGGAAATAAACGTTTTGACTTAGACTTTGTTTTTACTATTTATATTTTAAGTATTGTTTCAGTGGTACAGATGATAAAATGATGAAATGAAATGAAATACATTTATTTTGGCACATTAACATACAACAGCACAGAAGACAGCATAAACAAACAGACACAAGAAAATTAACATAAAAACCACAAACAGATAACTAGCTGCCAGGCTGTGCTGCCATGTACCAAAAATGATACTTTATTTTGACTTAATTTTTTTTATATGATATATTTTTATTTCTTACTAGTGGCCCGCCCCGGCTTCGCACGGGTTTTTATTAAATAAAACCCGGCAATTATTCGATTTTTTCTCGCCTTTTAAACCTTCCCTGGACCTCCACGACCATTTCAAGACTATGATAAGATAAATCCGTTCAGCCGTTCTCGAGTTTTAATCAGACTTACGAACAACAATTCATTTTATATATTTCATAGATTTATTTATAGTTTGTGCACAAAAAACAATGTACAGAGGAGGACTTAATGCTAGAAGCATTCTCTACCAGTCATCCTGGGCGTGCAAGAAAACAAATCATTTATATAGATTCACTTATTTTATATTTTATTTCACACTAGCAACACGTACCCTCGTCCGGCACAGAGTCATCATCGGCTAGGCTCTGCACATAAGAGTTCCCGGCCGGGTCGTCCAGCACCATCGTCACCGCCATGCGGCTGTCTAGTACCTCATCCAACTTCGATAGGACGCTGGAACAGATAAATAAATAAATAGAATAAATATTTCAGGACAATTCACACAACAACATCTAGCCCCGTGGTAAGATCTAAGCTTGTGTTACAGTACTAGACATCTGAGTGCTGAGTCTAAGTTCCACAAACGTTTCCGAATGACTTTACTATCTCGTTAATCGAGCTAACGAAATTCGAATCGAAAAGCAATGGCATGCAAGTTGGAGTTCCTATCGACAAAAACTATACGAAAGCGTTCACTCACCGTGAGCATAGTTAAATATTTTTGTTAGGGTGGTAGCATGACGTCATCAAATCATTAACCGGCCAAATTCAGAATGATATTTTTACTAGTATTTTGTCAAGAAGCAGCTGTCTATCAAAAATGTTATGATTATTCTGTGTTTTGTTTACGTTTGAAATGAAAACTTTCGTTCGAGTAGGAAGAAGTGGCCGGCCGATAAATTAATAATAAATTGAAACTATGAGTTAAACAGTCTAAAAATGAAGACAAGTTCATGGAGCAGTGAGTGTTTGATAATTTATTTGATGTTTAGATCTATTTATGTGAAGTTGTTTCATCGACGAAGAAAAAACTAAGTTTATTGTTGTTTCTAGGCATGGAGACCTCAGACATTGGGATGAACCTGGGCCATCAACATCATATGTTGCCCCAGTCCTAAGCCCCAGTCAAAGAATTACTTTAACAACCCCAGTTCACAATATTGTCACAATATTGGATTTGTTTTTGAGATTTATTTCACAACATTGGAAGCACTGGAAGGTAAGACTTAACTTTTTTAAGGATAACATAATTATAATGTTAATAAGATTATAATAACATTAATGTATTTTTACAGATGCCCATGCACTCTCCTATAAGGCTCTGTGAGAGCAATCTGATTCAGCCTGAGCCTGCTTGCTTTGGGCAAACACCACCTTGCCATGCAAGAATTCCTTGAAGAATTTTGAGGCTAGCACAAAATTTTCTACAAGCTGAAGAGTTTTGGAGAAAGTTTATAATAGAGTAACATAAGCTTGAGGAGAGAGCAAAATATGATTAGGGAGATGGAAGCGCAGAGCCAGAGATATGCAAGCAATAGGAATAAGAGTTTAAGATAAGTTAGTTAATAGACTCTGTAATGATTAGTTTATATTTTTGTAAATATAAGTATATAAGTTTATAAATTTAACTTGTCAATTCTGACTGTCTAATTAGGTAAAAAAATAAAGTTCATCTTATATAATTTTGTTTATTTATTCATTGTCACAATACAATATCCTTAACCTTATAATCCTAAGCACACTTCTATAAATAGCAATAGTACATTAACACAATATATAACTGAGAACTACATACATATATATATCACACACTATTTATCAGTCTTCTTACTAAAATTGGTCCGCTGGTAGCTCCAGCTCCTTCCACATAGTCATTGTAACCCGGTTCACTATTTAAGTTTCCTGGAACTAGATATGATTAATTGTAACATAAATAGGTATTTTGTTATAATATCATATGAAATATTTTACCTTAACTAGACCCACCTAAATCTTACTCGGACACCGAGTAAGATTTAGATCAATGCCAAGATTGATAACTATGTTATGCAATACTGAGTATGCTATAATAATAGAAGCATATTTGAGTGGCTTGAAGTGGATGGAGTTAACTCCATCCTTGTCTAAGCACTACCATCTGTTTTTCAGCATTTGAAAATGTATTTTCTATTATTACTCTAGCCCTCATTTGCTTGTTATTATAATTGGCCTCTGGTGTACCAGTATTTGCATCTAAAATTGGAGTCATTAGCCTGGGCGCTGAGGGTATCCAGAGTCTCCTAAAAATAAATAATTATGTAAAAGATAGAATAGTGAAAGGGATCAAAACATAATGCATTTTAATAAATCAAGTACCTAAAGATACTTTACCTATATAGAAGCCAGACCATTTCTCTATTTTGGTGCAGAGATTGAATTTATGTATTCAAGTCACTGTTTTCCCATACAAAGAATCATGCTTTGCACCTCCAAACTTAGGGTTAACATTTAAAATGTAGTATTGATCATCACATAGGTAGGTAACTGAAAAAAATATCATTGCATTGTTTTGCTACTCAAATTGGCTTTTGTATGAACCAGAAGCAAAAAAGAAGAGAGCCGTGAACACCTGCGAAGAACAAATTAATTAGGTGTCGAAACTATAGCTAGGTACTTTTTAATATTTTAATTAATAAATAACAAAAAGTACATAATATAAGTTCCAACAAAACGAGTTGAGAGGACCTTATATTCGTCAATTGTTTTAATTCTCTGCACAAAAACTTAAAAGCTGTCTTTGTAAGACGATATCCAAGCGAAAAAGAAACGTCCGGCCATAATTTATTTGTAAATATTAATGATTTTACTGAATAACTTTGCACTCTCACCTCTACTCACTGAGAAATTCTAAGTGAATGCTAGACGAATACTTTTTCGAGCGCGTTTACTATTCGAATGTCAAAAATGGTAACACGAACTCGGGAAAATTTTCAAACAACCAATCAAATGCGTTAACGTTCTCACTTTCGAACGTGAGCGTAAACGAGTCGACGATCGACGGTCGATAGTGAATCTCAAACTAGCAAATTATGTTTCTCAAGTTTGCCACAAGAGGCGCTGCTTCGATCCCATACAAATTATAGTTAACGTTCTCACGATCGAGAAAGTTAACTACAATTTGTAAACTCAGACTCAGCACTCTGATATACTTAATGCAATAGGCATATTATAGGGAAGGGTGAAAGTGTTTGTATGTTCTGCAAGCACTTTCTCCTTGGTCTGGGTGTTTAATATTACTAATATATATATAAATCTCGTGTCACAATGTTTGTCCTCAATGGACTCTTAAACCACTTAACCGATTATAATAAAATTCGCACACCATGTGCAGTTCGATCCAACTTGAGAGATAGGATGGTTTTTACGGCGAGAAAAATTCGAATAATTTCCGGGAAAATTTTATAACCGTGCGACGCCGGGGCGGGCCGCTAGTTTATAATAAAAAATATCTATATATGTATGACTATTATATTAAGTGTATCAGATATCTAGTACCCGTAACACAAGCTTAGAGCTTACCACGGGGCTAGATGTTGTTGTGTGAATTGTCTGGAAATATTCATTTTTATTTATACATACATAATATAGATATTTTTTACTATACATAATGAAACACCCAGACCAAGGAGAAAGTGCTTGCAGAACATACAAACACTTGCCCCCTCGGCGGGAATCGAACCCGCTACCTCTTGCGCCGCAAGCGGAATATCGCCCACCGCGCCACTGAGTTGAGTTGATTATAAGTTTATACCGTGTAAATTAAAATAAACAGGATTTTGAAAGTTTTTCAAAACCTCAAAAGTTATCTTAAGACAATGTACTCAAAATATGTGTCCATCTCTAGATTGAACAGGATGATATCAATAAAATCTAACGTTCAACTCCTGACTGATGCAGCAGTGTTCAAGCTGGACAACTATTCAACCCTTCCAGCCACTATTTCGTTCAACCCAGCAAGATCCTCTGCAGATATTCAACCCACCTAACCTCTTTTTTTTTATGCTCGATAAGTCTTCATTTGACCACAATCTCACAACAACATGTAAAGTGACGATGAGGTCTTAGATGGGACATGAAGACCTAGAAGGTAGATGGCTTCTCCGGGCCACATTACGAAACACGAAAAAATCGCTTAACGCACTGGCCCAGCCCGGAGGGTGGTGACAAGCCACGGCCGAAGCCTCCCACCAGAGACTGTTCCTAGCACCACCCGGAGGTCACGTGTGAGGATTCAGAGGGTTACCACTTACGGACGTGAACAGACACAACCTCCAAATACTCAACTAATCTAACCCTCTAGCCCTCCTCTCCCCAGCCCCCACCCCCTCACCTGTGTAGCCCCCCTTCAGAGGGTTACCACTTACGGACGTGAACAGACACAACCTCCAAAGACTCAACTAATCTAACCCTCTAGCCCTCCTCTCCCCAGCCCCCACCCCCTCACCTGTGTAGCCCCCCTTCAGAGGGTTACCACTTACGGACGTGAACAGACACAACCTCCAAATACTCAACTAATCTAACCCTCCTCTCCCCAGCCCCCACCCCCCTCGCCTGTGCAGCCCCCCTTCAGAGGGCTGCCACTTACGGACGTGAACAGACACAACCTCCAAATACTCAACTAATCTAACCCTCCTCTCCCCAGCCCCCCCCCCCCTCGCCTGTGCAGCCCCCCTTCAGAGGGCTGCCACTTACGGACGTGAACAGACACAACCTCCAAAGACTCAACTAATCTAACCCTCTAGCCCTCCTCTCCCCAGCCCCCACCCCCTCACCTGTGTAGCCCCCCTTCAGAGGGTTACCACTTACGGACGTGAACAGACACAACCTCCAAATACTCAACTAATCTAACCCTCCTCTCCCCAGCCCCCACCCCCCTCGCCTGTGCAGCCCCCCTTCAGAGGGCTGCCACTTACGGACGTGAACAGACACAACCTCCAAATACTCAACTAATCTAACCCTCCTCTCCCCAGCCCCCACCCCCCTCGCCTGTGCAGCCCCCCTTCAGAGGGCTGCCACTTACGGACGTGAACAGACACAACCTCCAAATACTCAACTAATCTAACCCTCCTCTCCCCAGCCCCCACCCCCCTCGCCTGTGCAGCCCCCCTTCAGAGGGCTGCCACTTACGGACGTGAACAGACACAACCTCCAAATACTCAACTAATCTAACCCTCTAGACTCTAGCCCCAGCCCCCCTCACCTGTGCAGCCCCCCGCCCGGGCAGGCGGGCGCGTCCCCCGCCACGCCCGGGCTGTCGGCCAGCTGGTCGCGCGTGGCGCGCAGCAGCCCTTCGGCGGTGGAGAAGCGCCCGCCGAGCGCGCGCCCGCCCACCTCCAGCTCCAGCTCCGGTATCTCCAAGCTGCACGTTTCAGACTATAACCAAGAAATAGAATAGAATAGAATAGAATATACTTTATTACACACCAAACGAACAATACAATATGAAATAAAAACTAAACCTAGAATGCGTAATGTGGTACGCTCCTCTGAAAATTTAGAATGGACCTGCAAGAAATGTTCACAGAATTCCATTAGAAAGGGCTCGTTCGTGGTTCCCGATGATGATGCAGAAAGCGATGATGATTCAACGGCAGTCCGCTGTTTAAATCTCCCATTGGACTCTAAGAAGTTTCTTTCAGAAATTATGTTAGAGATGGACAAGCTGTTAAAAAGAGAGATGAAGGAAATAAACAAGGCTATAGAATTCTGCTGTGGAAAGGTAGATGAGTGCCTAGAGTTTATGGAAGCTTTTAGAGAAAAAATTAAGGATTTGGAAAAAAAGAATGTAGACTTACATAACCAAAATAAGTATCTGGAGCTTAAAGTGCAGGCTTTGGAGCAACGATTTAATGAAGATGAGCAAAAAAAGTTAAGTAAAGTGATTGAAATCCAAGGAATACCATCAACCGACAATGAAAATATCACTGAAATAACAAAATTGCTAGCCAGCAAATTCCAAGTAAGAGCGGAGACTGTGAAGTCTTCCAAGCGCCTACCTATGAAACATGGTAAGCCGGGTATAATTCAAGTAAAGCTGCACAAAGAAGAAAATGCGTCAGAGTGGGTAGCCGCGGCGCGTAACGCTAAATTTACATCTAGAGACGTAATACCTGATTTGCCAGCTGCTGACCAATCATCCAAAATCTTCGTGTTCAAGGCCTTGACTCATCATTTCAAAAGTTTACTTTGGTTTGTCAAACAAAATCTAAAAGATACCTACAAGTATATTTGGTGCAAAGATGCTAAAGTAATGATAAGAAAAACCGATAATGATAAAACAGTAATTGTTCGCCGTGAGTCTGATATAAAGCATTTAATTTAAGTTACTATAATTTCTTTACTGTAATACATTACATCAATTTCGTGGTAAGAAGGAACGCTGAAATATGGATGATCTACCTAATAACGTATTTGAAATATTAAATTGCTCTAGTATAAAAGATTACTTCCATCAGTTACCTATGTGTAAAAATAGGATTAAAATATTGCATGTAAATATAAGGTCTATTATCAAAAACTTTAGTAAGCTAGAACTCCTATTGAATAATTGTATTGAAAACCTCGACGTTATTATTCTCACAGAGGTGGGTATATCTGATAGCGTAAGCTCTTTGTTTCATTTGGATGGATATACAATGCACAAAAAGCTAAGACAGGGTCGCAAAGGTGGAGGAATCATTATGTACACCTTAAATAAACACCAGTTTACACAATATAAAATTAACACAATCACTTTTGAATCTATATTAGGAACTCTCAATCTTTATGGCAAAACTTCTTTGGATTTGTGTGCACTGTATAGGCCACCTTCTACAAATAAAACACTGTTTCTTAGGGAATTACGTAGCGCGATTAGTAAATATCCTCATAACGACTTTTGGGTATTAGGTGATGTGAATATTGACCTTAGAACATCCAATAGCATCCAACAGCAATATTTAGACGTAATGTATCAGTATGGTCTTGTGTGTGGGATAAATGATTACACTCGAATCGAATCACGAAATGATTTGGTAACAAAATCTTGCATTGATCATATATTCATTAGATCCCATACACAGGATGTCTACTGCGCAGCGCTCGGCACTGTACTGGCCGACCACCGCGCCACGGTGGCTTCGGCTAACTTACCAAACTTTATGCAGGGTGGACCAAAACATGTTGCAAAATATAATGTAAAAATTTTGAATAATGAGTTTAAACAGATAAAATGGGAAAATGTAGAAGACATGTCGTGTCCTAATGAAATATATAACTTTATTAAATCAAATATCCATAATTGCTATGAGAAAGCGAGATATTTAACAAAAGTTAGTTGCACAGGTCGAAATCAAAAATTGTGGATTAATAATGAATTAAAACTAAAAAGTCAGTTAAAAGATGAATTATTTATAATGCATAAAAAGGACCCTACAGACAAAATACTTCAATCAGAATACAATAAATTACGTAACAAGGAAAATAAACTTATAAATAAGAGTAAAAATGTATATCACATAAACGAAATTTACCGAAACAAAGGAGATATGAAAAAATTGTGGTCTATTTTGAATAATATGACGGGAAGGATTTCATCGTCATTAGATCAAGTAGTTCTTAATGCCTTCAGTAAAAGCCAACTAACCGAGAAACAGATTGCCAATAATTTCGCTACTGGATTTCATAATGCGGTGAAAACTGTTATTCCGAACTGCCAAAATCTATTACTCCCTTCAACATTTTACAGTGAGCTAAACAATAAAAACCTAACTATGGACATTAAAAAGGCACAACCAAAAGCTATATCTAAAATAATTAGTAATCTTAAGCATAATAAATCTCCAGGTATAGATAATTTGCGGCCTATAGATATCAAAGCATTGTCTGATAAAATTAGCGCCGCAATAGCGCACTTAATTAATAAAAGTATTGCAACTGGAGTCTATCCAGGTGAACTAAAAACAGGTATTGTTCGGCCTATACATAAAAAAGGCCCTAGGGATGATTATAATAACTTCAGGCCAATAACGATTTTACCTATAGTAAATAAAATTGTAGAGAAGTTTATATGTAATGAAATCCATACCTATTATACGAGAAATAAAATCCTCTCTAATAAGCAGTACGGTTTTCAACCAAAAAAAAGTACTTCAGATCTTCTTTCAACGTTTACTGATCACGTGAATCGCTGCCTTAATGATAAAAAACACGTGTTAGTGGTACTAATAGATTATACGAAGGCTTTTGACACCCTTAGGCATGATATACTCAAACGTAAACTGGAAATAAGTGGTATTAGGGGACCCCTTCTTGAGTGGTGTGCAGATTATCTAAAAAATAGAAAATATCGTGTTAAAACCGTCGTGTTGAACCTAGTTCAACAATGAGTGAAGAAATTAATGTAACGGAAGGGACTGCACAAGGATCTGTTATAGGACCTTTACACTATCTAGCATACGTAAACGACCTAGAACATGTAGTTGAGAACTCAACCATTTTTCAATACGCGGATGATACGTGTTTGATTGCAGATGATAGGGATGTTAAAGTCGCTTTGAACAAGTTACAAAAAGATTTCACGTCTATTTTAAAGTGGTCGCATGATATAGGACTTGTCATAAACGCTTCTAAGACCAAATTACTCCACATCTGCTCTAACAAAAATAAAAGTCACCGCAAAGATGTTATCCAACTCGTTGCCCATAATCACATATGTTTACACTCGAATAATGTAGCTAATTGTAACTGTGAGCCTATTCAACTAGTTAAGGAGGCTATTTACCTTGGTCTCACTATAGACTCTCGTTTCAACTGGGGTTGTCATATAGAAAACGTATGTCATAAGTTACGGGCAGTGTTGGCTAAGTTTTTTATACTCAGGTACAAAGTCCCGTATTCGATTTTACTTACCATGTATAAGACGCTAGCAGAAAGTATTATTACATACGCACTAACTAGTTACGGTCGCACGTACAGCTCGTACTTAAAGAGAATTTATAGTTTGCAAATTAGATTACTGAAGAATATTGTCCCAGCAACTCTCAGAGAGAAGTACTGTAATAATTATGAAGGTTTATTTAAGGAGTGTAATATTTTGTCTATTTATGACAGATTAGACTTAATGTTATTAACTGAAAACTACTTTACGTATAACACTAATTTTAAGAGTCACTACATTACTACAAGACAGATTACTCAAAATATACTTGAAACAGTTGGTTCAAATAATGCTTACGGGCGTAGAACAAAACAATTTATTGTACCAAGATTAATAAATAATTTGCCTAAAAATCTAAGGGATAAGTTATCATGCACAAATATTAAATATAAATTAAAACAACACTTTCTACAGTTAAATACAATTATATAAAATAATACATATGTTACAAAGTTATACCATAAAAGTTTTAATTATTTCGAAGGAATGTATTATGCACATGTTCTGGTTCACTCTGTCAGCACGCCAACATCACCTGATCGGTGGTTGCTTTGTTATCGCTCGGCCGCTCGGCCGGCTCAGGTGACAATGGTATGCGGCGGCGGCAGGGCATCTAGTGTTATCAATGCGCTTGAATAGCGAATTATATTTTAATTTAAGTAGTAACAGGGTTAGTAAATAATTTGTAATTTTTATATATATATTTTTTTTTAAATCATGTAGTTTATCTTTCATTTTTGTTAAGTTTTAAGTTTTCGAGGAATGGTAATGTCATTCTATACAAACCCCTAAGGGTTTTCAGAATGTATTTTTATAATTTCTGTTAATGTAAACTTTTTTTAATAAATAAAAAAAAAATTAATAAAAATGCTAAAAGCAATTTCTTCCAGACAACCGTAGATGGAGAGAAAAAAGATTACATATTTTATGGACGGTGGCTTAAACAATATAAATACCTAATATCTAATGCTAAACCTAAACCTAGCCTATACTAAATTATATTTATCCTTATGCTAACATAGATAAATGACCAAAATTTTTATGAAATTTTATTAAAATAAAATATTTCCGTGTTAAATTCTAAGACCCTCTGAATCCACCCGGAGGTCACGTGTAAGGACACGTGACCTCCGGCTGGTGCTAATAACAGTCTCTGGTGGGAGGCTTCGGCCGCGGCTTGTCACCACCCTCCGGGCTGGGCCGGTGCGGGAAGCGATTTTTTCGTGTTTCGTAATGTGGCCCGGAGAAGCCATCTACCTTCTAGATCTTCATGTCTCATCTTAGACCACATCGTCACTTTACATCAGGTGAGATTGTTGTCGAATGAAGACTTATCGAACATAAAAAAAAAAAAGTAGCATCATCATCATTATCATCATCATTATCATCATATCTATCATCATCATTTCAGCCATTAGACGCCCACTGCTGAACATAAGCCTCCCTCAAAGACGACCAATTACTCCGATCGGTCGCCACTTGCATCCACCGTGAGCCAGCGAGTTTGACCAAGTCATCTGTCCATCTTGTTGGTGGGCGTCCGACGCTGCGCTTACCAATCCGCGGCCTCCATTCGAGAACCTTTCGGCCCCCAACGGCCATCTGTTCTACGTGCATGTGGCCTGCCCACTGCCACTTCAAAGAGCTAATCCGTTTGGCTATGTCGGTGACCCTCGTTCTTCTACGGATCTCCTCATTTCTGATTCGATCCCGTAGAGAAACCCCGAGCATAGCTCTTTCCATAGCTCTTTGAGCTACTCTGAGCCTTCATAAGACCAATAGTGAAGCACCACGTTTCGGATCCGTAAGTCATCACTGGCAACACACACTTATTGAAGACTTGTCTTGAGGCACTGCGGTATTGTTGACGAAAAGACATCATCATCGCCCTATTAACGTTCCCGCTACTGGGACACATGATCTCTCTTGACGAGAGAGATTAGGCCGTTATTCACCACGCTGGCCAAGCTGGTCGCTGGCGGGTTGGTGAATGTCACATGTTCTTCAAACTCTTCAAAGTTCTCAGAACATGCCGGTTTCATCACGATGTTTGCCTTCACCTTTATAGCGTGAAAATATATTATATAATAATATAAAGGTGCGTGGCTGTGCTTGAACCCACGACTTTCGGAATGAAAGTCGACCGTGCTCCCACTGCAAAGGTCGCCGTCATCGAAATAGTTTTTGTTTTTTTTTTTATAAGCCTTCATTTGACTACAATCTTACCTGATGTAAAGTG
The DNA here is from genome assembly GCA_929108375.1 of Gymnoscelis rufifasciata. Classification (NCBI taxonomy): domain Eukaryota; kingdom Metazoa; phylum Arthropoda; class Insecta; order Lepidoptera; family Geometridae; genus Gymnoscelis; species Gymnoscelis rufifasciata. Next base: position 6,477,844 of record OV815331.1, read on the forward strand.
GCGATGTGGTCTAAGATGGAGCATGAAGATGTGGAGGGCTATGTATGAATGTGTATTAGGATTCCATATTTTTTTTTTTTTTTTTTTTTTTATACTCTATAAGCCGTCATTTAACCACAATCTCACCTGATGTTAAGTGACGATGTGGTCTAAGATGGGACATGAAGACCTAGAAGGTTAATGGCTTATTATTACCTTCAAGACATCTCTGGAGAAGTCTTCTTTGCCGGCAACTCTTACTTCAAACCGGACTCCTTTATCTTCAATGCCGCCACCTGACTTTACCTGCAAAATTATAATAAGATAAATCTTAACTTAAAATTTAAGAAAGACCCCCGATTACAATGCCTTAATTTCCTTAAATATAAAACAACATAATATTATGTAATGTGGACGCGATGCGTTTTCATTTGATACCCCACACTAGTATATTTGCAGATTTTCGGTTTTGCTTCCCCACTCTCACCCCCATAACTTTTAAACGGCCCAACCGATTTTCATGAAACATGTCTAAGAACACTCGCGCAAGACTCACCTTTTATACAAAAAAAACTAAATTGAAATCGCTCCATCCGTTCGGGAGATACGGTGACACAGACAAACAGAAAGACAGACACGTCAAACTTATAACACCCCTCTTTTTTGGTCGGGGGTTAAAAAATATATTTATTGTTGGCTTTCATTCCATTATAACTTTTAATATTCAGCATGTACTGATTAAAAATATAACTTATTCGTACAATGATTTTTTCATGATGATGATATTAATTTGTATTTCCCATTTAACATTTTTAGTAATTATTGAAGTGAAACTTCTATAGAATCGTTGTGATTTGAAACCGGATGCAAAGAAGTGGAAATAAGATTGGCTTACCTGTCGGGTAAGCCAATCTTAAACGCTAACAAGGCAAAAATATTTTGCAGTTTTTTTTTGTTTTATTTTATTCTTCTTATTCTTTTGTCGATTTACTGAAGTTTCACTTCTATCGTGTGTGAATCGCACACACACACTTTTTTTTGAATAGTAAATTTAGTAATGTAATTGACACTTTTGGTAAGTGGTCCGATACTCGCAGAGGGCGCTAAGGTGCCACATTGCGCCCCACCGCTCAACAGTTCAAATGTTGTCGAGGCAATAATGAATGCAGTCAGTTGTCATCGGTCTTTGGTAGAGTAAAGTCAGTGCAGTGAGTTGTTGTTTCACTTCCTTGAACAATCTTTTCAATTGAATGAAATTAATCATATTATTTTATAATGTAAATTGAATTGGGAAACATCCTGTAACGATGGAGTAACAATTGTTGTTGAATAAATATATTAATAACCGATTCAAATGAAAGAGCATCGCGTGCCCTAACTACTAAATATTATGGTGTTTTACTTATAAGGTAATTAAGGTATTGGAATCGGGGGTTTTTCTTAAATTTTAAAGTTAGATTTATATTCTTATAATAATGGGGTAGGACTTATAAAAATGCCTCACCTCGTTCGTCCTGTGTCCACAAACATCACATATGGTTGCCATGATAACGACCTGCTTGAAGTGAGGGACATCTGTGAAACAAATAACATTTTAAATTTTCATCAATAGATAGATCATTTGTGTGTGTGCGTTTGTTTCTGTATTTTATTTTTTCTGTAATGTGCTGTTGTGTCCAAAATGAATGTTTTCTATTCTATAATTTATTTATATTGACTGCCTCGGTGGCTTTATTTAATTTTAGTTTCAATACATAGGCCATATAGCACGAAGAACAGATGGTCGTTGGGGCCGAAAGGTTCTCGAATGGAGACCACGAATCGGCAAGCGCAGCGTAGGACGTCCACCAACTAGATGGACGGACGATCTGGTGAAGGCTGCGGGCTCACGGTGGATGCAGGCCGCTGCCAGCCGAAACCACTGGAGATCTTTGAGGGAGGCCTATGTCCAGCAGTGGACGTCCTACGGCTGAAATGATGATGATGATGACATAGGCAAAATGTCAATATTACTCCTATGGCCGACCTAACTCACCCGTAATCTTCATATTAGTGTCGGCGGGCGCATTGCACTCCGGGCAGTTTGTCCTGAACTGTAAAACTTCATCGGCTGCCATCTATAAAAAAAAGGTATAATGAAAACCTCTTTTAAAAAAATATTCATAAATGATGCTGGAATAGATCTAATCTTAACTTACAAAAAAAACCGTAACCGTAATGAGTTTAGTGTTTCTTGATAATAGAGGTTACAAATTACTATTGGCGCGATCTGTAATCTGTACCATCTAAGTTTCGGGTAATATCGGCATCATCGGTATAATTCGGTCAAATTTACACTTTTTTTAACCCTTGACCAAAAAAGAGGGGGTGTTATAAGTTTGACGTGTCTGCTGGGACATTATAGCTCCCGAACGGATGAAGCGATTTCAATTTAGTTTTTTTAATGAAAGGGGAGTTTGGCGCTAGTGCTCTTAGACATGTTTGATGAAAATCTGTTGTGCCGTTTATAAGTTATGGGGGTGAGAGTGGGGAAGGAAGACCGAAAATCTGCAAATATACTCGAGTGGAATCAAATGAAAGCGCATCGCGTGCACATTACATATGATGTTTTACTTTTAAGGAAATTGAAGGCATTGGAATCGGGGGTTTTTCTTAAATTTAGATTTATTAACAATTTTTTTTTATTTACTTATACAAGGTGCTTCAAAATTGGTATATAATCCGAAAAGCGTTTTGTGGGTTTGAAAAGGGGGCTCATAACGAGTATTTTTTGTTATAAGACTTTTCGATGGAGTCGGCAATGAATTTTGCATGAGTGCCTTACATTAATATTTTTCTTGCCTATGTAGCGGCTAGGTAGTTACAATAATTGGGCTGACGCTTAAATTTAGTGCACGGTGTCGTCATTCGTCTCTCCCCGCACATTAGGTGCACTCATGTATTAATATTGTAATCGAGTGGAAATATAAAGTATGTATTATGGAACCTAAAGTTATTCCTGAATTTCTCCTGAACAAAAGAAATCCATAATTCTTTTAATGTCTTAAGAGGTATTAATTAAGTAAAATGTATCTCATTTACAATTATACAAATAACAATTATAAATAAAATAAATAATAATTTTATTAAAACAAATAGTTATTTTACAGCTTTGGGCCTATAATTATAGAAATGGCATTGCATTTATTTGTAAATTAAAATATTTAATGTGTTTGTACCTACCAATTAGTTAAGGAAGAGTGAGGCCTTCTATCACAGATTTTTAAATAAATCTAAAAGAAGGTCTCAACTACCACAAAAATTGTAAAATAGTATGTAAGTTACTGAATAAATGCATTATTATTATTATTATCATTTAGTATCATAAAAAAATCACTAATAAAACAGTAGTTAAATATTTTATAGAACATTTTTAACTTATTCCAGGGGTTACAAAAATTTATTGATATGATGATAAACATGACCGAGAGATTAAATGACGAAAAAAATAATTATAGCTTAGTGCGAGCCAATCACAACCATTTTGCTTTATATACTAATATTTAAACACCTTGTATATACACCACAACAATACTTTACCTTTAAAGGTCTTTCACAATAACCGATTCGATATCAGAGTTCGTTATGGATATCGATATACCATAACTTTTATGTATTTAAGTTCTGAAGACGATATTTTGTTCAAAATATATCGAGATCTTGAAAGAGTTCTGTCACTTACTCGTACGGACAAGTTTATGTTCCTACCTTTTGCGAGTTCCAATTCCAACTATATCTTGAACAAAATATAATATTATATATTTTATTTAATGTAGGTATGTTGTTCATATTCTTTTTATTGTATACTTATTTATTCTCTATATGTGAAAACTTTTAAATAGCCTTCAGTGTGCACCTATGTGCAGATATTTGTTTTTACTATCTTAATGTAAGTTTTCCTAAGATCTTTAAATAATAAAAAAAATCTTATTTTGAAGATATCTTGTTCAAGTTCTTACCATGTGCTAGTTTTTACAACTGAATCTTGAACAAGTTCTATCTGCGTTGTCGATATATTGTGCAAGTTCAGTCTTACCTTGTCGATATCTTGTGCGAGTTCTATCTTACCTTGTCGAAGTTCCCCTCGGAGATGTCGGCTGGGGTCAGCAGTGAGGTGTGGGAGGCGGGGGAGGGGTCGTCGTTTACCTTCAAGGAAAGGGCTTAGTCAGGTCGTGTAGTGTTAGTTACTACAAACATATTCATATATTTAATAAATATATGAATAAATATTTTCGGAAAATCCACACAATAATATCTAGCCCCGTGGTAAGCTCTAAGCTTGTGTTACGGGTACTAGACATCTGATATACTTATAACATAGTTTAATCTTACGTACGCTTAGTGGAAGAAAAGCAAGTTCTACACCAATATTTTTATAATAACAACATAAGAGATGAAAGCTGGGTTGTTCTATTTGCTTCGATTCAACTCAGTGTAAAAAATTTAAGCGAACTGTCAAGGCAATGTTATATCCTTGATTATTCTTAGTTTTTATTTAAATTAGCCTTAAGTTGACCTGTCTAACACACACTCCAAAAAGTTTGCGGTTTTAGCACACTTTGCAACAGCGGAACATTTTGTTTGGTATATCTGATCATAATACCAAAAGTTAATTATTTATTTATTTTATTTATACAACAATATAACTTACTTTTAAATTTTTCTAATAAGTGATAAACCTCACTTTATAGTTGAAACTATTTATAAATTTTATGCAGAAAAAGAATAAGACACATCCGTAACTTTCGCACGCACAGGATTCGAATCTGCATATCTGGAACCTGCATATTCTTTTTCTGCATAAAATTTATAAATAGTTTCACCTACAAAGTGAGGTTTATCACATATTAAAAATATTTAAAAATTTAATGCGCTAGAACGGCATCGTTTCCATTGAATCTGAATTGCAATATCAGCTATGAAAGTAGAATAGTCCTTGGATTTTCTATTAGATGGCGTTACTCGGGGCTTCACTCGATAATACAAAGTGCAGAAGAATTTCGACCTATCACGAAATGGCACGTTGGTGTAATTGGTAGCGCGCTGGGGCGCTATCCCAGAGATGAAGGTTCGAATCCTGTGCGTGCGAAAGTTACGGAAGTGTTTTATTCTTTTTCTGCATAACATTTAATATAACTTACTCTATCTTTACAGGATGTTTCCTAATGCAATAGAGTAACTCAAAATACATTTTAATATACTATTAATAATTTAATTCAATTCAATAGATCATGTTACCATCATGATCATGTGATTATGTTTTACATCTTGCCATTTATATTGTGCAAGCACCATAAACATAATATATTGTATAAATAAATATTTTGTTTAGCACATTGTTTTTGTACTATTTATATCCTCCTCCCTGTTCCCAATTTCAGTATGTAGGTCCTACCTATTATTGAGAGAAATCTAAATCATCGATATCGATAAAACTCGATTCCGTACGAGTGCAACCCTATATTCAACTGCTTCTTCTTGGTATAAATTGCTTTCAAACTACTTGGGGCGCCGCCCTAACGGAACACCGATGCTAACGCGTCGGGTTCGGTTAGGACGCCGCCTTGGTTGAGACGCCATCTGCGTCCGCCACAGTTCGGTAACGCTGTCATGGCCATCTGCGGTCAACAGCATTAAAAGTCCATTCGAAAAAAAAACAGATTATTTATTATGTTGGTGTGGTCATATAATAGTGAACTCCGATTTAACATTTGCCCTAATTGAAATTTACTTCTTAGTCCCGTCTCGTAGAACGTAGTGAGGAACACCTCTTGGTGACGCAAAATGGCGTTCAATCAACTGAGTAACATTTTTTCACTTTATAATCTGGGGGCACGGCAGTGCCCCCACCAAGTCGAGCAAAAAAAACGTTTTGACTTTGCATAATATGGTATGCATGGTGTCTAATGAACCGAAATATTGATTCAAATTTTAGCAGAATAATAATAATAAGCTTATAAATGATTTATTAAAACAGATACGCGATATGAAAGGATTGAAAAATCAACTCTAAGGCTATAAGCTATTATTTACGGGAAATTCCATATAACGCGGGTAAAACCGCAGTGGTTGCCTATAACATTATTTATAAAGTTACCTCATTATGAGTAAAGACTCCTAGTGAGTGGTCCTGTTCCCGAGTCCGCTTGAAGTCTGTTCTGATGCAGCCGATGTCTTTGCCCGGCGCGTAGGGGTTCTCCACGAAACAGTTACCTGTAACAAATAAATAAATAAATATTAAATAAAAATAAATCTTTTCCAGACATTTCACACAACAACATCTAGCCACGTGGTAAGCTCTAAGCTTGTGTTACGGTTACTAGATATCTGATATACTTAATATAATAGTCATACATTATATAGATATTTTGACGTGACAACGTCTTATAAATTGGTTTGCCGGGTGACACTTCAAGAAACTGCGTTACGCTCCGCTCACGTTATGCGCTCACAATGAGAGCGAGTGAGAGGCACGCGTCCCTTCCATTCGGGCATGGTTATCCCGCCTAAGAGCGAGAGAGACAGAGCGAGAGAGAGAGAGTGAGAGAGATAGGCATACACACCGGTTCATGTCTTGCGCTTCTATTTCGCTTAGGCGCCTTTATGTGTAAAGGTAAAATTAAAATTTTGTTAATATGAAATTCAGTGCGAGATTCTTTGTATAAATTAATGTTTTAAATATAATTCTTTGTATAAATAAATGTTTTAAATTGTTACTATTATTTCATCCTTCTTCCTACTATACGAATGAATATTCACATTAAAATTATTTTACCACTCAAAGTCGTTGTCACGTAAAACTTTCGCCCGTATACCGACTTTACAAGCAACCAATTTTTTTTTTATTATACATATAAAACAGACCAAGGAGATCGTGCTTGCAGAACATACAAACATTTTCACCCTCAATATATCATGTTAAAAGTCATAGACTTATTGAAGTGAGAGCTATTGCCAATGATGTAGAAATTCAGCATAACATAAGCCTCTTTCTTCTTCGAATCTCCTGAGTTTGCATGATCATTATTTCTTGCTTCAAAGAGTCTTTAAAGGGATCACTAACAACTACAAAGGCGCGACTTACCAGAGATATCCTCTATCTTGATGGTCCATGCCTTGGACTCCAAGGAGTCTTCAAAGCAGTGAGGTTTGATAACCTCGCTATGAAGGCATCTATTTGTCAACCGCTCGGTACTTACTAATCCTCTATCTTGTTGGTCCAAGCAGTCTTCAAAGCAGTGAGGTTTTAAAACCTCTCTATGAAGGCATCTGTTTGTCAGTCGCTCGGAACTTACCAGAGATATCCTCTATCTTGATGGTCCAAGGAGTCTTCAAAGCAGTGAGGTTTGATAACCTCGCTATGAAGGTATCTATCTGTTCTGCAGCTTCAGGGTGTTCCTCACGTCTTCGCGTCTGCTCCTGACTTAGACCGGCGATCGCGCGGGATATAATGCCTTCTAAGTTTGTCACTTCTGTTGACAATTATAAAATTATTGATTAATTTACTAGCAGTGCCCTGCGGTGTACACGCGTTATATAAGACTAGCCAGTTTTTTATACATTTTATGCATGCTACATTTCAAGAAGTAGATCACAAAAAACCTACTTGTGTCCAATATTATTTGGGATTATTATCCCAAGTGATAATCCTTTAAACAGAAAATAATGTTTATTTTTTATGCTGAATAAGGCTTTATTTGACCACAATCTCACCTGATGTAAAGTGAGGATGTGGTCTAAGATGGGACATGAAGACCTAAAAGGATTATAAAATTATATGAATACAGGGTTAGATTTTATTGACTGGGTTTATAATAATAAACTAGGGAATGTATTCATCTTAGTTACTTATGTATACTTATATTAAAAAGCTAAAGAGTATCTAGAACATGCTAATCTCAAGTCCGATTAGAAAAATATCAGTGTTAGACCACCCATTCATAGAGCAAGGCTTTTTTTTTTCTTATTTTTTTTTTATAATTATTGATAGGCCTTCATTTGACCACAATTTCACCTGATGTAAAGTGAAGATGTGGTCTAAGATGGAGCATGAAGGCCTAGAAGATGGCTTCTCCGGACCACATTACGAAACACGAAAAAATCGCTTCCCGCACTGGCCCAGCCCGGAGGGTGGTGACAAGCCGCGGCCGAAGCCTACCACCAGAGACTGTTCTTAGCACCACCCGGAGGTCACGCGTAAGGATTCAGAGGGTTACCACTTACGGACGTAAACAGACAAAACCTCCAAAATTAGGCTATTTATATATGGCTATATAGGCTGCTTTACCGCGATCAATCCGTTATTTCCGCGGGATAACTCGGGCTACGACATGTGAAGCTAATTTTTTTATATAAACCTTAAGCAAAGTTTAACTCCATAGAATTATAGGTAATTTTACCTCCTTTCTGACTCTGTGGCGGAATCTCAAAGTCCACCTCTGGGATGTAGACACCAGTGTGGTCACTCTTCACAATCTGACGGTTCAGGTCTTGCTGAGTTTGCACTTTCAGCTCATATCTGATGGTAAAGTTTATTCATATTCAATTCAACTCAATGTTATTATACAGTTAATGAATTTCTACTTGACAAATTTTAGTATTATATAATTAATTAAAATATATTTAACAATGTATCTATTATAAAAATAAACATATCAGGGCACAATCCTTTTGTAAAATAGACATATCACATTTTGTGACCAAATGCGTTGCACCCTCTCAAATTTGCATACTAGTATTGGCAAAACATGTAGAACACTTTTTTTAACTTACTACCAATTATATACAGTCATGTTTTATGCAAATAAATGATTCTTATTCAAGTGATTCAATAAATGATACAATTAAAGTGTTACATAATAGATTCCCTGACATGAGCCCTGTTGGGGGATTACAACTTAAACTTAAATTTAGATGTATCATAAACTAAGTTAATTAACTACTTAAATAAACTATCTTAATAATAGGAACATGCTCTGAGCGGCATGTTCCGAGCTAGAACTTTAAAAGAGTTTGAAGGACATGTGTGACATTAACCAACCCGCAGTTGGCCAGCTTGGTGAATTAAGGCCTAATGTCTCTTGTCAAGAGAGAAGTCCCTGTGTCCCAGCAGTGGGAACGTTAATAAGGGTGATGATGATGATGATGAATAATGGGAACAATTGGTCAGTATTTATCTTAGTTTTTATTCATTCAATATAAACATTTTGTAAAATAGGTACTGAAATTTGACTCTAAATAGAAGTTAACAATTTGTTTCAAATCTATATTGTCTTATTAAATTTATTTATAATAATGTAGCTGGTGACAGAATTATTAATTATTTTTATCCTAATAATTTATTTATTAATTAATTAGTTAATACTTAAATAAGCTGTATATGACTGTGCATAATCCAGAAATTCAATATAATATCAAGTCATGTATGTGTAAAAAATGGGAAGCAAAAATAAGAAATTTGCTGGATAGACAGATCCCAACATCTATCCCATATTAAGCTCTAAGCTTATGTTACAGGAACTAGCTGATTTAATTAAACTTTTATAAGATAATTATTTTTGTGGTGTAAGATGGTCAGATGAAAAGTTTATAAACATAGTTAAATAGGTGGTTATGATATAAATCTATTTAGTCCACTGACAACTGTCAGTATCTGAATGACCAATATTGCTCTACATTTTAACCACTGGCTAATTTACTCGGAAAAAACTAATTTAATAGAAAAATTGTAAAACAACAAACCTGACTCCTTTCTCGGCATAAGCACCTCCCGGCTGTATCTCATTGTTTTCATAGCCGCATTCCTCGCAGGAGAATGACATTATTACTACATTTTTGTAATAAGGTATCCTAGTTAGTAGAAGGCGAGTCATGCCCTGGAAAAATATTAATTTTAAGTTGTTGAACAAATGATTAGTATTTAACTATTGTCATAGTATGGTGACTTTGCTATATATTCAACTTAATTCTCTGTTAATTTGGACTAGTACAAAAAGGCGATAACTACCTCATATTTTGGTGACATTTTTGGGAATAGTGGATTAATGGAGTTATGATATTTTGAAAAGTACCTATTTCAAAAAAATTAAACAAACAAATAAGTTCCAAAAATGTGTACATACACTTCAGTTTGCTTTAACAACAACAAAAAATCATGAGAGGCATATCAAGAACAAATTTTAGTGTTTTATCATAGAAAAGGCTGTGTTTTAGACGGAAAAAATGCCGAAATATATGACTAAACTTTGAGCTCACATTTTTGTGGCAATTCATGCACATGGACTCCACTTCAGTAACTTCTGGGTCAGGATCATCCGCTGAAAGATCTCTGAACACCGGCTTTTCTACTTCAATAGACATTTTCACGTAATTTAACGGTAAAACTTCCTGAAAATAAAGAAAACAAAGTGCACGGCAATCGTGAATTTTCCAAAACGCAACGTGACGATGACGTTGACAGTAGAAACGTCAACACTGACGTTGACAGAACAGAAGTTGCCAAGAAATAGTTAAGTTCTACTTCCCAATAGATGGTACTACTAGTTATAACAAAAAAGCAATGTTGTAGAAAAGTAAGATAACAGGCAATTTAAAAATCGTCTTGAAGTGTCCGCTACTCTATACTAGATGGCGCTGCTTCAAGTTTTATAAAAAACCGAAATTAATTGAATTAATCTCTTTGATAGTCTTGGTTACGTAGTAATTTACTATTCAGTGGTCTTGGTACTTGGTAAACGCGTCGTAATAAAATAAAATAATACACTTTCATACTCCTATGATATAGAATAGAATATACTTTATTACACACCAAATGAACAATACAATATGAAATTAAAACTAAACCTAGAATGCGTAATGGGCGGTCTTATTGCTAAAAGCAATTTCTTCCAGACAACCGTGGATGGAGAGAAAAAAGTTTACATATTTTATGGACGGTGGCTTAAACAATATAAATACCTAATATCTAATGCTAAACCTAAAACTAGCCTATACTAAATTAAATTTATCCTTATGCTAACATAGACAAATGACCAAAATTTTTATAACTTTTTATTAAAATAATATTGTTTAATGCTATTCCGAAAAGAGTTGAGTGATGGAGCATTTCTAATATCCTTAGGCAATTGGTTCCACAACCGAATTGCCTGAACAGTAAAGGATTTTGTGTAAAAATCTGTGCTGTGAATAGGTACCTTGAGCGTGTTGTTTCCAGATGACCGAAGAGAGAAACAATGAGACTGGTGTAAAAATTCGAAACGATCCTTGATATAGATTTGCTATACACACATTTTTAAGCTGAAGTTATTTTGTTTGTTTGTACGAGTTTTTATCAGTATCTACTGGTCCAATTTTAATAATTCTATTCATTCTTAGTTAACCGAGGAAGGCTATATGCATATTTTTACCGCAAGAAAGAAGAGCCGCGAGTGGCTAGGCATATATGTATGGATATCATTTACCTCAAACCATATACTCAGTGATTATAATAATATACTCTCTACATTTAGTGACCATTGACTATACGAATATATGGAGACGCAAAATACTTTAGTTAGCTCATTCTACTGAAAGAAAATACTCCTAAGATTTTAATTTTAATAGGTATTGAACCTAATTTTCTTACTAACACAAAGATGTACCGATACTAAAACTAATCTCATAACTACAATAAATAAGATAGATAGATAATATTTTATTATACACACCAAATAAAGAAACAACGCAATAAGAAAATAAGACAAAAAATTTGTTCAGTGTCACATTTATTTAAAACCTTTTTTAATGCTTATGATACTCTCAAAGTACAACTGTATTATCATCTAGTTTCCCATCCGTTTATTTCATGCGGCGAAAGTGTTCTTAGAATTTATTTTTAAACTTAAAACTCTGTACTAAAGAATATCAGATCTATGTATTTTTCTGTTTAACTTAACCATAATCAGTAATTATCCTTCCTTCCTCTTGCTGTATCTGCTACCCAATCATTCATCTTCTTTATTTCCTGACTCCCAATCACTCCTTCTTCTTCTTGCTGTCAATGCCTCCATCCCCACTGCTGCGTCTCTTCCTGTCAAGCTTAAGTTGGTCAACAGCAAGGAAGTCAGTTTCCTTGACTACCTTTTTAACCTTGGCTGCCTCCGGGGAGTAGGCCCAGAGCATAAGTTGTAAGTGTTCTGGTGTGGGCTCGTCTTTATCATTGAAGAGTTTGGCTTCGGAGTACTGCAAGAAGAAATATAAGGTTTAATTAATAATTTATTCATAACCAAAGAAAACCTCTTGCCCCGCAAACTACAATACATATAAAATACCTCATAAATTTATATAAATAAATACCATATAAATAATAATAATTTGGAGGTTTTTCTGTTCACGTCCGTAAGTGGTAAACCTCTGAATCCTTACACGTGGCCTCCGGGTGGTGCTAAGCACAGTCTCTGGTGGTAGGCTTCGGCCGCGGCTATTCACCACCCTCCGGGCTGGGCCTGGGCGTGAAGCGATTTTTTCGTGTTTCGTAATGTGGACCGGAGAAGCCATCTACCTTCTAGGTCTTTATGCCCCATTTTATACCACATCGTCACTTTACATCAGGTGAGATTGTGGTCAAATGAAGGCTTATCTAACATAAAATAAAAAACCTTACATATACTATTACATATATATATAACTTTAAACTAATTAACTAAGCTTTGTAAAGAATTTAAGAACATATAATAATTGAATGATTATAGAAATATGTTAACTGAAATTATACTCTGGCAGTGGGCAGGTGATTAAGCACACATAAGAGATGGATGTTGGACATAAAAAGTTTTTGAATGGAGATTACTGGATTGGTCAATGCCGCGTCGGACGTCCACATTATTTTCCACAGGTGGGATAGTTGAACCTCATGCCAATAATTATAAAGAGATACCCCTGTATAAAACTTTATGAAATATATAGTAAAAATACTGTTTAATATCACTAAATATACTAACACCCATAGTACAAGCTCTGCTTAGTTTGGGGTTAGGTGATGCTGTGTAATTATAATTAGTCTAGAAATATTTATTTACTAGCTGTGCCCCGCGGTGTTACCCGCGTTATAATGGATTTTCCCGCGGTAAAAAGTAGCCTATGTTATTTTCCAGGCTCTAGAGATTTTGTGTACCAAATTTTATTTAAATGGGTTCAGTAGTTTTTACCTGAAAGAGTAACAAACATCCATACTTACAAACTTTCGCCTTTATAATAGTAGTAGGATTTCTTTATAAAATATGTTTAGTAACAGTTCCATAAAAGCTTTCACTGAATGTTTATCTCTAATTCTCTATAGTCACAAAATAATGTTTAAAATAGGCTAATTGTGTGTTTTAGCCAATTCAGTTATATAATAATAGTAATAACCCCAAACTAAGCAGAGCTTGTACTCCGGGTGTTAGGTGACTGTATACTACATAGATACTTTTTTTTTGTAAATACATACATATGATACCTATATAGAAAGATATATATAAGCCCGAACCAGCAGTTTTTATAAATACAAGTGATTATGAGTTTCTGAATTTGAGTTGTTTTTGGGGTAATCTCTTGTCAGGAACTGTTTGAACAATTTGTATAATTATTTCACTGTTGTTTTATTTAAGCATTAAGCATTTGTCCAAGAGAATCTTCATGCTTTTTGATGTGAGAATATACGTCATTTTCACAATAAATCTATTATTTTTAAGATTTTCTAGGCAACGCCACACAGTGGATCGAATGTATGGAAAGGGTCGGACATAGGAATATAAAAAAAAAAGTCAAAATATGAAAATTAAATAATGCTATCGTATTCTACTAATTATTCTCTACAATTATCTCTCTATACATTTCTGCTGTAAGTGCCACGGTTATTTAATAAATTGAGAAAACGTTGTTTTTTTTCATTATTTTGTATGGAAACGAATATTAGAAAATTCATATCTTCTCATTTCAGTGTGTGTTCGAGATGCGGTTTTTTTTTAATTTATCTACTCGCTCACAGCTTCAATATCTACCTTGACATATGGCACGCTAAATGCACAACAGAAAAGATATAGGGTGTTCTATTTTTAAGTTTCGAAATCATAACATTTTGGTACTAATTTTCGTAATCTAATCATACAAAACTTCAATTACCTACAGACAGATGGCGCGCGCGTTGCATAACGGAACAAAATATAGGGTGTTATATTTTTAAGTAACGAAATCATAAAAATTTGGTACTGATTTTCGTAGTCTAATCATACACGACTTTGATTACCTGCAGATAGGTGGCGGGCGTGATGCATAGCATTATTTAATTTTCATATTTTGACTTTTTTTTTTTATATTCCTATGTCCGACCCTTTCCATACATTCGATCCACTGTGCGCCATGGCGTAGAAACATAATTGTTTTAATTTGTGGAAAAGATTTAAGACCCATCCCTAGCCTTTCGTGCATTATAATCAGAGGTGCCGGTTCGAGTCCGTCCGAAGGTCACGGATGGGTCTTAATCTTTTTCAGCACAAATTAAAATAGCTTTACCTAAGTGAGGTGTACAAATTATAGAAACCATTAAGATTTAATGCTGCTGTATTTCCTAATAACTACAACCTTAGTGTCTTCAAGACAAGAGTGAAGGTACCTTCTAGATCTATGTGATCCATCTTCGTCCTCATCAACACCATCTCAAACTCATAAAATAAATATATTATCATATATATATATTATAAAAAGCCGTGTTGGCTAAGTGGGAGGACACTCGACTTTCATTCCGAAGGTCGTGGGTTCAAACCCCGCCACGCACCTCTGGATTTTTCTTCTTGAGAAATTTATGTGCGCTTTAAACACGTGCTTTAACGGTGAAGGCAAACATCGTGAGGAAACCGGCATGTTCTGAGAACTTTAAAAAGAGTTTCAAGAGCATGTGACATTCACCAACCCGCACTTGGCCAGCGTGGTGAATTAAGGCCTAATCTCTCTCGTCAAGAGAGAAGTCCCTGTGTCCCAGCAGTGGGAACGTTAATAGGGTGATGATGATGATGATGATTATCATATATATATAGTTATTATGTAACAATATATTTATATATATTTATACAAGCTCCCGTTTTTGGGGTCCGCTTCTGCAAAACTAATCTTTAATTACCACTATAAGAAGTATAGTATGTATAAAAATAACCAGCATTCTTTGGAAGTGTATTTATCTATACAATCATTAATCGAATCGAAAAATCGTTGAAAATAACAATTGTCTGGTGCGTGCCATTCTTTCTGCTTTATATACCAACTAGCTGTGCCCCGCGGTGTTACCCGCGTTTAAATGGATTTTCCCGCGGAATTACATATTTACCCGCGATAAAAAGTATCCTATGTTACTTCTAATACCTTCAAGAGTATATGTGCAAAGTTTCATGATGATCGGTTAAGTAGTTTTTGCGTGAAAGCGTAACAAACAAACTTACATTCGCATTTATAATAATAAGTATGATTTTTGTGTGTGTTGAAGCATTAAATTACCTTCTCCTTAAGTTCCTTCAGAACGGCATTTCTCCTGATATCCCAAGTGTGTCCTTTATCGCCGACGTTTCTGAGTCGCTTGTACTCGCCGCGTACCGACGCGTACGCAGCTATGAAAGCTTTCTGTAATAATTAATAAATCTAAATTTAAAATTTAAGAAAAACCCCCGATTCCAATGCCTTAATTTCCTTAAACGTAAAACAACATCATATTTTGTAATGTGCACGCGATGCGATTTCATTTGATACACCACACTAGTATATTTGCAGATTTTCGGTTTTCCTTACCCACTCTCACCACCATAACTTTTAAACGGCACAACCGATTTTCATGAAACATGTCTAAGAACACTTGCGCCAGAATCACCTTTCATAAAAAAAAAAACTAAATTGAAATCGCTTCATCCGTCCGGGAGCTATGATGGAACAGACAGACACGTCAAACTTATAACACCCCTCTTTTTTGGTCTGGGGTTAAAAAGACAATCATTAATATGTTATATCCTTGATTATACTAAGTTTTGAATTAAATTAGCTTTAAGTTGTAATTGACCTGTCTATGTATGCATACGCTTCTGAGGAAATAAACGTTTTGACATTGACTTGACTTTGGAAGACTAAAAATTAAGAACTTTAAAGGCACCCAGACCGAGGCGAATGTTCTTGCACAACAAACAAACAATTGACCCTTCGTTCGGCGGGAATCGAACCCTTCACGATAAATGCGATAAATGCGATAGTAACTCTGTCTGTATATTCCTCTTTCACGCATTAACTACTTATTTATTTATTTATCAGACATACAAAACACATTACTATTTATATCTAAACCTAAGATCTATGTAGCAACATAACTATAAGTCTGCACTACAAAAAATGATATGAACAATGGTTAACAAACTTAATATACTTATAAAAAAGAAGACTTAATATTATTGAATAAAAAAGAGGACTTAATATTATTGAGGGTGAGCGTGTGTGATGGAACGGTCATTGAAGATGAGAGATGCTTTAATCTTGCATATAAAAGGAGATTGATTATAAGTAAATATATCTAGCTCGGTATTGTTTCTGGACAATTCATTATACTGGCGAGCCATTCGTGTGAGGGGATAGTAGAAAGAAATATTGAATCGACTACTACTGAATCTATTTAAATGAAATTTGGCACACAGATTCTGTA
Source organism: Gymnoscelis rufifasciata (assembly GCA_929108375.1). Lineage (NCBI taxonomy): Eukaryota > Metazoa > Arthropoda > Insecta > Lepidoptera > Geometridae > Gymnoscelis > Gymnoscelis rufifasciata. The sequence goes on from OV815331.1 coordinate 6,494,549, forward strand.
GAACCTGAGGCACTTGTCTCGCCGGCAACGAGTAACGAGTAGGGCTAGAACTAGAAACGAGTTAGTGAGACGCGGGGAGCGAATGCTTAGTTATGGAGGTTTTGTCTGTTCACGTCCGTAAGTGGTAACCCTCTGAATCCTTACACGTAACGGTGATAAGAACAGTCTCTGGTGGTAGGCTTCGGCCGCGGCTTGTCACCACCCTCCGGGCTGGGCCAGTGCGTGAAGCGATATTTTCGTGTTTCGTAATGTGGTCCGGAGAAGCCATCTACCTTCTAGGTCTTCATGCCCCATCTTAGACCACTAGACCACATCGTCACTTTACATCAGGTGAGATTGTGGTCAAATGAAGGATTATCGAGCATATAAAAAAAAATAAAAGTTCCGATATTTGTGTAGCTCGGCTATAAGCGAGTGGCGAGTGAGGCGGGCGATTACTCGCAACACTCGCTCATATTAAATAAAAAAAACGTGTACTTTCAGATACGCACTGTAGAGAAATAACCACTGGTTGCTCTCTCGGCGTGAGTTCTAATCGCTTGGCGAGTATCGCCGAGGGCACTATTCTAGTAGTTCATAAATATTAAATTACCTTAATAAACTGTATTTACGAAAGCTTCTATCGCGAAAGCCCTTTTTATGGGGGTTACAGAGAATCGATTATTGTCTTAAACCAATTTTGTAATAAACACACTATATAAATATGTTAAATTTTTTTTTTAATTTAGCTTTGATGGCGCTGCAAGCACATTCAGTAAACATTTTGTTTTTATAAAGTTTATGGCATTTGTGACCTCAATAATAAAAAAAATTATATTATGTTATGTATGTATGTCTATACTTAGACAACAAATTCTTATTTTTATTTTTACAACATATCAGGTGACTACTACCCGTAACATAAGCACAGAGCTTACCACGGGGCTAGATGTTGTTGAGTGGATTGTCTGGAAATATTTATTAAAATTATCTTTTCTTCTGTTTATTGTCTATGTGGCTCTGTCGCGAGTAGATTGCAGTACTATGCGTATTGTCAATAAAGCTAAGAGCTTACAACGGGGCTAGATGTTGTTGTGTGCTTCAATAGCTGATATCAGTTGGCTGGTATGAGTTGGCTCGGGACCGGAGTCGTTTTTATTTAAAGTGACGATGTGGTCTAAGATGGGGCATGAAGACCTAGAAGGTAGATGGCTTCTCCGGACCACATCACGATACACAAAAAGATCGCTTCTCACACTGGCCCAGCCCGGAGGGTGGTGACAAGCCGCGGCCGAAGCCTCCCACCAGAGACTGTTCTTAGCACCACCCGGAGGTCACGTGTAAGGATTCAGAGGGTTACCACTTACGGACGTGAACAGACACAACCTCCATGCAGAGAAGTGGTGACAAACTGAAGAGACGCCATAGTCACGTCCCTCAGCCATGAGGTTATGACAAAGAAGAGAAGCTTATAATAATAACAAATAAATAATAATAAATATTTCCGGACAATCTACACAACAACATCTAGCCCCGTGGTAATCTCTAAGCTTGTGTTAGGGGTACTAGATATCTGATATACTTAATATAATATACATACATACATATATAGATATTTTTACTATACATATAAAACACCCAGACCAAGGAGAAAAGTGCTTGCAGAACATACAAACAATTTTACCCGAGGGAATCGAGGCAGTCACAACTGCCTCGGTGATATTCTGAAGATTACCTGTTCTTCACTGATGGCATCTGCGGCTAGACCCTCAGCGGTTCTGACGATGCCAAGGGCGAGGTAAGGGTGGTTCTGTCTGCTCATGTGCTGAGTCTCATAGTCATCCACAAATCCCTCGAGTATGGTCATAGCCTCTTTTATGTTTGACCGTTTCGTTTCATCTCTTGTACCTGGAAGGTAAATAAAATAAATAAATATTTCCGGACTACTCATACTCACACAGCATCACCTAACCACAAACTAAGCAGAGCTTGTACTATCGTTGTTTGGTGACTGATATACTAAATACCTATATTTTTTTTTTGTAAATACATACATTTTAATTCATAGAAAATACACAGACCCGAAACCAGAAATTGCAGATCGTACAAAATCTGGTCCCGCTGCGGGAATCGAACCCGCAGGCCATGAGGCGCAGGAATCGCCCACCGAGCCACAGAGGTCGTCAATATATGGTAATATATTTTCTTTTAGTAGAAGATCTGAACCTGAATCGACATTCACCGGGTTGAATAGAATCAAATTTGTATAATAAATTTCGTATATTAGAAAAAATCTTGGACGGTATAATTTTAAATAAAAAAAAAAAATCATTTTCCATTAAATATTCCAACATGAAGATAATAAGGAAATTTTATACTGGACTTAAAGTATAAAATATATAGAATGTGCAGACATAGGGTTGACTATTATTTACCTGGCTGGGTTGACAGGTATAAACAGGTATGTCGATACCAGTTACTTTCACTTGATGTGATAACAGAAAAAAAAAATATCAGCATAAGCGCTGTTTTTTGTGAACACGATGATATAGGGTTGACTGCAAAAAATTTGGTCCTAATAGGGGTAGCCAAATTTAAAGATTCAAATTTCAACGCGAGTGGAATCGTGTGACATCAGAGAGATCCGAGGTAAGTATACCTTGTAATAACAAAGGACCGAACATTGCCGTGAGCCGTGTAGGCTAAGTGGAAGCACACACGACTTTCATTCCGAAGGACGTGGGTTCAACCACGCACGGTATTTTAAATGTGTGTGCTTTCAAGCGCACAAACATTTTCAAGAAGAAATAACGTGTGTGTGCGGGGCGGAAGGCAAACATCGGCATATTCTGAGAATTTTTAAAGAGTTTGAAGGACATGTGACATTCACCAACCCGCACTTGGTCAGCGTGGTGAATTAAGGCCAAATCTCTCTCCTCAAGAGATAATTCCCTTTGTTCCAGCAGTGGGTACGTTATAGTTATATTTTTATATAGTTTATAGGGTGGTGATGATATCTAGTGATAATAAGTAAATATTTATATATAAACTAGCGGCCCGCCCCGGCGTCGCACGGGTATAAAATTTTCCCGGAAATTATTCGAATTTTTCTCGCCGTAAAAACCATCCTATCTCTCAAGTTGGATTGAACTGCATATGGTGTGCGAATTTTATAATAATCGGTTAAGTGGTTTAGGAGTCCATTGAGGACAAACATTGTGACACGAGATTTATGTATATTAAGATATTTATAATAAATAAATTATAAACATACATGAAAGCACCCGGTTAGCATTCCTGAGCAGCCCTTTCACAGCTAACAACTGGTAGTCAGGGTCTCGGCCCTCCAGGATCTTGAGTGAGGTCCGAGCTGCCTCGGGATCCTTTAATCCGAGTCCAGGGACTGATTCTGATGGCAGCTCGTCCTCCGAAGAGTCCTGTAATGAGATGTTATTATTATTTATTTAACACTTCATTCGGATATAATGTGGTATGATACAATAATCTTAATTTACAATTTAAAAAAACCATTCCAGAACCTTATTGCCCTTAAATGTATAAAGTCATACTACACATACTGTACCGTGCATGTGATGCGCTTACATTTGAGACCCCACTCAAGTGTATCTGCAGTTTTTTGGCCTTCCCCACTATGACCCTCATAATTTTCATCAAACATGTCTAAGATCACTGGCGCAAAACTGACTTTTGATACACAAAAAACTACATTGAAATAGCTCCATCTGTTTAGGACCTATATACCACTGTCTGTGGTAGTATATAGGACAGACAGACATATCAAACTTATAACACCTCTCTTTTTGGTTGGGGGTTGATAAGGTGCCTTCCCATAAATCTTCCTTCCATTAATCTGGTCACAAAAATCTTAAAGAATTTATAGTGGTGTTTACAATGATGGATAAAGTGGTTCAATAGAAAGATTTATAATATATATATTCTTACTTATTGTTCAATAATTACACTGCTCACTCCTACAATGTTAGCATAGAGAAAATGATGTAGTTTGATTTTTTTTTTAATTTTTTATTAATTTATACCAATATGAAGGCAGAAGTCGCTAGATAATAATAATAATATATCCGGACAATCTACTCAACAACATCGAGCCCTGTAGTAAGCTCTAAGCATGTGTTATGGGTACTGGACATCTGATATAAGTCAAAAAGTTTAAATATACTTGATATAATACATATACATGTATAGATATTTTTCGATTTAACATATTAAACAGCAATCGGACCGCGCCAGTCACTGAGGCTTATCTATAAAATAATGCGAGGTTTTTAGTATGTACCAATTCGATTTCGTTTCTCCTCCATTTAAACCAAGTCCAGCACTTTCGTTTCCATCGACCTAATTTCTCTAAATGCCGAATACGTTTCTGGGTGTGTCTTGCGGCGATTCTGATATTTCTATACTTGTAAAACCACAACATCGTGAAGAAACTCAACGAAAACTACTTTTAAACTATGACACTTGTTTAATGGTATCAGAAATATTTTTAGGGAATCTTTCAGAACTTTAGAGATTCTTATAGCTTTTAATTAAGCATTCAAATATTTTGACACATAATACACAGAGAATTTAGAATTCGACATAGCAAACACTAACAAAATGTCCTTTTTTATTTTCTTCTATTTCGATTTTAGATGGCGGCCATGACTAAATCACCGTTAACAGCTCTAATCAATAACAGCTAATGTCCGTATGTTTTTTTTTCTTGTGCTGCTGGCAATCAGCGCAGGACAAAGATATAAATAAATAAAAATATAAAATTCCATACAATTTACACTTGCAACAACATCTAGCCCTGTGGTAAGCTCTAAGTTTGTGTTACGGGTACTAGATATCTGATGTACTTTATGTAATAGTCATACATATAGTTTTTTTTTCAAACACCCTCGACGGGAATCGAACCTGCTACCTCTTGCGCCGCAAGCGGACGCGCGCCCATCGCGCCACTGAAGCAGTCGTTTTCGTATGTTTTGGAAGACTTATTTTACAGAGGAAGTGAGTCCATTGCTTTTGCACGCATATATGCATAATTAGACTCTGTGCTTGAAGTTTACCAGTGTCAATGAAAATTATAAATCTAAAGTGATGGTGAAAATGGCGTTCAACTGAGTAACATCTTTTACATCTTAGAATTTTATTTATCTGGACACTGGCAAACTGAAGTGACGCTTCAAGCGCAGAGTCCAATTAATTATATTTAGGGAATTGAATTGAATAACATGATAAGTCAGTTGCACGCCTTTTTTCACCAAAACAACAAAAACTCTTTTTGATATTGACACATTTAATAGGTAATGGCGGTATCTATAAATTTTTAGCTCAATAAATTCTGCACATCACTTCTTCATTTCGAAATTCCTACACACAAGACAATATAATTAATATTGTCATATGTTTAAAGCCTTCCTAATAAACCAAATTTAAGTTTTTTTTTTTAATCTTAAGGAATGTAACCCCAACGATTAACCCTGTATATAAAATTAACAGGCAATATTTTAAATTGAATATTGTTTTGAATGTAAGATTAGATTTAATGTAATTTTTGTTATTGTTTCTAATATGTTTATATATATATTTCATTTTGTGTTATTTTATTTTTGTTCTTAGTTTTAGGTTTTTATGTCATTGTTAAAATATTGTGTAACACCTAAATACGGTTGAGTTGTATAAATAAATATTGCGCTTGCTGTGACTACCTGTAATTTAGGAAGCACTAGTATATAATTTAGTGTATAATATAAGTGTATTTGAAAGTGTATTTTCTAGTTGGTGGTCCTATTAAATAAATAAATAAATATAAATCACTATCGTACACCATAGATATAAACTCTAAGATCGTACACATTTCCTTTCTTTTTTTAATGTTTTTTTTTTTAATATAATAAGAATAATGTTTTAAAATAATTGGCTCTTTATAAATAGTTTTTTAAGTACCTATGTGTAAATAATCTGCTTTGGTTTCATTTTTATAATGTATCATTAATTATTATTATCATAGAACGTCATAGTTTGCACTGTAATGTTTTATGTGCAAATAAATAAACAAATACTCACATGTCCCCAGTTTTCTAGGGGATATTTTCGAGGAAAATAGTCTTTATAGGCCACATGCGGGTGGGTGCATCAAGAAATATATAAGCTCTCGCGGTGATCGAAATCGGTCGGACACACACTAACAAACTTTGAATAAACTTTATACGTGATATATCTAGCACGAGTTTCGACGCGAAAGAGAAACAGAGGTGACTCACCGTTCCACTACTTTTCCTCTTTTCTTTAGTGTCTTCCTTCTTCTCCTTCTTTTTTTCCGGTTTGTCCTTCTGTTTGCTGCTGTCAAGCTCAGCGAGCCACGTCTCGAACACTTCCATTGCTTCTTTTATATTTTTTATTTTTTCCTCAGCTTTTGTAACTGAAAATATGTTTTTTTTTTATTCAAATGGACTTATAGGAAGTATCTAAGTTCGAACTTACATGTAGATATTATATCATAAAAAACAACTATGTACTGTTCCTTACATTCAAATAATATCGTTTAAGTATAAGAAATTGGTTTTGACGACTACTGTTGTTCGTTGGGCGAAAGTTTGACTGAGACGGGTTGAGGGTTCGATTCCCGCCACGGGACCAGATTTTGTACGATCTAAAATTTCTGGTTTCGGGTCATATAAAACATACATCTATTTAGTATATCAGTCACCTAACACCCTTAGTACAAGCTCTGCTTAGTTTGGGGTTAGGTGATGTTGTGTGATTGGTTGAAGGATGTTTACTTACGAATAGGTACTATTTAAATTTGAAATGAATCTGTCAAGTAGCCATCGAGTTACATCCAATAATCCATATGTTTCATACAAGAAATTGGATGTTTTTTTTATAATTTTGTGCGTTTAAGCGCGTTTAAGACATTTTCCTTTTTTTATCATTTAGGTAGTTTTGTTATTTAGGAACGATTGACCACTCCGTCTCACAAGTCCCTTAATACTACGAAATGTTAGATCACAGGAAAACACAACACATAATATTTTGACTGCCTCAGTGGCGCGGTGGGCGGAGGTCCGCTTGCGGTGCAAGAGGTAGCGGGTTCGATTCCCGCCGAGGGGTCAAGTGTTTATATGTTCTGCAAGCATTTTCTCCTTGGTCTGGGTGTTTAGTATGTATAATAAAAAAATATCTAATATGTCTATTATATTAAGTATATCAAATGTCTAGTACCCGTAACACAAGCGTATAGCCTACCACGGGGCTAGATGTTGTTGTGTGGATTGTTCGGCAATATTTATTTAATATTGAAGACATATAAAATAATAACTCACGGGACAGCACTCGCTTCGCCCGGCCCAGCAGACCGCGGACAGTCAGCCGCCGGTAGTTGGGGTCATGTTGTTCCAACATTTTGAGGGTCTCCTCCGCCTTCGCGCGGTCCTTGAAACCGAACCCTGAGTCTTCTTTGTCGTCCTTACCCATTCTGCAAGTTGACAAGCTCATTAGTTCAGTTCAGTCATTTATTGCACAATAAAATTACATTGTAACATTTAAGAATACTGTTCACATTTAGTATGGCATTTACAAAAAGTAGGTAATAAACACAATAAAAGCTTCGAAAACGACTAATAAATTTAAAATTTAAGAAAACCCCCGATTTCGTTGCCTTAATTTCCATAAAAGTAAAACACCATAATAATTTCGTAGTGTGCACGCGATGCGCTTTCGTTTGATACCCCACTCGAGTTTAGTTGCAGATTTTCTTTCCCACTCTCACCCCAAAACTTTTAAACGGCTCAAACGTTTTTTTATGAAACACGTCTAAGAACACCCGGGCCAAACTCACCTCATATAAAAAAAACTAAATTGAAATCGCTCCATCCGGTTGGGAGCTATGATGTCCCAGACAGACAGACACACAGACAGACAGACACGTCAAACTTATAACACCCCTCTTTTTTGGTCGGGGTTTAAAAAGGGTCGCAAAGTGAACCGAAAAATATCATCATTATCATCACCCTATTAACGTTCCCACAGCTGGGACACAGGGACTTCTCTCTTGACGAGAGAGATTAGGCCTTAATTCACCACGCTGGCCAAGTGCGGGTTGGTGAATGTACAAAAATATACTTAGTCGTAACAAATAAAACTAGTTCTTTAATATTGAAGGCAAACATCGTGAAGAAACCAGTATGTTCTGAGAATCTTGAAGAGTTTGAAAGACATGTGACATTCATCAACCCGCACTTGGCCAGCATGGTTACAAGCTTAGAGCTTACCACGGGGCTAGATGTTGTTGTGTAGATTGTCGGGAAACATTTATTTATTTATGGTGAAGGACTTCTCTCTTGACGAGAGAGCTTGGGCCTTAATTCTCTCTCGTCAAGAGATTGGTCCTTGAGTCCCAGTAGTGGGAACAATAATGGGGTGTTGATGATGAACAAATAAACACGCTAAACAAAAAATGTTATGTATTACAAGTAGTTAGAGGTAGGTAGTTACATAATGACATCATCAGTTTGCATAGTAATAAGCATTTGAATAAATATCGTCTTTTCGTGATAAATTGCAAAATTCAAGGTTTCTTTTTCAACGTAAGGCATGCATTAACTTTAATTGAAGGATGTTAATATTTTTTAACCGACTTTCTAAGAAAATAGGAGGTCTAGGTCTTTTAAATATGCTTTTAAAATAATAAGAAGAATTTGGAATTACTCGGTATCGAAAAATTCCAAATTCTTCTTACACGGCAAAACATTATCTAATATATAAAATTTCCATGTCACAATGTTCTTTTTCATTCTTCCAAATTCTTACCAAATTTTATATTAGGCGTATTCAGTAGGTCTGAGAATCGGCTAATATCTATTTTTCATTTTGCAAATCAACGTTCGCTGGGGTCAGCTAGTCTATTATATAATAAATCTAAATTTAAAATTTAAGAAAAACCCCCGATTCCAATACCATAATTTCCTTAAACGTAAAACAACATAATATTATGTAATGTGGACGCGATGCGATTTCATTTGATACCCCACACTAGTATATTTGCAGATTTTCGGTTTTCCTTACCCACTCTCACCCCCATAACGTTTAAACGGCACAACCGATTTTCATGAATCATGTCTAAGAACACTCGCGCCAGACTTACTTTCATACAAAAAAAACTAAATTGAAATCGCTCCATCCGTTCGGGAGCTATGGTGCCACAGACAGACAGACAGACACACAGACAGACAGACACGTCAAACTTATAACACCCCTCTTTTTTGGTCGGGGGTTAAAAATGAATCGCAAAATGTGTTGGTAAGCGATTAACTCAACAACGCCTGGACTTATATAGCCAATTCTTTTTTAAATGTTCGTAGAAGTCCAAGGGTTTTTTACGGAGATATAAAATCTAATAATTGCCGAGAAAACAATTTAGAATAAACCCGTGCGAAGCCGGGGCGGGCCGCTAGTATACAATATAATGGCCGATTTACTTTGAAATTAAACACTTTCCTTGTTATTTGTACTTCTAATTTTATCGCCACCACAGTAAATAAATTGTTTTGTTAAAAATTAAACTAGTTAGTTCAGTTTCTTGTAAATTGGACTTTGCGCTTGAAGCGACAATTTGCCAGTGTCGAGTTAAATAAAATTATAAAGTGAAAAAGATGTTACTTACTTGAAAATTAAACTAGGATACCGTAAAAATGAGACTGTCCTGACATCAATAATGACAAGTCAAAGTCAAAACGTTTATTTCTTTAAGCACAGGGCATACATGGACAGGTCAGCTATAAACTAATTAAACTATATTTTTATATAAAAATATCAAGAAAATAACATTGTCTTGACAGTTCACTTCAATTTTTTATACTGAGTTGAGAAGCGAATAGAACAACACAGCTTTATCAGTTTTTTAATCATAAATCATAAATTGTTTATTGTTCGTAAAATCTGGTGATACATGTCAGATGTTAAGACTACTTAAAGCTACGTTATTAATATAATCTGCTATTTTAAATGTTGTTGTTATTATAATATGAACCTATTTTATGTAAGTACATTTAGTTTAAATTTTTTTACTTTTGTATTTCGTTTATAAATAATGTTTTTATCTAAATTTCTATTTATCTCTTATATATAAGAGAATTGTTTTTTTTTAAAAACGGCGGTTAATGTTTGTCTATAAATTAATTGTATAAAATGTTTAAAGCTAAGTATGGTTAGTCCGCAATATCTGTAGGCGCATTCTGTAAACTCATTTCGATCCTTACTAAGCTGAATCCGCGGTGAGTTTAAAGTTTTGTATTCTGTAAAACTCGATAGCGCCTGTAGCGCCTCAGTGACGAGCGTTCGAAGTGAGCTCGGTCACTTGAGTGATTTCGAGTTCGGATTCGATTTTTTACAGAATGCGTCTGCTGATCTGTTAATTCCAATAATGATCTCCACTTTGCCTAGTGTAGGAGGTCGCTGGTTAATCTGTTTGTAGGTACTGTAATTTATCTGTTAAAAACATTTTTTAATTTTTCATTTAACAGTTACTAAAATGTCTCTAAGAGTACCGATAAATAGTTATTTATTTTGCCTACACATACATTTATACAGTATAAGGTCTTATTTTATAGCTTAAGTCCACATGCAAACAGTTGGGGCACTGCAAAACAAACAAATAACAAATTACAAAAAAAAAAGAAAATGTGCGTACTGATTTTACTCTCGCGAGTAGGATGGTATTTTGAACATTTGCCAATTAGGTCACATCTATTTGATAGCCACGAATAATGTAGCTATGCATTATTAGAACATAGTATATACGTCATGTTAGTTACACATAGTACATACGTCAAAAAGCTGTCTAAACTAGGTACCTACCCATACTGTAAATATATGTTATATACCTATAAACTATATATACAAAAAAAAAACAAAACAATGTACAAAAGGTGAGCTTAATGCCAAGGCATTCTCTACCTTGTAAGTTACCAAATGTAAGTTGGCGTGCTAGTACAAAATCTATATACTTATATAAAGCTGAAGAGTTTGTTTGTTTGTTTGTTTGAACGCGCTAATCTCCGAAACTACTGGTTCGAATTGAATAATTCTTTTTGTGTTGGATAGTCCAGTTATCGAGGAAGGCTATAGGTTATATAACATCACGCTACGACCAATAGGAGCAAAGATATAGTGGTAAATGTGTAAAAAACGGGAGAAATTGTTCATCTTTGAAGCCTTCCGATGCGTGCGCCGTGAAAACGGTTCAAGATACACAAAAAATATGTATTAAAGAATAATAGCTCTTTTAATGATCTAAAAAACAGTCCGCGATAGTATATGTCTATCTTTTAAGATTAACAAAAACCGTTTTTATGGTACCTAATTTGTTCGAAATAATTTGTTTAAGTTGTATCAACTTAATAATATTAATCTTTATTCAAATAAATAGGTATGTTGTTGGTTAAGAGTACTTCATCCATTATAACGCGGGTAGCACCGCAGGGCACAGCTAGTCACTTATAAAAAAATAATTCTTACATTATAATTATTAGAAACTAAAGAAGGCTTAAAATGCTTAAATCAACTTAAAAAAAATTAAAATAAAGCCTGTGTTGGCTAAATGGGAGCACACTCGACTTTAATTCCGAAGGTCGTGGGTTCAAACCCCGCCGCGCACCTCTGGATTATTTATATATATTTCATTACCTCATTCATGTTATAAGATTAGGTTTGCAATAATAATAACTAACTGATGAAACAGTCATACTATCGGCAACTACACTCGGATCCAAAAAAACGGGTCAGTCACTTAAACACGAATATCACCCAAACGAATAAACTATTCAATGAAACGAATACTGTTCAATTGAGAATAATAATAGAGATAAAAAGTAAAAATAAACATAGCACACACAGTCTCCATACTAAAAAAAACGTTTGTTTAAACTATTATATATTATCTATTTAGTTTGTTAACATATTAACATTTCTCAAACATAAGCTTCTTTTGTAATCTAAATATAAAAAAATTTGTTTGACTGTCAATTACTATAATATTTGTTTATACAGGGTTTCCCAGAAATGGTGGATAATCCTGCACGTGCGTGTGCGGGGGGGGGAGGTGGGGCCCCAAATCCCAAAAAAAAAAATCTATTCCCAACAGTCCGCGGTCTACGAATTTTTTTGTAAAATTTAGAAATTTCCCAGTTTTCCTCACATTTGTGGGCATCACGTCCGCTACATGAGGCCTAGTTCGGATTTTTTTCTTTTAACGTATTCCCTAATAATGGTATTCCTAAATTACCTTTAAAAAAACGCAACTACTTAGGATAGTAGTTAACTAGTAGTCCCTAAACATAATTTTTATTTCTGAAATTTATTTTACTGCTAAGTTTGAGCACCTGTGGTATAAAAAAAATGTATTGGAGTTTTATAGCCAACCACATAAAAAAATTACCAACATCATAAGGATTCTAAAACAGTAGCATAAGTATCTACTTTAATGGTAAAATTACTGAGCTATAGCTACTAATGTGTAAAAGTAGGCGTTTCATTACAAAATTGCAAAATTATTTGCAGATATTTTTTTTTAGTTTTTATCAGTTAAGTAGAGCTGTCGACCCTAAAATTAGACTTTACTACCTGCTCGGCACATTCAGTTGAATTCTAAGCTGTGTGAGCGAGACAAACTGTGCTTGGGAAAATTGCGAGTGAAAGGGTCAACAAATCTCCTTTGTATGGTAGAATTCGTGTTTGGTTATTGTTTTGTCTCCGTAGTTAAAACTATTTTAATTTTAGTGCGTATTTCGACGTTCTCGACATCGCATGTGCTCTTGTTTTTCTGATTCTCGGTGACAAAATTCTACATTTGGCATTCTACTGGACTCGATTTGTGCATTTTGATTGGATTTTGTTTGTTTGGTGATAACTGCGACGACTCGGCATTCTATTGGACATTTGTTTTGTATATCAACAGGACTGTGTGATGTCACGTGAAATTTATACACCCCAAGAGTATTCCAATATGCATTACATTTACGGAGAATGTAGTGGCAACGCAAGTGCTGCCGCAACACTTTATCGGGAGAGATACCCGAACGCGCGTCACCCCGACTATCGCGTATTTACAAGAGTGCACCAAGCTTACTCAGAGGGCAGAATACCTGGTACTGGCGTTGGTGGCCCTAGGAGCAGAGGACGACCCCACAATCCTGTAACTGAAGAAATCGTCCTTGACATGGTGGATGAAGATCCCAGTATTTCGATGCCAGATATCGAACGCCGTACGGGAATATCAAAATCTACAGCACATCGTATTGTGAAAAAATTTAAACTGCATCCTTATCACGTGACACGTGTACAAACATTGCTACCACGAGACTACCAAGCACGGATTGTTTTCTGCAGTGAAATGTTAACAAGAATTCAAGAAGATCAAGATTTTTTCAGAAAAATTTTATGGAGCGATGAGACTACATGTAAAAGGGATGGGTATCTTAACCTTCATAACTTGCACAGTTGGCAATTGACAAATCCACATTTGATGAGAGAAGATAAATCCCAGTATCAATTTAAAATAAATTACTGGACGGGCATATTAAATGGAAAAATTATAGGCCCTTATGAATTGCCGGGCAACCTAAATGGCAACAATTATTTAGAATTTCTTCGAAACCAGTTGCAAATATTATTAGAAGATGAGCCACTAGCCATCCGGCAAGGAATGTGGCTCCAGAACGACGGTTGTCCGGCACATTATGCAGTGCAAGTAAGGAATTATCTAAATTATGCCTATCCCAACAGATGGATCGGCCGATTGGGGCCAATATTGTGGCCACCACGGTCCCCAGACCTAAATCCTCTGGATTTTTTTTATTGGGGCTGTTTGAAGGAGCAGGTTTACAAAAAACCCATAAACTCATTAGAAGAACTTCGACTTCGCGTCGCCGAAGCAGCCAGAATTATATCATCAAAAAATTATAATAACAAATTACAAAGATCTTTTATAAAAAGGTGTAGAGCTTGCATAAGGGCAACAGGAGCCCAATTTGAACATTTACTATGATTATTTTTATAATAAATACTTTTTTGGTAATTACTTGTTTTATTTTTTTCTTTTGCAATTTTGTAATGAAACGCCTACTTTTACACATTAGTAGCTATAGCTCAGTAATTTTACCATTAAAGTAGATACTTATGCTACTTTTTTAGAATCCTTATGATGTTGGTAATTTTTTTATGTGGTTGGCTATAAAACTCCAATACATTTTTTTTATACCACAGGTGCTCAAACTTAGCAGTAAAATAAATTTCAGAAATAAAAATTATGTTTAGGGACTACTAGTTAACTACTATCCTAAGTAGTTGCGTTTTTTTAAAGGTAATTTAGGAATACCATTATTAGGGAATACGTTAAAAGAAAAAAATCCGAACTAGGCCTCATGTAGCGGACGTGATGCCCACAAATGTGAGGAAAACTGGGAAATTTCTAAATTTTACAAAAAAATTCGTAGACCGCGGACTGTAGGGAATAGATTTTTTTTTTGGGGATTTGGGGCCCCACCTCCCCCCCCCCCGCACACGCACGTGCAGGATTATCCACCATTTCTGGGAAACCCTGTATAAAGTAAATCTATAATTGGCCGTAAGATAGATAAGTTAGGTAAATAATAAGATAAATTTAAGGGCTGTTGATTTTGTTACATAAATAAAATAAAATAAAATAAATTAAATAAACTGGTTGTAAAGGAGGTAGTGGTGGAATGGGAAGGTATTCCTGTGCACCGGCTCCGAAATTTTGTAATCATTATCATCATTTCAGTCATTAGACGCCCACTGCTGGACATAAGCCTCCCTCAAAGACGACCAATTACTCCGATCGGTCGCCACTTGCATCCACCGTGAGCCAGCAAGTTTGACCAAGTCATCTGTCCATCTTGTTGGTGGGCGTCCGACGCTGCGCTTACCAATCCGCGGCCTCCATTCAAGAACCTTTCGGCCCCAACGGCCATCTGTTCTACGTGCTATGTGAACTGCCCACTGCCACTTCAAAGAGATAATCCGTCCGAAATTTTGTGTATATGTCTAATCACATGGCAGCTGTGAAGAAAACCTCATAGGAGGCAAAATAAAGTACTAAAATCAAGAAAGTCTGTTTTTTTAACGTGTTTTTCATACATCAAAAAAAAACAGAAAATATTACTTGTGTTGGGTTTTTTTTGGTATGGAGACTGTGTGTGCTAAGTTTATTTATATCTTCTAAGCCTTCATGTCCCATCTTAGACCACATCGTCACTTTACATCAGGTGAGATTGTGATCAAATGAAGGTTTATAGAACATAATTTAGATATAATAATATAATATATAATTAAGTAATAATTTTAATCTTAATCATTAATTATAAGTGTGGTATTAGAATAATAATATAGTAAGTAATTAATATCTAATATTGTACGCCTTACGGTACAATTAATTGATAATAATTGATTACACTATAAGACCTACATTATATGTAACAGATACATGTATTTCATGCAATAAATACCTATATATACTATACTTTACTAAAAAAAATAAATAAAAAAAGAATAGCATAATAATATTAGTTCGGGAGATATTCAGGTTTAAGTGACTTACCCATTATTTTTGGACCAGAGTGTACATACAGTGTTGTTACGATGACATCATGGCTTGACCGTGAGCTTGGAGTAGGAAGTTAGGTATATTGCCATAGATAAATTCACGGAGGAGACATAAAACTGTGTTTACACTCACAATTAGCTTGACCTCTTTACTAATATAATTATTGATGTTACCTAGCGTTTTTCTGAGATACGTATGCATTTGGTGTGCCAGTGATATAAACTGAATCTATTTATTTATTTCCAAAACTTAGAGCTAATTTTACAGGCTTAACCTAATACAATAGTGTGCTTTATCTAAATTTATCTATTTATTTATATTATAGCATAACTTATATATTTATTATGATTATTTTATTTTATAATTTTGGGAAAACTAACAGCTAGGTAACTAAATACTAAACAAGAGATGGTTATTTTAGTAAATTCGTTCAGGGTACAATGTAATACCTAGATCAAGTTCTCTAACTAATCTATTCATACCTATGGTAGGTAAAATCCGTAAAATGCAATTGTTTTAGGCTGTCTGGAAGACCTTGAGTTTTGATTATTTGCTGATCCCGTCAATAATCAACTTCTAACATTAATTTTACTTGAGGGAGAGTGTAATATAATTTAATGTATCAACCTACCTACTTAAAAAGTCTAATTGTATAAATGTGTAGGTACTTATATGCTTCTCACTTAATAGTACCTAGGTATATAAAATTATTTATATATAATAATTATAATAAATGTTGTATTCCCTAACATAACTATGTTTTTCTATAGACATTTATCCTTTTTTTTTAATTAGAGATCCATTATGTCTTGTCTTTTAAAATTTTGTTTTAAAAGACAAGACATAATGGTAATTACTATATGTATTTGTAGGTACTACTATGTCGGTACCTAATTAATCTAATTGAAATGTAGGTACCTATTTACCAATCTACCTACTTGTATACTCGCAGTAACTACCAAAAACCGACTTAAAAATATGACAATGGTTAAATTATGCTATACATTTTTATACGTAGGTACGTAGATCGTTCTGAAATAGCACAGGTAAGAATTTACAAGATAAAACTGAAGGAGTTATAATTAAAAAAAAACTTACATGTAAATAACTAAAATCCGGTAGGTATATTTTTAAATTAGCACAACACTACTAACTCCTCGAAGCACGCGCAAAGTGAAACTGAATTTAGAATTCGATTAAGTATTTTGATTTGAATTTCGCCGGCAAAACATTATCCGACCAAATAGAAAAGTCACATGTTACGACCAAATAGGTTTATTATCTAGCTTTTTAATTTATTTCGGTAATATGACGTCACGATCGATTTCGTACAAGGTTGGTTCAAATGTACCTAAAAAGTGTGTGACATCATCTTTCTTATTTTTTGTAGGTAAATTTAAATGTGAGAAGATTTAAGTTAGCATAATTCTTTGATTCCGTCATTTTACCGAAATGTAATATTACGTAGGCCACTCGTCTCATCCATAGTTAATATTTGTTAGGAAAAAAAACAACATATGACCTTTTTATGTAGTTGTGTGTTAAAGAAGTATTGTAATAACTATACACGTATTTAAATGTAGCGTCCTCCTAACCATTCACATAAAAAAAAGAATTATGTAGCTAATCAGTGGTTATTTATAGCGCTGTCTTGCCTAGTTACAAAATAATCTGAGTATATATAACTGTACTAAAAAGTCTGACCGAGCGTCCAGCAATATCATAGATTAATTAATAAACTTAATCTATGAGTAATCTTTATGCGATGCTGACACTTTAGTTTAGTTTATAAGATTTATGGTTTTATGTATGTTAGTCTGTAAGGTATATGTTTATATGGGCCTTAGATGCCTGAAATAAATGATTTATTATTTATTTATTTATTTATTATTTTATTGATATTATAAAATAATGAAAATTAGTTTCTTTGATTGTTAGATAGATAACTCATTATTGTGCACCACAAATATAATACAAACAGGAAACAGTAGTTAACAAGGCATCGGAGTACATATTTATTTATTTAATATTGCAAAAATATCATTAAATTTTCTAGTAATCTGTCTAGTAATCATAGGCGAACATTGCCCCCAGCTTAACTCGGGCACGGCAGATACAATTTTTAGCGTGTATCATCACCATCATCATCATGAACTGAGAAAGCGTGCAAATGTTATTTGTTATCATAATATTATTAATAACCATGAAAATTTTAAAAGTTAGATCGTGCAATTTTTTTTCACTTTCACGCACTGGCCCAGTCTGGAGGGTGGTGGGTGACAAGCCGCGGCCGAAGCCTACCACCGGAGACTGTTCTTAGCACCACCCGGAGGTCACGTGTAAGGATTCAGAGGGTTTCCACTAACGGACGTGAACAGATAAAAACTCTGAATATTAAATCTCTGAATTTTATAGTCAAAAAAGGTCAAACCGTTATGACCTCTCTGTTTTGTTTGTGTCGAAACTTTAAAATAACCCATTTTTATCTTTTACCTACGTGGTGTTATAATAGTGGTCTCTTAAGTCCTACTTATTATTTTAACAAACGAAGAAAAAACCAGATGATAAAGTTTTCAATAAAAAAATTATTACATTGGCTTTTTTTTTAAATAGCCAACATATAATTTTTTTTATCCTATTTTTATCGATTAGTTTATGTCGTGTATTCGCACATTTCGAAAATACACATTGTATATGTACCTATGCCTATTTTAATAACTATACCTATCAGATATCTAAGTACCCGTAACACAAGCTCAAAGCTTACCACGGGGCTAGTTAGTATGTTGTTGTGTAAATTGTCTGGAAAGATTTATTTATTTATTTATTATAATCCTTTATGTGTATCAATTTATATTGTTGGCGCGACAGTCTTGCATCGACAAATTGCGTAAGTATTAGAAAAATGGTACAATTTAACGTAGGTAACACTTAGACGATTTTTATAAGACCAAATACATGAAGAAGGTAATTCAATAAATTATAATAAAAACCCGTGAAAAACTAATACCAGTGAACATCTCGTGTCTGTTGTAGGCTTGTGTGCTAACAAAAGTTAATTTTAGGTTATTAACTTCGTAACCATACCCTACACGGACACGGACCTTCAACCAAAACGGTTCTTTGCTAACGGATGACTAAGAGGCATTGGGATAGTGTTGTATTCAAGGACACACTCATATTTCTTAAAATAATCTTATAAAAATCTACCTAATTTTAATTTACCTTTAACATTAATAAATGAATAATTATTGCTGATACTATTTAATAACGGTTGTATCTACGTATGTCCAAAATTTAACAAAAAAGTTTCGAAAATTATAAAAAAACATTTTGTATCTGTGGATGTTTTACTAGGTGCTGCAGGAAGTGTACGATTTAGTAGTTTATTACAGCATGAAAAGTGCCATCTGTTGTCGAGTAGCATTACTACATACTACCGTCGAAACGTCAGTAATCGATGTTGACATGCTCTCTAATCTAGTAAACACTGAGGACAATGAACTCTTGTTAAATTCGCGAAAAACAATGAATTTATTCAAACTATGAATGAAATTGTGTGTTCAGTGCTTATTTCTTACTTAAAACCTATATAAATTCCGTCGCGATGTGCTAAAAGTTTATAATATAGAGGTTTTCTAAGTGGGTGTGTTTGACCGCAAGTGATCTATTTTAAACTTTGTTTATTATTTATAAAATAATAATTATTATTGCAAATAAGATGTGCATAGGTTAATATGTTGTTAAGTGAATAATAAGTGCTGTTTAATTATTTTTAGTGGCTGTTGGTGAGTTTCTCTAAGCAAATTTTGATTTGGTATAGACGTTTCTATAAAAATAGAATAATCGTTATGAAAAAATTCCAAAGTTTAGCTGTCTACGTACAATACTAGTTAAAATCGATTAAACTTTTCTAAATTTTAGGGTCCAAAACTGTGGGCTAAAATAATAATAAGTTAGGTAACTAATTATGCTTCTGTTTTCCGCGTATAATATTATCTTATTAGTTGCGGTAACATATTAATTTCATAAATAAGCTATATAAACTTAGACAAATGTTTCATTCACAATTCACACACAAGACCACCTTTAAGACTGAAAATAGAGCCTGCTGGTTAATTTTTATTTATTGTTTTCTAACTGAATCAAATCTATCTTTATTCTGAGACTAGCTATTCATGCCATGGATTTTTGGATTTTGAACAACATATTACCTGTGGTAAAAAGCCTATAAAGCCTTCTTCGATAAATGGACTATTTACCATTTTTATGTAAGATTTTTTCTAATCGGAGCAGTAATAATTGCTTTAAGCAATAAGACCGCCCATTACACATGCTAGGTTTAATTTTACTATTAATGGTTTTGTATTTTTGTTTATTGGTGTGTGTAATAAAGAATTTTCTATCCATCCGTAGTTCCTGAGATATGCATGTTCAAACAAACTCTTTAGCTTTATAATATTAGTATAAATTAAGACATGGTAACCAAACTTTTTAATTAAACATTTTATTCATAGTGTATACTTTTCCATTTTGACTGAGTATTTTAATATGTTTCAGCAATGAATATGCAGCGACTTAGTATGGAAGCAAGCAGCGATGCAAGTTACTGTAAGTAAAATAGTTTTCTTATCTATGATTAAATTATACAAATGAAGTATGGTTAATAGGACATAATTTTTTTCTCTTTTTTTCTCTCTCTTGCTCTCATCGAGACAGTTGTTTACATTGAGCTCCAGTGTTATAAATTATCTTAAAATTGTATATTCGTACATTACCAGGCTAATACAGGTGTCCAAACATAGTGCACATAACCAATTCGCTTCTCAACTCAGTATAAACCATTGAAGCCAAGTTTTGCAATTATTTAAAAGCTGAAATCTAATAGAAAACAAAAATCTAGAGGTGGGCGGGGTTTGAACGCACAGTTTTCGGAATGGAAGTCGAGTCTGTTCCCACTTAGCCAACACGGCTATTTACTTACTTACTCCTTTAAAAATAGGTCTCTCAGATCACATTTATTTTATTACAGATCGGACGTAGTAATCGATTCGAATAGACGTATTGCGAAAGCAAACTTACTTAAATAGGCGAATATACTAATTTGATATTTGCTTGATTGTTGGCGCAAGAGGTAGCGGGTTCGATTCCCGCCGAGGGTGAAAGTGTTTGTATGTTCTGCAAGCACTTTCTCCTTGGTCTGGGTGTTTAATATGTATAATTAAAATATCTATATATGTATGTATATTATATTAAGTATATCAGATATCTAGTGCCCGTAACACAAGCTCAGAGCTTACCACGGTGCTCGATGTTGTTGTGTAGATTGTCCGGAAATATTTATTTATTATTTATTTTATTTCTTTTTTGATTCAGATGAACGTGAGACTTGGGACGATTGGGGCAGTCGATCTTCACTCAGCCATGTTGAAGAAGTAAGTTTATTAAATTAATAGTATATTATGCAACTGGTCTAAAGTACCGGTTTTTTTTGTCGTACGAGCGGCAAGAGGATTATTACTATATTTTTACTATATTACGGTTTTTATGGCTTGTTTAATATACAAATAACCTGAAATTGTGTTATTTTTCTTCTCATAACTAATTATAACAGGAAGCTATGAAAGTTTATGAAAAATACTTATCAGTTGTTCTCATGAGTGCATGTATTATTTTTGGCAGGGTTAATGTAAATTTAGCCTAAAATCACTAAAAATATTTCCTTTTATTGAGTTTCTGAGACATATTTTAAAATCTTAAACAGTTTAGATTTTAGTTTCAGTGTTAATTATGTAATATTTATTATTGCCTTGGTTTTTAAAAAACTGGTCGTCTTTGGTTTGTCCCGATTTTTATTAACAGCCGAAATATAAATCTAAATTTTAAATTTAAGAAAAACCCCCTATTCCAATGCCTTAATTTCCTTAAAAGTAAAACACCATAATATTTATTAACTAGCGACCCGCCCCGGCTTCGCACGGGTGCAATGCTGATCTGAAAAACAGTCAACGCTCAAATCCAAGCAACGTTGAAGGTTTGACCCTGCGATTTATTAATGGTCATTGCAAAAGATGTCTTTACCGGAAACTGTAAACGTTTAAATTGGAAGAGTAAATCCGATGGTATCAAAGGGATTCGGGGAATCAATACATCTTCTCCAGTACCACATCCTGTGAGTATTGTGCACTCTATTATGAAAGTTTTCATTGATTTTACCAGCAAACGCGAGCCATTGCAAAGTTTAGGTGGATTCAGGTTTCTTAATAAAATAACAGGACAACTTTCAACACCATTTTGTGAGGAGGGAGTCCAGACGGGTTCAAGTAATTTTAGGGTTAGAAATTCTGTAGGAAAATGAACAGCTTCTTCCAAATCGAGAACAGTATCGACCGAGTCTGGCCGGTACCGCCGCAAACGCTACGTCCCGCATTTTTAAATCTGTAATATCTTCGAAAATATTCACTTAAATCATAGGTGTAAAGGGCCATATAGATCTATATTAAATGAACATTGTATTCAAGGTATTTAATTGGTTAAGGATTAATGCTGTATTGGTTAAAATCGCTTCGAAAATTAGCCATTTTTTGTCGTAAAAAGTAAATGACAAAAAAAGTAATTGTGGGTTATCTCTAAGAGATAGACATATACCATCACGGACTTTTCTGTAGACCTTTTCAATGTATACAATACTTAGTACATTATTTTGATAAAACTCGTAGGGTTCAGCCTGCGTTTGCAATGTAAGCGGAAAAAATGTAATTATTTACGACATCACATCAGAAACCTCAAAAATAACAGTACTTTTCCACTATTTAATGGATGTTATTATACATATAAACCTTCCTCTTGAATTACTCTATTTATTAAAAAAACCGTATCAGAATCCCTTGTGTAGTTTCAAAGATTTAAGCATACAAAGGGACATAGGGACAGAGAAAGCGACTTTGTTTTATACTATGTAGTGATGTGCACGCGATGCGCTCTCATTTGATACCCCACTCGAGTATATATGCAGATTTTCGGTTTTCCTTCCCCACTCTCACCCCCATAACTTTTAAACGGCACAACCGATTTTCAAGAAACATGTCTAAGAACACTCGCGGCAAACTCACCTTTCATACAAAAAACTAAATTAAAATCGCTCCATCCGTTCGGGAGCTATGATGCCCCAGACAGACAGACCGACAGACAGACAGACACGTCAAACTTATAACACCCCTCTTTTTTGGTCAGGGGTTAATAAGGTGATTTTGTCCATTAGTAGACATTCTATGGTCTAAGAGGAAATATATTTCGAAGATTACTGGAACTATTCTTATTGTCACTAAATAACCAATAAATGTATAGTAAAAATAGACTTACAAACACGCATCTTACTAAAAAGTGAGTTAGTTGTAAAAATATTGATGTTGTGAATTGCCAACAAATAATTATTGTAAAGTTTCAATACATAAATGAGCTAGAGTTTCTAATCGCTTCTTTGCTCTAGTGTAAAAAAAGCGAAGCGACCAGATACGATAAATTTATTTCCTATATTTATATTTAAGCCCCTTATTTATTTTTATGTTGTTTTTATACTGTTTTTTTTTAAGTTAAACTTCTTTAGAATCGTTCTTCGTTCGTTTTTATTCTTCTCATTCTTTTTTCTGAAGTTTCACTTCTATCATGTGTGAATCGCACACACACCTTTAATTTTTTATTTTTGTATATTATTTATTACGTTTCTAAGATTTGTAAAACCAAACAATGGACGCACATTCATGCGTCTGTAAAAGCAGGATGCGTTCTTCCTTTTCAATAAAAAAAAATGTATTTAGTTGTAAATTACATACCTATGTACCTACACTAACTCTTAATTTAATTTAAAACAGTTTTACTTACTAAATAAATTACAATACAAACATAACTACGAACCATTTACATGTTTCCACATAGCGTGACTAAAAATAAAAAAAAACACAAATCACTTACTTATAACTAAACTTCTAACTCCCCTATGGCTGTAACATTTACTATGTGAAGCTGAATTAAATAAATTGCATTGAATTGAAGGGAAATAAATGATTTTTTATCTTGCATCTAATTAATAGTCAAAACTCTGTACAATCCCTTTTTACAATCTATCTATATATAAATAAAAATGAATTGTTGTTCATTAGTCTGATTAAAACTCGAGAACGGCTGGGCCGATTGAGCTGATTTTGGTTTGAAAATGTTTGTCGTAGTCCAGGGTAGGTCTAAACGGTGAGCAAATAAGGAAAAATTTCCGGGAACTTTTTTTACCCGTGCGACGCCGGGGCGGGCCGCTAGTATAAAATATAAATACTGTTTTGTAATATCTCATTAGATAGGTCAATTGTAATTCTTTTGAAAAAGTTCTTTAAACCGAAAAAACGTCTACGAATAACAAAATAATAGAGAATTATCTTTTTGGAAGTCGGTTATAAGTTTAACATGTTTTCAACTTATAACAATATAAAATAAATAAATATTACCGGACAATCCACACAACAACATCTAGCCCCGTGGTAAGCTCTAAGCTTGTGTTACGGGTACTAGACATCTGATAAAATTCATATAAAAGACATACATATTATATAGATATTTATACATATTAAACACCCAAATCAAGGAGAAAATTCTTGCAGAACATACAAACACTTGACCCCTCGGTGAGAACTCGAACCCGCTACCTCTTGCACCGCAAGTGGACCTCCGCCCACCGCGCCACTGAGGCAGTCTTAGCCAATCATCATCATCATCATCATCTCAGCCGTAAGACGTCCACTGCTGGACATAGGCCTCCCTCAAAGATCTCCAGTGGTTTCGGCTGGCAGCGGCCTGCATCCACCGTGAGCCCGCAGCCTTCACCAGATCGTCCGTCCATCTAGTTGGTGGACGTCCTACGCTGCGCTTGCCGATCCGTGGTCTCCATTCGAGAACCTTTTAGACAATACTCTTTAATGAACACAACATTACAATAAAACACAAAATATATAGATAGATATAGAATAAATAGAAAATTCTTTATTACACACACCAATAAACAAACATTCTAAATAATTAATAGTATAAATTTAAAATTTAAGAAGAACCCCCGATTCCAATGCCTTAATTTCCTTAAACTTAAAACAACATAATATGATGTAATGTGGACGCGATGTGATTTCATTTGATACCCCACACTGGTATATTTGCAGATATTCAGTTTTCCTTACCCACTCTCACCTCCATAACTTTTAAACGGCACAACCGATTTTCATGAAACATGTCTAAGAACACTCGCGTCAGACTCACCTATCATACAAAAAAAAACTAAATTGAAATCGCTCCATCCGTTCGGGAGCTATGGTGACACAGACAGACAGACAGACACACAGACAGACACGACAAACTTATAACACCCCTCTTTATTGGTCGGGGGTTAAAAATTAAACCTAGCATGCGTAATGGGCGATCTTATTATATAATAGATTACAATTTACAAAAATTGTGAAGGAATGGGCGGCCTTATCGCTGATAGCGATCTCTTCTAGGCAACCTTGAAATTTGAAATTAGAAATGATAGGGACATTCTTATCCTTTAATATAAATTTACCATTGGCCGCGGTAAAAAGGGTCACCTTTATCAAGGGTTTGAAAAATTTATGTTGGTTGATTCTCAGACCTACCCGTTAAACAAAAAATATTATAAATTCGGTCAAGCCGCCACGGAGCAACAGCAACTATTTGTTAAATATAATATGTTCGATAAAGAAATAACTAAGAGGATTAGATATCTAAAAATACCACAACTCTTCGTTATGAAGTTAATGTGGCAACACTTAATAAAAATGGCGTCGCTTATTCTTAGCCCTCATTAGCGCCAGGAAGTCATTTTTTATTGCCTTTGATGCAGTTCTGATGTCTATTCAGAACTGCATCTAATCTATTAAGACCCTCCGTTTATTTATACGATAACATTACATTTCAAATTATAACCCCCTTGTAAGCATTAAAACATTTGCATGCTATTTTACTGGTAAAGTATGCGAAACCTTATATGAAACTAAACATCTATTATTGTATCATACTTTTGCCAAAAAATACATTTCATTTGTTTTGTCAAGTTTTCAATTATTTGCATATTATTTTGTAATGTGCACGTGATGCGCCTCCATTTGAGTCCCCACTCGAGTATATTTGCAGATATTCTGTTAATGTTTCCCACTTTCATCCCCACAATTACTAAACAAACATGTTTAAAAACACTCACGCATCATCATCACCCTATAAACGTTCCCACTGCTGGGACACCGGGACTTCTCTCTTGTCGAGAGAGATTAGGGCTTAACTCACCACGCTGGCCAACTGCGGGTTGGTGAATGTCACATGTCCTTCATACTCTTTAAAGTTCTCAGAACATGCCGGTTTCCTCACGATTTTTGCCTTCACCGTTAAAGCACGTGTTTAAAGCGCACATTTATTTCTCAAGAAGAAAAATCCAGAGGTGCGTAGCGGGGTTTGATCCTACGACCTTCGGAATGAAAGTCGAGTGTCCTCCCACTTAGCCAACACGGCTTGCGGCGCACTCGCGCATTAAGTCACATTTAATACAAAAAAATTGAAATCGCTTTATCCATTCGGGAGCTATGATACAACAGAGAGACAGTGTCTCGAATGAAAGCGCATCACGTGCACATTACAAAATAATATGATTTTTACTTATAAGGGAACTAAGGTCTTGAAATTGGGTATTTTCTATTTATAGAGCATCGAACATCATTGGCTTAAAGTTTTTAGACCCAAATATCTCAGAAACCGTATCACTTAGGAGACGTGATCATAGAACAGTTTTTGTTTAAAAATAAAATAAAAATAAAAATGTATTTATTCACAAAGATAAAATAAGGTTTTACAAATAGTGAAATTATGCCCTTTAAAGTTTATAATTACATTAGTTCTTAAGTGTTTACACAATTGAACATAATACACACCCTGTCTGTAATAACCCCGTATGCAATGCTTCTTCTTGTTCTAACTAAGTTATTTCAATAACTTGTGATTAGACACAATGAAAAAAGCTCTGCCTCGGCTTAGCACAGGAAAACAGTATTTACAATCAGATTATCCCAAAAACTAAAAAACAATAAGGGAAATGAATTTTTATGGTACCTATATTTTTGTGAAAAAGAAAAACAAACAGTTAAAATAACAAGTATTAAATTAGGTTCACATTTGTAAACATATATATATGTTTATATATTTAAATATATATATACATATATATATATTTCCTCCCTCTCCCTTCTCTCCCAATTTTCAGCCGCTAATAATAGATACAAATCTAGAGATTAGATACAATGCATAATAAATTACATTAGACAATGTTGACATTTAATACAGTTATGTTTCTTAACTAGAGACCATAAACGTACATAGTGTAATTTACATTAATACAATCCGAGATGCACGGGATGTGTATATAAAAGAATTGTACACTATGATACCACTTTCAGCAAATTTTCTGTTTGATCATAGTTCAGGCTCATAAGATGGTGCTTAATTGTAGTTTTTAGTTCATGGTTTTTAAGTTTATGTAATTTAATAGATTTATTGATTTTATTGTAGAGATATGGTCCCAGGAACATAAAATGTTTTTTTGCAAACTTGGTTTTACAGGATATCGTCTTAAATATAATATTTCTACGTCTTGAGTTAGTATTTTTAATAATTTCCGCAGAAGGTTTTTTAAGTATCTGTTTCCTAATTATTTGCTGAATAAAAATTTGTCTGACTGTTAATACCTTACAATCTTTGTAGAGCTGAGTCGTGGGGTATCTGAAAGGTAGTGCATTAGCTACCTTAAGTACAGCTCTCTGAGCTCTCTCAAGTTGCAGCATGTACGTTTTAGACGCACCACCCCACACAACAACACAATACATGAGAAGCGATTGACATAGAGCAAAATAAGTCGTTTTTAATTGAGCTGTGTTTGCAGAGTGCCTTAAGCCTTTAAAAACTGCCACAAGTCGTCGGATTCTACCTATAAGTTTTGTGATGTGAGGCACATACGTCAGTTGCGCATCAACTTGGACACCAAGATATTTAATTACATTACAATTTTCTAATAAAGCGCAATCACACATCCTGTTTTTGGTGTTCAAGTCGAGGCACTCCACCGAATGTGACTTCAACAGATAGGTATTAGGATTCGGAAGTCCTGATTTGCGAAGGGAGAAACTTATATATTTCGTTTTTGCAGAATTCAAAGTTAGCAGGTTTTGATAGAGACTGATAGCAACTGTATTAAAGCCATTTTGAGCATATTTATAGACTTCCTCCCATGTATTACCAGAAAAGAGTAAGACAGTGTCATCAGCAAAAGATAGAAGTCTACAATGAGGGATAGAGAGCTCGCATATTTCATTGATATATGTTAAAAACAGCGTCGGGCCGATAATGCTACCTTGTGGAATACCGTAGGAAACGGGTAGTTCCTTGCTACAGAAATTGTCAATCTTGACCAACTGAGTTCTATCAGCTAGATAACTTTCTAAGAGTTTGTGTTGCTCTCCACGAATTCCGAGTTGCTCTAGCTTGTGTAAGAGTAAAGGTATCGATACCGTATCAAAAGCCTTTGCTAGATCCAAGAAAATTGCAAGCGATTTCGAACCATTATCCAATCCTTCTACAATATAATTATTTAGCTCTGATACGGCGTCTGCTGTGGATTTCCCCTTTCTGAAACCAAATTGATTGTCCGAGATAAGATTGTACTTTTCCAGATAGCTAACCAATCTGTTGTTTATTGCTCGTTCTAAAATTTTTGAGAGGGTTGGTAATATGGAAATGGGCCTATAATTACTAGTAGTGCATTTATCACCATTTTTATAAATCGGAAGAACAACAGATTTTTTAAAAGCTTTCGGGAAAGTGGAAGTATTAAAGCTCAAACGACAAATATGTGTTAGGGGCTCTATAATATATTCAATATTTTCCTTAACTATGCGACCTGATATACCATCCCATCCCACAGCACAGTCAGTTTTCAGTGACGTTATAAGAGTTCGTACTTCAGACGCATCAATTTGTAATAGTCCAAAAGAGCTCAATACTTTTGTGTTTTTGCTTTTCTCTACCCCTATATTGTAAATAAACTTTTCCGCCAAGCACTTTCCTACATTTGCGAAATATTCATTTACTGAGTTTACAGTTAAGTATGGGCATTTATCTTTAAGAAGTTCTTGGGGGGGTGACTTTTTAGTTTTGTAGTTAGTAATATTATTAATAAGTTTCCAAGTCTTTTTGATATCTGAACCGGCTTTTTCAAATTCGTTTTTTTCATATGCTATTTTTAATTTTTTCAGAAGCCTGTTACAAAAATTCCTATATCTCCTGTAGATAATATTTAATGTCTCATTTTGAGGAGATTTTCTTAATTTACTATGGAGCTTATCTCTATGCCTTATACAACGAATAAGGCCAGGTGTAATCCAAGGTTTTAAAGGGATTTTCCGTCGTGATTGTTTTATTTGGACTGTGTTATTTTTTATGATGTTAGTTATGATTTTTATAAATATCTCAGTGACAAGATTGCAATCTGAACCATTTAAAACCGGAGAAAAATCAGCAATGCTTAATTCTTTGTTTATTGATAAATAATCGATTTTTGAGATTAAAGAGAGATTGTTATTATTATTTACATTTCTTAGAGTTAATAAGATGCAATCATGATCAGTAACACTGTTTTTTACTACTAAAGTAACACATTTTTTATTGGATCTTATAAAACAATGATCCAAGCAGTTTGATAGACGGGTAGGAAACATGTGGGAAGGTAAAAGACCATGAAAAGACAATAACTCTAGATATTCTGCTGACTGTTTTGTCTCTTCTAGAATATTTATATTGATATCTCCCTTTAGTATAATTGTTTTAAATTTTGATAGAGATAAAAGGACAGTTTCTAAGGAATGAATAAAATTATCTTGATTTTTGTAAGAGGGTGATCGATAGAGAGAGATAATAGCTATTTCGTTATCAATCACCGAGACGATACAATTTGCCTCTGAAAAAGAAGGTTCGTGAGATATGATCTTGAGGTTCTCTCTCGCGTAAACTACAACTCCGTCGTTTTGTAAATAGTTATTGTTTGTTGCTTCTATGACATAGCCATCGAGGGAAGGCAAAACGTAATTTTTAGCAAGCCAGCACTCAGTTAAGATTATTATATCTGGTTGCGTTTCGATGCGATTTATTAATAGCAAGAACTCTTCAAAATTATGGTTTATACTTCTAATATTTTGTGTCAAGATTACCAGGTTATGTTTTGATTGCGACAAATAAGTACAACAAGTTTCAGGTTCGCAGATGTAAGCCTCTGCTGTGGTCACGTTATCAATGTTATCATTTATAAATTCAAAATTGTTGTTCATTTTACTCATAAACGGGTGTATTAAGTTTATACACTGCGATTAACAAACAGTGAAAATTAGTTACGGAGTTTTCTAATATGATAATGATAACGGGACAATATGTCCTAAGACTTGCGGCCACACAGTTTATATAATTAATCCGATTTTGTCTATTTAACCTTTCAGTTGTCTTGTAATTATAACATAAGTCTGTCAGAGGAAATCCTTTTTCAAAGTATTCATTGTAACAAATAACTCGCATATGCAAAGTTTTAGTAATTAGCTTAGTTACATCATATGCAGGCTGAAAAATAAGCGAGACTAATCTAGTAGTTGCTGAAAAAATCAAGAAAGAAGTAATATGAACCACAATAATTATGAAGTAACAATTTAAAAGCTTATAGTAAAAATAAAATATGTTATTGTAAATCACGACTAGTCAGATTTCTAGTTCAGAAAGCTGTCTGAGACTTGATATTAGGATACCTTTATCTCCTTCATTTTTACGAAGATACACCTGACCAAAGCTTGTCCAGCAGTAAGAGAAGTTGTATTTCTTTGCGTATTCGCGCGTTTGTTATCATTTACTCTGTCGGTTGACATGAGTTTCATCACTGGCCGCCGAATCACGTTTTTTTCAAAATGGCGGACAAGTAGGTTAGGTATGCCAGGCTTCATACAAAAATGTTCGAACCTTTTTTGATTTATTTGCATGACTAATAAATGTAACGTGAATAATTAACTTATCTTGCGAAAATATTGTTGAAAACAAGTAAACACTATAGACACATTAAGCTAATAATGTATCCTTTTGTTTTTTTCCCGATTATTGTATGTGTGTGATTGGAGTTACAAATAAACGCTTCATCTATCTCATTTCTCTATCTACATAAAACACTAGACCACTAGAGACCTTAAGAAATATGTAACATGCTTAAGGTCTAACAACACTGTGCTGGTTACCTTATTTAACTACAATTAAATAACTTTTATTTTAAAAAAGAAAAAAATATCAATTAACCACATATGAATCGGTCTACTCGTTTAAATTTAAAATAATATTATCAGCAAAAAAACATGTAGTTAGACTAGTAAGTTTAAAAGCTGTAAGTCTCAGACAAACACAATGTGATCAATTTTATTAAAAACATAATCTTTTATATCGATGTTTAGAAGACCCATTTTCTTGCTGAGATTTCTAAAAGTGTGTTCACACCTTTACGGCTGCATTATTTATGCAAAGTTAATATTTTAGTGTGGGAGCCAAAAAGCGACCTTACTACCGATTATAGTATCTCTAACACTGTATGGTGCTTCATCGCCTACTACTTGCTAAAGGTACAAATTAAAAGTAAAACTAGCTGTGCCCCGCGGTGTTACCCGCGTTATAATGGATTTTCCCGCGGAATTACGTTTTCCCGCGGTAAAAATTTTCTTTCATTTTAATCGGTTCAGTAGTTTTTACGTGAAAGAGTAACAAACATCCATACATCCATACTTACAAACTTTCGCCTTTAGAATAGTAGTAGGATTTGGTAATTTTTTTTTATAATATAACTTTTATATATTAACTGATATTTTTGACTCAAGAGTATACAACTTAATTATACATTTTCAATTAGGTATTTTAATAATGCCTGTCTAAATTAATTTTTTGAATGTTTAATATTATTTAAACATTTATTGCAGATATCTACGATCCATAATTTGTTAGTAAACATAGGGAGCTTATTACTAGAGTAAGTTATATGTGAAACAGCTTATATGGACTTATATAAGACTAGCTGACGCCAGCAAACGTTGTTTTGCAAAATGAAAAATAGATAGAAGCCGATTCTCAGAACCACTGAACACGCATATAAATCGGTAAAGCCGTTTCAGAAGAGTGCGGTAACTAACATTGTGACATGGAAATTTTATTTATTAGATATGGAGTCATCGTTCCATATACATATAAAATTTTTGATTTAAAAACGCGATCGAGTTATCTATCGAGTTTCGAGTGAGTCCGGTAACGGTCCAATAAATGGTAGTAGCAAAACAAGTATTTGACATTTGCGAGAATGTTGCCATGCTCAAGAGTTTTCCCGATAATTGGGTTTGAAGATGTTATTGACTAAAGTGATTTTGTTTTGGTTTTACGCAATTTTAATTAATATTAAGTAGATACTTAGTGAGTTTTATAGAGATATTGTAAAAGCGTAAGTATGTATGAACTTGTACAAGTTTATTAACTCTGTAATGCTCTGAAAATATTTGTAAAGGTTTTAAATGTCGAAATTTATTTAATTTATCATAAAACATTAATGTGGCACATGCAATAAGAACATGATTACATAATACAGGGTGTTTCAAATTTGGTATATTAAGCGAAAGGGGTTAGAAAGGTGATGTGGTATTTTTATCTACGATTTGGATTTGTAAGCTTATTAGTTGAAAAATATATTTAAATGGTAAATATGTTGTCCTAATTTTTTGTGACTGAAAGCCTGAAAGATTATTTTTATTGATTACCTTGAGAGGTATCAATTAAAGTAAAACCTATCTTATTAACCTAAACAGTCGTTAAAGATTTTATTTAACTTTATTACCTTCTACAAAGAGTTAATTTATTTTTATTTTTTATTTATTAAAATAGGCTACATCAACAAAATATACAATTACCCTAAAACAATCAATACATACATTATTATACTATGATACATACTCCAATGAAAGTATATGAGATATGATATATACTGATATGAGTTTAAATATAACTTAGACATTAGATTGAATCAGCCTTTTTTTGAAAATAAACCTCCAATTAATCAAAGTTTAACATTTATTTCCATACTGGGCATACATGGACAAAAATGATCAAGGAAGTTACAAATAGACAAAGTTATGTAAATGAAAAGTTTCACAAATATTAACTTCCATACTAATTTAAAATTTTTATTTGGGAATTTCTCCCCGCCGCCACTGGCAACACCGTAAAATGCGCCATTCCACCGCTAAAGATAGACGTCACCGCGCGCCGCGCTTTTAACAACAATATTCGCGCAAATACAAAAACAATATAATCGAATATTATCCGCCATTTTTAATCCTGGAATAATAGTTGTATACATGCGTGCGTGAATAGTGCAGTGCTCTGTTGCGTGTGTGAGTGACCTACTTGTGTTGTGACGTCATACCGGCTGGCTTTATTTTTTATTTGCGGTCTGTATTTTGAATTTAGAAAGTTGTGAGGAAATACCTAGGTATTTGAACTATTGAATTAAGAATACTGTCTTTTTGTGAGTAGGATCTCTTTTTAGAATTTTTCGGAGATTTATATATTGTAAAATATTTAAATTAATAAAATAAAAATAAAAAAACTTTAATGATATTAGGTAATATTAATTTTACCTACATGTTTAATTATTTCTGTGAAAATCTAGTTACATACCTACCATAACATTCTTCTGGTAAGTTATTATAAAAAAAAACAAATAAAAAGTTTTTTTTTATATATGAAGAATATTCTACTCCAACATAAATATATGTTAGAAAATAAAAATAGCGGAGACACTTCATTGGTCGTGTACTCTTAAAAAAAAACACTAAAAAGTAAAACACAAATCTGATTATAGCCGTAAGTAAGGCTGATCGCAGATAGAAAAAAACAAATTTGGATTTTTATAGGTACCAACAAATGAACGTAAGTGCCTAATGAAATATATAAATAAGTATATTTTTAAATATATTCGGTCATTGCGACTGAGTTTGGACAGGCATTTTCAACTAAAAAAATACACTTACCAAAATTATATATAATGAGCTAGCTAACTGAAATTTCTATGAAAACGCTAGAAAATTAGGTATGTACCTTCATCAATATTTTTTTATTATTATTATGTGTGTTTTGACGTGATCATGGCGCTTGCAACAGCGTCGAAATTGAATTGAGAGAGTTTTGAGTCTAAGTCATTCTCATCGTCATTCGTCATCTCATTATCTCTTTTGTCATGTTTGTTCAGAATTATTATGTTAGTTTTAGAGTTCCGTACGGCAAAAAGTAAAAACGTAACCCTCAGAGGATCTGCTATGTGAAGTATTCAGTAATAATAAAATACATAATACTGCCAGATAAAGCAAAAAGCTGTTGCTAGCATCGCAATCTGTAATTATTTCATCATCATCATCACCCTATTAACGTTCCCACTGCTGGGACACAGGGACTTCACTCTTGACGAGAGAGATTAGGCCTTAATTCACCACGCTGGCCAAGTGCGGGTTGGTGTTTGTCACATGTCCTTCAAACTCTTTTTTAAAGTTCTCAGAACATGCCGGTTTCCTCACGATGTTTGCCTTCACCGTTAAAGCACGTGTTTAAAGCGCACATAAATTTCTCAAGAAGAAAAATCCAGAGGTGCGTGGCGGGGTTTGAACCCACGACCTTCGGCTTTAATTATTTACAAAAACTAAATTTATAATTTAAGAAAAAAATCCGATTCCAATGCCTTAATTTCCTATAAAAGTAAAACACCATAATATTTTGTAATGTGCACGCGATGCGCTTTCATTTGATACCCCACTCGAGTATATTTGCGGATTTTCGGTTTTCCTTCCCCACTCTCACCCCATAACTTTTAAGCGGCACAACGGATTTTCATGAAACATGTCTAAGAAAACTCGCGCGAAAGTCACCACCATACAAAAAAAAACTAAATTAAAATCGCTTTATCCGTGTGGGAGCTATGATGTCCCAGACAGACGGACACGTCCAACTTATAACACCCCTCTTTTTCGGGGGTTAAATATACATAATTGTGCTAGATAAAGTAAAAAGCTGTTTTTCTCGCTTCGCAATCTGTTATAAATTAATTTGTAATTATTAATTAGTGAAAGTCATATCAAAAAAACTTTCTACTAATTAATTTCATTAACATACTTATCTGTAAACTCAAATTGCAACGCGCGTCAAGTTTGGTTTTTTCCTTCAAATTCCCATAGTTAGAAGTAATTTCCATGTCACAATGTTAGTTACCGTACTCCTCCGAAACGGCTTGACGGATTCTTACCAAATTTTATATATGCGTATTCAGTAGGTCTGAGAATCGGCTACTATCTATTTTTCATTTTGCAAAACAACGTTTGCTGGGGTCAGCTAGTAGGTATATAGATTGAAACGAAGTCAAGTGTACAGTATGTTACCAACGACAAATAAATTACCAATATACCAATAATATAATATATCATCATTTTACCGAGGTAAAATACCGCTTTTCGCGGGCAAACACAATTATTACGAGAAAAGCCAGGGTTCGCTGGGGTCAGCTAGTAATTTATAAAATGTAATTAAGAAATTGATAAATGTATGCCCTAAATTTTACAAGTGGTATATAATATACGCGATCTTATAAACTCAGTTTTATCGCTTAAAATGAGATCAAATTGTCATTTTGCAAAGGCTGACTATAGCACGACTTGTAGAATAAAAAAAATGGTGAATAATCTTTATAACTACTTTCCCTTTTCATTATATTGGGTTTGTTAGTTTATTAATTTTATTTTGTAAAACGGGACTCTATTACTGAGGTACACCAGGGTGACAGACAGGTCTTCAGAACCGTGCTAGATAGATAGTTGAAATTTCGAGGAATTACGTGTTTTATTTATGACTTAAAACGGGTAACATATCATGATTTGACGGTTTTTGAGAATGAAACAAGTGTTAGTAGCACTAGTGTGTGTCAACCTCGCAATATGCGACTAAGGAAGAGGGTAGACCGCTTCGTTTGTGAATAACCGTCTGCCCAAATCGCAAACACAAAGAAAATTCAGTTGTTTCATGGCGCTTGCAACAGCGTCGAAATATCGGAAAACTCAAAAACCGTCAAACTTCGTTTTAAGTCATAAAATTTTCTATCCTACTAAGTACGACGAAATACGAGTAAAGGCGAAAGTTTGTAAGTATGGATGTATGGATGTTTGTTACTCTTTCACGTAAAAACTACTGAATGGATTTGAATGAAACTTTACCACAATATAGCTTATACATCAGAATAACATATAGGCTACTTTTTACCGCGGTAAAATATCAGTTTTCGCGGGAAAATAAATTATTGCGAGTGAAGCCCGATTTAGATTAAATTTGGCACGAACATAGCTGCTTTCCCAGTAAATTACAAAGCTGCTTTTTACCGCGACAAAATCCCTTATTACGCGGTTAAAGCAAGTAATAATATAAACTTAAGATGAATCCTATACTATTATAAATGTGAATGTTAGTTTGTTTGTGACGCTTTCACGCGAAAACTACTCAACCGATCATCATGAAACTTTGTACACATTATTCTTGGAGGTATTAGAAGTAACATAGGATACTTTTTATCCCGGGAAAATATGTAATTCCGCGGGACAATACATTTAAACGCGGGTAACACCGCGGGGCACTACTAGTACCTAATAATATAATAATAATGTTTTTTATAAAACAACACGAAATCCTAGTTGTAGTTTGAGACTATCTGAAACTTTTATTATATCAATGTGTTCTTTGTCTACGAAATAGATGTATATCTAGGAATATATCAACCTATCACCAATTCCCTTGTTTGTCTGACTCGTCGTCGCGTCGCCGATAGTGGTCATAAAATAGTACACTCAGCTAAATAAGTGTACCGTACACAAAATATAGAATACGAAGAACAATGTTTATTTGCAAACATGAGTTTCTATATAATAATAAAAAGGTGTATTCTACTGTTCCATGCCTGTTTTGAATATCTGGGGCATAAATAATTTTTATGTATATTCTTATAATTCTCATTAATATTATAGAATCAATGTATTACGAAATATAATGTGGATCTAAGCTTATAGAGGTATAATTCATGTTAATTTGAAATATGACGTTGCTATGTGAATAAGAACCATCATCACTACATAATATAAAACAAATATTTTATTTATTTATTATTATTTAGTATTAACATCTTTACAATTTCTATTATAAATACTAGTAAATTTCATCAGCTTCAAAAAATTCTTATTTGTGTTTGAAGACAACATCAAATTTTAAAACATCGCTTTTTAGTATAAATCTAAATTTAAAATTTAAGAAAACCCCCCGATTCCAGTGCCTTCATTTCCTTAAATGTAAAACAACATAATATTATAAAATGTGGACGCGATGCGCTTTCTTTTGATACCCCACACTAGTATAATTTGCAGATTTTCTGTTTTCCTTCCCCACTCTCACCCTCATAACTTTTAAACGGCTCGACCGATTTTCATGAAACATGTCTAAGAACACCCAAGCCAAACTCACCTTGCATACAAAAAAAACGAAATTGAAATCACTCCATCCGTTCGGGAGCTATGATGTAACAGACAGACAGACAGACACGTCAAACTTATAACACCCCTCTTTTTTGGTCGGGGGTTGAAAAAAAAACGAATTGCTCCGATTCAGAGAGGCGAGAGTGCGACTCCACTCGTCGTCTAATACTTACGTCGTTTTGTCGTTAAATTTAACATATGACGACCTCTGTGGCTCGGTGGGCGAACGGCCGCCTGAGGCGCAGGAGGTTGCGGGTTCGAATCCCGCGGGGGGACCAGATTTTGTACGATCTACAATTTCTGGTTTCGGGTCTGGGTGTTTTCTATGTATCATAATGTATGTATTTACAAAAAAAAATGTATCTATGTAGTATATCAGTCACCTAACCCCAAACTAAGCAGAGCTTGTACTATGGGTGTTATAGTACAAGCTCTGCTTAGTTTGGGGTTAGGTGATGCTGTGTGAGTAGTCCGGAAATATTTATTTATATTTATTTATTTATATATAACACGTTTTTAAAGTATCGTAAGTCCGATCATTAGCACTGATAGCCAGCGTGGTGACTTAAGGCCTAATCCCTCTCGCCAAGAGAGAAGTGTCCGTGTCCCAGCAGTGGGAACGTTAATAGGGTGATGATGGTGAATTTCAGCTTGTTTTTACACTACCCTTGCTGACTGTACCTGACGTCATCTGTCGCCCTTCTCACCCCACACGCAATTCCTTTTATCCTCATGGTTTTCTTGTAAGGGACATTAGCACGTATTTTCATTGGGAACTCGATTTCGTGAATAACCTTTGGAAAAGGTGACCTTTTTTAACCCCCGACCAAAAAAGAGGGGTGTTATAAGTTTGACGTGTCTGTCTGTCTGTCTGTCTGTCTGTGTGTCTGTCTGTCTGTCTGTCTGTGTCACCATAGCTCCCGAACGGATGGAGTGATTTCAATTTAGTTTTTGTATGAAAGGTGAGTCTTGCGCGAATGTTCTTAGACATGTTTCATGAAAATCGGTTGGGCCGTTTAAAAGCTATGGGGGTGAGAGTGGGGAAGCAAAACCGAAAATCTGCAAATATACTAGTGTGGGGTATCAAATGAAAACGCATCGCGTCCACATTACATAATATTATGTTGTTTTACATTTAAGGTAATTAAGGACTTGGAATCGGGGGTTTTTCTTAAATTTTAAATTTAGATTTATTATAACTGCAATAATGTCTAATTATTGTAGCTTTTTAACCCGCGACAAAAAAGAGGAGTGTTAGTTTGACTTGTCTATCTTTCTGTCTGTCCCCTCATAGCTGCCGAACGGATGGAGCGATTTTGTATGATAGCGCGAGTTTCGCGCGAGTGATATTAAACATGTTTGATGAAAATCGGATGACCCGTTTAAAAGTTATGAGGGTAAAAGTGGGGAAGGTAAACCGAGAATCTGCAAATATACTCGAGTAGGGTCGGTAAATGTTGATGGGTAATGATGGATTAAGTAATTGTTTTCCGATTTTTTTTTATTTGCGGTATGATGTTTCCGCATGAAATGAAATGTATTTTCTGTTTTGTTGTTTCGGGTCTGGGTGTTTTCTATATCAGCCAACTCACACCTACAGTACAAGTGCTTAGTTTGGGGTAAGGTGATGCTGTGTGATTAGTCCGGAGATATTTATTTGTTTATTTGCCAAAAGTATGGTACAAAAATGTTTAAGTTTCACATACTTTACTAGTTAAATGGCACGCAAAATGATTTGATGCTTACACATAACAATTGAAATTAATTTAATGAATATTATTTACGATGTCAAAGTTAAACTATAATTTAAAAAATCATTAATTTTATAAAAACATTGATCTACTAGCCACAAATACAGTTTTGTCTTAAACTGCCGCATTGCTAATTCGCTCATATTTTAGGTAGTTTATTAAATATATTTTAGGTCATAATGTAACAATTTTTCGCAGCGCTGACTTACTTTGAGGTTTAATTAATCTGGTAGGGTCTCTTTTTTGACAATTAAACTAAGTAAATTCGTCCTAATAATATTTGAAATTGTACATATATCCAAATATATATGTACGTAATCTAAATTTACATTTAAAAAAAACCCAGAAATCCAGAACCTTATTTCCCTAGGACAAGTAAAAAGCTATTCTATTTTGTAATGTGCACGCGATGCGCTCTCATTTGATACCCCACTCGAGTATATTTGCAGATTTTTTCGGTTTTCCTACCCCACTCTCACCCCATAACTTTTAATGTCTAAGAACACACGCGCCAAAATCACCTTTCATAAAAAAAATAAAACTAAATTGAAATCGCTTTATCCGTTCGGGAGCTATGATGTCCCAGACAGACAGACAGCCACGTCAAACTTATAACATCCCTCTTAAGTTAAAAAGGGGGTTAATTATTAACATTTCTGTGAGGTTAAGAAACATACCGTCTGATGCCTATTTCTCCGTCGCTGACCTATAATATACTTAATCTAGGTTAATCAATCCCCTCTTCTCACATAAAATTAAACGAATCCCTGATTTCCCGTGGGCTTTCTAATTTGTCCCGTAACGGGGCGGCCTATTTGACGCCATCTTGTGTGTGTATGTGTGCGTTAGGACGTACTCAGAGAATCTGGGGGCAGAATAATATAATATAAAAATTCTTAATAAAAAAAACACATTAAATAAAAGGTAATGTATTTATCAGTGTACGCAAATAGTGTTATAGTTTTTTTTCTATGTATCATATTGTATGTACATAAGAAAATGTATCTATGTTGTATATCACTCACCTAATTTCACTTAAGTCACGGACAGGCCTCCAACCCTCGCCTACCTGAGGGAACACGTACATTCTTTGACGAGTGTGTTTTCGAGCCGCGAGCGCAAGTGCCACCGCGATGCTGTGACACCAGGTAGGAACGAAGTTCCTTCCGCTAATGTAGAATCGACACAATTTGTAAAAAAATCGTTGTTAATTTGTTGTAGGTTTTCTTGATTTTTCTTTTAATTTTTGCTAATGAGTTTTTTCAAATGTAAAATATTTTATACTAGCAGCCAGCCCCGGCGTCGTACGGGTAAAAAAAAATCCCGGTAATTATTAAAGTTTTTTGTTGAAATTAAGTTATCTCAAAGACAATTTTATTCACAATGAAGTACTCTTAACCAACAGCATATTTATTTGAATAAAGATTAATATTATTATGTTGATACAACTTAAACAAATTATTTCGACCAAATTCGGTACCATAAAAACGGTTTTTGTTAGTTAATCTTAAAAGATAGACATATACTATCGCGGACTGTTTTTTAGATCATTCTTTTAATGATCTAAAAAACAGTCCGCGATCTAAAAAACAGCTATTATTCTTTAATACATATTTTTTGTGTAACTTGAACCGTTTTCACGGGGCACGCAACGGAAAAGGCTTCAAAGATGAAATAATTTCTCCCGTTTTTTACACATTTACCACTATATCTTTGCTCCTATTGGTCGTAGCGTGATGTTATATAGCCTATAGCCTTCCTCGATAACTGGACTATCCAACACAAAAATAATTATTCAATTCGAACCAGTAGTTTCGGAGATTAGCGCGTTCAAACAAACAATCAATCAAACAAACAAACTCTTCAGCTTTATAATATTAGTATAGATTTATATGTATAAATAATCTAAAACTTACGTTTTTAAAGAAAGAAGGAGAAAGAGAATGGTATTATACACTGCTCGCTGGTGTATACGACTGTCGCGCCTGCGCACGTTTCTTTTAACGGTTTTGTTCCACGGACTTTTTCTTATGGTTTTACTATCACATTTTTTGCAGTTCGGTCGCGCAGCAAAATCCCTATCTCGTCCGAGCCTGCCGTAAGGAACTTCGTTCCAATAAAAATAAAATAAAATATATTCTACATGCCCCAGCCTAAACTGAGTCCGGCCCTTTTCTAGGTCACCCTTGCATCATTCTGTTGCCACACATTTTGTTTGAAGTCGTTAACTGCCTGCCTTAGAGCTATATATATTGTTAATGCGGCGAACTGGGTTAAATATCTTAACATAGTATAAAATATACGCTTCCGTAATCCGTTCGCTTAGATGTTAAACGAAACGGAAAACATATTTTGATGACATTTTCAGTAATAGACTGACAAACATAATTGCGAAGGAGCAGTGTTCATATCATCATCACCCTAATAATGTTCCCACTGCTGGGACACAGGGACATCTCTCTTGGCGAGAGAGATTAGGCCTTAATTCACCACGCTGGCCAAGTGCGGGTTGGTGAATGTAACATGTCCTTAAAAATTTTTAAAGTTCTCAGAACATGCGGTTTCCTTGCGATGTTTGCCATTTTTCAAGAAGGAAAATCCAGAGGTGCGTAACGGGGTTTGAACCCACAACCTTCGGAATGAACGTCGAGTGTACTCCCACTTAGCCAACACCGCTTTTTTTATTTATAATGAAAGAGGCTTTTGTGCTAAAGTTTTTATCAACGTTTCCTAAATACCTACCTCCTTAATAGCCAACTAACCGTATATCAGATTAAATTTGGTTAGCATACTTTTGTGCTTGTCACTCACTTTGGCATTTGTGTACGCTAGAAGGAGACAAAAAGATTTTCAAAGCTTTGCTATCTATTTTGCTTTAGACAGGATATATAGATAAGGATGACTTTAGATAAGGATTTCTGGCGAAGCAACTTACCGAGAGAGATCTAAATTGTAGCCGCCGTTCGTTGCTC
Organism: Gymnoscelis rufifasciata; assembly: GCA_929108375.1. Classification (NCBI taxonomy): domain Eukaryota; kingdom Metazoa; phylum Arthropoda; class Insecta; order Lepidoptera; family Geometridae; genus Gymnoscelis; species Gymnoscelis rufifasciata. Next base: position 6,536,604 of record OV815331.1, read on the forward strand.
AAAATGTGCATTAGACTTTAATATAATCTAAATTTATAATCTTATATGTATAAAATTTAAATTTAAGAAAAACTTCCGATTCCAATGCCTTCTTTTCCTTAAATGTAAAACAACATATAATATTATGTAATGTGGACGCGATGCGCTTTCATTAGATACCCCACACTAGTATATTTGCAGATTTTCGGTTTTCCTTCCCCACTCTAACCCCCATAACTTTGAAACGGCACAACCGATTTTCATGAAACATGTCTAAGAACACTTGCGCCAGACTCGCCTTTCATAAAAAAATCGCTCCATCCGTTCGGGAGCTATGATGTCCCAGAATACAGAATACAGATCATTTATTTGCACACATGGGTTACATACAGGGTCTTGTTTATCAATATTATAAGCACCATGCATGTATTGCCTTAGTCTAGGGCATGCAAATTACATAAATGCAAGGTTTTGCTGAATTAAAAAAACATTTATATATTATACTAGTGGCCCGCCCCGGCTTCGCACGGGTTTTTATTTAATTTTTTTCCCCAGCAGTTATTCGATTTTCTCGCCTTTTAAACCTTCCCTAGACCTCCACGAACATTTCAAGACTATGATAAGATAAATCCGTTCAGCCGTTCTCGAGTTTTAATCAGACTAACGAACAAAAATTCATTTTTATTTATATAGATCTATTAAATCAATCTTTGTTATCTAAGTCATCAGGTATTTTTTACATAATTTCAAATATTATAATATAAAATGTCAATGTGAAAATAGAGATAAAACATATTAAATAATTTTTAACCAATTACTCCATTTTAATGTCCTTATCAAATAAAAAGTCATTTACATTATAATAGTATTTTTTGGTTAATAGTTTATAAAGTTTGTTTTTAAACATTGTCAATGGGAGGCACTTTAATTCATTAGGCAATTTATTAAAAATTTTTGGTGCCATGCCACAAAAACTTTTCCTTAACAATGCTGTATTGGCGTTTGTTAAACACAAGCGATGTTGATCGCGTCTACTACGTGTGTTAATAGGTTTCTCAAACAAATTATGGTTATTCCTAACAAAAACTGCCATTTCATAAATGTAGAGAGCTGGCAGAGTTAATACTTTAAGCATAGAAAATATGGCTTACAGCTATCAGTGGTTTTCAGTCCATACATAGCTCTTAGGCATCGTTTTTGCGCCTTGAAAATTCTTTCCCTTTCGCTGCAATTTCCCCAGAATATAATGCCGTATCGCAATTTAGAAGAGACGTAACTGTGATAAACTGTTTTAAGTACATCCAAGCTAACAATTTTTCGAAGTTTATAAATCATAGACAGACCCATCCCAGACAGACAGACACGTCAAACTTATAACCCCCCTCTTTTTTGGTCGGGGGTTAAAAATGAATCGCAAAATGTGTTGCTAAGCGCATAACTCAACAACGCCTCGACCAATTTGGCCAATTTTTTTTCAAATGTTCGTTGGAGTTCAATTATGGTTTTTACGACATGAAAAACTCGAATAATTATCGGGAAAACAATTTTGAATAAATACCCGTGCGAAGCCGGGGCCGGCCTCTAGCGGCAATATTATATTATTAAAAGCCCGCTTCCGAACTTGGTACCCTTAAAGGTAAAATATCATATAGTTTTGGAATGTGCAAGAGATGCGCTTTCATTTGAGACCCCACTCGGTTATATTTGCACTCATTCGATTATTCTTCTAATTCTTTCCCACTTTAATTTTCCGCCGACCGATTTTCGCGACCGAAGACTAGTGCGTACGTTTTTTATAATATAAAAAACTAAATTGAAATCGCTTCATCCATTCGCGAGCGCTGCCATAGACATACATACATTCGTCAAACTTATAACACCCTTCTTTTTCGGTGAAAAACCAGGCTATCTCGATAATGTAAACCAGTGCTCTTACAAAATAAACTATGTATAATGTTCCCACTGCTGGGACACCGAGACTTTTCTCTAGACGAGAGGGAACCCCGCCACGCACCTCTGGATTTTTCTTCTTGAAATATGAAAAAACGGTGAAAACAAACATCGTGAGGAAACCGGCATTTTCTGAGAACTTTAGGGAGTTTGAAGGACATGTGACATTTACCAACCCGCACTTGGTCAGCGTGGTGGTATTAAGGCCTAATCTCTCTCGTCAAGAGAGAAGTCAGACAGACATACAGTCGTCAAAGCTATAACACCCCACCCTTTCGGTCGGGGTTTAAAAACCAGACTTGTAAACTGTAACCTAAGTGCTCTTACAAAGCCTAGTGTTCAAGTTAAACCTAGTTTCAGGTAGGCCGTATCGATCCACTGTAACTTCTACGTAATCTGCGTTCGTCCTTCCCACTCCCCCCACTGCCCCCTCCTTCCCCCCCACCGCGTTACGTCACAACCTTGACCCCTTGCTCGGTTGAGCTAAATGCGCGGTACTCGATGCTAGAGGTATAGTGGTATTAAAGTGGTGTTTTGTTAGAAAGATTGGACATTTTTTTTTACGCGACGGCGCAAAGACAAAGTCAAAAAACCCCAACGCCCGCGTACGAAACTGGAGCTTCGATTTAAACCAGTTGCGATTAAATACTTTTTAACCCCCGACCAAAAAAGAGGGGTGTTATAAGTTTGACGTGTCTCTCTGTCTGTGTCACCATAGCTCCCGAACGGATGGAGCGATTTCAATTTAGTTTTTTTTGTATGAAAGGTGAGTTTTGCGCGAGTGTTCTTAGACATGTTTCATGAAAATCGGTTGGGCCGTTTAAAAGTTATGGGGGTGAGAGTGGGGAAGCAAAACCGAAAATCTGCAAATATACTAGTGTGGGGTATCAAATGAAAACGCATCGCGTCCACATTACATAATATTATGTTGTTCTTGGTGGGGGCACTGCCGTGCCCCCACCAAGTCGAGCAAAACAGCGGCACGGCCGTACCATCCTTTTCTCGAAGCAATTCAGGCCATTTTCGACCCCCTGTAACTTCGTTGTGGATAAAACTAGAAGACTGAAATTTTCAGTAACCATGCAGGATTGTAAAGACACGGTATATTTCAAATTTCATTCAATTTGAACCAGTATTTTATGAATAACTAGCTGTGCCCTGCGGTGCTACCCGCGTTATAATGGATGAAGTACTCTTAACCAACAACATATTTATTTGAATAAAGATTAATATTATGATGTTGATACAACTTAAACAAATTATTTCGACCAAATTAGGTACCATAAAAACGGTTTTTGTGAGTTAATCTTAAAAGACATATACTATCGCGGACTGTTTTTAACCCCCGACCAAAAAAGAGGGGTGTTATAAGTTTGACGTGTCTGTCTGTCTGTCTGTCTGTCTGTCTGTCTGTCTGTCTGTCTGTGTGTCTGTCTGTCTGTCTGTGTCACCATAGCTCCCGAACGGATGGACCGATTTCAATTTAGTTTTTTTTGTATGAAAGGTGAGTCTGGCGCGAGTGTTCATAGACATGTTTCATGAAAATCGGTTGTGCCGTTTAAAAGTTATGGGGGTGAGAGTGGGTAAGGAAAACCGAAAATCTGCAAATATACTAGTGTGGGGTATCAAATGAAATCGCATCGCGTCCACATTACATAATATTATGTTGTTTTACGTTTAAGGAAATTAAGGCATGGGAATCGGGGGTTTTTCTTAAATTTTAAATTTAGATTTATTTAGATCATTAAAAGAGCTATTATTCTTTAATACATATTTTTTGTGTATCTTGAACCGTTTTCACGGCGCACGCAACGGAAGGCTTCAAAGATGAACACTTTCTCCCGTTTTTTACACATTTACCACTATATCTTTGCTCCTATTGGTCGTAGCGTGATGTTATATAGCCTATAGCCTTCCTCGATAACTGGACTATCCAACACAAAAAGAATTATTCAATTCAAACCAGTAGTTTCGGAGATTAGCGCGTTCAAACAAAAAAACAAACAAACTCTTCAGCTTTATAATATTAGTATAGATAACGGGTCAAATTTCTTAATTTTGTCACTCATTGACTCACCGATCATCAAAATTCTGAGGCACTTCTAGCAGACCTAGAAGCTTCAAATTTGGAATATAAGTAGTGTTTGGTGTATGAATCATGGAAAAACTAAATAATTTAGAAAATACCGGTATAGAGGGCGCTGTCGCAACGCCACGTATATACGAAATATTATGAACTAAAGTAATAACAATGCGAAATATAAATAAATCCAATCTAGACCGGCAAAAAGAAAATTATATGGACATATATACAATAAGTAGAAGGTACCGAAAAGGAAAAAAGTAGAACTGTCTACAAAATACAAAAAGAAATGAGATCCCATCAAAAACAATACTTGTCAAAAAAACCAAGTCGCGCAACTCAGTTGTTCTGCGGTAAAAAGTTGTGAGATCCAAGTAAATCCAAGTCTTCAAATTTCGTCTCAAAATTCTTTAATGTTCTATATAAATATATGGAGACTTGGCCATCGCACTAAATAATTGAATTAACACGTGTTTTCAGGCGATGGCCAAGTTCTAATATATTTTTATAAAACATAAAAGAATTTTGAGACGAAATTTGAAGACTTGGATTTACTTGGATCTCACAACTTTTTACCGCAGAACAACTGAGTTGCGCGACTTGGTTTTTTTGACAAGTATTGTTTTTGATGGGATTTATATTAAAGGAAATTAAAGCATTGGAATCGGGGGTTTTTCTTAAATTTTAAATTTAGATTTATGTACTCTTACGAAACCGCGGTTAACCTTTCGAACGTTTATTTCCTTAGACGCAGGGTATAGTCGTGGACAGCAATGCAAAGGAGTCATCATCATCAGCCTATTAACGTTCCCACACAACACAGCATCGGCGTTTACACAAACTTAAAAAACCAAATTTAAAATTTAAGAAAATTTGTAATTTTCACGCGATGCGCTTTCATTTGATGCCCGACTTGAGTATATTTGCAGATTTTCGGTTTTCCTTCCCCACTCTCACCCCCATAACTTTTCAACGACAACCGATTTTCATGAAACATGTCTAAGAACACACGCGCCAAACTCACGTTTCATACAAAAAACTAAATTGAAATCGCTCCATCCGTTTGGGAGCTATGATGTGGGTGTGGTGTGGGTGATGTTGTGATGGCGGTGGGTCAGACAGACAGACAGCCACGTCAAACTTACAACACCCCCCTTTTTTAGGTCGAGGGTTAATAAATAATATGAGTAGGTATAAATAGCCATATTCCCTATACATATGTATTGATATTGATTATTGACCTTCTCGCTCGGTCAATTGAAAGCTAATAGATACATTGCTATAATTATCAAGTTTATTTTTACATTCGAGGGTGCAGGGGGTGTTTCTAGGTGGCCTGATTACCCCGGGGGGTGAAAGAGGGTGGCTTTTATGCTGGGGCTACATTAGCGGGCTTTAGTTGATAGAGTACATGGGTTTCTTGCGTATTAAATTGATATATTTTGAAAGTATAATATCTCTAATATTGGATATGGGAAACACGAATCGTAATTTGTATTATAAACTAGCTGACCCCAGCAAACGTTGTTTTGCAAAATGAAATATTGATAGTAGCTGATTCTCCAGACCTACTTATACGCATATAAAATTTGGTAAAAATCGGTAAAGCCGTTTCGGAGGAGTACGGTAACTAACATTGTGACATGAAAATTTTATATACTTTTGATAGATATGATCTTTGACGTTAGGAACACACCTACATTGCTTAGACAACAGTGAGTGCTTGTAATTTAATATGAACTTTATACCATAGCAATAAAGCTCAAATTGACTACGTTTTAGTTCCAAATCATTTGTATGGGAAAAAGAAAAGGGCTATTTTTAGGGTTTTTCCAGCAATAATTCTATTTTTTCTCGCCGTAAAAACCATCCTTGGACTTCAACGAACATTTTAAAAAAAGATTTGGCCAAATTGGTCCAGGCGTTGTTGAGTTATGCGCTTACCAACACATTTTGCGATTCATTTTTATATTATAGATAAAAAATAAAATGAATAAAATGTATTTATTTCAAGCAAACTAAACTACTCATATATGACAAATAAAACCTTAAGAACTAACAAAAAGCATTGCTGGGAAGGTGGCGTTCACAACAATGCCTGGTGTAAGGTGTATATTGTTCACTATAATATATCTTGATTTGTAAATAATATCCTAAGTATGTCGCATACGTTTAAGGAATATTTGATTTTTTCTGTCGTATATACACCAATCCTGGGTGCGAAGGTTACGGATGCGTCTTAATCTTTTTGTACAAAAAAAAATTAAAATAATATTACCTAAAAAGTGAGGCTTATAATATAAGTCTTATAACTTATAACGTATTAAAATCATTAAGATTCAGTATTAATACCTATATATACATATATATACATTAGACTGCCTCGGTGGCGCGGTGGGCGAATGTCCGCTTGCAGAGCAAGAGGTAGCGGGTTCGACTCCCGCCGAGGGTAAAATTGTTTGTGTGTTCTGCAAGCACTTTTGTCCTTGGTCTGGGTGTTTAATATATATAATAAAAATATCAATATATTTCCCGTGGAATGACGTTTTTCCGCGGTAAAAAGCCTATGTTATTTTTCAGGCTCTAGAGATTCTGTGTACCAAATTTCATTTAAATCTGCTCAGTAGTTTTCGCGTCAAAGCGTAACAAACAGACTTAAACTCGCATTTATAATATTTAAACATATACCTTACAGACTATCATACATAAAAATATAAATCTTATATACTAAAGTGTCTCAGCATCGTGGATCATCGGTTACGGCGGTGTCGCCTTGCAGTGTAGGCGACCGATGAACCGTCGAAACTTGACCCCTTGCGGCCAAAACTGCGACTATATAAATTATTAAATTGCGATTAATATAAATTGCGACTGGAATCCCCGCCCGCTTATGTAACCCCGGCCTCAGATAGTGGTTGATGGATTCAATTTGTCTAATTGTATTGATGTTTCTGAAGGAAATTGTAAAGTAGGTTCGTAGGGGAGGTTTTTTTCCCTTTTGAGAGTTAAGTAGTCAATGTACTGATAGTGCGGACTGATTTGATGTATAAAAAATTGTGTTTCCGTAGAAATGAAGTATTTTTTTCGTTAGAATATAATAAAATAAATAATTCCGGACAGTCCACACCACAACACCTAGCCCCGTGGTAAGCTCTAGGCTTGTGTTACGGGTACTAGACATGTGATTTACTTAATACAGATATACATTTTACCACCGTTTTTTATCTTATTTTCTTAAATGTATCTGTATTTGTTTATTTTGTTTTTCTTTGTTTTTTTAATTTATCATGTATGTTTTTTATTTACTGTGGTCCGAAATAAATGTGTCTTATTCTTATTCTTACATACATATATAAATATTTTTTAGTATACATATTAATACACACATGTTGCACTACAATCAAGCGATAATTAATTATATGTATTCTTTAGGTACTTCTTGTGTTTAAAGATTTTTATTGGAGTCGTGAAGAGTGATATTTTGCTCCAAGCCCACCATTTTATGTTACAAATCGAACTGCGGTTGGTGAATGTCACATGTCCTTCAAACTCTTTAAAGTTTTCAGAACGTGCCGGTTTCCTCACGATGTTTGCCTTCGCCGTTAAAGCACTTGTGTAAACCGCACATAAATTTCTCAAGAAGAAAAATCCAAAGGTGCGTGGCGGGGTTTGAACCCACGACCTTCGAAAGTCGAGTGTCCTTCTACTTAGCCAACAAGGCTTTTTATATCTATAATATAAAAATTAATCGCAAATTGTGTTGCTAAACGCCTAACTCAACAACGCATGGATCAATTTAAAAAAAAAATGTTTGTTGGGGTTCAAGGATGGCTTTTACGGCAAGAAAAATTAGAATAAATACCGGGAAAATGAATTTGAATAATTACCCGCGCGAAGCCGGGGCGGGCCTCTAGTAAGGAATAAAATGTTTAAAGCATTGGTTGTAAATGAACAATTTAGTTTCTGCTTGAATCAACCGGAGCGCTCTTCTGCCTCAATGTTTTTACCAAATTTGCCAACTGAACTAATCTTTTGAAGTTCCCTTCACACAGCAATAAGGTTGAAGCACTCTTTGCTCCAATAGCGATAAGGTACAGTCAACAGCGAAAGGAACTGTTGAAATAGGGTCCCAAAATAATATATAAAAATATAGGCTTCGGCCGCGGCTTGTCACCACCCTCCGGGCTGGGCCGGTGCGTGAAGCGATTTTTTCGTGTTTCGTAATGTGGTCCGGAGAAGCCATCTTCATCTTCTAGGCCTTCATGCTCCATCTTAGACCACATCGTCACTTTACATCAGGTGAGATTGTGGTCAAATAAAGGCTTATCAAGCATAAAAAAAACATTTTGAAACGAAGTTTTTGAGCACTTAATTTTGCTGCTGACAATTCAATTCAATTCATTCAGTCACAATTTCACAATCGTATACGAAAAATAATACTCCTTAACCTATTTAAGTAAATTAAAACAAACAATACAAAAAGATAATGTCAAATAAAATTAATATGAACTAATTAATTTGAACTTCAAAAAAGAGTTTGAAGGACATGTGACATTCACCAACCCGCACTTGGCCAGCGTGGTGAATTAAGGCCTAATCTCTCTCGTCAAGAGAGAAGTCCCTGTGTCCCAGCAGTGGGAACGTTAATAGGGTGATGATGATGATGATGATGATGATGATGAAAATTAATAAATAGCAAAAAGAAAATGTCACAATAATCAAATAGAGACATCATAATTATACGTCTAAAAATCCTCAACAGAATAAAAACATTCTTTATATAACAATTTTGTGAGTTGAGACTTAAAAATATCTGACTGTACATATTAATTTGTTTTCAACCTTTGTGGGGTTTCTATAAATATTTTTCCTGTACAGGTTTACGTTAGTTCTTGCAATATTTTATCAGTAACGAACAATAGTATGTGTACTTAAAACATTATCGATAAATAAACAAAAGTTATGGGCCACGATTTCACTCACAGAATAGTTTTTAACATTTAAAACGCAATTACAGGGTTGTTGTAAGTTTTATGTATGTCTGTCTCTCTGTCTGTGGCACCAATGCTCCCGAACGGATAAAGCGATTTCTATTGAGTTTTTTTTTGTATGAAAGGTGAGTTTAGCCCGGGCGTTCTTAGACTTGTTTCATGAAAATCGGTTAACCCGGTTAAAATATGAGGAGAAAAAGGCAGATAAGCAGAAAATCTGCAAATATACTCGAGTGGGGTCTTAAATAAAAGCGCATTATCGCGTGCACATTTTGCTTTTAATTTAGTTTTTTTTTGTATGAAAGGTGAGTTTGGCGCGAGTGTTCTTAGACATGCTTAATGAAAATCGTTTGTGCCGTTTAAATGTTATATATTTTTATATAAATATTTTCCTTCTATCTGAAATTATACTCTACTTGAGATTTATTAGTATAGATTCGTTTTCGACGAAAAATTCCTCAGTCCTTTTATAAACAAAGGAAGCAGTCTAAGAATTAATGCAAAGGCATGCATCGCATACCGCAATTCTCTTTGTTTCATGTCACGTATGAATCATATATACTAGTAGTATCCCGCGGTGTTGCCCGCGTTCTAATGGATTTTCCGCGGAAAAAGTTGCCTATATCCTTTCTCAGGCACTAAAGATTCTGTGTACCAAATTTAAATAAATAAATATTTCCAGATATTTCACACAACAACATCTAGACCCGTGGTAAGCTCTAAGCTTGTGTTACGGGTACTAGATATCTGATATACTTAATATAATAGTCATACATATATAGATAAGTATTTATTATTAAATGAAGGCTTATTTAGCATTAAAAAATGGACACGTCAGCTAAGTAGTTTGAATATTAGTGTCGTACTATTAAGGAAATTTTTAGGGACCAGGGACTGTTCTTAGCACCACCCGGAGGTCACGTGTAAGGATGTCACCGAAGGAGCAGTTTCAAAGCATTGCGTATTCAACACAACATCATAGCTTTAATACATTAGTATAGATTTTAATATTTACACCTCACGTTATATATAATAACTAGCGGCACGCCCCGGCTTTGCACGGGTAATTATTTAAAATGGTTTTAAAATTATTCGAATTTTTCTCGCCTTAAAAACCAACCTTAAACTCCAACAATCATTTAAAAAAATAAATTGGCTAAATTGGTATAGGCGTTGTTGAGTAATGCGTTTAGCAACACATTTTGCGATTCATTTTTAACCCCCGACAAAAAAAGAGGGGTGTCATAATTATGTTTGCCGTGTCTATCTGTCTGGGACATCATAGCTCCCGAACGGATGAAGCGATTTCAACTTAGTTTTTTTTGTTTAAAAGGTGAGTCTGGCGCGAGTGCTCTTAGACATGTTTCATGTCTAAAAGCAACAAAATCGGTTGTGCCGTTTAAAAATTGTGGGGGTTAGAGTGGAGAAGGAAAACCGAAAATCTGCAAAAATCTCGAATGGGGTATCAAATGAAAGCGCATTGCGTGCACATTACACATTATTATGGTGTTTTACTTTTAAGGAAATTAAAGGATTCAAATCGGGGGTTTTTCTTAAATTTTAAATTTAGATTTATTATTTTTAATAAGATTAAGGTAAGAGAAAACATACTATTGATTGCAATGCTCAAATTGGTGTAACCGACAACAAACATAAACTTGGTTCGGGTCAATTGGTGTAACGTTAGTTTTTTGAAGAAAGTTGGTTTTATATTGGTGTAGGTATGTGTGGTTATAATTTTTCGTTCAAGCTAAGAATTAGTGTAAGAGCAATGCTGGTTTGCCAAGATACATACACCAACTTAACCTTCGGTCATAGGAATACAACAATTCGACTTATGTAAATGGATCACATACCTACTCAGTTACAACATAATTTCGACGGAAGTCTGCAAATTCACAGTTAAAATGTGTAGCGTAACTGTATTTTTTTAAAGCTAGAATTCTATTATTAGGTATGCGAATAGCATCGAATAGAAAGAGCAGAAAAAAACTAAAAAAAAACTGTATACTCAACTTATTTTACGTGTTTTGATGGTTAACCCAATTGAACCTGCAACCGACGATATGTACAATATCTATGCTATATGCTAGGGTTTAGTTCTGAAAATAACTTTTTGAATGGGATTAGTTACCTGTTAACGAATTATTAACTACTAAATAAGCGACAAAATATTATCAAGCGACAATTTTTTTATTTCCGCACACGACCATTCAGTAGGGAACCGACCCCGCGCGGCAGATTATTTCGTGATCTTAACCCCCCTCCCGTACCTCCGTGCCCGAGTGACGCCTGCCCCTCCACAACGCATAGTTAGCCACGAAACGGTTATTTAAAAAAAAAATAACTCGTGATATCTTTTGAATGGAATGTCAGAATCTAATAATTCAAAAAGTTATATAAAGGTTTTAAAGCAATCTTACATAATAAATTATTTATTTTGCTAAGGATTAATACCAAGATACAAATAAAGAGCCTTTTCAAACAGTGGTATTTTAATTTTGTTAATATAAAAAATAGCTTATTGTCACAAAACTATAATAGTTAGAGATATGATGTAACGACGTTTTTTTGTAGATAATGATAAGTTCTACAAAGTTGTAATACATCACTTTGTTATATATTTGTAGGTGAAAGGTTTGACATAGTGATTTTAACAGATTAAATCATTGAATAATAACCAATTACGGGATTTATCGAACAGTATCAATCACACAAATAATCTGAGGCTCAGTTTAACAAAGATATAGATAAAGTCAACTAGTAATTCCGAGAGCGTTTGCACAGAGCAGAAGCCAAAGAAAGAACGTCTCCCGGACTATTGGAACTGTACTTTAAATAGCATTGCAACTCGTAAACAACCCCTTCACCTGCGGCCACCCGATTGGCTGTTAGACCGGTCGGCTGACACCGATCGGTACCGGCCGCAGGTAAACGTCGCGCGTTCGAGTGGCGTGAGCGCCTGCTCACGCCACTCGGACATTTTAAGTTGATTCTATGCTACTTCCACTCAGTACAAATGCACCACAATGAAGAACCAGGACGTCACGCCGTCATATTCAATAGTTTTCGCAGCATTCGCGATTAAAGAATGATTTTAGGTTTATTTTTTCAAAAAAATCGCTAATTGTCACAAAACTATAATAGATAGAGATATGATGTAACGACGTTTTTTGTAGATAATGATAAGTTCTACAAAGTTGTAATACATCACTTTGTTATAATATATTCAATAGTTTTCGCAGCATTCGCGATTAAAGAAAGATTTTAGGTTCTTTTTTTTCACCATAATGTAACCCACATTATCGGAGTTTCGTAAGAAATCATATTATTTTTGAAAACTAAATATAGCCTATGTCACTCAGGGATAGTGTAGCTTTCGAATGGTGAAAGAATTTTTTAAATCGGTGCAGTAGTTTCAGAGCCTATTCGAGACATACAAACAAACAAACAAACAAACAAAAAATCAAACCTTTCCTCTTTATAATATTAGTATAGATATCTATGCATCTTTGTTAAAAAATTTAAGCATTCAAAATGTATATTGAACATATCCTACCCGAACTTAAAATCAATTTATGTTAAGTTTACATTATGCATAGGATATTTATAAAGATTCTATTCAAACTACAGACCACTTACAAAAACCTTGAACAGCCAGCAAACCGAACAACTAAAATGTAATGGCATAAACAAAATGTGACTATGGCGGGGACTCGAACGCTAACCTCCGAGCCGCCGCGCTCAACGGCCTACTACTACGCCGACCTAGAACGGCTGAAACGGAAATCCCCCGACGAGAATGAACTGAGCGAGTACGTCGCCACCAATGAAGTCGTCAACGACATCCCCGCGCGAGAAATCCCCCCATTCCGAGATCGGAACTCACAGCTATCGGAAATCCGGCGAGACCTACAGCTGTCAGAACTCAGGGACACACAGCTCTCGGAAATACGGCGAGACTTACAGCAATCGGAACTCAGGGACACACAGCTCTCGGAAATACGGCGCGACTTGCAACTCTCGGAGATCCGAGACCCGCAGCTCTCGGAAGCTCCGCTCTTCCGCGATCGAGATCAACAAATATCGGAGATCCCGTTATTCCGAGAGATTCCACCCTTCCGCGACAGGCAATGGAGCCTCCCGGAATACAATACACCAGAAAACTCTCGGAAGGGTGAAACTTACAGCACTGCTGGGACTTTTCCGATGCCTGAGCCGAAGGAGAAGGAACCGTTGCTGGCGGAGTTGGAAGTTGTCGGGAAGGTTCCTCTGAGTTCGTTGGACAGCGGAGTTAGGAGGAGCAGAAGTTGGTACCTCTGCTGTCCTGACGTGGGGGAGGAAGAGGTGTCAGAGTGGCGGTACTCCAGCCTGCACCCCGTCACTCGGCCGCCTATGCCAAGGGATGACACGCTCGCGTTGGTTAGTATAGACTTGTATATATGCTTACTCATTTCATCCAGGACATTCTGCTTTGGATGCTGTTGGATAACCTCATCATCATCACCCTATTAACGTTCCCACTGCTGGGACACAGGGACTTCTCTCTTGGCGAGAGAGATTAGGCCTTAATTCACCACGCTGGCTCAATGCGATGGTGAATGTCACATGTCCTTCAAACTTTTTATTTTTAAAGTTCTCATAACATGCCGGTTTCCTCACGATGTTTGCTTTCACCGTTAAAGCACCTTTTTAAAGCGCACATAAATTTCTCAAGAAGAAACATCCAGAGGTGCGTGGCGGGGCTTGAACCCACGACCTTCGGAATGAAAGTCGAGTGTTCTCCCACTTAGCCAACACGGCTTTTGGGTAACCTCCCTCAAAGGTATCCAGTTATCTATCTCTGATATCTTAAATAACATTCGCTGCGCTTGTCGATTCCCAGTCTGCATTCAAATTTGTTTCTATCAAAATGGCCATCTGTCCTTCATACACACAAATGGGTTGGTTAATCTGTTTGACATTGTCTGAAATTTTAAGGAATTGGGCTGAAATGGTACGAAGATGACTCATTATTAGTTAGGGTAAGCTAGTCATTGTCGTTACTTATGGCGGACCGCTGAAAAGTGAAATTAGAAGTATGTAAGTTTGGTTTATTATTTTTACTCCGAGTTCACTTAAGGTCCTATGTCCCCTAGATGGGGCAGAGAACGTCCCCAGTGCGTCGCCATCCCGTTCTGTCTTGAGCGTCGCGCTTAATTTCACTCCAAGTCTTGCCGATAGCCTTCGCTTCGTCAATGTCTTGTACAACACATACATTTTTTCTTTTTAGTCTACCAGTTATTATTACTATTTACAGTTAAAATCACAGGAAGTATCCTATAATTCAACCTGCAAAAATGTACAGGCTTCTTCGATACAGGCTTAGCCTAGTGAAGAAGTCACCAGATATACAGTCTGCTCTAAAAGTTATCTGCAAATAACTGAAGGACACCTTACGTCTATTAGTTTTATTTCAAAGTGTGTTTAGAATATAAGTCTTAGTGTTTTATGCTGAAATAAATATTCTTAATTCATTACTTAATTAATTTAATTTAATGATAGTCCTCCGCCAACTTTGCTTTGGATTTCTACTCCTACTCCTCTCCTTTTTGGTACATGGCAACGCGGAAAGGAGCTATTTTGTACAATCAAAATAAACTTGTGTAGGAAATAATTTATGCCTGAAAAACAGGATTCTCCTAGTTCAGGCAAAATAAATACATCATAGTTCTAATTAAATTTTAAGGATTTTTGTCAACTTAAGCTTTAAGTGGTTTTCGGAACAAATATTATTATTATATTATCATCCTTGTTGTTTAGTACAATTTTTTTTATGTATTTTTAGGTTTAAAGAAGCTTTATTTTCTCATAAAAACTTATAAAAGTTCACTTACAATGAGATACATATTTTACATCTTAAATTTATAATATAATTTCTCTAGGCGTTAGTTAGTAATTAATTCAATTATTATAAACAAATTCAACGAGTATTGGATAAATATAAATGTGTTAAATTTTTAAAATCAATAGCATTTTAAAGTAAATGTGATACAGCAGAATAGGGTAGTTTGAAAAAGCTGTGGTGTCAGTTGAGTTTGGTTTTTAATTTTTATGTGTGCAGTTTTCTGTGTTGTATCAGAGGTACCAAGTGAATATTCTGTTCTGTTCTTCCAGATAGCAACTCAAAGCAGCGGGCGCGACGAGCTAAGTACCCTGCGAAGCGAGCGCGACGCCCTCGCGCGGGCGCTGGCGGGCGAGCGGGCGCGGGCGGCGGGCGCGGCGCGGGCGCACGACGCGCGCCTGGCGGAGCTGCACGGGGTCATAGCGGAGCTGGTGCGGCGGCGCGCGACGGACAAGCAAGCCGCCGCCATACCGGAGGAGGACGGCTCAGGTATAAGTACCCTGCGGAGCGAGCGCGACGCCCTCGCGCGGGCGCTGGCGGGCGAGCGGGCGCGGGCGGCGGGCGCGGCGCGGGCGCACGACGCGCGCCTGGCGGAGCTGCACGGGGTCATAGCGGAGCTGGTGCGGCGGCGCGCGACGGACAAGCAAGCCGCCGCCATACCGGAGGAGGACGGCTCAGGTATAAGTACCCTGCGGAGCGAGCGCGACGCCCTCGCGCGGGCGCTGGCGGGCGAGCGGGCGCGGGCGGCGGGCGCGGCGCGGGCGCACGACGCGCGCCTGGCGGAGCTGCACGGGGTCATAGCGGAGCTGGTGCGGCGGCGCGCGACGGACAAGCAAGCCGCCGCCATACCGGAGGAGGACGGCTCAGGTATAAGTACCCTGCGGAGCGAGCGCGACGCCCTCGCGCGGGCGCTGGCGGGCGAGCGGGCGCGGGCGGCGGGCGCGGCGCGGGCGCACGACGCGCGCCTGGCGGAGCTGCACGGGGTCATAGCGGAGCTGGTGCGGCGGCGCGCGACGGACAAGCAAGCCGCCGCCATACCGGAGGAGGACGGCTCAGGTATAAGTACCCTGCGGAGCGAGCGCGACGCCCTCGCGCGGGCGCTGGCGGGCGAGCGGGCGCGGGCGGCGGGCGCGGCGCGGGCGCACGACGCGCGCCTGGCGGAGCTGCACGGGGTCATAGCGGAGCTGGTGCGGCGGCGCGCGACGGACAAGCAAGCCGCCGCCATACCGGAGGAGGACGGCTCAGGTATAAGTACCCTGCGGAGCGAGCGCGACGCCCTCGCGCGGGCGCTGGCGGGCGAGCGGGCGCGGGCGGCGGGCGCGGCGCGGGCGCACGACGCGCGCCTGGCGGAGCTGCACGGGGTCATAGCGGAGCTGGTGCGGCGGCGCGCGACGGACAAGCAAGCCGCCGCCATACCGGAGGAGGACGGCTCAGGTATAAGTACCCTGCGGAGCGAGCGCGACGCCCTCGCGCGGGCGCTGGCGGGCGAGCGGGCGCGGGCGGGCGCGCGGGCCACCGATAAATGTCATATCCACAAATGCATTATTTTTAACCCCCGACCAAAAAGAGGGGTGTTATAAGTTTGACGTGTATGTCTGTCTGTATGTGTGTGTGTCTGTATATCTGTCTGGGATATCATAGCTCCCGAACGGATGGAGCGATTTCAGTTTTTTTTTGTATGAAAGGTTACTTTGGCGGGTGTTCTTAGACATGTTTCATTAAAATCTGTTGAGCCGTTTAAAAGTTATGGGGGTGAGAGTGGGGAAGGAAAACCGAAAATCTGCAAATATACTAGTGTGGGGTATCAAATGAAAGCGCATCGCGTGCACATTACTAAATATTATGGTGTTTTACTTTAAAGGAAATTAAGGCATTGGAATAGGGTGGTTTTACTTAAATTTTAAATTTAGATTTATTATGTAGAGTGTATGACTTCACAGATTTATTTTGACGATCTCTGTGGCTCGGTGGGCGAACGGCCGCCTGAGGCGCAGGAGGTTGCGGGTTCGATTCCCGCGGGACCAGATTTTGTATCGGGTCTGTGTGTTTTCTATGCATCATAAATGTATGTATGTATTTACAAAAAAATGTATCTATGTAGTATATCAGTCACCTAACACCCACAGTACAAGCTCTGCTTAGTTTGGGGTTAGGGGATGCTGCGTGAGTAGTCCGCAAATATTTACTTATTTATTTGTTTCAGACGAATGCGAATCGACCACGCAGCCCGCCGGGGAATTAGAGAATGACACTGACAGGTCGAGAACAGAACAGGTGAATGCAACAAAATATGTTTTATACTATATATACTATATATATACTATATTTTATATACTAGGCGCCCGCTCGCGGTTTCCCTCGTAATAATAGACGCGGTAAACATTGTCTTTTATTCTATAATGGGGCAACAGCTATGTACCGAGTCAAATTTGATCCAAATATACTTCTTTCGGGCTTCCTCTTAAATAAATTGTCATCATCATCACCCAATTAACATTCCCACAGCTGGGACACAGGGACTTCTCACTTGGCGAGAGAGATTAGGCCTTAATTCAGCACGATGGCCAAGTGCGGGTTGGTGAATGTCACATGTCCTTCAAACTCTTAAAAGTTTTCAGAGCATGCCGGTTTCCTCAATATGTTTGCCTTCACCGTTAACGCACGTGTTTGAAGCGCACATAAATTTCTCAAGAAAATCCATGCGTGGCGGGGTTTGAACCCACGACCTTCGGAATGAAAGTCAAGTGTCCTCCCACTTAGCCAACACGGTTTTTGAAAATTGTAATTGGTTTTTGCAATTAAATTGTAATTCACACCAAATACTTCTATAGTCCATAGTATAAAAGTTGTTTTCATATTTTATATTTAGTTAAAATTATTGATTGTCGTTTATTCTAGCATTGTGTATAACAAATTTGACAAGGCCTCCTTACAGCTGCTTCTACATGTTTTGCCAAAGCGACTGTTCAGCTGCACTATTAATGAATTATTTTAATTAGTTTTTAACCCCCGACCAAAAGAGAGGAATGTTATGAGTTTAACGTGTCTGTCTGGGACATCATAGCTTCCAAACGGATGCAGCGATTTCAATTTAGTTTTTTTTGTATGAAAGCTGAGTTTGGCGCGAGTGTTCTTAGACATGTTTCATGAAAATCGGTTGAGCCGTTTAAAAGTTATAGGGGGGAGAGTGGGGAAGGAAAACCGAAACTAAAAAAACTAATTAGAAATCGCTCCTTCCGTTCGGGAGCCATGATGTCACAGACAGACAGACAGTCACGTCAAACATATATCACCCCTCTTTTTTGGTCGGGGTTTAAAAACTGTCATTATATTCTGATACTAACATATTTTCTTAAGTGATAAAATTTCTTTGTGAAAACTTAATAAAGTGTTATACTGGGTGCTTTCAATGTATATATGTATGTATTTACAAAAAAATGTATCTTTGTTGTATATCAGTCACCTAACACCCATAGTACAAGCTCTGCTTAGTTTGGGGTTAGGTGATGCTGTGTGAGTAGTCCGGAAGTATTAATTAATTTATTTATATTAATTACAGAACTCCTCCTCACTGCTGAGTCCTTGCGAGCTGCCAACTCCTCAGGAGAAGGTGGTTCCAGAAGACACCACCGACACCAGTGCTGAACTGCACATTAGGTAACTTGACTTGGCAGATGTGTGTTACTCCTGTTCATTTTGTCAAAATGTCGGAATATAAAAAAAAATGTGACTTAATATTATAAAGTTGAAGTGTTTTTTGAACGCCCTAATTGTAGAAACTACTGGCCTGATTTTGATAATTATTTCACAATAATACATATTATTATTCAAATAAATAAATACTTCCGGACAATCCACACAACCACATCTAGCCCCGTGGTAAGCTCTAAGCTTGTGCTACGGGTACTAGACATCCGATATACTTATTAGTAGACATACATATATAGATATTTTTATTATACATATTAAACACCCAGACCAAGGAGAAAGTGATTGCAGAACATAGTGACACTTGACCCCTCGGCGGGAATCGAACCCCTTGCGCCGCAAGCGGAACCTCGCCCACCGCGCCACTGAGACTTAACTTAATAAGTAATAATACATATTTAAGTTGCAACCTGCAACCATTATAATTTAAAGAATATTTTGAAAATAAGGAATTTAAGTGGTAAAGTGCAGACTCAATTATAATATATAATATGTCTATTTTGTTAACTTTTTAGTACCTGGTACCTGTACTATAGTTTTTTATTTATATTGTATGTCCGAAATGGATACAATTGTTGGAACTTATGTTACATTTTAAGACCAAATGTAAATGCACACAATTTTACAATAAAATATTCATATTCTTATTCTTATAATTACATTTTATTAAATAAAGCCTATTATTCCATTGATGATTTTACTGATTTTTAATTTTTTAATGGTATAGACATTTAGTTTGTTCAATAATTACTGATTTTATGACATTTATTATTATTATGTGATTGATTTTTTCTCATTCGTTTTATTATATTGTCATTTTATTGTATTATGCACCAATTTTATTTACTGTTAATAATGTTTGTATGCTCTGGTAGCGGAATCAATTGTTCGATCTTAAGTCTAACTAACTGACTGCATGTACCTATTGCGATTGATTCACAAACAATAAATGATTATTACTGAATTATGCCCGTTTCACAAACGGCTCCAAACCAGCTATTCAAGCAAGTATTATACTGACCCTGATCTAAGAGGTCCTTAAAAATGTATTATGAGGCGTTGTCTTAAAATAACATTGCATAATTATTTGTCCGATCATAATTAATCCATTTCTAAAGTGAAAGAGAGTGCAGGAGATTTCGGGTTATATTCCCGCCGGGGACCAGATTTGTGTACAATTTCTGGTTTCGGGTCTGGGTGTTTTCTATGTATCATAAGGAAGTATTTACAAAATTATAAATATATCTATGTAGTATATCAGTCACCTAACACCTATGGGTTAGGTGATGCTGTGTGATTTGTCCGTAAATATTTATTTATTTTTAAATTACTTAGTTCTATTAATTTCTACTTGTTAATAAATATAATTTAAATTTTAAGAAAAACCCCCGTAATATTTTGTAATGTGCATGCGATGCGCTTTCATTTGAGTATATTTGCAGATTTTCCTTCCCCACTCTCACCCCCATAACTTTTGAACGGCACAACCGATAAAGATAAAGATCATTTATTTGCAGAAACATGTGTACATGTATGGTTTACAGTTAAATATGTGTGTCGGTATCAACATGTTTTACCAATTTCGGTGTACAAATTATGAGAAATGGCATGCAAGTCACTAAAGTATAACCAAACAAGATTTTCGTTAAACATGTCTAAGAACACTCGCGCCAAACAGACAGACAGACACGTCAAACTTATAACACCCCTCATTTTTGGTCGGGGGTTAAAAAATAATGAATTGCTTGCAGATTAGAGAAACCCCGGTTGGAACTGCCCTCAGCGCCGGCAGACGAGGTCAGCCTGCATCTGTCTGAGAAGGAGTCACACGCCTGCCTCAACGCAAGGTCAGGTTTTATTGTAAAAGTGTATTTGTTAAAAAAAAACAGTTTTTCCTTTAGATTACAACCTGGGTATCGTGAAAGAAAGATTCAATAGGCACCATTTAGGTCTTCATGCCTCATCTTAGATCACATCGTCACTTTACATCAGGTTTTTGGAGGTTTTTTCTGTTCACGTCTGTTAGTGGTAACCCTCTGAATCCTTTCAATTGACCTCCGGGTGGTGCTAAGAACAGTCTCTGGTGGTAGGCTTAGGCCGCGGCTTGTCACCACCCTCCGGGCTGGGCCGGTGCGGGAAGCGATTTTTTCGTGTTTCGTAATGTGGCCCGGAGAAGCCACCTTCTAGGTCTTCATGCCCCATCTTAGACCACATCGTCACTTTACATCAGGTGAGATTGTGGTCAAATAAAGGCTTATCTAGCGTAAAAAGTTTTTCCTGAATTTCACACGGCCAAGCCACGGAGGAGAAGTATCTTAAATATTGAAGATAGAAAATTAAGCTGATAAAGATTTAATTTTAATTTTTTAATCAAATGAGCATTCAAATATTTTTTAAAATTGGTCCATTTGAGCCGGAAATCAAACAAATTGCACCTACTCACCGCTCATTACGCATTCTAGGTTTAGTATTAATATCTTATTGTATTGTTTATCACCAGATGTAATAAAGTATTTCCTATTTTTAAATTTTATGCAGAAAAAAAAATTAAGACACATCCGTAATCTTCGCGCACAGGATTCCGGATGTGTCTTAATTTTTTCTGCATAAAATTTAAAAATAGTTTAACCTGCAAAGTGAGGTTTATCACTTATTAAAAACACTAAAAAGTATTTTCTATTCTATTCTACTTTTACAGTCAAAACACGCAATCGTTATATTTTTTTATTTATGAAGCTTTTTATCTATACTAATATTATAAAGCTGAAGAGTTTATTTGTTTGAACGCGCTAATCTCCGAAACTACTGGTTCGAATTGAATAATTCTTTTTGTGTTGGATAGTCCAGTTATCGAGGAAGGCTATAGGCTATATATAACATCACGCTACGACCAATAGGAGCAAAGATATAGTGGTAAATGTGTAAAAAACGGGAGAAATTGTTCATCTTTGAAGCCTTCCATTGCGTGCGCCGTGAAAACGGTTCAAGATACACAAAAAATATGTATTAAAGAATAATAGCTCTTTTAATGATCTAAAAAACAGTCCGCGATAGTATATGTCTATCTTTTAAGATTAACTCACAAAAACCGTTTTTATGGTACCTAATTTGGTCGAAATAATTTGTTTAAGTTGTATCAACATAATAATATTAATCTTTATTCAAATAAATATGTTGTTGATTAAGAGTACTTCATCCATTTTAACGCGGGTAGCACCGCAGGGCACAGCTAGTATCTAATATATAAAATTTCCATGTCACAATGTTAGTTGCAAGCACAGCAAACGTTGTTGTGAAAAATAAAAAAATAGATGTTGTCCGATGCTCACAAAATTTCATGAGAATCGGTCAAGCCGTTTCGGAGGAGAACGGGAACGAAAACTGTGACACGAGAATTTTATATATAAGATTCAGTAGGTCTGAGAATCGGCTACTATCTATCATTTTGCAAAACAACGTTTGCTGGGTTCAGCTAGTTTTAATCTAAATTTCAGCTTGTTCTTGTAATTAGTTTAATAATAATAATAAATAAAAAATCATTTACTTCAGGCATCTAAGGCCCATATAAACATATACTTTACAGACTAACATACATAAAAATATAAATCTTATAAACTAAAGTGTCAGCATCGTGGATCATCTGTTACGGCGGTGTCGCCTTGCAGTGTAGGCGACCGATGAACCGTCAAAACTTGACCCCTTGCGGCCAAAACTGCTCACTCAGGAACGTCGACAGATGTCGAGTTGGAACCCGCACCATAAATGAACCGAAGCTCACATTACTGCGAGATTCCAACCTTTCGACGCGAACCAAATAACATAATATTAAATTGTAATTTAAATTAACTTCCTAAATATTTGACATTCTATTATTTATATTATTATTATTTTTTCTTAAATTATAATTGACATTGCATGTCAAATCTGAATTGACGAAGTATGTAGAACTGTATAAATAAACCTGACACCTATGTAAACCATGTTTCAAGCAATAGATAAATTACATTTCATTTCATTTCAAAAATGCAGTGTATCTCACGGTGCTATTGCAGATGCTGCGAGGCGGGGCTGGACGCGGGGGCCAGCAGCTGTGAGCGAGAGCACGGCTCCAGTGATCACAGGGTCTACACAGCTTCTCCTGGTAAATATATTTGAATCTATTATCTCCGGACTACTCACACAGCATCACCTAACCCCAAACTAAGCAGAGCTTGTACTATGGGCTAACACCCATCACCCACCACCCAGTGACTGATACTGATACTGCATAGATACATTTTTTTTAATACATAAAAAAACAGACCCGAAACCATAAATTCTAGATCGTACAAAATATATATAATTATTATTTACATTTACAATTTTATGAAAACTTACAATATTAACAGATAAATTTATACTTAACTAGAAAACTTTATTTATTCAATGAACTTTTGTAGCGGTAACTTTCATATTAAGTTTTGTTTGATTTTAGACCATATTTTTAATCCCCGACAAAAAAGAGGGGTGTTATAAATTTTGAAAGCGCATCGCGTGCACATTACCAAATAGTTTGACTTTTTACCTTAAATGGAACAAAGGTTCTATAAGCAACTATGATTATATTTTTTTGTTTTTTTGTAATTTATTTTGACGTGTCTAAGTTTTGTAAAACCAAACAATGGAAATAAATGATTTTGTATCTTGGTATCGGGGGTTTATTTTAATTGTAAATTTAGATTATACTTATTTAAACGTAGAAGCGTTATAAAAATATTAAATAAATATGTTTTCGTAGGTCGTTGTGAGTCGCGGCAGGCCAAGCTGGCGTCGAGAGTGAAGTTGAAACGTACAGAGGACTCGGACAACAATCATATGACTAGCGAAGAGGTGAGATATTCCACGGAAAATGTGCTCAGTCAACAGCAAAATAAACTGATGACAAAGGGACCCTAAATTAAATATACCTACGGTAAATTAAGTTAATGACTATTGTAGTTTGTATTAGAACTAAAAAACCCATGTTATAATAGCTCCCTAAGACAAATAAGGCATTTTTCATTTCATTACATTCATTTTAGTTCAGTTCATTCATTACGTTCATATCGTTCAATTCTGAAAAAAAATCTATCATTTTATTCAACCAAATATGATTCATTCACATCACACTTTACAGCAGCATTAATTAATTTATTCAGATTGTTTATTTACATTATGACATGTCTTTCAATTTAATTATTTAATACCTATTCCTAATTTTAGTAGTTTTTAATTTGACAATACCACTACACAGCAGTAACAATTAAATATGATTCTCATTATTTTATGATGGATTTGTAACATATTGGATTTTAATAGAATTATTTGTATTAAACATAGATTTAGTTGACAATGCCACTACTCGGCAGCTCAATTTATTATGTTACATCTCATATTGAACGTCTTGTCTGTGTCTTTTCCTGTATTTTCTGTGTGTGTTTATAATAATTATTAGAACTTAACGAAATCAAGTGTACAATGTTGCCTATGATGAATAAAATACTATGAAACTATGAAACATGCAAGAGGTCAGTTGATTATAATATTTGAATTGTAAATGCTTGTCGTAGGTTTGGTGCACCGAAGCGGCGGAGCGACTCGCCCTAGACGTGTGTGCGCAGGCGGACCTGCGGGAGGCGCTTGTAGCGGCCAATAACGACGGTAATACACATAGAATAAATAAATAAATAAATATTTCCGGACAATCTACACACAACATCTAGCCCCGTGGTAAGCTCTAAGCTTTTGTTACGGGCACTAGACATCTGATATACTTAATATAATATACATACATATATAGATATTTTTATTATACATATTAAACACCCATATACACAATATAACACATAGAAAACATTTATTTTGGACACAACAGCACATTACAGAGATAAATCTAAATTAAAAATTTAAGAAAAACCCCCTATTCCAATGCTTTCATTTCCTTTAATGTAAAACAACATAATATTATGTAATTTTATTTTATTTTTATTTATTTAGGACAACAAACAATTACACTACAAAAGTTAGGCAACTAATATTAACTTAAGTCTATTTTATATTATAAGTGTAATCAACACCGTTGTCCGCGTATTAAATTATAATTATGTTATATGGCAAACCGTTATACTAAACCTAAGTATACTACAATCCAGCGAACACTGTTAGAGAACAGTAGAAATTCTAAGTCTAAGGTATACTAATCAATACATTACTTATGAAGTATCGCTTAGTCAATTATGAAAATACACCATTACAAAGTAATGTGGACGCGATGCGCTTTCTTTTGATACCCCACACTACTATATTTGCAGATTTTCTGTTTTCCTTCCCCACTCTCACCCCCAAAACTTTTAAACGGCTCAACCGATTTTCATGGAACATGTCTAAGAACTCCCGGGCCAAACTCTCCTTTCATACAAAAAAAAAAAAATTGAAATAGCTCTATCTGTTCGGGAGCTATGGTGCCACAGACAGACAGACATACAGACAGACACGTCAAACTTCTAATCAATAACACCCCTCTTTTTTGGTCGGGGGTTAAAAAATAAAATACAGAATCAAACGCACACACACAAACATAGTAAAGATTATAAAAAAGAAATTAAACATAGCAAAAACAATAAACACACTAGAGGGTACGTAATCACTAGTCAGGTAGGTACTGTGCATTATTGTGACCAAAAAAGGGTTAATCTCAGCTGTGTGTTGCCCTCAGCCTGTGACGGGTACAGGGCAACGCTGGTTTTCAGATTAACCCTAGTAATCTTAATATATATAAATCTCGTGTCACAATGTTTGTCCTCAATGGACTCCTAAACCACTTAACCGATTATAATAAAAATCGCACACCATGTGCAGTTCGATCCAACTTGAGAGATAATAAATAAATCATCACCCTATTAACGTTCCCACTGCTGGGACACAGGAACTTCTCTCTTGACGAGAGAGATTAGGCCTTAATTCACCACGCTGGCCAAGTGCGGGTTGGCGAATGTCACATGTCCTTCAAACTGTTTAAAGTTCTCAGAAGATGCCGGTTTCGATACCTCGATACCTTTTTACGCACGGTTTGGCGGACAAAACTGAAATGTCTTTATTAATCGGTAATTGGAAAACTAAATTTGTTAGTTATTTTTTTTTGGAAAATTCACTTGATCATGAAAGTAGGCAGGTAATGCAATATCCTCAATCCATATTTTATGCCACTGTGATATAATGAGCGGGCTCAAAGCACCGATAACGTTTTACGCGCGGTTTCGGTGGTACAACAAAATGGATATGTCTACATATACGTTAATATGTTAATAAGTATGTTGTTTTTTTTTGTAAAATTCATTTGTAGCTATAAGTAGGCTGTATACTGCATCCTTAAATCAGATGGGAATCAAACCCGCTACTAAAGTCGATATAAAACCAAACACATTTAAACCCATATTATGACTTGTTATCAATAAATGACTATTATGACTATTATTATTATTATATGTCGCAGGGGAGGCGATGAACGCGACGCTGAACGCGTGGAAAGTCCGCTGTGCTAGGCTGCAAGCGGACTGCGCGGTGCTGCAAGCGGCCTTAGCGCGGGCAGCGGACACTCAACACAGGTATATCTATCTCTACCTATCTCATCATCATCATCTTCCTATCCTTCTCCCACATCACCCCCTCTGAATCCTTCCACGTGACCTCCGGGTGGTGCTAAGAACAGTCTCTGGTGGGAGGCTTCGGCCGCGGCTTGTCACCACCCTCCGGGCTGGGCCAGTGCGGGAAGCAATCTTTTCGTGTTTCATAATGTGGTTTCGAAGCCATCTACCTTCTAGGTCTTCATGTCCCATCTTAGACCACATCGTCACTTTACATCAGGTGAGATTGTGGTCAAATGAAGGCTTATCAATAATAATTATAAAAAAAAATCACGTGGGGTCGGCATAACATGTTTTCTGCTTCCATTTCCCTCTACCACCCGTCATCTCAACCCTCACCTCTTTCTTACACATGTCATCTTTCACACAGTCAATCCATCTTTTCTTCGGCCTACCTCTTCTCACATAATTATATATCTATCTATCTATCTCTCTCTGTTGTTCTAGGCTAGTTGACTTATTTTAGAAAATCGTTTTTAACCCACGACCAAAAAAGAGGGGTGATATAAGTTTGACGTGTCTGTCTGTCTGGGACATCACAGCTCCCGAACGGATGAAGGGATTTCAATATAGTTTTTTTTGTGAGTTTGGAGCGAGTGTTCTCAGACACTCGCGCCAAACTATTTCATGAAAATCGTTTGTGCCGTTTAAAAGTTATGGGGGTGAGAGTGGGGGAAGGAAAACCGAAAATCTGCAAATATACTCGTGTGGGGTATCAAATGAAAGCGCATCGCGTGCACATTACAAAACATGACTTATGGCGTTTTACTTTTAAGGAAATTAAAGGATAGGAATCGGGGGTTTTTCTTCAAATTTCAATTTAGATTTATAATTGATTCTATGTTTAACTCATTATAAACATACCGCTTTAATATTACGGTCAATAATCAATGCATTGTATTAAAAATGCAATAATGAATTTCAAATTGCCAAAAGTGCGCGAAAAAACGGTTGACTCCAAAATGGCGTGCGTTTGACGTCATAGCTCATGAATTGGCCATAGGAGTTGTAAGACTCATTACAGAGACTGAGATACACTGTGTCCCAGCAGTGGGAACGTTAATAGGGTGATGATGATGACTACTCAGTCTCAGTTTACGTCACAGCACTTTAAATCAACGCCTATTCCTAGACACGTTTGATGAAAATCGGCTGAGCCGTTTAAAAGTTATGGGGGTGAAAGTGGGGAAGAGGAATCGAATACCTGCAAATATACTCGAGTGTGGTATCAAATGAAAGCGCATCGCGTGCACATTACAAATAATAACATTTATCTACTTTTATGGAACATAAGTTTATTTCGCCATGTTATCAACTATTATTAATTGTTATTAATAATTTTTGTTAACAATTGTTATAAATAAATACTATTATGACTATTATTATTATTATGATTTCCGTTACTCGTGTCAAGGCACTTAAACGGACACTTTTCTTGTGGTTAATAATAATAATAATATAGCCTTTTAATTACATAATTGTAGGTTTATTTTAGTCACTTTTGTTATATATAATCCTGTAAGTATCCATTATTAATTCATATTTGCACACAGACCCCCTTTAATGCCTCAATGATCCTATCCATTCACGGTTGTCTGGTAGAGATCGCTCTTGAGCGGTAAGACCGCCAATTGTCGCATAGTATTAAGAATATTATTGTTTGTTATAATTGTGTGCGCAATAAATAATTATTATTATTATGGGGTTATGATTTTATCAACTCGGTTTTAGAATATTAAGTCCTCTTTTTTATTCAATAATATATATATAGTCTTCTTTTTTATTAGTCTATTAAGTTTGTTTACCATTGTTCATAATCATTTTTTGTAGTGCACACTTATATTTATGTTGCAACATAGATCTTAGGTTTAGATATAAATAGTTTAGTCGTAAATGTTGTAATGTGTTTTGTGTGTCTGATAAATAAATAAATAAATAAACTGCCTCAGTGGCGCGGTGGGCGAGAGTCTGCTTGCGGCGCAAGAGGTAGCGGGTTCGATTCCCGCCGAGGTCAATGGGTTTGTATGTTCTGCAAGCACCTTCTCCTTGGTCTGGGTGTTTAATATGTATAATAAAAATATCTATGTATGTATGTATATTTTATTAAGTATATCAGATGTCTAGTACCCGTAACACAAGCTAAAAGCTTACCACGGGGCTAGATGTTGTTGTGTGCATTGTCCGGAAATATTATTTATTTATTTAAATAAATAACCGGTATTTCCATGAAGGGCACGGGCCTAAGCCAAGTGCAAGTATTATTATCTTGTCTAATCTAGTTAAAACGATCTTTCCAGACTGTATTGCGCGTGCTCCGTGCAGGAGTCAGTGTGTGTGTGTGTGTGCCTCGCGCTGGGCGCCGCGGACCGCGCGCTCGAGGCGTACGACGTGCTGCTCGCGCTGGCCGAGACCGAGCACAGCGCGGGGACGCCCGAGGTGGGTGTCACGCTTCTAGCATGCACCTGATGATGGTGCATCCCTAATACCCTTAACTGCCTGCCTTATCATCATCATCATCATCAACACCCTGTTAACGTCCCCACTGCTGGGACACGGAGACTTCTCTAGGCGATAGAGATTAGGCCTTAATTCACCACGCTGCCTAAGTGCGGGTTTGTGAATGTCACATGTCCTTTAAACTCTTTAAAGTTCTCTGAACGTGCCGGTTTCCTCGCGATGTTTGACTTCACCGTTAAATCATGGTTTGAAACCACTACCTTCGGAAGGAAAGTCAACATAACACACCTAATACGATGGAAACTAACTTTTTTATTAAATACACTCGCTCCTCAAACTATATAAATTCTACAAAAATATTTACGAGGATTAGTATCGATCTAAAAATTCATGAGTATCTTCCTCGAGGACTCTACAAGCTAGAAAAAAACATCATACGTGTGAAGAGACGGGAAAAGGTTAATTAAATAGTAATTAACAACCATTTTTCACCCTTACTATAAAAAAAAAACTTAATTCCTACATCATTAACAATGTGTGTCTTTCCAGAGAGAAGCAGCTGAACTAATAGCCAGCCAACTGTTAGCCCGCCTCGACGCCGAGCCCGCTGTCACCCTCGGCTCGCCTCTCCTGAGCCCCGGGCCCTGGCTGCAGCACGCCAAGTGAGTGTTAGCCAACTGCCAGCTAGCTGCCAGCCCGCTGTCACCCTCGGCTCGCCTCTCCTGAGCCCCGGGCCCTGGCTGCAGCACGCCAAGTGAGTGTTAGCCAACTGTCAGCTAGCTGCCAGCCCGCTGTCACCCTCGGCTCGCCTCTCCTGAGCCCCGGGCCCTGGCTGCAGCACGCCAAGTGAGTGTTAGCCAACTGCCAGCTAGCTGCCAGCCCGCTGTCACCCTCGGCTCGCCTCTCCTGAGCCCCGGGCCCTGGCTGCAGCACGCCAAGTGAGTGTTAGCCAACTGCCAGCTAGCTGCCAGCCCGCTGTCACCCTCGGCTCGCCTCTCCTGAGCCCCGGGCCCTGGCTGCAGCACGCCAAGTGAGTGTTAGCCAACTGCCAGCTAGCTGCCAGCCCGCTGTCACCCTCGGCTCGCCTCTCCTGAGCCCCGGGCCCTGGCTGCAGCACGCCAAGTGAGTGTTAGCCAACTGTCAGCTAGCTGCCAGCCCGCTGTCACCCTCGGCTCGCCTCTCCTGAGCCCCGGGCCCTGGCTGCAGCACGCCAAGTGAGTGTTAGCCAACTGCCAGCTAGCTGCCAGCCCGCTGTCACCCTCGGCTCGCCTCTCCTGAGCCCCGGGCCCTGGCTGCAGCACGCCAAGTGAGTGTTAGCCAACTGCCAGCTAGCTGCCAGCCCGCTGTCACCCTCGGCTCGCCTCTCCTGAGCCCCGGGCCCTGGCTGCAGCACGCCAAGTGAGTGTTAGCCAACTGTCAGCTAGCTGCCAGCCCGCTGTCACCCTCGGCTCGCCTCTCCTGAGCCCCGGGCCCTGGCTGCAGCACGCCAAGTGAGTGTTAGCCAACTGCCAGCTAGCTGCCAGCCCGCTGTCACCCTCGGCTCGCCTCTCCTGAGCCCCGGGCCCTGGCTGCAGCACGCCAAGTGAGTGTTAGCCAACTGTCAGCTAGCTGCCAGCCCGCTGTCACCCTCGGCTCGCCTCTCCTGAGCCCCGGGCCCTGGCTGCAGCACGCCAAGTGAGTGTTAGCCAACTGCCAGCTAGCTGCCAGCCCGCTGTCACCCTCGGCTCGCCTCTCCTGAGCCCCGGGCCCTGGCTGCAGCACGCCAAGTGAGTGTTAGCCAACTGCCAGCTAGCTGCCAGCCCGCTGTCACCCTCGGCTCGCCTCTCCTGAGCCCCGGGCCCTGGCTGCAGCACGCCAAGTGAGTGTTAGCCAACTGTCAGCTAGCTGCCAGCCCGCTGTCACCCTCGGCTCGCCTCTCCTGAGCCCCGGGCCCTGGCTGCAGCACGCCAAGTGAGTGTTAGCCAACTGCCAGCTAGCTGCCAGCCCGCTGTCACCCTCGGCTCGCCTCTCCTGAGCCCCGGGCCCTGGCTGCAGCACGCCAAGTGAGTGTTAGCCAACTGTCAGCTAGCTGCCAGCCCGCTGTCACCCTCGGCTCGCCTCTCCTGAGCCCCGGGCCCTGGCTGCAGCACGCCAAGTGAGTGTTAGCCAACTGCCGACCCTATTAACGTTCCCACTGCTGGACACAGGGACTTCTCTCTTGGCGAGAGAGATTTGGCCAAAATTCACTACGCTGGCCAAGTGCGGGTTGGTGAATGTCACATGTCCTTCAAACTCCTTTAAAGTTCTCAGAACATGCTGTTTTCTCGCGATGTTTGCCTTCACCGTTAAAGCACATAATTTAGGTTTCCAAGAAGAAAAAGCCAGAGGTGCGTGGCGGTGTTTGAACCCACGACCTTCGGAATGAAAGTCGAATGTCCTCCCACTTAGCCAACACGACTCTTTATTGCTGTTTTTTTATTTATTGTATTATCTTTTTTTTTTTCAGCGCCTGCAGCTCAGTGACGTGGGACCGCGGCAAGGAGACGCGGCTGCGCGCGCACGCAGCGCGGCTGAAGGCCGAGACCGTGTCGCTCAGGCCGGACTCGAACCCGCAACTATTCTCCTACCATGGTGAGTGTTAGCGGAGAATGCGTCTGTTGAAGTCATTGACGCGTATGTGTACCTAGGACAGGCAGTCTGATTGGGTAGAGACGGTGTCGCTCAGGCCGGCCTCGAACCCGCAACTATTCTCCTACCATGGTGAGTGTTAGCGGAGAATGCGTCTCTTGAAGTCATTGACGCGTATGTGTACCTAGGACAGGCAGTCTTATTGGGTAGAGACGGTGTCGCTCAGGCCGGCCTCGAACCCGCAACTATTCTCCTACCATGGTGAGTGTTAGCGGAGAATGCGTCTCTTGAAGTCATTGACGCGTATGTGTACCAAGGACAGGCAGTCTGATTGGGTAGAGACGGTGTCGCTCAGGCCGGACTCGAATCCGCAACTATTCTCCTACCATGGTGAGTGTTAGCGGAGAATGCGTCTCTTGAAGTCATTGACGCGTATGTGTACCTAGGACAGGCAGTCTGATTGGGTAGAGACGGTGTCGCTCAGGCCGGACTCGAACCCGCAACTATTCTCCTACCATGGTGAGTGTTAGCGGAGAATGCGTCTCTTGAAGTCATTGACGCGTATGTGTACCTAGGACAGGCAGTCTGATTGGGTAGAGACGGTGTCGCTCAGGCTGGACTCGAACCCGCAACTATTCTCCTACCATGGTGAGTGTTAGCGGAGAATGCGTCTCTTGAAGTCATTGACGCGTATGTGTACCTAGGACAGGCAGTCTGATTGGGTAGAGACGGTGTCGCTCAGGCCGACCTCGAACCCGCAACTATTCTACTACCACGATGGATTCGCTAAGATTTCATTTTGTACATCCCTCAAAATTTCAACTGTCTATATATCCCGATCCTTTAGATACTGCCTGGTGCCAGACAGACAGACAAGTTTAAGTATAGTAGTAGGGTCCGTTTAACGTTTATTTCCTAAGACGCGTATGCATACATGGACAGGTCAACTTTAAGCTAATTTAAATATAAATCTAAATTTAAAATTTTAGAAAAACCCACGATTCCAATGCCTTAATTTCATAAAATTAAAACCCCATAGTATTTAGTAATTTGCACGCGATGCGCTTTCGTTTGATACCACACACGAGTATATTTGCAGATTTACGGTTTTCCTTCCCCACTCTCACCACCTTTTAAACGGGACAACCGAGTTTCATCAAACATGTCTAAGAACACTCGCGCGAAACACACCTTTCATACGAAACTAAATTGAAATCTCTACATCCGTTGTGAAGCTATGAGGCGACAGACAGACACGTCAAACTTATAACACCCCCCTTTTAGTCGGGGGTTAAGAATAGCGGACTATATGTATGTATATGCAAAAAGGTCAGAAATCGCGGCGAAATCGGTGCGATTCCTCACGTCGTTTTATATTTATTATTTAGCTGTTAGATTAATATAAATAAATATTTTTCTAGATGTAGATGAAGAGGAAATTCCGAAGTCGGCAGGCGCTAGCAGCATGGCGGATATGGAGGCGGCCGTTATGATGCAGGTTCGAATCTACTTTCAGAATTGTAATTTTTAAGAAAACTATCTCGGGTATGATTTCTGGTTTCGGGTCTGGGTGTTTTCTATGTATCATACATAAGTATGTATTTACAAAAAAATTATCTATGTAGTATATCAGTCACCTAACAACCATAGTACAAGCTCTGCTTAGTTTGGGGTTAGGTGATGCTGTGTGATTAGTGCGGAGATATTTATTTATTTATTTAACTATAGCTTAGATTAAACTGCTATAATATTGTACATTCTTATGCGCCAACTTCTTATCTTAAACCTGTTTGAGGTGGCTGGTAGAAAATGCCTCGGCATTAAACCCACCTTTTGAACAATTCTTTATTTTCGCGTGCATTAAAGTAATAATATCAAATGTATGTAATAATTCTAAATTAAAATAATATTTTTTCATACTAATATCCATTTTAAGCAGTCGGTTCAGGTCTAATTTGGGTAATAGTTTGGTCAAAATCTAAATTAAAAATTTAAGAAAAACCCCCGATTCTAATGCACAATGAAATCGCTCCGTTCGGGAGCTATGATGTCCCAGACAGACAGACAGACAGACACGTCAAACTTATAACACCCCTCTTTTTTGATCGGGGGTTAAAAATGAGGTTTTGATACAGAGGTCTTTCTTAGAAGGTTACGGTTTTAATGAGATACTTGCGAACATTAAAAGATAATTTTATTAAACAAATTTGTATGTGATTAGCCAGATTACTTATAGTTTTTCACATAGTTTGGGCAGTAAAATAATTTGTGTTTTCTTTTTATAATTTGGTCTTAAAGTTTGAATATAATTCTGAAAAATTACAAGCCAAAAATCACGACCTTAAATTCGTGTTGGTCCTTGTTGGTGGTTGAGTTCAAAGTCAAAGTCAAGTTGCAACACATATTGCGCGTGCTGTGGCTGCCTTTAATTAAGAAAGCACTAGAACATAAATATTCCGTACCTTAATGTTAAGCTATTTCAGTGTATTTTCTAATTGTTGGTCCAAATAAATAAATAAAAAAAAACTTGAGAGGTGTTAAGGGACACCCGGATGGAATGAAGTTCCTTTCGATTAATTAGTGAAGGCATTGTAATAAAATTTTGTTTTTTTCAAATGAACTAAAAATAACTTACAAATAAAACTGAATTTTACCCAAAACTAAATTTTGGAAGCACAAAAAGCATTGACCCCGACGTGATTTGTACTCGCAACCTTCTGTTCTGGAGTCAGACGCGCTACCGTTACGCCACGGAGTCGAAGACGAGAAGCGCGAAATTAGGCAACAGCTTATCAAAAGATGTTGTGATTCAAAACATGTCGTGTGGCGTGTCGCGAGTCGTGACAACTTTTCGTAAGAATTTTTTCCGTCTAGCCCCCTTTCACAACGCGCGATAAGGAACTTCGTTCCGATAAACATTTTTTTCTAAATAACTGATGTACCGAGTCGGTGAACCAACTGCCAGCTTTCGTTGATCCGTCGACCGCGTTACACCGTGTATAGTTTTAACAATTAATTGTATTAATGATATAATATAATCCTTTTTTGTTTTTCTTTATTTAAAGAGCTTTGTCACAAAGTGATAATGTCGCTCTAGTAAGGTAACAAAATAAACTTAAAATTATTATTATAACAAAACAAACTAAACTTATTCAATACAACACTTACATAGAAAATAAAATTAAATAAGAGATTACCTTAAATAATGAAGTTTGACTCGGATAGCGAACGAGGAGGTTCCAGTTACTCAGGTGACTACTGATTTGAGTCAAATCTGATTTTATACAGTTTGATTAAGAATATAATCCTGAATTTATATAGGTATTATATTAGCTGACCCCAGCAAACGTTGTTTTGCAAAATGAAAAATAGATAGTAGCCGATTCTCAGACCTACTTAATACGCATATGAAATTTGGTTAACATCGGTAAAGCCGTTTCGGAGGAATACGGTTACTAACATTGTGACATAGAAATGTTGATTTATAAGATTTTTTTTTTTATTCAGTTTTTACAGCCTTTATACAGAGTTTATGTCGGTTGACTTAATTAAACTAATACTAGGTTAACTTAAAAGAACATATTCATATACAAAAGAAAAAACAAAACAATTATCTATAAATATCATAATTGAATTAGAATTAATATTAATGTAATTGTATGATTGTATTAATTGTAATATCTTTGAAATTATTTTTATTATTTATTTTTAAGTGAAAATGTATTTAATAAATTTGCATACCAAATGGTGAAACATGTTAGAACGAAATGACTTTATAACAACCAATATGTACACATGTGTTTTGGCAAATAAAAAGTTATATTCTATTCTATCGTAGCTAAGTATTCTTAATCATCCAATGGCTAATTTTGTTTTTTTTTCCAACAGGAAGTATTAACAGCGAAGGAGGCGCTAGCCACAGCGCATGCGAACAGCTTCCACGCGAACAAACAAACAAACACACAGACACACACACAAACACACGACTACAAGAACACCAGTGAGAAAGAACATAAGGTGACATTTTGATTTTGAATTAATCATCATCATTAACGTTCCCACTGCTGGGACACAGGGACTTCTCTCATGTCGAGAGAGATTAGGCCTTAATTCACCACGCTGGTCAAATGCGGGTTGGTGAATGACACATGTCTTTCAAACTCTTTATAGTTCTCAGAACATGTCGGTTTCCTCACGATGTCTGCCTTCACCGTTAAATTAAATTCATAATTTATAAATATATTTTTTTCTATTCCCGCCGCTGTTCTAGGGTTTATATGTTCTGCAAGAACTTTCTCCTTGATCTATGTGTTTAATATGTATAATAAAAAATAACTATCTATGTATGTCTATTATATTAAGTATATCAGATGTCTAGTACCCGTTACACAAGCTTAGAGCTAGATGTTGTTGTGTGGATTGTCCGTAAATATTTATTTAATTTATTTATAATTTCAGGGAGAATCAACCCGCAGTCGACGCCGCGCTCGAGAACGGCACTGGCTAGAAACACAAGCATCTGAGACCGATCTATAATAATTATAATAAATCCATACTAGGTTAAACATGATGTTTGGATCTCAATTGCTGAACCAATAATTTGCATTGAAAGCAAATTTGTAAAGAAACTGCTCGAAATATGTTTTTGTTTCCAAAAAATAAATATATGTCAAAATGTTTGTCTGTTGGTACTTATATCTTTGTTTAATATTGTTTTAATAACCGTGCTAAAGTATTCATCTGTGTCAAAATATGCAATTTTTTATTCGTAGTGCCATTTTTATCAATATTAATATTATTAATTATTTAATCAACCATTTATTTAATTAATTGTTGACATTTGTTTTCAACATAGTTTGTAGATTTTCCAATTTTTTTGATATATATAAATAATATTTATAATGCATAAAAATAAAATAAAAACAGTTGTTACCCTTTATATCATTATAACAAAGTTATTAAGAATTACTATTATAAAAGAGTCATAAAAAGAAAATATATTAAAATAATCTGAATACTGTGTGCTATGTAATATTACGCTTGTTAAAATAGACGTTATCAGCAAAATGTTAATAGAAATAAACAAAATAACATCGAATATCATGATAAAAAATATTGTTGCTATAAAAAAAGTTCAAATTATGTCCATTTTATATTATAGCGGTTTGCGAAGGTTACGTTCTATGTCTATATAGATTTTAAAACTTATCATATATATAATACTGTATATAGCTAAAGATAATGTATTTATGTATTACGTCAGCCATAATATAATTATTTGACTAGAATATATAGTTACTTTTAGATCTGAATATAATATGTTAAACTCGATGTACGCAATATTTAAATATATAAATAAAAATAATAAATATGTAAAAATTTTACCATAATAATTACGCATTTGGAATATCAACGAAATAATATAAGTATATTTTTGTTGTATATCTTTAGTTTAAATAAATATGATAAATTAAGAAAAATAAGAATACCTACTTGTCATTGTCTAGGTCGAAAAGCATTTTATTTAGTAAAGGAATGACAAAATGATAAAAAATATCATTATTAAAAATTGGTATAGATACAAAATATAATAATAATAAGAAATAAATATTGTAATATAGCTATGGCTTGTGTGTTATGATTCCCCTCCCTGTTGGAGTGTATTTAAATATATATTTTATAGAAAGAGACAGAATTCAATCACTAATTGTAACTAAGGGAGACACGATTTTTTTTTTCTAATTAACTATAGAAGGTGTTTAAAAATTGTTGATTAAAGCGGAATGAAACATCCTATGAATGGCACGCACCAGCCGAACATATTTTGTTCTACAACATTTAGATTTTTAGCCATATCTTATCTCTATGTCATGTTTAGCCTTATGTCAGTTGATATAATTTTTTAACTTCTGGGTATATCTCAAGTATACAATACAATACGAAAAAAAAAATTATTTACATATTCAAATATATATATTTTTTTATTATTAAACGGGGTTTTAAATCTAAAAATCGTAGTAATAAATATACTTGTCCTTTCCGCTTTATATACCAATTTTCAAACACCCTGAATTATATGATTTTTTGTATTCTTGTAGTATGTATTAGATTATTTCTACATACATACCAAATTACAAACATAGGTACGTAATGTACTGTAATACTAACGTAGGAAATCTGTTATTTCGGTATGTTTTTGACACACTTGTTCGGTAGTAAGAACTTCGGACAGCATTGCCAATAATGAGAATTGAGCGGTGAAGCGCGCGGGGAAAGTGAGGGGGGCGAGGTATTGCTCATTTGTTACCTAAATTGAAACAAAACACGGCGCGTCGTATTAAACGGACGAATTATCTTAAAAAATGGTCGCTATAAACGGTTTGTCGCTCAAACCGGAGTCGCACTAAACGGTTACATTTTCTCAGTATCTAACTATTGAACCGAACTTGAGTAAATAATATCGACGCTAAAAACGGTTAGTCGTTATAAGCGACGTCGTTATAAATGAATTCTACTGTATATAAAAACTAGCTGACCCCTGCAAATATTATTTTTCAAAATGAAAAATAGATGTTGGCCGATTCTCAGACCTACTCAATATGCTCACAAAATTTCATGAGAATCGGTCAAGCCGTTTCGGAGGAGTACGGGAACGAAAACTGTGACATGAGAATTGTATATATATAAAAATGAATTGCTGTTCGTTAGTCTCACTTAAACGCGAGAACGGCTGAACGTATTTATCTCATCTTAGTTTTGAAATGTTCGTGGAGGTCTAAGGAAGGTTTAAAAACAGAGAAAAAATCTAATAATTGCCGGGAAAAAAATTGAATAAAAACCTGAGCGAAGCCGCGGCGGCACTCTAGTTTTCAATATTATTCCCAATTTGTATCGAAATGTTTGGATATGTTTGCACTTACGTGAGGAGTTGGGGGCAATGTTCTATAAGCCGGTACTCATTTATATTTTCCAATCTAAAAGTCGGTGCTTTTGTTACAATCTACTTGTTTTCAAATTATAAACGGTAATGGCTACTTTGAAACAATAATACAATAATAATAAATAGCAATTTAGAATTGAAAACTGAAAAAACTTGAATCTTTATGGATTCGTCATATAATTTTGTCTGTCCGTATGTCAAAGCAACTTTTTTCCAAAACTGTAAGAAAGAACTATACTGTTGAAGCTTGGATTATTAGATGTATTCTGTGAACCGCTTCAAGATATTCACACAAAAATATAAATCTTTATATAAATAAATCTTCTGTGCGTGTTAGTCATTGAACTCCTCCTAAACGGCTGGACCGATTTTGATGAAATGAATATTAGATTATTCACAGATCATTGGCTTTATCAATAAATCTTAGGTTTATACCTACCAATGTTACAAAGACAAAAAAATATATGCTCATTTAATTAGAGTTAAAATACTTCAGTTAAATACCAGTTCAAGTTTCACTCAGTTTACCTTAAGTTAATTTATTTTAAATGTAGACTTATAAATCGAGCAAATAATTATTTATCTTTAATTTTATTAATATATATTTATAACCCATTCAAAACTTGAGTTTTTATTTGTTTTTTTTTTGTATATGCAAGGTTTTTCAGCACTAATATATGATATTTCTACATATGTAATATATTCCAAGCAACGTTTTTTGAAATTGTTAAACAAGAGCATTAATATGTAACAGAGCAATGAGCCGCTCGAGGATTTGTTTAATTCCAATTGTACATTAACTTGTAACATTACGACGAGCAGCGCTTGCAATCCTTACACGTGACCTCCGGGTGGAGCTAAGTCAGTCTCTGGTGGGAGGCTTCGGCCGCGGCTTGTCACCACCCTCCGGGCTGGGCCAGTGCGGGAAGCGATCTTTTCGTGTTTCGTAATGTGGTCCGGAGAAGCCATCTACCTTCTAGGTCTTCATGCCCTATCTTAGACCACATCGTCACTTTACATCAGCTGAGATTCAAATGAAATAAACGGTCAAACTGGTCAAATGAAGGCTTATCTAGCGTTTGTTGATCTTTTGTTTGAAAGATCGGTTATTCAAAAGTGTGTAAGCTCAGTTTCATAAAAACCGGTTAAGCCATTTGAAAGATGGAGTGAAATTAATTAATGGCAATGAAAAATCTAATGTTTAGTATTATACCCGTGTATGTATGAAAGGTGACAACTTATACGTCACGGTACAGCAAGGTTTATGGAAAACGGTTAGCCATTTGTAATATGAATATTTCATAATATATAATACATTATAAAAGTCCACATGTTTCACCAAAAACTAGCATGCAATAATTAATTAAATCTATAAATGTCAAAATAATTCATGAATGTCATAAAGAATATTAATAATATCATTAAGCCATTTAAATAGTTTTTTCTTAAATAAATAATTATTCGGTCCGGGGGTTAGTTAAAATAAATGCCAAGATTTTGCAATAATGTTACATTTGATAGAAATACTCTACTTATAACCATTATTATCAACATTTTACTCCCCAGTTCACCATCAAAATGATGATGGTTCTGATACTGGTATAATCTCTTTTTTAACCCCCGACAAAAAAGATTATAAGATATTGCTATAATTATTATAAGTTTGACGTGTCTGTCTGGGACATGAAAGATGAAGCGTTTTCTTTTTTGTGTGTGTAGAAATATGTTATTCTTTATTATGTTTCAATTTATCGTATTTTATTATCTCGCTGTTTTTCATGTTTATTTATAAGTGTTATGCTCGCCAATATCATAGTATATTTTATACCTAACTAGTTTTTAAGAATCATCCATAATATGTGCTGTAGGCGGTGCCTGAATAAATAAAATAAAATCTAACAGGAAAACTTTAATATTTTTTATGTTGTTTTGCATGGGTTTAATATTGTGTTAAATTTTAATGTGTAATGTTTGTATGTATGTTAGGAAAGCGGGGAGGGGCGCTGGTGCTAGTCTAGGAAATAAATATTGATTTAACCGATACAATTGTTATTATTTCCACCTATTTTAAATAAATACTAATATAATATACTAGTTTTTCACGCAGCGATGTTGCTCGTGGTTCTGTGGATTTTCCCGCAATAAAAAGCCCGCAGATAAATAGGCTATCTACTTATGTATTATTTAAACCAGTAGTTCTTGAGATTAGCGTGTTAAAAACGAAATCTTCAGCCTAATAATATCAGTATAGATTAAATAATTTATTAACTAGCACGACTTAAAAAAAATCAATTACACTATTTAATATAACATTTAGTAACAGTGATATAGGTAGTAGTAGTTATCTTTAATTTTATTAATAAAGATAACTACTACTACCTAATATTAAAATTTTAAAAGAAATTAGATAACAATCATTAATTACAAATCAAAACAAGCCAAGTAAACAAAAAAATACAACTAACAACAATAATTAACGTTCATTCCTCACTCTCACAAAACCTCAAAAGAACAATCATAATTTTTCTACAGTCATCGGCAAAGATGTCGATGACTGTATTCTGGTCAAGAAGTGCGTTTAATATAATATAATTGGTCGTCTCATCATGCCCTGTGTGATACCACTGCATAAGTATTTTTTTTATCTTCGCTATCCACTGCGCCTTAGCTGTAAATACCAAATGTAGGTACGCTGCGCTGATTCGCTGATGATCTTCAATAAAATAAATATTTCCGGACAATCGACACAACAATATCTAGCCCCGCCCGTGGTAAGCTCTAAGCTTGTTACGGGTAGGTACTAGACATCTGATATACTTTTAATACAATACACATAGATAGATATTTTCATTAAACATATTAAACACCCAGACCAAGGAGAAAGTGCTTGCAGAACATACAAACACTCGCCAATCCTGTACTGTAGATTGTTAAGATAATGCTTTTACCTCGCATAATAAATCTTCAAAGACTCCGAGTGGTCGTCCCGTTTCGGTATAAAAGTTAATCCTGACAAATGCCAGGCGATTTGTTAGGACGTGGCTCCTGACAACTAGCTATACTAGATTATCAAAATGTCCCGTCTCTACTGTTCGAGAGCACGACTATTCCCCTTTCATTAACATTTTATTTTATGCTAGATAAGTCTTCAGTTGACCACAATCTCACCTGATGTAAATACCTTGAAGAAGGCTCCTGACCACATGAAACACAAAAAAATCAGCGGCCGAAGCCTACCACCATCTATGCTACAGTCAGAAATCTGGGCCATAACATGGATAGCTTCATAGATAGTATTTAACCACAAGTAATCTCAGTAGAAAAACACTATATACCTAGATTGGTACAGAAGGCTATTGAGATTACCAAACACAGGAACTTCAAACAAGAAAATGGTTTATAATTATCTGGAACCTGGAACCCTGTTGTGGAGATTGTAATAGTCGAAAAAAGCCTGCAAGGGAGGTCCAAACGGACACCGACAGTATTGTGTGTCGCGATAGTGTGTTAGTGGGGTGTGAAACATGTCCCAGCTCTAGTGATTACGAGTCGATGTGACTCGTAATAAAAGAGTGAGAAAGAGGGTAGATCGATTTGTCTGCCAATAAAACTGTTACTCCAATCGCTGCAGCTTCAGTTCAACCGTGTATTCTTTGACCGATATCGATGATTCTTTGTTTAAATTAAAGCTGTTGCTTGCAAATTGTTCTCATTTATATTTTATAACAATCGGATAAGTAGTTTTCAAGTTATATTGAAATATGTCCTCAGTCCATAACCAATTTGGTCGATACTAGTATAGGTCAATTTCTAATTCATTAATTCCAAACTGAAAGTCCCAAGATTTTTGTTAAAAATCTACTTACACGGCGAAAGATTTATTCGTGATGAATGAATAAATAGATTCATCTTTTCTGTTAAATCTAAAATGAAACAATAATTGAAACTAAGTGTTTATTGCTTCAACAGTACACGCGGATACGGAAATAAATAATAATAAAATATGTCAGTCAAAATTATCTTTTATTTAATCCTTGCATGAACAAGTTGAACATTTAGATTGTATCAACAGACGGATAACACCAATGTTTAATACTTACAATAACCTACTGAAAATAAATTTAATTCCTTAATGATTTTTAATAAGTGATAAACCTCATTTTGCAGGTTAAACTATTTTTAAATTTTATGCAGAAAAATACTTATTAAGACACATCCGTAACCTTCTCTGTTTCTGCATAAAATTAAACATACATTTAATTTGATGAACATTAATTTACTATATCACTACAGAATTTCTCGTATGAAATTCAAGTTTGTTGAAATTAAATTGTGCATTTACATTAAGCTCCAATTTCACCATTATATGCTACAAATAGTTTCATTTAACCATTCAATCATTGAATAATGACAAGTTGATCTCAGTTAGGCGGTAAAACGAGTTTAGTCTAATCTGAACGTGTTTATAGCCAATGGTGATATCGGAGCTAAGTTCAAATAAGTATAATTAATTATAATAAATACCTTTTGTATTGTTTTATTAAAGTTTGGTGTTATCGGTCCCATCTTTCAAATGGATCGTTCGTCATACAAATTAAAACTGAGTCCAATGTATGAAAATAATGTCAGTTAAAAAATCTGCCTGCAAAACGAGGTATTTCATCTCATTTCAAGCAAATCTATCCCCGAAAGACTTCCGACATTTTGGTGTGGAGCCTGGCATACCACAGACCGCCATTTTGACAAAAACATATTATAGTCAAAATGGCGGCTTAGTAGGTAATGCCCGTCTGAATACAAAAATGACGGAACCTCTTATGTATTAATTAATATTTACAACACCAACGTATTAAGTCGTAACTAAACTTGAGGTGCAATTCTGGTATTGATGATAATATCGCATCCGATAACAATGACTGATATTGTTGCATATTGTTTTTAAACCGTTTAGGGGTAAAAACGGGTTACGGCTTAAAACAGAATAAAAAATACATTATTTATCGTTTTGTAAATAGTTATCCTGTATCTAATTTTATACGTATTTATAAGGATAACAGCTTCAAAAGATACTGCTTAATTTCAAACGCGATATATACATAAATAACCGCATAAGTAATTTAAATTATTTAAGAAACGAGAGAGGGCAAAATTGGCCTCCTATAAAATAAACAAAAACCATGACTTATGACACGCGTTCAGCAGTTGCTTAGCAAAAGTTATCCACAGAAACAATTGCTTAGCAACTGCTGAATGCTTGTCTAAGTCATGTTTTTCTTTTAAATATTTCCGGACTAATTTGTATGACGAACAATCCATTTCCATAATGCTTAGATATCAAATTACAAACTACACATACCACTAACATATAAGGTACATGAACTCTTGTGTTGCCAACAATATCATAGAATACATACGGCTCAAATTTATCAGTAAAAAGATTATATATAGAAATATATGTTATGTAGGGTCAACTCTGCCTTGGAAACAAAAAAAAGGTTTAATTTATGTCGCGAAACATAAGCAAAAAGTTATAATTCATGTCAGAATGTCATTATTCGATTCCATAATATATTCCAGTGGCTGACATTAAAAAAACTTTCTACTATATTTTTCACAACGAAATAACAAACTTTTGAACATAACAATTCACCTCAGTCAGTCAAATTCATTTGAACTTCTCCTAGGAGAACACAGTGGCAGCACTGGTAGAATAGCAGTGACATAACCAGTGCCTTTTAAATTGGTAGACAACATTTTAAATTCATGATAAGACCCTTTTAAAACGAAGCTTGATTCTGGACATGTTAATAGTTATACAGATATTACAAATGCATGGTTTTTGTGCATGACTCAAGAACGGGTAGAAGAGTTTATCATTTTTATCATCATCATCATCACCCTATTAACGTTCCCGCTGCTGGGACACAGGGACTTCTCTTGACGAGAGAGATTAGGCCTTAATACACCGCGCTGGCCAAGTGCGGGTTG
Organism: Gymnoscelis rufifasciata; assembly: GCA_929108375.1. Classification (NCBI taxonomy): domain Eukaryota; kingdom Metazoa; phylum Arthropoda; class Insecta; order Lepidoptera; family Geometridae; genus Gymnoscelis; species Gymnoscelis rufifasciata. The sequence continues at coordinate 6,580,852 of OV815331.1, forward strand.
GTAAGTAATATCAGGGGTTAATAAAAAGTATGTGAACGCAGGTCACCAACATAGCCAAAAGGTTTCGCAGGCAGGTCTGTAATAATATGCATGAATAGTTTTAAATTGAGTGAGTACATGAATTGTTCATTTTCTGATCTCTAGCCTCTTTTATCTATAAGTTAAACTTTAATTTGTATACATTTTTGTTTTTCTTTTTATAAAATATAAGTTAAGATAAGATAATCATTTACCTATTTGCTCAAAACATTTTGGTCTCATATAAAATAGAAAATTAGTTCGGCTATGTTTTTGCCTGAATGCAGGCGAACAAATATTAAAAAAAACATGAAAGAAATTAAATAACGGAACATAACTCGCCAATTGAAATTAAAATTATCGAATAAATTAATGGTATTACAATAAAATTCATATATTTAGTGTCAAATTTGTCAGTAAGATATTCTTTATGAGTATAATCATAGTAATATCTGTAATTATTGTATAAATAACTTGCCTATGTTATATAATATAACGAAATAGTTAAATAACTGAAATGGAGAGAGTGCATGACGTCCTAGATTCTAGATGAACAGATCACTTGATAAAAACTTTTCAACAAGCTACCCAGAGATTTAAAATGCATTGATAGTCCATACATCTTCAAATAGAAACTGAAAGATGTTTTGTTGCGAGGTTGCTACTATACCATAGATGAATATGAGAACTTCCTTTAAATATATACTATTATTATTATTGTCATATAATATTTTTACATGCCTAAAATTATTTTAATTTTAATTTTTAGATTAAGACTTAGAAATAAGAATAATTTTCAACACGATTCGTGAAATAATCATTAAGAAATAAATGAATATATATATGACTTCCAATAATCAGACCGCTTCTAATCGTAATAACTGGAAATATATGAGATCTATGTCCGGCATAATGGCCTAATCTCTCTCGCCAAGAGAGAAGTCCCTGTGTCCCAGCAGTGGGAACGTTAATAGGGTGATGGTGATAATGTCTGTCATTAGACAACCTTCGGTTGAACTTTTGTATGAGCTTAAAAATAATGGATTCAAAAAGATATATTCCCCGTGTGGACACTTAAATATATATTAATCAATATAACTATTAACAGTTCAAATATATTGTAATTAATTTGTAAGAAGTCCGTAATTTTTGTTAACAAAAAGACTAGATTTAGAAAATGCAGTCAAATTTCCATGTTTTAGGTCAAAACAGATTTTTTTATATAATATCTTTAAGGTCGTGTTCTTTATACATTGCATCTTAGAAATAATATCTTTATTTTAGTGGAAAGTATGTGGATTTTATTTATGTATTTATTTATAGTTCTTGAATAATAAACGCATATATTTTTCCTTAAAAGTAATCTTTTAAAGGGGTCATTTCCGGAAACACTCGACGGTGACACAAAATATCGTATGCGATATCTATCACAGAGAATATTACAATACAAATAATATGACAATTTCCGTGATATTGTCTTTTGCTAACAATAATATTAGTTATCATTGTATTTATTCTTTTTATTTGTCTGTTAATACCTATTTTCGTGGATTAAACATGACCTTTCATGACCTCGATAAACTTATAAAGTTTATATTTGAGAAGGAAATATATATGCATTTTTTATTCAAGATTATCTATTGAAATAAGTATTTTTGTATATTATACAAAATAATATTTATTTTCTAAAATGTTATACATATAAACATTTACCTGAAAAATAGTAATTAATATGACTTAAAATAAATGTAGGCAATATAATCAATTTACTTAACAAATAAAAATATTCATGTCTTATTATGGAACAAGATATAATATTGCTTAATTTATATCAATAAATCGACCTTAATATACAAATATAACGACTATTTATATGTTTATGTACATAATTCTTACATTAAATATAATAGTATTATTTCATTAATTTTTAATATTTTTAAGAAAATTTTGGCAACATTTTAAAATTCCATTATGTAATAAATTTATAATTTTGACCAAATATTTAAATAGTATAAGGTCTTGTTTCTTTTATAAATAACTATTTTGCATATATATTTCAATAGTGTTTACTGAATAACGTTAAAATAAAGGAACGTAGAGTATTATTAAAAAATATATACAATTACATACTATTTATAATTATTATAATCTTATTAAAGCTGATTTTTCATAAGATTGTCTTTAACAGTATTTCCGTACAATAATTCGACTGAGACAATATCAAATTGAAAAACCAGCCAAATAGTAATTAAATTAAAATATTCTCATAAATAAAAATTAAAAGCATTAAAAATTATTGAAATACTACTTAACATCTTGAATTTTTTGTATGGAGCTACACACATACAAGATTTTTCATACATTTCTGAGATCAATTTTCGTCGTACAGTCATATTAGAAACAGGGCCACTGATAACTGTCATACACAATTTCCCCTCCAAAAAATACGTAAGATAATTTACCGCGAGTGAATTCACCGTTAAATGCCCAATGTAGAGACCTGAAATGTCAAACGACATTGCTTTGACCTACGACATACATCTGCCTAGATAACAAGAACTTCGCGTGCCCAAACCCCGACCGAACGTCAAAGTTGGTCGCCGCTAACCACCACCAAAGTCAAAGTCAAAACGTTTATTTCCTTAGAAGCATTTAGCCTACATGGACAGGTCAGCTTAAACTTAATAAAACTAAATAAATTAAATAAATATTTCCGGACAATCTACACAACAACATCTAGCCCCGTGGTAAGCTCTAAGCTTGTGTTACGGGTACTAGATATCTGATATACTTAATATAATATACATACATATATAGATATTTTTATTATACATATTAAACACCCAGACCAAGGAGAAAAGTGCTTGCAGAACATACAAACAATTTTACCCTCGGCGGGAATCGAACCCGCTACCTCTTGCTCTGCAAGCGGACATTCGCCCACCGCGCCACCGAGGCAGTCAGGAAATTGTTTAAACAACAAAATATCAAGCAATAACATTGTCTTGACAGTTCTAAGTTCGCTTCAATGTTTTATACGGAGTTGAGAATCGACGCCGCAAAAAATGATTAAATAATATTCACATTACGTTGCCGCGTTTGCTTTGGACGTTTGATCTGACTTTGTGTGTTGGAAGACGATACATATCGCAGCCAGCGATGCTGTCGCATCACTTCGACTTCATAGTACAGGCCAAAGTCGGCACGGTTGGTTTCAATACAAATCGTGATACTTGCGTTATCTAGGCAGATGTATCTGTGATTAGAGCTCTTAAACAAGTAGACTGATTGAGATACCGTTATGTTTAAAATAAAGGTCGGTTTTCTAAAGATGATTGTTTGACGAAATCAGTCCAGCATATTTTTTTTTTTTTTTTTTTTTTTTTTATTATTGATAAGTCTTCATTGGACCACAATCTCACCTGATGTAAAGTGACGATGTGGTCTAAGATGGAGCATGAAGGCCTAGAAGATGGCTTCTCCGGGCCACATTACGAAACACGAAAAAATCGCTTCACGCACTGGCCCAGCCCGGAGGAAAAGATATTCTGATAATTCGAATGTTTTCATATAGCATAGAATAATTTATTTGCCAAAAAAACATGTGTATACAGGAGATTCATGTATACAGTATATTACAAATATTCATTATTTAATATGCCTGTCATTTAAATTTATATATGTTTAAGACATATTATAAAATTGTTAATTGGAGGGCAATACAGTTATCAGGAAGCCGTGTCGAGTATATATTTCAATATTAGTATAAGGGCCCATTCTACCATCCGAGTAAAATTACACAATGATTAAAATATAGAGCTATTTCGCTTACTCACATGTGACAAAGCGAGATAGCTCTTAATAACTAAAAATTTACACAAATTATAGACATAGCTAACCATTGTTTAGTATACTCGGATTTTGTGGAAAAGGCTTACCTTAGGGTCGATATTTCAATCCTCTGATGTTATCGAACCGACAGACAAATGTGTTAAAAAATGACAGCCTATCATCATCTCCCTTTTAACGTTCCCACTGCTGGGACACAGGGACTTCTCTCATGACGAGAGATTAGGCCTTAACTCACCACGCTGGCCAAGTGCGGGTTGGTGAATGTCACATGTCCTTCAAACTCTTTTAAAGTTCTCAGAACATGCCGGTTTCCTCACGATGTTTGCCTTCACCGTTAAAGCACGTGTTTAAAGCGCACATAAATTTCTCAAGAAGAAAAATCCAGAGGTTCGTGGCGGGGTTTGAACCTACGACCTACGGAATGAAAGTCGAGTGTCCTCCCACTTAGCCAACACGGCAGTCTATCTGACAATTGAAATATCGGCCCTTCGTCCTTCAATATTATAAGAATCTGCTTTTAGGGGCTGTGTAGGTAAAACTAGGAATTCATTAACAAATGGATTCGATGTCCACGATTGAGTTATCGAATTCGATAACTGTAATAAATAATGATACATTTGAGAATTGGAGCTTTTTGATTGAGGCTACTCAAGAGGAAGACGTTAATGTAATTTGTGATCTCTTTGATGAAGAAACTCTTTAATCGATTTAAAGGACTCGACTAGATGAAACTGCTAACCAAAAAAAACTATTTGCTTCTTTGTTTACTGCATACGGTAGTGCTGCCCTCTGACGAGAGCACATCGCAGTAATGTCTCCTATGTCACACCGGAACCGTTTGTAAAAGAAGGTTTAATATTATGTAGTTTAAATATCATAATAACCTTATATTTTGTGCCTTAAACTTCGATTCAGTATTTGTTAACAAAAAATATCATAAATATTAATGAAAGCTTCCTAGTCAACCCCTAACACTTAGAATTCTAGATTCTAGATTTTGATTCTAGATTTCATGTCAATATTCAGCTCATGATAGTTAAAATTAGTTCTGCCACTTAGATACAAACGTACAGACATCGCCCGTAACATACATACAACATTGTGTAGTTAAACTAACTATATTCTTCTACAGATTTTAATTTCCATGTAAATTGTAGTGTTTTCTGTTTGTGTACCTTTAACAATTAATTTACTTCTGTTTAATTGTATTGTATTAAAAAAAATATTTTCAATTCATTAAATTTGTTCATCTTATATATAAAATTCACCTGTCACAGTGTTAGTTACTAAATACTAGTTACTAAATATCTCCGGACTACTCCACAGCATCACCTAACCCCAAACTAAGCAGAGCTTGTACTATGGGTGTTAGGTGACTGATAAACTACATAGATATTTTTTTTTATATGAATAAGTGTGCACGGTGGATGTCTGTATGTCTGTACGCTACATTATCCTTTACGCGTAGTTGTTGGGGCTGTGCCCTCGGGAGGTCGACGCCGAGCCACCATATTGAGGCTCCAGTCTGAAAAAAAAAACATTATTAATAGCTTAATTCCAAGTATTCCAAACCCTTAGTTGCCTTATGAGTGAATAACATAATTTCAAATTGACTGCCTCAGTGGCTCGGTGGGCGAGAGTCCGCTTGCGGCGCAAGAGGTAGCGGATTCGATTCCCGCCGAGGGGTCAAGTGTTTGTGTGTTCTTGAAGCACTTTCTCCTTGGTCTGGGTGTTTAATATGTATAATAAAAATATCTATCAATGTATGTATATTATATTAAGTATGTCAGATGTCTAGTACCCGTAACACAAGCTAAAAAAAGCTTACCTCGGGGCTAGATGTTGTTGTGTGGATTGTCCGAAAATATTTATTTATTTATAAATTCAATAAAATACCCACGATTCCAATTCCAAAGCAAAAGGTCATATGGGTAAGGTTATTTTGTAATGTGCACGTGATGCAGAAAATTTATTTCCTTAGAAACACAGGTTATACATGGACAGGTCAACTTAAAATTAATAAAACTAAATTGCTTAAACAAAAGCTATCAAGGAAATAACGTTGTCTTGACAGTTCGCTTCAATGTTTTATACTGAGTTGAGAAGCGAATAGAACAACACAGCTTTATCAGTTTATAAAATAAAATAAAATCAATAAAGATATTCGGACAATCCACACAACATCTAGCCCCGTGGTAAGCTCTAAGCTTCTGTTACGGGTACTAGACATCTGATATCTATATATATAAAAATGAATCCCTATTTCCCTTGGTCACGGCATCACGCCTGAACGGCTGGACCGATTTCGCTAATTCTTTTTTTGTTTTGTTCGTTATTATCAGGAGAAGGTTCTTAAGAAAGAAAAAATTAAGGAAATAGCGCGGAAAATTAGAAAATTTAAAATTACTCTAGCACCATATAAAAAGCTAGCGAATGTAACCTTTTTTAATGTAACCTTAAGACATTTGACATAGAATTGACAAAATGCGTGCTGCAAATATAGTCAAAGAGGATGAACAAAAAAATGACGTTTAAAACGGAATCTTCTGTCAATCTTATTTTATTGATAAACAATACAAAAATCTGCTCATGTATGGCGTCTAACCACTGTAACGTCCAGCGCCCGCGGCGTAACTAGGGACTAACGTCCCAGCCCGCGTTACGCGAGCGGTGCGTGACACGCTGCGCGATTTTTCCGTTAAAACTATTTCTCACATAAAAAGTACTAAGCCTATAACTTTTTAAATTATCATGGTTTTTAACAATACTATGATTTAAAACGGGTAACATACCATGATTTGACGGTTTTTGAGTTTTCCGATATTTCGACGCTGTTGCAAGCGCCATGATCACGGAAACAACTGAATTGTCATTGTCTTTGCGATTTGGGCAGACGGTTATTCACAAACGAACCGGTCTACCCTCTTTCTGAGTCTTTTATTGCGAGGTTGACACTCACTAGTGCTACTACCACTTGTTTCATTCTCGAACGCAACTCGATCACGACACACTACACTGACCGTGTCTTGGCGAATAACCGGTGTTACATACGTTTGAGTTTTGCATAACCGCACTACAGGATTCCATGCTCCTGACAATTGGAAGCCATCTTCACGATTGAAGTTCCTATATTTAGTAATTTCAATAGCCTCCCGAACCAATCTAGGTATATAGTGCCGCTCTGTTGAAATTACCCGTGGGTTATGCAACTCAATCCAGTGATTACTTTCCATTAGGAAGACCAGGTGTTTATAAAGTAGATTGTAGCTGCGGGAGCTCATATATAGGGCAGACCAAGAGAACTATCGCGTGTCGTGTAGGTGAACATATTAAGGCAGTGAAGAACGCAGATGTCCATAAGTCTGCAATTGCACAACATTTACTGGAGTCTGGTTCCAATCACTGGTATTGGTGTCAAAGTTATGAAATTAAAAGATAAAATTAATTTAAAGTTTGTTATTAATCCCCTAGCCTGAATCACAAACTCCATCCGTGTTTTCATTGATGTTACTAGACTTTTGATAAAGTCTTGAGGAATAGCCTCCCATTCCTCTGCGATCGCCTGTTGCAGCTCCTGTAGAGTCGATGGAGGAGCATCTCGGCCTCGAACTCTTCTTTTCAGCTCGTCCCATAGATGTTCGATGGGACTGAGGTCTGGGCTTCGAGCTGGCCACTCCATAACGGTCACATCCACCTCTTGAAGGTACTCGATCACTATGCCAGCAGTATGCGGTCTTGCATTATCTTGCATAAACAGAAAGTTTTCGCCGATAAGCCCAGCAAAAGGTACGACGTGGCTCTCGAGTACTTCCTCAATGTATCGTATGGAAGTCAATCCTCTTGATTGGCGACCAGTATTCGGTCCGGTGATGAAGGCAAGCTCGGTTTTTGCTTCCATAGACATGCCTCCCCAAAACATGATTGATCCACCGCCATAGGCGACACGTTCTGTTATGCAGCATTGGGCAAATCGCTCTCCCGATCTTCTACACACCTTCCTCCGTCCGTCGTTGCCATGCAAGCACACCCTGCACTCATCAGAGAACAGGACTGCACTCCACTGCTCTTCGGTCCAATTCAAATGGTCTCGAGCGAACTGAAGGCGGGCTTCTCGGTGGGCTGGGGTCAATTTCGGCCCGTTTGCTGGCCTGTGTGCAGTCAGGCCACCTTCTCGGAATCGTCTTCTGACTGTCCACCGGCTAACTTCTACTTCACGAATTTCTTGAAGTCGTTGGCCCAGTTGAACTGCGTTCAAACGACGATTTCTTAAAGATGTCGTTATAAGAAAGCGGTTATCACGCTCTGTTGTAGCACGGGGACGGTCCGATCCTTGTCGCCGTTGGTAGCCACCAGTCTCTTGATACCTCTGGTATACACGCCGAACGGTAAATCGGCTCAAACTCAATTGTCGAGCCACTTGACTTTGCTTAAGCCCCGATTCAACAAGGGCAACCACTTGAGCGGCTACTTCTGGTGTAGTATCCATTTTCGTGTTCCGTTTGAAGCCAATGTCAATAGAGAACCTTTCACACTGTACGTTGGTATGCAAATGATGACCATTCCCTCAATATGCACTCTTTTATACCTGCGATAAATCCCGCCGCCGGCCTTACCTGGATCGAGCGACATAAGGGGGTCTATTGTTTTGTTGCTAATGAGTTGTTTTTAAAGGTAAATGTCAACCCTTTATCAGTTCTGCGAATGCCTAGATTATGCACTTTAATTTAATTTAATTTTAATTTGCTGTAAGCTCCAAATAAAAACAAAATTGAACTTTTAAGTAAAAATGTGCGGATGTGCGATTTTATTGCTCTCAAGTGTATATACAATAAGTAGAAGGTACCGAAAAGGAAAAAAGTAGAACTGTCTACAAAATACAAAAAGAAATGAGATCCCATCAAAAACAATACTTGTCAAAAAAACCAAGTCGCGCAAATCAGTTGTTCTGCGGTAAAAAGTTGTGAGATCCAAGTAAATCCAAGTCTTCAAATTTCGTCTCAAAATTATTTAATTTTTTAGAATAGAATAGAATAGAATGTCTTTATTGCTTCAAACATGGTATAAAGGTGATAATAATTACATATAAGGTCCACATGTTTCACTAAAAACTAGCATGCAATAATTAATTAAATCTAGGATAAATGTCAAAATAATTCATTAATGTCATAAAAATTATTTTCATTCCATTTAAAGCCATTTAAATAGTTTTTTCTTAAATATATAATTATTCATTAGTTTTATGTCATTTGGAATTTTATTATAAATTTTAACACACATATTAAGACAACTTTTCCTATATTTAGCTGAATGTGGAGTTTCTTTTAAAATTAGTCTATCTGGGTCTCTACACCGTCTAGGATTTTTGTCGCATGCTTTTTCAAACAATTGTACATGGTTCCTGACAAAATTTGCAATTTCATAAATATAGAGCGATGGTAGAGGTAATACACCAAGTTTCTTAAACAAAGGTTTGCACGACTCATCAGGCGGGATTCCACATATTGCCCTAACACATTTTTTCTGAGCTATAAATGCCCTGTCTTTCTCTGTGCCATTGCCCCACATAACGAGACCATAGCGGAGAGCAGATTCAATGTATGCGTGGTATGATGTTATTGCCGTTTTTATGTCTGTTACATTTTTTATTTGTCTTAAAGCATATACAAATTTATTTATCTTTTTGTTCACTGAGTCTATATGTAATTTCCAATCGAAATTCTCATCAATAATAACGCCTAAAAACTTGATTTGAGATACCTTATTTATTTTATCGACATTTATATCAAAATTATATTTTACATGTTTTGATTTATTAAATTGTATATACTTTGATTTGTCAAGATTAATTTTAAGATTATTCATGTCAAGCCAATTAATTATTTTATCTATTGTATTATTAATGTCAATTTCATGGTCCAAATTTCAAAAAATTTCAAATTTCGTCTCAAAATTCTTTAATGTTTTATATAAATATATTGAGACTTGGCCATCGCACTAAATAATTGAATTAACACGTGTTTTCAGGCGATGCGATGGCCAAGTCTTAATATATTTATATAAAACATTAAAGAATTTTGAGACGAAATTTGAAGACTTGGATTTACTTGGATCTCACAACTTTTTACCGCAGAACAACTGAGTTGCGCGACTTGGTTTTTTTGACAAGTATTGTTTTTGATGGGTAAGATATTTACCTGTAGTCGTGTTGGTGCCTGTAGAGGGAGTACTCGCGGCGCCGCGGGGAGGGCGAGGCGCGCGCGGGGGGCACTGGCAATAGATAGATATATTTATTTATTTATTTCAGTTCAATACATAGTCATAACAGGTTATTTTTTTAGCCCTAATGCGATCATGCATTTATATATAATAACAAATTCATAATCATTAAAATAAAATAGTAATAATAATCAATCAACGTTGATTAATAATAAATGGATCATAATAATTGGTAGAAACTAACATAAAACAATTCACAAATAAAAATAATTTATGCATGAAAAATATAAAAAATTTAATAATAATTCAATAGGTACATTTGGTTTCAATGACAACCTGATAGATATATTATATAATATATATATAGATTCGTTTATTTAAAGGAAAATCAACAGCCAAGATGATCACTATAAACTAACCTAGTAGCAACAGAAAGCTAATTACACATTTTCACGGATGGCCACAAGTTAAAAATATCACAAAGTGAACACAACTCTATGGACACAATGAACAATACAATATAATAACATAGTACAAGAAACGAAAAACCTATATAACTAACTATTTAATAAAAATAAATGTGTTTTTTTCTTACTTATTTGTATAAAAAATTTTGTTTGTATTAGTTACTTTTTAGTTGTTGACATAATTCGTAATAAGTCAATATAGGAGAAGCCACTGGCTCCTGAAATACAGTTTTTAACTAGTTCGGGAGCCTATGGGACCTTAGTTTCGATACTGTTCCTCATTTTGTGTCGAATAAAGAATTTTTTACTATAGTTTACTTTTACTAACAATAAAAAACTATTAGCTAGTCGCTGAATGACCGAGTTGACTGCCGAAGTAAACAGATCCAAGCCAGCAATGGACGGATAAGGATGCCTGCATAGCTTATTGAAAGCGTCACTAGTTCGCCATAAAAATGATTTTTACCCTATTGGCGATGCAAAGATTCTAACTAGCGCCTCTAGTGTCAAAATCGTGAAGCTGTCCAAGAACGACACTTTGACAGTTTTCGTTACAATTAACGTCAGGGAAAAACATAATTAATAAAAACAAATCAGATATAAACAAAGTGTCGTTCTTAGACAGTTTCTAAATTTCGCCGCTAGAGGCGTGCGGATAATCTTTGCATCGCCACTAGTTTGTACCGACAATAGGATTATGAATATTAGTAGGCAACTCACGCGGCTGCAGCGCGGGGGGTGCGGGGGGCGCGGAGGGGGCGGCGGGGGCGGGGGGCGCGGGGGGCTGCTCCAGCTGCCTCGCCGCGCTGGGGACACCTGCAACTAATACAGGTAACACATTTTAACACCCGACCAAAAGAGAGGTTATAAGTTTGACGTGTCTGTCTGTCTGGGACATCATAGCTCACGAACGGATGCAGCGATTTCAATTTAGTTTTTTTTTATGTTATTTATTTAATTTTATTCGGAAAACAAACAGTTATAATTCCTTATCTAAATACATATATGAATAGCTACTAACCATTTATATATTTTCGCATATTGAACCTAAATAACACACGAAAACTTACAAATATAAAAATTAACAATAACTTTAAACTTAACAATTACTAAAAATAAATACAAAGAGAACAAAAATGAAAATGAAATAAATGAAGATTGAATTTGGCAAAATGTATAAAAGATAATAAAAGAAAAAACAAACAAATTACAAAGAATTAAACCACCGACTAGCCAAAACATTCTTGACCTTGTGAGGCTTTGTTTAATATATAATATATTTATAATATTTTGTAATGTGCACGCGATGCTCTTTTATTTGATACCCCACTGGAGTATATTTGCAGATTTTCGGTTTTCCTTCCCCACTCTCACCCCCATAAATTTTATACGGCACAACCGATTTTCATGTAACATGTCTAAGAGCACCCGCGGTAAACTCACCTTTCATAAAAAAAAAAACTAAATTGAAATCGCTCCATCTGTTCAGAGGCTATGATGTCCCAGACAGACAGACACGTCAAACTTTTTTGGTCGTGGGTTAAAAAGTAAGGTAACAATTTAAACCGCAATGGGCGGTCTTATTGCTTAAAGCAATCTTTGTATGGAAAACATATAAGTCAGTAAGTAATGGGTTATCGAACGCTGAAAAAAGATATAAAACTTATATATACTTAAGTAGGTAGGTAGGTTAGAGGATGTTCACAACTGACTATCGGTTTATTATATATTGTTATTTATATTTATCATTTAATTTTAATAAATATTTTTTTTATATTAACATTGATGATTAGTTTGAATGACATAAGAATATTGTTTAAAATTGTTTTTCTTTTTAATGTATTTTGACGCAAACCCAATTCGCAGTGCCCCTCCGGGGTGCATGTACATATCGACTTAAGATGTAACAATTGACCTATATCTGTATAAATGTACATGTGAGCAAATAAATAAATAAAATAAAATAAAAAAAAATTTTACAAATTAGAGCAGCAGTTTCTGTGATTAGAACGTACGAACAAACTCTAAAACTATTAAATGAATATAAAATGGAATCGCAAATTGCGTTCGTGAGTGCTCAACTCAAAAACGATAATATTTTTTTTTCTATGTTCGTAGAAGTCCAAAGATGATTTTACTGCGAGAAAAAAGTCTAATATGTTTTTGAATAATTACCCGTGCGAAAACTGGGCGGGCCTCTAGTATCATTATAGAATCTATTTAGATTTATATATTTAAGGCAGTGCAGGGTAGCTTTTGTTTATGCTAGATAGTCCATTTGACCACAATCTCACCTGATGTAAAGTGACAATGTGGTCTAAGATGAGGCATGAAGACCTAGAAGGTAGATGGCTTCTCCGGACCACATTACGAAACACCAAAAAATCGCTTCCCGCACCGGCCCAGCCCGGAGGGTGGTGACAAGCCGCGGCCGAAGCCTCCCACCAGAGACTGTTCTTAGCACCACCCGGAGGTCACGTGTAAGGGTTCAGAGGGTTACCACTTAAGTATAGATTGTTTGAATGCGTAAAACAACAGATTGATCGAAGCAGTTGGCAGCACATTCCCTATTGCGGACAGACAGACAGACAATAACACTAACCAGGCTGTTGCAGGTCGTTCCTGTAGTGTTGCGGCAGAGTGGCGGTCGGGTTCCGGCGCAGGCCGCTGCCCCCCGCCCCCGGCCCCGGGGGGGACGCGCGCCCGTGGAACGACGAATACGCTGCACAAACAGACATAACTTTTATATAAATAAATATAAATATTTCCGGACTACTCACACAGCATCACCTAACCCCAAACTAAGCAGAGCTTGCACTATGGGTGTTAGGTGACTGTATACTATACTACATAGATACATATTTTTTTTTGTAAATACATACATATGATGCTTGGAAAACACCCAGACCCGAAACCAGAAATTGTAGATCGTACAAAATCTGGTCCCCCGGCGGGAATCGAACCCGCAACCTTCTGCGCCTCAGGCGGGCTTTCGCCCACCGAGCCACAGAGGTCGTCAAAAAACCTATTACTTCGTCTTGAATTTATTCTACACAAATTTAGAATATTAAACATTTGTTATGTTTACACACATACTTTGTATATTAAAAAGGTAAAAGTGCAAAAATCTGCAGTCAGCACGGTCATCCATCCAAGTACTGTCCTGGCGCGACGTCGCTTAACTTCATAGAAATCACGTTTGATGTGTATATGAATTAATAAATATATAAGGGGGCTTAAATTTGTTCAATATGTGTTTGTTTATTATTTGATATAAGAATGTCAAGAGAAATATATAGAATCCGTCGATTTATGTCAAATTTCAATCCATTCTTCTTCTTTCTTCGGTTCTTGAGGTGACAGACAGACAGACAACGAATCTCAGTAATTAAATACCGATTAAACCGATACGGGACCCCAAGAGATGAAGGAATAATCTTATATAATAAAATTCTCGTGTCACAATGTTCGTTCCCGTACTCCTCCGAAACGGCTTGACCGATTATCTTGAAATTTTGTGCGCATATTGAGAAGGTCTGAGAACCGGCCAACATCTATTTTTCATTTTGCAAAACACCGTTTGCTGGGGTCAGCTAGTGTCGATATAAAATCGGTAATCGAATAGCTTAATAAATTTGTACGACATTGATAATATTTAGATAGATTTTTTTTTACAACAACGATTTGATAACAAACCTGTTTGAAGTTAAATGTTAATTATGTGTGTAAAAAAAAGTGAATGTCAGAATGGAGTCGAATCAAAACGTTTAAATAAATACTGTAGAATTTAGTAACAAAATTGTACCTAAATAATTTGGCATACGTAGGTATTATTATATTATGTCTATATTTAATAGCACTCTTCACTTTTGTTTTTATTATTGGCAATAGAAGTAATAGGATTAATATAAGTTACTGTTTTTATTAGTGTAAATATTGTATGTTTTATTTTGTCCACCACCGCCGTCCACAACCTTCCCGATTTAAATTATTTCCATGCATAGGTTGTCTGGAAGAAATTGCTTTAAGCAATAAGACCGCCCATTACGCATGCTAGGTTTAATTTTAGTTTTGATAATTTTGTATTTTTATATAACATACCAGCTGACCCCAGCAAACGTTGTTTTGCAAAATGAAAAATAGATGTGGCCGATTCTCAGACCTACTCAATATGCTCACAAAATTTCATGAGAATCGGTCAAGCCGTTTCGGAGGAGTATGGCAACGAAAACTGTGACACAAGAATTTTATATACATACTAGTCGACCCGACAGACGTTGTCCTGTCCCACGTCTCAAAAAACAATATCCAGTTGACCGTATTGTGAATCTAAACCATTCCCAGATCCCCTTGAACACACACAACAAAATTTCATCAAAATCGGTCCAGTCGTTTGAGAGAAGTTCAGTACATACACACTCACAGAAGAATTATATATATAAAGATAAGATGGCGTGTGTAATAAAGAATGTTCTATTCTATTCTATTCTGTTCAAGTACCTCTCATCACAGATAACTCAATGGCGGCGCGCAGTTCATTCTCATCAGTCCTGGTGCGCAAACACGACATGGCCTGGAAAATATCACATATTCATTTATTTATTTATTTTTGGAAAACTAGCAGCTAGGTAACTAAATACTAAACACAGTGTGCAACTAACGGCTAATTATAAGTTTCCACAGATATAAGAAAATGTTACTAGTTATATAAAACAGTCGAATAGGAAAAAGACAGCACATCATCATCACCCTATAAACGTTCCCACTGCTGGGACACAGGGACTTCTCTCTTGACGAGAGAGATTAGGCCTTAATTCACCACGCTGGCCAAGTGCGGGTTGGTGAATGTCACATGTCCTTCAAACTCTTTTAAAGTTCTCGGAACATGCCGGTTTCCTCACGATGTTTGCCTTCACCGTTAAAGCACGTGTTTAAAGCGCACATAAATTTCTCAAGAAGAAAAATCCAGAGGTGCGTGGCGGGGTTTGAACCCACGACCTACGGAATGAAAGTCGAGTGTCCTCCCACTTTAGCCAACACGGCTTTCATAGACAGCACATTTGGTTTAAAATACAAACTAAGTTACAATAAATATTTACGCAAAGAAAAAAACTACTCAACCAGTGTTTAAGACGCTTGGTTGAGGTATTAAATAAATCTAAATCTACTTCATCGTTGCCATCAATAAACATAGTATTTGCTTGGATGTTATTGAATGATTTCAATAATATATATTCATTCATATTCATTTATTCGTTGTTTCATGTGGTTACAATTCAGCTGTTAAGTTTTATATAAACCCCGTTTTGGGACATTATATCATATACAATAAATCTTAATTAAAAATTTAAGAAAAACCCCCGATTCCAATGCCTTATTTTCCTTAAAAGTAAAACACCATAAAATTTAGTAGTTAGGGCACGCGATGCGCTTTCATTTGATACCCCACTCCAGTATATTTGCAGATTTTCGGTTTTCCTTCACCACTCTCACCCCCATAACTTTAGAACAGCTCAACCGATTTTCATGAAACATGTCTAAGAACACTCGGGCCAAACTCACCTTTCATACAAAGGTGTTCTTAGACATGTTTCATGAAAATCGATTGTGCCGTTAAAAATTATCGGGGTGAGAGTGGGGAAGGAAAATCTGCAAACATACTCGAGCGTGGTATCAAATGAAAGCGCATCGCGTGCACATTACAAAATATTAAGGTGTTTTACTTTTAAGGAAATTAAGGCATTGGAATGGGAAGTTATTCTTAAATTTAGATTGAGATAGACAGACAGACAGTTTTTTAGCCGACCAAATTACACTACATGGTAAGATTTATTCATATTCATTTATTCGTTGATTCATGTGGTTACAAATGGTGTTAAGTTTTATATATACCCTTACATGAGCCCCGTTGGGACATTACAACTGATGCAAAAGTAGACTATAGTAGGTAAGAAACTTATTACATACTCAATATTTATCATTAAATTTATATTATGTTTAAAAGGAACCCCCCTCACCCCCGAGGGTTAAAAACACACAGCGACACTTTTGACGCCATATGGCGCAAACAATCTGGGTCCCTGCTAAATGTGGTGCGTGGAAGCAGTAACGGCATCCTGAAGGTGGTGGCGAATATGCCAGATTGCCCCTTAATGTGGTCAATCACACAGAGGACAATGTCTCGTAGAATTAATTGTAATAAATAACTATGGATAATTTAATTAGGTCTATTAAAAAAATTTTCAATTTATGTGAATTATTTAATTGTATATTTATTTAATTTTTTAATTTTTTAACTTTATTAGGAATTTTATTTTTGTGTATTTTTAATGTGTATGTATTACGGATCCCTGTTGTCTGAATAAATGAATTATATTATTATAAAAATAAAAGTTGGTCAGGTTAGTGGTCACAGTACCTGGTCCCTCCCGGGCCGCTCCCTGTGCGAGGCGCCGTTCCTCTGGGCGCGGGAGCCCGGCCGCGGCGTGTGCAGCGCTCCGTCGCCGAGGTCCAGCTGCAGCACCACGCCGCCGTACTCTGATCATGACCAAATTATAAATTAAAAATAAAAAAAAGGTGTGTGTGCGATTCACGCACGGTAGAAGTGAAACTTCAGTAAATCGACAAAAGACCGAGATGTATAAAAAAAAAATACTGTGTAAAAAGATTTTATTCGGGCGGTCCCCGAATAAAATCTTTTTCACCCATCCAAGTACTGGCGTCGCGCAAAGTTGCTTAACCTTGTTAGCATTTAAGATCGGCTTACCCGACAGGTAAGCTAATCTTATTTCCACTTCCGTTGCATCCGGTATCAAATCACACCGATTCTAAAGAAGTTTCACTTAAAAAAAATCATTTATTTACCAAAGCAGAGCATACAGAAAAATACAAATACCAGCGAAGCTCAAACTAAGCAAATCTGCTTGTATCTTGAGACTTCGGAGTGCTGTTTACAAAATGGAGGTTGTTATGCATGTTAGAGATAACGAGATACATGGAGTAGATTTCATTCTTAATAAAAAATAAATTGTTATAAAATAAATGTTAATCTTATCTTATCTGCAACGAATACTATTTAGTTTAATACCGGCGACCCGCCCCGGTTTCGCATGCATTCATCAATTTTGCTCAAGTCAGATTGTATACCATCGCTGATCTCTTTGGTAGTTTATTTTTTATGCTCGTTAAGCCTTCGTCTAACCACAATCTCACCTGATGTAAAGTGACGATGTGGTCTAAGATGGGACATGAAGACCTAGAAGGTGGCTTCGAAACAATCGCTTCACGCACCGGCCTAGCCCGGAGGGTGGGAGTTCCTTTTAAGGTATACAATACAAAACAATAATACTGTTTAGATTATAATTTATATAACTTTTGAAACTATCATGGTTAACAGTACTATTTAGATTTTATAATGGGATATTTACCATGATTGGTTGTCGTTCGAGTGTCCCGATATTTCGGCACAGTTATGAACTGAAGCTGCAGCGATTGGAGTGACAGGTTTATTGGTTTGTAACCTGTCCGTAAGTGGTAACCCTCTGAATCCTTACACGTGACCTCCGGGTGGTGCTAAGAACAGTCTCTGGTGGGAGGCTTCGGCCGCGGCTTGTCACCCCCCTCCGGGCTGGGCCGGTGCGGGAAGCGATTGTTTCGTGTTTCGTAATGTGGTATCGAAGCCATCTACCTTCCAGGTCCTCATGCTCCATCTTAGAACACATCGTCACTTTACATCAGGTGAGATTGGTGACTTGTATCCTTACCCCAGGGCGGAGGGTGCGTGAAGTAGTCCCTGTGCGTGAGCAAGTGCGTGTTGGCGTTGGGCGCCATGGCCACGTCGGGCACGGCGGCCGACAGCCGCGCGCGCGCCGCCGCGCCGCCCCCGCCCGCCACCGCGCCGCCCCCGCCCGCGCCGCCCGCCGCCCGCGCCGCCCGCCGCTCGCAGGTACCGCTGCGGGATATATCTGAGGACAACAATATAATGTGAATAATCTGAATTGCATTCTTGTTAGAGCTTGTTAACACTATGTCGTCTTTCGGGAGTTCCCTCAAAATTAGATAACCCGATAACGATTGTAATTTACTTTGACGTGTCTAAGTTTTGTAAAACCAAACAATGGAAATAAATGATTTTGTATCTTGTAACTTATATTCTTAACCCCAGACCAAAAAAGAGGGATGGTGTCTGTCTGTCTGTTCCATCATAGCTCCCAAACGGATGGAGCGATTTCAATTTAGTATTTTTTATATGTAAGGTGAGTTTGGCCCGGGTGTTCTTGGACATGTTTCATGAAAATCGGTTGAGCCGTTTAAAAGTTATGGGGGTAAGAGTGGGGCAGGAAAACAGAAAATCTGCAAATATACTAGTGTGGTGTATCAAATGAAAACGCTTCGAGTCCACATTACATAATATTATGTTGTTTTACATTTAAGGAAATTAGGGCATTGGAATCGGGGGTTTTTCTTAAATTTAGATTTATAGTTTAGGTCGCCAGTAAGACATCGTGGATAAGATGTACCTTTTGTAAAACAATATTATATATATTTTTTTATTGAAAATTAATAACAGGTCACATGTAAACAACAGAGGCGGCCAGGGCAATCATGAGAAGGAAGATAAACGGGTACCATATTAGAATTCTCTCAGACAGTGCCGCCACACTCACTGCCCTAATGGGCAGAGAGAGCAACTCTAAGCTAACATACGAATGCCACCTAGTGCTACAGGAGGCTTCCAAAAATAACACGATCACCCTTCAGTGGATCAAAGGTCACAGTGGATCATTCGGGAATGATGCAGCAGATGAACTAGCACGGCAAGGATCAGGAAGGAAAGCAGAAGGTCCGTCTCCGTTCCTGCCGCTGCCTTTCTCGCAACTGCGCACCTGGATGAGAACTAGAACAAAGGACCTACACAACGATCGCTGGCATAATCTAACAGACTGCCGACAGGCAAGAACAGCAATGCCAGACCTTAACTCAAGGCAATCCAAACGCCTATTAAACCTTAAAAGAACGGACCTTCGAGTCCTGATAGGAACTATCACAGGACACATCACCCTCAACAAACACCTCTATAACATAGGATCCACGGACAGTTCACTCTGCAGAGGATGCCTCAACAAAGACGAAACAGCTGCCCACGTCATCCTGGAATGCGAGGGAGTAACAGCACAGCGACGTGAAATCCTTAAGAACCCAAGGTCACTCCGAGAAGCCTGCGAAGACCCCAGGAAACTTCTGCGCTTTTGGTCGGAGTTGGGCTGGTTATACTAGCGCCCCACTCCACGCACAATGGACCACCTTTGAGTCTAAGTGCGGAAAAACAGGGCCCCCCTAACTAACTAACTAACTAACACATGTAAACAAAACCATGTATAAAGATATAAATTATATTATATTCTTATATTGTCTTGTGGATTCATTATAATCAAAATTGTTTTATTCAAAATTGTACACCCCTGCCTACTAATTATTTCATCAAATTCTTTTTCCATCCAACGGTTACCTGTAAGAGATCGCTTCTTAGCGGTAGGGCCGCCTATTGTACATTTGTTTTAGTGCCTGCCGTAACATATATCCAAGTCACGTTTAAAGTGTAAGTATTAAGCAAGTCGAAAGCCGTGTTGGCTAAGTGGGAGGACACTCGACTTTCATTCCGAAGGTCGTGGGTTCAAACCCCGCCGCGCACCTCTGGATTTTTCTTCTTGAGAAATTTATGTGCGCTTTAAACACGTGCTTTAACGGTGAAGGCAAACATCGTGAGGAAACCGGCATGCTCTGAGAACTTTAAAGAGTTTGGAGGACATGTGACATTCACCAACCCGCACTTGGCCAGCGTGGTGAATTAAGGCCTAATCTCTCGCCAGGAGAGAAGTCCCTGTGTCCCAGCAGTGGGGACGTTAATAGGGTGATGATGATGATTAAGCAAGTCTCACCTAAAGGTATGTGCAAATTAGGAGCCGCCCTAAGGCTCCCCGCAGACGCGCAACGCACGGAGCCACTGCTGTTGAGTGTCCTGAAACAAAGCAACAATTTAATAAAATCTTATTTTAATATATATAAATCTCGTGTCACAATGTTTGTCCTCAATGGACTCCTAAACCACTTAACCGATTATAATAAAATTCGCACACCATGTGCAGTTCGATCCAACTTGAGAGATAGGATGGTTTTTACGGCGAGAAAAAATCGAATAATTTCCGGGAAAATTTTATAACCGTGCGACGCCGGGGCGGGCCGCTAGATTATAATAAATTAATATGTATGACAATCCACACAACAACATCTAGCCCCGCGGTATGTTACGGGCACTAGACATCTGATATACTTAATATAATAGACATACATATATAGATATTTTTTAACCCCCGATCAAAAAAGAGGGGTGTTATAAGTTTCACGCGTCTGTCTGTCGGTGTGTCTGTCTGTCTGTCTGGGACAGCATAGCTCCCGAACGGATGGAGCAATTTCAATTATTTTTTTTGTATTAGAGGTAAGTTTGGCGAGGGCGTTTTTAGACATGTTTCATGATAATCGGTTGTGCCGTTTAAAAGTTATGGGGGTGAGAGTGGGGAAGGAAAACTGAAAATCTGCAAATATACTCGAGTGGGGTATCAAATGAAAGCGCATCGCGTGCCCATTACAAAATATTATAGTGTTTTACTATTAAGGAAATTAGGGCATTGGAATCGGGTGTTTCTCTTAAATGTTAAATTTAGATTTATATACATTATGAGGGTTAATTGCGAGGGAGTAACAGCACAGCGACGTGAAACCCTCAAGAACCCAAGGTCACTCCGAGAAGCCTGCGAACACCCCAGGAAACTTCTGCGCTTCTGGTCGGAGTTGGGCTGGTTACACTAGCGCCCCACTCCACGCACAATGGACCACCTTTGAGTCTAACTGCGGAAAAACAGGGTCCCCTAACTAACTAACTATGAGGGTTAGTTTCAGCATGTTTCTTAAGAGTGTAAACTCACCTACAACACGAGTCGTCGCCCGGCCAGTCCCTTTCGACGCTTTCCCGCGCGCTGGACGCGTTGTTGCCTTCCCAGTCGGACGTGTTCTGCTCACTGCAATGCATATACATAAAAATAAACTCGTATGAAATAATTTATGCCTGAAAAACAGGATTCCCCTAGTTCAGGCACAATAATACATCATAGCTCTATTTTAATTTTAAGAATTTTTGTCGACATTAGCTTTAAGTGATTTTATGAATAAATATTATTATTATATTATTGGAGTTTACTCCTTGAGAAACGATTTGAGTTAGAAGGCCCGGTACGGAAATTTTATGAGGAGTAAAATCAAGTGTAACACGAAAAGTTGAGGCGTTACGTAGAAAGAGACAAACATATATATCTGTAGGATTGAACGTGTAAAAGAATGAGATGGAATACATTACACAGCGTATCTCATTCTCGGGATCTCCTCTTTGCGCGATACTTCGTAGTCTCACTGTATTTTATTGATATTATTTTGTAACATACTTTATGTAATACGCTTTATTGAAGTAATATAAATAATCCGAATAATTACAGATATATGTTTGTTTCTCTTATCATTTTAGCAGATGCGTTCATTTACCCTTTTTTTCTATTCGATATATATCATAATTATCGTTCGTAAGGAGTAAACTCTAATCGTGCGTCGTAGCTGACACACACACACTTTTTTTATAAAGGGCTTAGGATTAGTCCGCCATTTTGAAATTAATTAAAAGTTTGAGATATACTCAAATTACACCTAGAGTTTCGCGTATCTATAGTTTACAAAATTGAACTTATAATTCTAAACAAACCCAAAAGGGTTTTCAGAATGTAATTGTGTAAACTTATTAATAAAATCAATAAATAAATAACTTTATGCCAAAAAATAAATAAATGAATAAGTAATATTTGTTTCAATAAAAAGTGCATTGGATCGCACTAAATAATTGAATTTACACGTGTTTTCAGGCGATTGAATTAACACGTGTTTTCAGGCGCTGGCCAAGTCTTAATATATTTATATATAACATTAAAGAAGTTTAATATTGATATGCGTCACTATAAGAAGCTGTTAATTATTACGTAACTACTTAATGCTTCGAGTACGGAGATTCCAGACACAATTGATTTTCAATTGTTATGGACCACGTTCGTGGTCTTAGAGCCTGGAAGTATTAAGACAGAAAGTCGCTTAGTAGAGACTGAATAAATTAATAACCGACTTGGAATTACATGGATCTCACAACTTTTTACCGCAGAACAACGGAGTTGCGCGATTTGGTTTTTTGACAAGTATTGTTTTTGATGGGATCTCATTTCTTTTTGTATTTTGTAGACAGTTCGACTTTTTTCCTTTTCGGTACCTTCTACTTATCTTAATATATATAAATCTCGTGTCACAATGTTTGTCCTCAATGGACTCCTAAACCACTTAACCGATTATAATAAAATTCGCACACCATGTGCAGTTCGATCCAACTTGAGAGATAGGATAGTTTAAATCTCAAATTATAGTCGTAATTTTAATTTATTGCTAATTATTTGTCTGTTATTATTTGACAGTCACAATTATCTGTTAACTCCAAATGATTCTAACAGATGTCGATACCTTTCGACTGGGTTGAGTAAGTAATCAATAGATGGCGCTGTTATGGTAAATCTACGAACGTGTCATAGAAGCTACATTTGAACAGCATAATTATCACTTGTTGTTGACGCTATAAAATCAATTAAATTGTGTTGCTAAGCGCATAGCGTATTATTATTTAAATGTTCGTTGGAGTTCAGGGAAGGTTTTTACGGCGAGAAAAATGGAATAATTTCCGGGAAAATTTTATACCCGTGCGACGCCGGGGCGGGCCGCTAGTTGTATATATGTCCATATAATTTTCTTTTTGCCGGTCCTGATTGGATTTATTTATATTTCGCATTGTTATTACTTTAGTACATATTTCGTATATACGTGGCGTTGCGACAGCGCCCTCTATACCGGTCTTTTCTAGATTTTTTGGTTTTTCCTTGATTCATACACCAAACACTACTTATATTCCAAATTTGAACCTTAGTCTGCTAGAAGTGCCTTAGAATTTTGATGATCGGTGAGTCAGCAGTGAGTGACAAAATTACGAAATTTGACCCGTTATAATTCTTAAAATACTGGTTCAAACTCAATGAAATTTGAAATATACCGTGTATTTACAATGCCTGCTTGGGTTACTGAAAATTTCAGTCTTCTAGTTTTATCCACAACGAAGTTACAGGGGGTCGAAAATGGCCTGAATTGCTTCGAGAAAAGGATGGTACGGCCGTGACGCTTTTTTGCTCTACTTGGTGGGGGCAGATGACCTCTAATATCAATAGACTCTTTATAAAATCCTAAGCTAGAATCAAGAAACTAATTTCTTCTCGACAGCGACATTTACAAATATTTATAATTATTCTTTATCACACAGAAATACAAAATGATTAATGAAACGGTAACATATAAACCGCTCTTCTTGCTTAAAGCGATTTCTTCCACACAACCTTTGCATGGAAAGAAAATAAGTCAGGAAGGTTGTGGTGGGTGTGTAATTTATCACAGTCAGCAATATATACCTGTCTCTGTCCTGCTCGTTTTCCGTCTCGTTCTCCTCCTGCAGGACGATGTCTGCGCAGGAGTCGGGCAGGCCCATCTCTCTGACCGCCCGCAGCGCGATCTGAAACAAAACATTAACACTCACGTTAACTACTAGACTATCACGAGAACCCCTATTTACGTTCCCACTGCTGGGACACAGGTACTTCTCTCTTGACGAGAGAGAGATTAGGCCTTAATTCACCACGCTGGCCAACTGCGGGTTGAGAATGTCACATATTCTTCAAAATTATTTAGATTTATAACGGGATATTTACCATGATTGATTGTCATTCGAGTTTCCCGATATTTCGGCACCGTCACATGCGCCATGATCACGGTTGAACTGAAGCTGCAGCGATTGGAGTAACAGTTTTATTGGCAGACAAATCGATCTACCCTCTTTCTCACTCTTTTATTACGAGTCGATGCTTCACTAGGGTTGGACAATCAATCATGGTAAATATCCCGTTATAAATCTAAATAATATGTTCTTCAAAGTTTACAAAGTTCTTAGAACATGCCGGTTTCCTCACGATGTTTGCCCGCCGTTAAACGCACGTAAAGCGCACATACTTTTAGAGAAGAAACATCTAGTTTCGCGGCGAGGTTTGAGCCCACTATCAGAATGAAAGTCGAGTGTACGCCCACTTAACCAACGAGGTTTTGGAAAAAAAAACCGTGAAGATATTTTTTTTTATGCTGGATAAGCCTTCATTTGACCACAATCTCACCTGGTGTAAAGTGAAGATGTGGTCTAAGATGGGGCACGAAGACCTAGAAGGTAGATGGCTTTGAAACCGCATTACGAAACACGAAAAAATCGCTTCACGCACTGGCCCAGCCCGGAGGGTGGTGACAAGCCGCGGCCGAAACCTCCCACCAGAGACTGTTCTTAGCACCACCCGGAGGTCACGTGACTAACTAACTATTAAGGCTCAGCGACCCAAAGTGGATCTCGGCCTCCGAAACCAGAGACTTCCACCCGGTGGAAGTCTCTGGTTTCGGAGACCGGTGGAATCCACCGGTCTCTATCCTGCGCTAGCTCTGACCAGTTCTCCACCCCGAGCTCTCGCAGGTCGCCCTCCACCATGTCCTTCCACAACCGTGATGATGATGACTAAAATACAAACTTACACCAGCGAAAGCGCTTACGCATATCCTATCTTATGCTGCATCGTAACTCAACATCAGGTGAGATTGGGATGAGTGGGCGGGAATCGAATACCGCTACCGCTACGGGAGCCCGGCAGTGGGACACTGCAGGCCCCGGTCTCACCTGAGTGCTGGTGGTGTGGAGGTGCGCTATGGCGGCGTGGTGCGCGGAGAGCTGACGCAGCAGGCGCGCGCGCGTGCGCACCACGCCCAGCGTGGCGGGCGACAGGCCAGGGAGCCCGGCAGTGGGACACTGCAGGCCCCGGTCTCACCTGAGTGCTGGTGGTGTGGAGGTGCGCTATGGCGGCGTGGTGCGCGGAGAGCTGGCGCAGCAGGCGCGCGCGCGTGCGCACCACGCCCAGCGTGGCGGGCGACAGGCCAGGGAGCCCGGCAGTGGGACACTGCAGGCCCCGGTCTCACCTGAGTGCTGGTGGTGTGGAGGTGCGCTATGGCGGCGTGGTGCGCGGAGAGCTGGCGCAGCAGGCGCGCGCGCGTGCGCACCACGCCCAGCGTGGCGGGCGACAGGCCAGGGAGCCCGGCAGTGGGACACTGCAGGCCCCGGTCTCACCTGAGTGCTGGTGGTGTGGAGGTGCGCTATGGCGGCGTGGTGCGCGGAGAGCTGGCGCAGCAGGCGCGCGCGCGTGCGCACCACGCCCAGCGTGGCGGGCGACAGGCCAGGGAGCCCGGCAGTGGGACACTGCAGGCCCCGGTCTCACCTGAGTGCTGGTGGTGTGGAGGTGCGCTATGGCGGCGTGGTGCGCGGAGAGCTGGCGCAGCAGGCGCGCGCGCGTGCGCACCACGCCCAGCGTGGCGGGCGACAGGCCAGGGAGCCCGGCAGTGGGACACTGCAGGCCCCGGTCTCACCTGAGTGCTGGTGGTGTGGAGGTGCGCTATGGCGGCGTGGTGCGCGGAGAGCTGGCGCAGCAGGCGCGCGCGCGTGCGCACCACGCCCAGCGTGGCGGGCGACAGGCCAGGGAGCCCGGCAGTGGGACACTGCAGGCCCCGGTCTCACCTGAGTGCTGGTGGTGTGGAGGTGCGCTATGGCGGCGTGGTGCGCGGAGAGCTGGCGCAGCAGGCGCGCGCGCGTGCGCACCACGCCCAGCGTGGCGGGCGACAGGCCAGGGAGCCCGGCAGTGGGACACTGCAGGCCCCGGTCTCACCTGAGTGCTGGTGGTGTGGAGGTGCGCTATGGCGGCGTGGTGCGCGGAGAGCTGGCGCAGCAGGCGCGCGCGCGTGCGCACCACGCCCAGCGTGGCGGGCGACAGGCCAGGGAGCCCGGCAGTGGGACACTGCAGGCCCCGGTCTCACCTGAGTGCTGGTGGTGTGGAGGTGCGCTATGGCGGCGTGGTGCGCGGAGAGCTGGCGCAGCAGGCGCGCGCGCGTACGCACCACGCCCAGCGTGGCGGGCGACAGGCCAGGGAGCCCGGCAGTGGGACACTGCAGGCCCCGGTCTCACCTGAGTGCTGGTGGTGTGGAGGTGCGCTATGGCGGCGTGGTGCGCGGAGAGCTGGCGCAGCAGGCGCGCGCGCGTACGCACCACGCCCAGCGTGGCGGGCGACAGGCACAGCGCGCCGCTGTCCGCGCCGCGCGCGGCGGGCGCCGGCACGCTCTCCGGGTTGCGGGCCGCTGCCACCTAGCGGTGTACACTCCGTTATAGTATGTTACGCAACTGGTATACAATGACGGGTCTTACAACACTGCGTCTATTTTTATAATGTTTTTGTTTGTGCATTTACTCACCATGTACAACGTATCCGGTATCCGGTGCAGGTACCTCGCTCGCCTCGCCCTCGCAAGTTCCGCTTCCGGTACAGCTTGGTCCTCTAATAAAGCCTATAAAAATATAAAATAAGCTACACTATTCAATCATTTGAAACAGTAAAGGAGATTGCATGTTAAGTAAATGTGATAATTAGATATGTATGAGATGGAATAATACACGAAAATCGGCCGAGCCGTTAGATTACAAACACCGCGACACGAGAATATATGACGGCGCGCGCCAGTAACGCCGGATAACCAAATAACCAATTAAGAGCGATACCACACCGATAGCGGGTTTGCTCTAGTGAAGCGTCGTATCTGTGGTGGCGGGGCGGCCATGTTGGTTTTGGCACTTGTCAGAACGGAATGGTCGCTTGCGCACCAAGTCCACGGCGAATCACTAAAATTCGGTGTAATCCTATTTGATTTCGATTATAATCAAATCTATAATTGATCAGGGTAGTCTAGTTTATCTATCAGTGATATTATTTCGTGTTAATTTGTGTAGCAAGAAAATTAAATTAAAACCTGTTATACCTGGTGTTGTGATTTAGCTCATTGCCCTAAAAACCTACGATGCCTGACCCAGAGAGGCCTCCATGCGCCTTCATATAATTTAAAAGATATATAATATATGCTTTAGGATAATATGCTATAGGAAACTGTACCTTGATCTCATCTAAATAGGGTAGAAAGCAGCGCGCGGGGCGGTAGGAGCCGCGGCCTAGCCACGCGTGCGCCGTGGAGCCCTCCTCCGTCGGCGGCGGGGACGGGATTATGCCGCGCCGCACCAGCTACCAACAAAAACACCTTAATAATACAGGGTCTTCATCACCCTATTAACGTTCCCACTGCTGGGTCACATTACGATATTGTAAGACTATTGTACTATTAAGAAAACTAAAGTTCTGGAAAAGGGGGGATTCTAAAATTTAGATTGTCATTAAATACAATAAATAATAATAAATAAAAAACCATTTATTTCATGCATCTCAGGTCCATATAAACATATACCTTACATACTAACATACATACAAATATAAATCTTATATAATAAAGTGTCCGCATCGTTGATCATCTGTTACGGCGGTGTCGCCTTGCAGTGTGGGCGACCGATGAACCGGCGAAACTTGACCCCTTGCGGCCAAAACTGCTCACTCAGGAACGTCGACAGATGTCGAGTTGGAACCCGCACCATAAATGAACCGAAACTCACATTACTGCGAGATCCCAAGATTTTGGAGCAGTTTTCAATATAATAATCTAAATAAATCAATCTTTCCAGACAATTCACACAACAACATCTAGGCCCCGTGGTAATCTCGGAGTTTGTGTTACGGGTATTGGAGGTTTTGTCTGTTCACGTCCGTAAGTGGTAACCCTCTGAATCCTCACGAACGAATGAACACGTGACCTCCGGGTGGTGCTAAGAACAGTCTCTGGTGGGAGGCTTCGGCCGCGGCTTGTCACCACCCTCCGGGCTGGGCCAGTGCGGGAAGCGATTTTTTCGTGTTTCGTAATGTGGTCCGGAGAAGCCATCTACCTCTAGGTTTTCATGCCTCATCTTAGACAACATCGTCACTTTACATTAGGTGAGATTGTGGTCAAATGAAGGCTTCTCCAGCATAAATAAAAAAAACTAGATATCCGATATACAATACAATACAAAACATTTTATTGCACACACAGGGAAACAAAATACAAAAACACGTAGGAAACAAAATGTACAATGGGCGGCCTTATCGCTTTTTAGCGATATACATTGATATTAAGTATTGATATACTTAATACAATAGGCACACATATTTTTTACCCATCGTACAAGCTCTGCTTAGTTTGGGGTTAGGTGATGCTGTGTGATTAGTCCGGAAATATTTATTTATTTATTTATATTATATTGTTACTAGCTGACCCGGCGAAGTTTGTTCCGCCTTAGACGCCATAAATGAGCAGATTTTTGATTTTACTAAGTTAATTGTTTCATTATATAAAGTTGTCAGGTTGATCTAGCTGACTCGATAGTTGTGACTTTGAATATTGAATTCGAATTGGTACTGTCAATTCTATGTCAAATGTCTTAAGGCTACATTAAAAAAGTTTAATAATTTTATATGGTTGCTATGTAATTTTTGATTTTCTAATTTTCCGCGCAATTTCCTTAATTTTTCTTTCATAAGAACCTTCTCCTGATAATAACGGCGTGATGCAGGCGTGATGCCGTGACCAAGGGAAATAGGGATTCATTTTTATATATATATATATATATATATAATTTATTTATATTGATTTATAGCGGTTACCTGGTGCAGCGTGAGGCAGTCCTGCGGCAGGTGCTCGGTGCGCACGAGCGGGATGAGCGAGGAGAGCGTCTCGCGCAGCGCCGCGTCCGAGTTGGAGCGCCGCCGCGCGCCGCGCCGCGACACCGAGTGCGCCGTGTGCCAGACCACGTTCGGCTCTGGAATAGCAGTTACCTGGTGCAGCGTGAGGCAGTCCTGCGGCAGGTGCTCGGTGCGCACGAGCGGGATGAGCGAGGAGAGCGTCTCGCGCAGCGCCGCGTCCGAGTTGGAGCGCCGCCGCGCGCCGCGCCGCGACACCGAGTGCGCCGTGTGCCAGACCACGTTCGGCTCTGGAATAGCAGTTACCTGGTGCAGCGTGAGGCAGTCCTGCGGCAGGTGCTCGGTGCGCACGAGCGGGATGAGCGAGGAGAGCGTCTCGCGCAGCGCCGCGTCCGAGTTGGAGCGCCGCCGCGCGCCGCGCCGCGACACCGAGTGCGCCGTGTGCCAGACCACGTTCGGCTCTGGAATAGCAGTTACCTGGTGCAGCGTGAGGCAGTCCTGCGGCAGGTGCTCGGTGCGCACGAGCGGGATGAGCGAGGAGAGCGTCTCGCGCAGCGCCGCGTCCGAGTTGGAGCGCCGCCGCGCGCCGCGCCGCGACACCGAGTGCGCCGTGTGCCAGACCACGTTCGGCTCTGGAATAGCAGTTACCTGGTGCAGCGTGAGGCAGTCCTGCGGCAGGTGCTCGGTGCGCACGAGCGGGATGAGCGAGGAGAGCGTCTCGCGCAGCGCCGCGTCCGAGTTGGAGCGCCGCCGCGCGCCGCGCCGCGACACCGAGTGCGCCGTGTGCCAGACCACGTTCGGCTCTGGAATCACCATCGCATCATCATCACCCTCATTCTAATACTAAGTGGAGGAACTGAGATCTGCGATAATAAACATTCTATGAAAAATCATTTATTAATCAAGCTATCCGACAATGGAACGAGCTCCCTCAAATCATACGAAACGCTAAATCGCTTCCCATTTTCAAAAAACTGCTTCATGAACACTTATTTTTATCTATCATATAGTCTATTATTCTTTATTTATTTATTTTTTAGTATCGCTCTTATTAGGATATAGTTTATTTAATGGTTTTATGAATTATGTAAGTTTATTTTTAAGTTAATTTTATTTGAAAATAGTTTTGAATAGTTTATTTGGTATTTATTTATTTTCCTTTTATATCTTCTTTACGTTACGCCACTGTCTATGTCGTTCTATTTCTTTCCTGTCCATCCAAAGGTTGCCTGGAAGAGATCGCTCACAGCGATAAGGCCGCCCTTTTTACTCCAATGTATTGTCTTGTTATTGTTTGCAGTTTGTATTTTATTTGTGGTGTACAATAAAGAGTTATCTATCTATCTATCTAAAATTATTAAATTTTTGGAAGGAATAAAATATTATTCTATTATTGATTTTTTAAATGATAAAGTAAATATATATTGACATTGCATGACTGACATTCATTAAATATGAATAAATTATTACATAACACTTTAGATGCATGATAATGCTGTAAGCCCGAAAGGCAGACTAGAGACACATAACAATAGATATAAGACCAATGTATACATTACCACCTAGTTAACAGCAATAAATATTTAATTTAATTTAATTTCATTTGCACTGACATCTCGCCTAGGAGTGTTTTGTGCATTACCCCCCTGCCTAACCAGGCCCCAACCAGCCCACCTCCCTGATGTAGCGGAGTAGGACTTTCGGTGTTGTAACCAATTGTTTGAGCAAGTCTGCGGATGTAGATGGGGTCTTCGCGTCCATGAGACGCCTCAACCCCGTCTCCTTTCTTATCTCTTCTGTGGCTTTGCAGTGGATCACTACATGTTCCACCGTCTCCTCTTCCTCAAAGCAGCCGCAACACAGACTGCTGTCTGTAGCTCCCTATTTCAGACTGTCTGTAGTTCCCTAGATCATCACCCTATTAGAAGACGTGAACTGGACCTTTAACGTGACCTTCTCAAAGCCAAGCCCCCCTCCAATATTCAGTACAGTTATATTAATGGTACCCTAACGTGTGCATTGTACATTTTGTTTCCTACGTGTTGTTGTATTTTGTTTCCCTGTGTGTGCAATAAAGGGTTTTGTATTGTATTGTGTGCATCTTTCGATCGCATGTTTGTCGCTAGAATTGGGTACATTAGTCACATAAGATCTAGACATTGCTGAGGTCACTGTAGCCGAAATCGGCTAGGTGTATTATTATTATTATCACCCTATTAACGTCCCCACTGCTGGGACACGGGGACTTCTCTCTTGGCGAGAGAGATTAGGCTTAATTCACCACGCTGGCCAAGTGCGGATTGGTGAATGTCACATGACCTTCAAACTACTTTAAAGTTCTCAGAACATGCCGGTTTCCTCACGATGTTTGCCTTCACCGATAAAGCACGCGTGTAATGCGCACATAAATTTCTCAATAACGATCTATTGTCACTAAATTTCTCTAAATCAATTAATAAGAATAATAATATATTTAACTCTTTATTACACACCAAGATAAAACAAAACGAAAATGGACTAAACGCTAAATACAAAATGCGTAATGGGCGCCCTTATTGCTTAAAGCATTTTCCTCCAGACAACCTTTGGATGGAGAGGAAAATGCACAGCAAATAAATGGACGGTGCGGTGACATAAAAAATAATAATTAATAAATTTAATTAATTACAGTTACAGTTTTAAAGTGGTAGAGATAAACCATTCTAAAAATGCGCGCCCCTCCACCGCCGTTACACTCACATGCAAAACAGGTGTAAAGACACAATACACATAATTTTGGTCTTTGTCATTGGTTGTTGTTGTTGTTCAGTCACCGGCTGGACACGAAGGTGAGAGCACGCGTTGTTTACGCCGCAAAAGTACGGTTGGCATGTCAACAAAAAAGCATCTTCGCAGTTAAGTAAGGAGGAAGTCAAGGGTTTATTCCAAATGCTTGCTTAATATATAAAGCAAACTCAACAAGTGGCGTTTACCACCCGGATCTAAATCTGACGTGTCTAAGTTTTGTAAAACCAAACTATGGAAATAAATAATTTTGTATCTTGTATCTTGAATCCGATAGAAAAGATATGGGGAATACTGAAAAACTACGTGGCAAAAAAAAAAACATTGGACAAAACCTGACGTCTATAATGGCTCTTATAAAGGAACGAATTGAAATGATTGATAGCAGTATGTGGGAAAATACATGTCGACATGTTAATGATATTGAAAAACAATATATGAAAAATTATGACATGGATTTCGAATTTATTATTAATGTTGAGTCTGATTCCG
The DNA here is from genome assembly GCA_929108375.1 of Gymnoscelis rufifasciata. Lineage (NCBI taxonomy): Eukaryota > Metazoa > Arthropoda > Insecta > Lepidoptera > Geometridae > Gymnoscelis > Gymnoscelis rufifasciata. The sequence continues at coordinate 6,613,547 of OV815331.1, forward strand.
ATGAAAGCGATTAGGTGATGTGATGAGAGAATAATTGTTTTTTTTTTATTGATAAGCCTTCATTTGACCACAATCTCACCTGATGTAAAGTGACGATGTGGTCTAAGATAGGGCATGAAGACCTAGAAGGTAGATGGCTTCTCCGGACCACATTACGAAACACGAAAAAAATCTTGACTAAGTATATCTTTTTTGTTTATTATCGTCTCCCAATTACTGATTGTTATTTTATTTTATGGTGAAGCAGAGTATGCTTAGAAATATATGTGCAGAGTTTTTAGTTTTTAGTCTAGAAGTATTTTTTTTTAACTTTTTTATCTTAAATTCTCAATTAGCTGTGATTATTAATAAACGTTGTTGATTTATTTTGTAATAACCTTATTATTTATAGAATTCCTATCTCCCTTCTAAAATGATGGGCAATTTTTTATCTGTTTATCTTATTCTGAAACATTAACTTAATTTTCCGTATTTTTTATGCAAACTGTACACTAAGAAAGAAAGCCTGGATCTGTTGACCAACTAGTGCATAAATGAGCCGAACGCGCGACAGAGCGCACGTGTCGCCCAAACAAAGAGCGCGTTCCCCGCCATACAATGAGTACACTGGACTGATCGCACAATCAGTTGACTTCTCAGTGCGCAGATGAGTACAGGTTTCTAGTGTAGTTCCAGAACGCACACAAGTATAGTGATGCAATATGTATTTCCTCTCACACGTTGAAATGATCACGTTTTGTGGAGGGGCGCGCATTTTTAGAATGGTTTATCTCTACTTGCGAACGGTATAAGTGCTTCTTCTCCTTCTTAGTCGGTCACTGTGCTGCTCGGACGCCTGCAGGTGGTTGCTGGCGGGCTGCGGCGCGCGTGGGAGGGGGACAGAACTAGGTGGTACCTCTCTGCGGCGGCTGGTCGGCGCTCCACTTGACGACGGCGCGCAGCACGTGCTGCTCGGACGCCTGCAGGTGGTTGCTGGCGGGCTGCGGCGCGCGTGGGAGGGGGACAGAACTAGGTGGTACCTCTCTGCGGCGGCTGGTCGGCGCTCCACTTGACGACGGTGCGCAGCACGTGCTGCTCGGACGCCTGCAGGTGGTTGCTGGCGGGCTGCGGCGCGCGTGGGAGGGGGACAGAACTAGGTGGTACCTCTCTGCGGCGGCTGGTCGGCGCTCCACTTGACGACGGCGCGCAGCACGTGCTGCTCGGACGCCTGCAGGTGGTTGCTGGCGGGCTGCGGCGCGCGTGGGAGGGGGACAGAACTAGGTGGTACCTCTCTGCGGCGGCTGGTCGGCGCTCCACTTGACGACGGCGCGCAGCACGTGCTGCTCGGACGCCTGCAGGTGGTTGCTGGCGGGCTGCGGCGCGCGTGGGAGGGGGACAGAACTAGGTGGTACCTCTCTGCGGCGGCTGGTCGGCGCTCCACTTGACGACGGCGCGCAGCACGTGCTGCTCGGACGCCTGCAGGTGGTTGCTGGCGGGCTGCGGCGCGCGTGGGAGGGGGACAGAACTAGGTGGTACCTCTCTGCGGCGGCTGGTCGGCGCTCCACTTGACGACGGCGCGCAGCACGTGCTGCTCGGACGCCTGCAGGTGGTTGCTGGCGGGCTGCGGCGCGCGTGGGAGGGGGACAGAACTAGGTGGTACCTCTCTGCGGCGGCTGGTCGGCGCTCCACTTGACGACGGTGCGCAGCACGTGCTGCTCGGACGCCTGCAGGTGGTTGCTGGCGGGCTGCGGCGCGCGTGGGAGGGGGACAGAACTAGGTGGTACCTCTCTGCGGCGGCTGGTCGGCGCTCCACTTGACGACGGCGCGCAGCACGTGCTGCTCGGACGCCTGCAGGTGGTTGCTGGCGGGCTGCGGCGCGCGTGGGAGGGGGACAGAACTAGGTGGTACCTCTCTGCGGCGGCTGGTCGGCGCTCCACTTGACGACGGCGCGCAGCACGTGCTGCTCGGACGCCTGCAGGTGGTTGCTGGCGGGCTGCGGCGCGCGTGGGAGGGGGACAGAACTAGGTGGTACCTCTCTGCGGCGGCTGGTCGGCGCTCCACTTGACGACGGCGCGCAGCACGTGCTGCTCGGACGCCTGCAGGTGGTTGCTGGCGGGCTGCGGCGCGCGTGGGAGGGGGACAGAACTAGGTGGTACCTCTCTGCGGCGGCTGGTCGGCGCTCCACTTGACGACGGCGCGCAGCACGTGCTGCTCGGACGCCTGCAGGTGGTTGCTGGCGGGCTGCGGCGCGCGTGGGAGGGGGACAGAACTAGGTGGTACCTCTCTGCGGCGGCTGGTCGGCGCTCCACTTGACGACGGTGCGCAGCACGTGCTGCTCGGACGCCTGCAGGTGGTTGCTGGCGGGCTGCGGCGCGCGTGGGAGGGGGACAGAACTAGGTGGTACCTCTCTGCGGCGGCTGGTCGGCGCTCCACTTGACGACGGCGCGCAGCACGTGCTGCTCGGACGCCTGCAGGTGGTTGCTGGCGGGCTGCGGCGCGCGTGGGAGGGGGACAGAACTAGGTGGTACCTCTCTGCGGCGGCTGGTCGGCGCTCCACTTGACGACGGCGCGCAGCACGTGCTGCTCGGACGCCTGCAGGTGGTTGCTGGCGGGCTGCGGCGCGCGTGGGAGGGGGACAGAACTAGGTGGTACCTCTCTGCGGCGGCTGGTCGGCGCTCCACTTGACGACGGCGCGCAGCACGTGCTGCTCGGACGCCTGCAGGTGGTTGCTGGCGGGCTGCGGCGCGCGTGGGAGGGGGACAGAACTAGGTGGTACCTCTCTGCGGCGGCTGGTCGGCGCTCCACTTGACGACGGCGCGCAGCACGTGCTGCTCGGACGCCTGCAGGTGGTTGCTGGCGGGCTGCGGCGCGCGTGGGAGGGGGACAGAACTAGGTGGTACCTCTCTGCGGCGGCTGGTCGGCGCTCCACTTGACGACGGCGCGCAGCACGTGCTGCTCGGACGCCTGCAGGTGGTTGCTGGCGGGCTGCGGCGCGCGTGGGAGGGGGACAGAACTAGGTGGTACCTCTCTGCGGCGGCTGGTCGGCGCTCCACTTGACGACGGCGCGCAGCACGTGCTGCTCGGACGCCTGCAGGTGGTTGCTGGCGGGCTGCGGCGCGCGTGGGAGGGGGACAGAACTAGGTGGTACCTCTCTGCGGCGGCTGGTCGGCGCTCCACTTGACGACGGCGCGCAGCACGTGCTGCTCGGACGCCTGCAGGTGGTTGCTGGCGAGCGCGGCGGCCAGCGCGGCGCGCGGGATGCGGCGCGCGTGGGAGGGGGACAGAACTAGGTGGTACCTCTCTGCGGCGGCTGGTCGGCGCTCCACTTGACGACGGCGCGCAGCACGTGCTGCTCGGACGCCTGCAGGTGGTTGCTGGCGGGCTGCGGCGCGCGTGGGAGGGGGACAGAACTAGGTGGTACCTCTCTGCGGCGGCTGGTCGGCGCTCCACTTGACGACGGCGCGCAGCACGTGCTGCTCGGACGCCTGCAGGTGGTTGCTGGCGGGCTGCGGCGCGCGTGGGAGGGGGACAGAACTAGGTGGTACCTCTCTGCGGCGGCTGGTCGGCGCTCCACTTGACGACGGCGCGCAGCACGTGCTGCTCGGACGCCTGCAGGTGGTTGCTGGCGAGCGCGGCGGCCAGCGCGGCGCGCGGGATGCGGCGCGCGTGGGAGGGGGACAGAACTAGGTGGTACCTCTCTGCGGCGGCTGGTCGGCGCTCCACTTGACGACGGCGCGCAGCACGTGCTGCTCGGACGCCTGCAGGTGGTTGCTGGCGGGCTGCGGCGCGCGTGGGAGGGGGACAGAACTAGGTGGTACCTCTCTGCGGCGGCTGGTCGGCGCTCCACTTGACGACGGCGCGCAGCACGTGCTGCTCGGACGCCTGCAGGTGGTTGCTGGCGAGCGCGGCGGCCAGCGCGGCGCGCGGGATGCGGCGCGCGTGGGAGGGGGACAGAACTAGGTGGTACCTCTCTGCGGCGGCTGGTCGGCGCTCCACTTGACGACGGCGCGCAGCACGTGCTGCTCGGACGCCTGCAGGTGGTTGCTGGCGAGCGCGGCGGCCAGCGCGGCGCGCGGGATGCGGCGCGCGTGGGAGGGGGACAGAACTAGGTGGTACCTCTCTGCGGCGGCTGGTCGGCGCTCCACTTGACGACGGCGCGCAGCACGTGCTGCTCGGACGCCTGCAGGTGGTTGCTGGCGAGCGCGGCGGCCAGCGCGGCGCGCGGGATGCGGCGCGCGTGGGAGGGGGACAGAACTAGGTGGTACCTCTCTGCGGCGGCTGGTCGGCGCTCCACTTGACGACGGCGCGCAGCACGTGCTGCTCGGACGCCTGCAGGTGGTTGCTGGCGGGCTGCGGCGCGCGTGGGAGGGGGACAGAACTAGGTGGTACCTCTCTGCGGCGGCTGGTCGGCGCTCCACTTGACGACGGCGCGCAGCACGTGCTGCTCGGACGCCTGCAGGTGGTTGCTGGCGAGCGCGGCGGCCAGCGCGGCGCGCGGGATGCGGCACGCGTTGGACGACGACATTATCTGAGTGAACTCGTCGAGGAGGTAGCGCATCGCTTGCCTGCAATTCAAACAGATGACTAAACTCAACATCATCATCCTTATTATCGCCGCTGTTGCAAGCGCCATGATCACGAAAACAACTGAATTGTCATTGTCTTTGCGATTTGGGCAGACGGTTATTCACAAACGAACCGGTCTACCCTCTTTCTGAGTCTTTTATTGCGAGGTTGAAATATCGGAAAACTCAAAAACCGTCAAATCATGGTATGTTACCCGTTCTAAATCATAATATTGTTAAAAACCATGATAATTAAAATAGTTATATCATCATCCTTCCCTTGTCCCACACTGCGTGGGGTCGGCACAGCATGGATACAAAAAGATACAAGATACAAAAACATTTATTTCCATAGTTTGGTTTTACAAAACTTAGACACGTCAAAATAAATTACAAAAAAAAAACAAAAAAAAATAATCATAGGTGCTTAAAGATAAGTAGGAAATAAATTTAGGGTATCTGGCATGGTGTTTTTTCTTCCATCTCTTCTATCACCCGTCATATCAACACTCACTCCTTTCTTACACATATCCTCTTGTATGAAAGATTACACGATATATTCATAAATCTTCTTTCAAGTTAGAACTTAATAATACTAAATTTAAAATTTAAGAAAAACCCCTTGATTCCAATGCCTTCATTTCCTTAAATGTAAAACAACATAATATTATGTAATGTGGACGCGATGCGCTTTCATTTGATACCCCACACTAGTATATTTTCAGATTTTCTGTTTTTCTTCCCCACTCTCACCCCCATTACTTTTAAACGGCTCAACCGATTTTCATGAAACATCTCTAAGAACACCCGAGCCAAACTCACCTTTCATACAAAAAAAAAGAAATTGAAATCGCTCCATCAGTTCGGGAGCTATGATGTAACAGACAGACAGACAGACACATCAAACTTTTAACACCCCTCTTTTTTGGTCAGGGGTTAAAAAATAGCTTTTGTCAAACACATTTTATATCCTGAAAGAATAATACGTGTCGCAGCTGCCAGAAAAAAAGGCGTGCATAAATTTTGCAAGTTTAAGTGAATATTTCTTAATGAGATAAACTATCAGTGATGGGGCACATCCCGCCGGTTTGTATAATAATAATAACTCTTAATAAAACATAATAATTAATTATAAGTTGTAATGTCCCAACGGGGCTCATGTAAGGGTATATATAAAACTTAACACCATTTGGAACTACATGAATCAACGAATAAATGAATATGAATGAATATTTTCAAACTATTATATTCTAACTAACTATTCTGCGGTATCACATTTACTTTAAAATGCTATTGATTTTAAAAAATTAACACATTTATATTTATCCAATACTCGTTGAATTTGTTTATAATAATTAAATTAAGATTGTTAATTACCAACTAACGCCTAGAGAAATTATATTATAAATTTAAGATGTAAAATATGTATCTCATTGTAAGTGAACTACTAAAAGTTTTTATGAGAAAATAAAGCTTCTTTTAATCCGGTCAATTTAGACATTCGAAGTTACATAAAGTCCCAACAAGCTGAATTTTAGTGAAATTGTTCAAAACATAATTATAAACCATGTCTAGAAGTTCCCCATCATTCCCGTCTAAGGAAATTTTTTTATTCAAGGTCAAAGGTCTAAAAAGTGAGTTTTTCACGATTTTCAGCAAAACGGTAAATTGTATCATAAAGGTACCTGAGACAAAATTGTAGATCATATAATTATCTATAAAAATTATATCAATACTTTTTTTCTTACGAGCCACCGTTTCTGAGATACAACGATTCCAAAGTTATAAAAGTTGTTATCGTATTAATGAAATCCTCCAAGTCTGATGATGATTTTTGATAATTCAGAGCGTACTGATACAATTTCTCGAGCTTTAGCATACAGGGGCTGGTGGAAAGTCACGATGCATACAGTGTGGCCATACCGTTTTGCATTCTCTAATGCACAAAGTATAGTCATATAGTTAGTATTATAGTTACTGGCTGGTTGGTGAATATATTCTTCGCCCTGCACGCATACCTGTGCACCCACTGGCTGGCGTGCGGCGCGGAGGCCCATCTCAGCACGTGGTGCAGCGTCTCCGGAGATAGGGCTTCTACGATCGCGTCTTCGCAGCCCTGCACCACGATTGGCATCTCTAGAAACCTGCAAAATATAAATAAATAAATAAATATTTCCGGATAATCCACACAACAACATCTAGCCCCGTGGTAAGCTCTTAGCTTGTGTTACGGGTACTAGACATCTGATATAATTAATCTATACTAATATTATAAAGCTGAAGAGTTTGTTTGTTTGTTTGTTTGTTTGAACGCGCTAATCTCCGAAACTACTGGTTCGAATTGAATAATTCTTTTTGTGTTGGATAGTCCAGTTATCGAGGAAGGCTATAGGCTATATAACATCACGCTACGACCAATAGGAGCAAAGATATAGTGGTACATGTGTAAAAAACGGGAGAAATTATTTCATCTTTGAAGCCTTCCGTTGCGTGCGCCGTGAAAACGGTTCAAGATACACAAAAAATATGTATTAAGGAATAATAGCTCTTTTAATGATCTAAAAAACAGTACGCGATAGTATATGTCTATCTTTTAAGATTAACTCACAAAAACCGTTTTTATAGTACCTCATTTGGTCGAAATAATTTGTTTAAGTTGTATCAACATAATAATATTAATCTTTATTCAAATAAATATGCTGTTGGTTAAGAGTACTTCATCCATTATAACGCGGGTAGCACCGCAGGGCACAGCTAGTATAATATACATACGTACATAGATATTTTTTATTATACATATTAAACACCCAGACCAAGGAGAAAGTGCTTGCAGAACATATAATCACTTGACCCCTCGGCGGGAATCGAACCAGCTACCTCTTGCGCCGCAAGCGGACTCTCGCCCACCGCGCCACTGAGGCAGTCAAATATCAGTAGTTACAAATTGTTTTCAATAACCCGACTGTGACTGAATTGTGGGAATTTTAACAGTCTATAGGCGTATTGAGTGAGAATGGTTACAACTATGATTTTTAAACACCTATTTAATGATACCCAACATGACATAGTTTGTTGACTTTATTTTTTATAATTTTTGGAGTTTACTCCCTAAGAAACGATTTGAGTTATAAGGCTCGGTACGGAAATTTTATGAGGAGTAAAATCAAGTGTAACACGAAAAGTTGAGGCGTTACGTAGAAAGAGACAAACATATATGTCTGTAGGATTGAACGTGTAAAAGAATGAGATGGAATATCTCTCAGCGTATCTCATTCTCTTTGCGCGATACTACTGTATTTTATTTATATTATTTTGTAACATACTGTATGTAATACGCTTTATTGAAGAATAATTACATAATTATAGATATATGTTTGTTTCTCTTATCATTTTAGCAGATGCGTTCATTTACCCTTTTTTCTATTCGATATATATCATAATTATCATTCGTAAGGAGTAAACTCCAATCGTGCGTCGTAGCTGACACACACACACTTTTTTTTATAAAATTGCGTCCAGTAGTCGCCATGTTGATTTTTCACTAACGTCATGTCGTTAGTGACACTCCCGGACTAAGAGGAATCGATTGACGTGTGGATTATAGAAATCGGCCCCGGTGTTTGATCTGTATACTGGGATAAAGGAACATACATACACACATAGCCTGTTAAACTTAGCGACCACATGTACCGCTATCATCATCATCATCACCCTATTAACGCTCCCACTGCTGGGACACAGGGACTTCTCTCTTGACGCGAGAGATTAGGCCTTTGTTCACCACGCTGGCCAAGTGCGGGTTGGTGAATGTCACATGCCCTTCAAACTCTTCTAAAGTTCTCAGAACATGCCGGTTTCCTCACGATGTTTGCCTTCACCGTTAAAGCACGTGTTTAAAGCGCACATAAATTTCTCAAGAAGAAAAATCCAGAGGTGCGTGGCGGGGTTTGAACCCACGACCTTCGGAATGAAAGTCGAGTGTCCTCCCACTTTAGCCAACACGGCTTCACCGCTACCGCTATCGTCTCGGCTATATGTACCGAATAACTACATTCGCCACAGATATCTTAGGTTATTCTCAGTTCCATCAAGTAGGAGTGTTGCGCGTGCGAGATCTCCTCTACCTCGCGCCCTGCAGGCCCTTAACGCTCTTCTTGACCAGAATAAAGACATCGACATTTTTGCCGATGACTGGAGAAAAATTATGATTGTTTTATTGCGGTTTTGTGAGAGTGAGGTAAGAACGTAAATTATTGTTGTTATGATTGTATTATTTTTTTGTTTACTTGGCATGTTTTTATTTGTAATGATTGTTAGCTAATTTCTTATAAATTTTTTTTTAATTTCTTTTTTTAAATTTGTATATACTCTATCATTGTTACTAAATGTTATATTAATTAGTGAAATTGATTTTTTTGTAAGTCGTGCTAGTTAATTAATAAATAAATAAAAATAAAAAATAAAATCGTACTTGTACAAAAAGGCTTGTACAAAGCCTTTTTGATCTGAAAACTGGCCACCTGTATTATCTGTATTGTCTTTCTTAAATTACCAATGTATTGTGTGTTCTATTTTTATTTACCTATGTTCTGTGTTGTGGTGACAAATAAATGTTTATCTATCTATCTACCTACGACTGGGTCCTAGACTTTTCCTATCTGGATGATTACCTGTCCATGTAGGCTATGTGCTTCTAAGGAAATAAACGTTTTGACTTTGACTTTGATTTTAATGAAAGATATTTTTAGTGCAACGAACGTCTTGATTTTATTGAGCAATATGGCGAATTTTAAATGTTTAAACTCCTTTGCGTTTCGCAGTTGGATAAAAAAGGTTTATTTTGCCGGTTGAAAATCAATAAAAACTTAAATATATCGTTACCTCGCGATTTCATACAACTGGAAGGCGTCGTCCAACATTGCGCAACTCGTCGGCCGACTTGTCGCGCTGTTCTTTCCGACTCCAGACCACGCCTGCAACAAAAACATATAGTAAAATCTTCACGATAGTGTAACTCTAGATGTCTTAAAAATAATAATTAGTCTGTCATTTGGTTTATTATTAACCCCCCACCAAGAAAGAGGGGTGTTTATTTATTTATTTATTTATCTTACCCTATTTTTACAGTGTTATAAGTTTGACGCGTCTGCCTGTGTGTCTGTCTGTCTGTCTGTCTGGGACATCATAGCTGCCGAACGGATGGAGCGATTTTAATTTAGTTTTTTTTTTGTGTGAAAGGTGAGTTTGGCGCGGGTGTTCTTAGACATGTTTCATTGATCCGTTTAAAAGTTATGGGGGTGAGAGTGGGGAAGGAAAACTGAAAATCTGCAAACATACTCGAATGGGGTATCAAATGAAAGCGCATCGCGTGCACATTACTAAATATTATGGTGTTTTACTTTAAGGGAAATTAAGGCATTGGAATCGGGGGTTTTTCTTCAATTTTAAATTTAGATTTATTAAAAAAAATTTGAACCCTTATATTTTTTTAGGGTTTCGTACCCAGAGAGTAAAACGGGACCCTATAACTAAGACACCGTCATCTGTCTGTCATCAGGTCGTAGCTCTAGATCCGTGATAGAGAATCCAAATTTTGATAGATGATGTAGTTTATAAATCCGTTCGGGAGCTATGATGTCAGAGTCAGACAGACAGACACGTCAAACGTCTGCGGAAAATTCGTCGAAAACAATTCGCCGAAAAACACAATTCGCCGAATCACATTTGAAAGGGAGTAACCACGCAATAGTCCAAGATCTATCAGCAATAGTTGAAAATCTCTGACTATTCCCCGCTGTAGTTGATCATTTCTTTAAAATATTTTCCGCTTTAGTCGAAAGTAGATGAATTGTGTTTTCGGCGAATTGCTTTTGACGAATTTTACGCAAATCCACGTCAAACTTATAACAGCCTATACCTATACCTTATCTATTTATTAAGTTAATTCGTCTAAAATCTCTTTAAATTACTTTCATAACCATTCAATTCAATTCAAAAATCATTTATTCCCGAGGCAAACAAAATGGTGCACTTGGAATAGTCATTAAATACATTAAATCATAAATATAAATCAATTAATACATAATAATAATAACTATCTTATTATTCTTATTATAAATTACAATATGTAACATTTGGCAAAGCATTTGCATCTTCAGGAAGTCCTTAATATAATAGTAAGCTTTCTTTTGAAGCGTCAATTTCTTTCGGCCGGGGCGGGTAAAAAAAGTTCCCGGCAATTTTTCATTATTTGCTCACCGTTTAGACCTACCCTGGACTACGACAAACATTTTAAAACCAAAATCAGCTCAATCGTCCCAGACGTTCTCGAGTTTTAATCAGACTAACGAACAACAATTAATTTTTATTTATATAGAATATAGATAATCTCCACTATTTCACGGACGCTATTAAAAAAAAATAAAAATGACTTACTTCAAACTCTTGTCAGAAAAAAATGATTGAAAACTATGTTGAATATTGAACTTTCGAGACATAGACAATAGCTTAATAATAATATTTTTCTTGATAAGCTATTTATACATGGTGGTTATAACCACCATGTATGAATAGCTTATCAAGCTTATCAAGAAAAATCATAGACAACCTATAAAATGAATATTGAACTTTCGAGACATAGACAATAGCTCAAAGAGTATATTACCACCACGTATGAATAGCTTATAAGGAAAAATCATAGACAACCTATAAAAAGACATTTATTTTACACTTTTGTTAATCTGTAGATAATAACAGACAAATAATTAGCAATAAATTAAAATTGCGACTATAATTTGAGATTTAAACTATCCTATCTCTCAAGTTGGATCGAACTGCACATGGTGTGCGAATTTTAATATAATCGGTTAAGTGGTTTAGGAGTCCATTGAGGACAAACATTGTGACACGAGATTTATATTATATTAAGATATATAGTAATATATTTCCTTCCTATAACACCACTGTCTTTTTTGTTACTCTTCATCCTGTCCATCCAAAGGTTGCCTGGAAGAGATCGCTCATAGAGATAAAACCGCCCTTTGTACTCCAACATTATGATTATATGCTAAGACTGTTTGTTTTTTTTGTGTGTTTTGTGTGGTGTGCAATAAAGTGTTATCTATCTATCTAACACCCCTCTTTTTTGCCGGGGGCTATCTAACACCCCTCTCTTTTGCCGGGGGCTATCTAACACCCCTCTCTTTTCCCGGGGGCTATCTAACACCCCTCTTTTTTGCCGGGGGTTAATAGAAGAGACTTACCGAAGTAGTCCCACTGTTGGTCGACGGCGGTGACGACGTATTCCTACCGATCAAGCTGAGATCAATCTGTAACAAGGTGATACATTTAGAGCCTGGTTAACAACTCCGAGTGAAATTACACAATGGTTAAAATATAGAGCTGTTTCGCTCAGTCACATGTGATTTGGCGAGATAGCTTGACATAATTAACCATTGGCAAGTATTATTGATGTAACTAACCATTGCTTAATTACTCGGATTTTGTGAAATAAGCCCTTAAAATTTGAAGAAACTCTCAACATTTTTTTTTAGTGCTTGATATGTCTTCATTTGACCACAATCTCTCCTGATGTAAAGTGACGATGTGGTCTAAGATGGTGCATAAAGACCTAGAAGGAATGCCTTCGAAACCACATTAAAAAATCGCTTCCCGCACCGGCCCAGCCCGGAGGGTGGTGACAAGCCGCGGCCGAAGCCTACCACCAGAGACTGTTCTTAGCACCACCCGGAGGTCACGTGTAAGGATTTAGAGGGTTACCACTTACGGACGTGAACAGACAAAACCTCCTGCTGTGTGATTATTCCGGAGATATTAATTTATTTTATTTAAAAGTGTGGCTTCAAGGTCTTAAAGCCTTATCTCTCTCGTGGAGAGAGAAGTGGCCGTGTCCCAGCAGTGGTGGGCGGTACCTGGTCGGTGTATGCCGCTCGTGGAGAGAGAAGTGGCCGTGTCCCAGCAGTGGTGGGCGGTACCTGGTCGGTGTATGCCGCTCGTGGAGAGAGAAGTGGCCGTGTCCCAGCAGTGGTGGGCGGTACCTGGTCGGTGTATGCCGCTCGTGGAGAGAGAAGTGGCCGTGTCCCAGCAGTGGTGGGCGGTACCTGGTCGGTGTATGCCGCTCGTGGAGAGAGAAGTGGCCGTGTCCCAGCAGTGGTGGGCGGTACCTGGTCGGTGTATGCCGCTCGTGGAGAGAGAAGTGGCCGTGTCCCAGCAGTGGGGTGGGCGGGGGCGGTACCTGGTCGGTGTAGGCGTCTCGTGGAGAGAGAAGTGGCCGTGTCCCAGCAGTGGGGTGGGCGGGGGGCGGTATCTGGTCGGTGTAGGCCGCTCGTGGAGAGTGTAGTGGCCGTGTCCCAGCAGTGGGGGGGCGGTACCTGGTCGGTGTAGGCCGCTCGTGGAGAGTGTAGTGGGCGTGTCCCAGCAGTGAGCGGGGCGGTACCTGGTCGGTGTAGGCGGCGTGCAGCAGCGCGCGCGCGTACCGGCGCGGCAGCACCTTCTCGTCGACGCAGACGGCGCCGGAGCTGCGGCGGGGGCGGTACCTGGTCGGTGTAGGCGGCGTGCAGCAGCGCGCGCGCGTACCGGCGCGGCAGCACCTTCTCGTCGACGCAGACGGCGCCGGAGCTGCGGCGGGGGCGGTACCTGGTCGGTGTAGGCGGCGTGCAGCAGCGCGCGCGCGTACCGGCGCGGCAGCACCTTCTCGTCGACGCAGACGGCGCCGGAGCTGCGGCGGGGGCGGTACCTGGTCGGTGTAGGCGGCGTGCAGCAGCGCGCGCGCGTACCGGCGCGGCAGCACCTTCTCGTCGACGCAGACGGCGCCGGAGCTGCGGCGGGGGCGGTACCTGGTCGGTGTAGGCGGCGTGCAGCAGCGCGCGCGCGTACCGGCGCGGCAGCACCTTCTCGTCGACGCAGACGGCGCCGGAGCTGCTGGCGGCGCCGCGCCGCGACATTATAGATCTGAAATTACAATAATAATAATAATAATAATGGCCGCCATGGCGACTGCGTCACTGGATAGGCATTTTAACTAAAAGACCTTATTTTTTCACGCTTTATGAAAGGGGGCTAGACGGAAAAAAATCTTACGAAAAGCTGTCACGACCCTTTTTTTTACTAGGGTTGTAGGTTATCTTTGGTGTGATGTTAAAATAATTAATTAATAATAAATAATTAATCTAGGTTAGGTTTGCTTTTGGTTGCCCACTAGGGTGGCTCGAATTTTTTTTTTTCGACTTATGGTTATCTAATAGTGAAAAGTTTGTGCGTTTGTGGATAAAAATCAACTATGTAAAATATTATTTGATTTGATTGCCAGTAACTGCCTCCGCAACGTCATCGAATATTTTAAAAAACATGATTTTGGAGTCTATTTTGACGATGCATTACTGCATAAAAATTAAATAAACTGACTTTATCCACCGACTTATGCCTATGTATTATGGTCTTTTTTAAATATAATAATAAATAATAATGCTCGATCTTTTGTTTTGAACGCGGGGAACGAGTGCGGGAGGGATCGCTTAGCCGCACGTTTCGCGTCGTGTACCATCGCCCATTGCGCTTTTGTCTAAGTATGCAAAGAACTAGGAGTGGGTTTAAATGTCCTCTCATTGGTGATATTATGTGATCTAAATGATAATGTTCTACCTACTTATCAAGAAATAATGAAATATTACGAATGGACCAGACCGAAACTAAAATTGCAATTAGAAACCGCAAAAGTACCAGTGTTTGTGGAAATAGCAGATATTATAGTGCCCAGTATTGAAAATATATGGCAAACTGCATCTATTCCAATAGTGTCTCAAACAAGAGTTATACAGATATTAATAACTACTTCAACGGTAGCCATTTTAGATAAAACTGATGAAAGTACTTCTTCAACAACGTCAGAAAAGTCTACTATCAAATATAGTAATAAAAAGAGAAAGAGGTCGCAACAGGTCTCTTTTCCTACGTTGTCGAAGACTTGTGACAGGTATGGCGTATCTGATAGAGCAGCAGCAGATATTTCGTCATCAGTTTTGTTCAATATTGGCTCAGGTATGGAGATAATTGACAGACATCAGTTACGAAGGGAGAAAAACAAAGTTAGAGCAAGTTTGACGGAGCAAAAAACAGTTTTTGAACTTTCTGCTTTATATTTTGACGGAAGGAAGGATAAAACTTTAAATATTATCAGTAAAAATGGTAAATGCTAAAAAACTACTATTATTGAAGAACACATTTCGCTGATACGAGAGTCGGATTTCTTTTCTTTTTTTATTTTGGGATACATCGCACCTAAAGTCATCTACTTCCAAAAAAATTGAAAGCACAATAGCAAAGTTCCTGTCCAGTGAAGATATTGCCACACATCATCTCATGGCAATCGGTTGCGACGGTACAAATGTTAACACTGGAAATTGGAGTCAAGGAAATTTTAAGAAGAAATTTTACTCACAACGAGATTTTCGAACTAATTAAAGAACATAATTTGGTGTTTGTCATTCTAAGAATATTAGTTTGTTTAGTTATTTTATCTAAATAGATAATGTTTATTTAAAAATACTGAATTTTTATTACTATCTACATAATTTTGAAATTCAATTCTTACGTTTTTACCCAAGTAAGACTTTTTGTTTTTTATTTGAATTCGAGGTCTGTGCGGAGGCAGAAGGAGTTATCGAAAAAAAATGAAAAATTGCATTTACTTTCACATCAATATTACGCACCGAACCCCCCCTATTAGAACTCAAAATTAAAAAAAAAAAAAAATTCCATACATTCGCGAGCCACACTATTGCCCACACTGCGAGGCGACACCGCCGTAACAGATGATCCACGATACGGACACTTTAGTTTATAAGATTTATATTTTTTATGTATGTTAGTCTATAAGGTATATGTTTATATGGGCCTTAGATGCCTGAAATAAATGATTATTATTATTATTTATAAATAAATCTAGTGCTCACTTGAAGAACCTGGATCTAGACGCCAGTATGACCCTGTGGCAAGGCAGCTCTAGCGCGCTGCGAAACCCGTAAGCGCTTCCGCATCCGCTCTCTAGGCGGAACACCAGTCTAGTATCCGCCATCTCACCTGTAACAATGATGTTTATCCACTCAAATCTTTCTTGAGGATTACTTTGATATATTACACTAAGTAAATAGGGCAAATAAAACAATAATAATTACATTCTAAACCACACGCGCGCTACTCACAATGTAAACAAACAAATCCAAAGAAACCAATTTTTTTTTAAGGTTTTTGTTGCCAGGTACGGTTTTCTTGAATCGGAATAGTTGCAGAATTTATTTAAGCTCCATCTAGTAACAATTTTGGGCAACTCTAACGTATTTCTACCGAGAAAGAAACGTAAAAGTCTATAGGTGGAGCTAGGCTTCTCTAGTAGCCTAGACGTTTCACGCATCATTTTCTTAGGCTGAAATAGTCGCCTGGACGTTTGAGTGGTTATATTAATATTATTTGGAGGTTTTGTCTGTTCACGTCCGTAAGTTTTAACCCTCTAAATCCTCACACGTGACCTCCGGGTGGTGCTTTAAGATTAGTCTCTGGTGGGAGGCTTCGGACGCGGCTTGTCACCACCCTCCGGGCTGGGCCAGTGCGTGAAGCGATTTTTTTGCATTTCGTAATGTGGTCCGGAGAAGCCATCTACCTTCTAGGTCTTCATGCTCCATCTTAGACCACATCGTCACTTTACATCAGGTGAGATTGTGGTCAAATGAAGGCTTAACGAGCATAAAAAAAAAACTGTTAGACTTTGACTTTATACTGACCAGAGTCGAGCAGGTAGTGCATGGAGGTCTGCAGGGAGCAGGCGGCGGGGCCCAGCGCGGCCGCGGCGCGCGCCGGGACCGCCCCCGCCACCGCGCCCGCGCCCGCCCCCGCGCACGTGCACGCGCTGCGGGCTGCGACAAACACACCATTAATCCAATCAAAGATTATCCGCACGCCTCTAGCGGCGAAATTTAGAAACTGTCTAAGAACGACACTTTGTTTATTTGTTGAAGTTATAACTGATTTGTATTTTTATTATTTATGGTTTTCCCTGACGTTAATTGTAACGAAAACTGTCAAAGTGTCGTTCTTAGACAGCTTCACTATTTTGACACTAGAGGCGCTAGTTAGAATCTTTGCATCGCCAATAGGATAAAAAAGAAAAATATTTATTCATACACAAAACTTAGTATTCAAATCATTTATAAAAAAACAATAACTATAAAACTAAATTGTAAATTTCAGAAAAACCCCCGATTTCATTCCTTTAATTTCCTTAAGAGTAAAACATGCGCTTTCATTTGATACCCCGCTCAAGTATATTTGCAGATTTTCGGTTTTCCTTCCCCACTCTAACCCCCAAAACTTTTAAACGACACAAGCGATTTTCATGAAACATGTCTAAGAACACTCGCGCCAGACTAAACTTTGGCTTTGAAAAATACATGAACAAGATAAAAATCAAATCCTTATTACCCCTGCGAAATACAAGTTTTACCCCGACGGGGTTAATTTAGGTCCAAATTAGTCATAATAGTCATTTATTGATAATATAAATTATAAGTCACAATATGGTTTTTAACGTGGTTTCCCAATGCCACACTTTATTCAAAACAAAATAACTAATGTTATAATTATTAAATGTCAAAATCTGAAATACATTAACAATTGTAGCAACAAGAAATATAAATCATATCAATTTATTAGAATTACTATTAACAATGGATACGAATGTCAACAATGTATGTATTATTTTAATCTATGTCAAATAAATTGAAATAATAGAATAAATAATTATATTCTAGAACTACTCTAAAGGTATCAATATAAACTCACAGTTGCTATCACCATTTATAATATCCAGCTCGGCATCTTGGTTTTCGTTGTCATATTCTGAAATGAAAGAATAAAGATATTTTTTATAAAAGAAAATCTGCTTTTTACCACTAACTCAGTCACGAAATCTCATCATCATAATTAGCGTTCCCACTGCTCTTCGCTGGACTTCTCTCATGACGAGAGAGATTATAACTTAATTCACCACGCTGGCCAAGTGCGGGTTGGTGAATGTCACATGTCCTTCAAACTCTTTAGAATTCTCACGAAATCTACCTAGAAACTTGAAATGTGGTATTTGTAGGTTTTTGGTGTTAACGTCAAATGAGAACCTTTATGGGGGTAAAATGGGATTGAAAGTTTTGTATGTTAAATCCTGTAGTGACACAGATTAGCATAAAAGTACGCGGCGCAAACGCGTTTCGTTAATTCAGCTTTTTAATAGTTATGCGGAGCCTCGCCAGTCACTCTTCAAACCTCAGCCGTGTTTAGACATATCCTAATAAGGATTAAATAAATAATATAATTGTAATAACCTGTAACGTGTTTAATGAATAGATTCAGTATAGTGCAATAACTCTTTTATTTCAACCAACCCACATACATAATCACTAAAGACTAGTTTAAATACTAAAATCCTATGATTTTGAACTTACTCGAATGAAATTCAGTATAAATTTATATACTTTTTTTTATATTCTGTATAAGGCTTCATATGACCACAATCTCACCTGATGTAAAGTGACGATGTGGTCTAAGATGGAACATGAAGACACATTACGTAACACGAAAAAATCGCTTCACGCACTGGCCCAGCCCGGAGGGTGGTGACAAGCCGCGGCCGAAGCCTCCCACCAGAGACTGTTCTTAGCACCGCCCGGAGGTCACGTGTAAGGATTCAGAGGGTTACCACTTACGGACGTGAACAGAAAAAACCTCCAAAAAAGGTTGTTTATTAAAAGATATAAAAACATAAAATTATTTTTTATTTCATAATCTTTTCGTGTTTCGTAATGTGGCCCGGAGAAGCCATCTACCTTCCAGGTCTTCATGCTGCATCTTAGAGCACCAGTTATTAAATAGATTTAGCACACATTTATGCATAACGTTTTTTATCAAACGTTCTATTAACCTCCATAAAGTTTGATATAAAAAGTGATATATTTTTGAAGTGAAACTTCTTTAGAATCGTTGTGATTTCAAACCGGATGCAACGGAAAAACGACAGGCAAGCCAATCTTAAGCGCTAACAAGGTTAAGCAACTTTGCGCGACGCCAGTACTTGGCTTTTTGTTTTTTTTTAATTCATCTCATTCTTTTGTCG
Organism: Gymnoscelis rufifasciata; assembly: GCA_929108375.1. NCBI lineage: Eukaryota > Metazoa > Arthropoda > Insecta > Lepidoptera > Geometridae > Gymnoscelis > Gymnoscelis rufifasciata. The sequence goes on from OV815331.1 coordinate 6,632,267, forward strand.
ATTTACTGAAGTTTCACTTCTATCGTGTGTGAATCGCTCACACACCTTTTTTTTATACTAGTGGCCCGCCCCTGCTTCGCACGGGTTTTTATTCCATTTTTATTTTCTCGGCAATTATTCGATTTTCTCGCCTTTTAAACCTTCCCTAGACCTCCACGAACATTTCAAGACTATGATAAGATACATCCGTTCAGCCGTTCTCGAGTTTTAATCAGACTAACGAACAACAATTCATTTTTATTTATATACTAGCGGCCCGCCCCGGCGTCGCACGGGTAAGTAAAGTTCCCGGCAATTTTTCCTTATTTGCTCACCGTTGAGACCTACCCTGGATTATGACAAACATTTTAAAACCAAAATCAGCTCAATCGGCCCAGTTGTTCTCAAGTTTTAATCAGACTAACGAACAACAATTCATTTTTATTTATATAGATAGATTTGTTTATAATATATACGTACTGTGCCCACTACCACTGCTGGGCCGCGCTGTGAGAGGCTGTCCACTGTACAGCGCGTTGAGGCAGGCCTCGCACTCCGCCAGCGTCAGCGTGCTGCAGGCGCCCTCTAACGGCACGCGCAGGCAAGATCTGAAACAAACAATAGTATATTACGCAACTGTTATACAAAGTCAAAGTCAAAACGTTTATTTCCTTAGAAGCACTTAGCCTACATGGACAGGTCAACTAAAAGTTAATCAAACTAAATTGTTTATACAAAATATATCAAGGAAATAACATTGTCTTGACAGTTCGCTTCAATGTTTTATACTGAGTTGAGAAGCGAATAGAACAACACAGCTTTATCAGTTATTACAATTTTGTAGTTATTACAATTTTGGAGTTCTTATTTATAGGTAACTATTATAAGTTTAACATTTACAATAAAAAAAAATGTTTGTCAAATAGTATATAACTCAACTGTTATAAGAATAAGAATCATTTATTTTGTCACAATCACAATAAAATACAACAAAAACAAAACTAAACATTAGCTTATAACTATATTGCGACAAAAAAAGGTAACCATTCAGCATAAGCTGCGGCAGAACGGGTCCAACCACAGCGCTGGTCTTCCATGGTTACCTGAGCTGTGTTAATTATACAGCATACATTATGTTACAGAAAGAAAACAATAAAAAGAAACTATAATAACTTAACCATTAACATTACAACAAGAAATTACAGTAAATAACAAGGTACAATAATAAAAACTTATTTCCAGAAAACAATATACAAAGAAAAACAAATAAATAAAAATGTTTACAAGGAATAACTGGCCCACACGGTCATTCATGATTAACCTACCGCACCACCCCAAATACACATTTATACATAAACACAATGTCACAACTATCTAGCCCCGTGGTAAGCTTTAGGATTGTGTTATACGCATAGTTAGTTAGTTAGGGGGGCCCTGATTTTCCGCACTTAGACTCAAAGGTGGTCCATTGTGCGTGGAGTGGGGCGCAAGTGTAACCAGCCCAACTCCGACCAGAAGCGCAGAAGTTTCCTGCGGTCTTCGCAGGCTTCTCGGAGTGACCTTGGGTTCTTGAGGGTTTCACGTCGCTGTGCTGTTACTCCCTCGCATTCCAGGATAACGTGGGCAGCTGTTTCATCTTTGAGGCATCCTCTGCAGAGTGAACTGTCCGTGGATCCCATCCCATATGTGTTATACGCATGGTATATGGTGGGAAAAGACAATGGGTTTGGAGGTCTATCAAGTCCAAGTTTCAAGTTTCTTTACTTACAACAAAAGTTACATGTCAGGTTACAATTTTATACATGCATGTAAAAATGTACATACATAATAGTATACTAATACAATAAATTAGTTTTAATTAATAAAACATAATTCAATAATAAAAAATATACACAATTATGTCCATTTCCTTTAGCTAGTTGGATGGAATTTTACTGAAAGGAAACCATTTATTTTTTAAAAGAAACAAAACTACTTAACTGTAAAAATAGGGTAAGATAATGTAAATAATTAAATAAATACATTCAAATTGTGTTCTTAGAGACATATTTCATGGAAATCGGTCTAGTCGTTTAAAAGTTGTGGGGAAGAATAACCGAATGTTTGCAAATATACTCGAGTGGGACCTCAAATGAAAGCGCATCACTTGCACATTACAAAACTATTTGATCATTCAGGTACTTTAAGGGGAACTATGGTTTTAGAATCGGAGAATCTTTTTTTTTTTTTTTTTTTTTTTTTTATTATTTATAAGCCTTCATTTGACCAGAATCTCACCTGATGTAAAGTGACGATGTGGTCTAACATGGAGCATGAAGGCCTAGAAGATGGCTTCTCCGGGCCACATTACGAAACACGAAAAAATCGCTTCACGCACTGGCCCAGCCCGGAGGGTGGTGACAAGCCGCGGCCGAAGCCTACCACCAGAGACTGTTCTTAGCACCACCCGGAGGTCGCGTGTAAGGATTCAGAGGGTTACCACTTACGGACGTGAACAGACAAAACCTCCGAATCGGAAGAATCGGGTATTTTTTAAATTTACATTCAGATTAATATAGTAATTAATTTATTTATTTATTCAACAACAACATGTTGTTGAATAAATAAATACTCATTGTTACTCTATCGTTACAGGATGTTTCCCAATGCAATAGAGTAACTCAATTCACATTATAATATAATATTATTAATTTCATTCAATTGAAAAGATTATTCATATACATAAGAAATTATTTAGTAAAATTAAATTAGACAAAAGTAAACTAAGCATATAAAAATAAAATAAAAAAATCTAAAACACATTAAAAAATAAAAAATTCACAATTCATTAAATCAATAAAGTAATCAGTGATGTGGTGAAAGACAAAATCAAATCAAGATCAAAATCGGAGAGGTCCGTGTACGTGATGGGTCCCTCGGTGTATAACAGGCTACCGGACACCGTCAGGAGGGATGCATCTTCCACTGCGGTGTTTAAGTCGAGGTTACGTAAGTGGCTCCTTGACAAGAGTTTCTACTCGATAAACGAGCTCTACGAACTGCCGGAATCATAATTATTTTTATTAAGACACAATGAATTGTACTTGTATAATGAAATATAAATCAATATAGTTCATTAATTAATGTTATTTAATAAATATTTTAATCTACATCTGACATGTAGATTAAGTTATTTATTAAATAACAAAGAACTTAAATAACCCAAGAGACAAGAAAAGAAATAGAGGCAGACAATTCAGAAGGTGGGAAGACGAAATAAAGACTGTAGCGGGGAAAACATGGTCACGGAAAGCATTAAACAGAGCAGACTGGAAAATTATGGAGGAGGCCTTTGCCAGAGCGGGGCAAACAGACAATGTTATCGGTGTCATAGACTCAACTGAGTCAGTAGGTTAAGTTACCAATGTAAAATCAGTGTCTGAATAAAGGCTTTTATTATTATTATTATTAATAAATAACTTAATCTACATCTGACATGTAACTTGGTGTTATGAATAAATTTATTTGTATTTGTATTTGACAGAGAGGAAGTGACTCACGGAGGATATCTATGGAACAGGTCCCGGAAGTAGGTGCTCCTGGCCGCCAGCACGGCGCGGTGCGCGTGCGCAGTCCAGCCTGCGCCGGAGACGCCCACCAGCTCCACGTCGCACCACCATCTGAGGGCAAGGTAATATGTTAGGTGCTTCAAGGTACAATGCGGTCAACTCACAGGTGCAGTCCCCATTGGCGGAGCGACCGACATACGTTCATGCGTAGTGTAGAGGTATAACGCTAAAAAATACCATAACATAAAAAGTTCTGAAACGATTTCAAAACAGCTAATAAAACAAAAAAAAAATAATATAAAATATCAAAGAAATGAAATTCAATAAACAAATGACACAAGTTATGTCACCACAGCGTTTTGACAGTGTGCAGTTACAAAGGCGCGCAAGTGATGCGCCGGTAGCATTTCGACTGCTCACATGTGTATTGGCGGTGCTAAGATTATCCGCACGCCTCTAGCGGCGAAATTTAGAAACTGTCTAAGAACGACACTTTGTTTGTTTATATCTGATTTGTATTTATTATTTATGTTTTTCCCTGACGTTAATTGTAACGAAAACTGTAAAAGTGTCGTTCTTAGACAGCTTCACAATTTTGACACTAGAGGCGCTAGTTAGAATCTTTGCATCGCTAATAGGTAGGTCTAACAAATAGGTAAGTCACGAAAAACCTCACCAAAGCATTCTGGGACCACACCTATTCCTTGTTTAAACTCAAAAACCAATGTCTTTCATTTCATCGCAGCATACGGCATATTTTAGTATCTTACGTTTAATAATAATAATAATATAATTATATTTCCGGACTTCTCACACAGCATTACCTAACCCAAAACTAAGCAGAGCTTGTACTATGGGTGTTAGGTGACTGATATACTACATAGATAAATTTTTTTTTTGTAAATACATAAATATGATACATAGAAAACACCTAGACCTAAACCAGAAATTTTAGATCGTACAAAATCTGGTCCCCCGGCGGGAATCGAACCAGCAACCTCCTGCGCCTCAGGCGGAACTACGCCCACAGAGCCACCGAGGTCGACATCTTTTATTATTATTACTTGTGTTGCCCGGGACGCCTGACAGAAGTAATAACTTAGTATCCCATTCTGTACACAATACAGACACATCCATTAGTATTATTTAATTTCTTGCAACCTCCTGCGCTTCAGGCAGACTTTCGCCCACCGAGCCACAGAGGTCGTCAAAAATATCTTAAGCACTAATACCTTTACTTCTATGTTAAGTAGTCTCAAAGAATGTTTACCTCTCCTGCCTCGCGCGCGGCAGCACGGCGTGCAGCGCCGGAGCGGGCTCCCGCGCCAGGTCCGCCTGCGTGCAGAGGTCTCGCAGGGCGGACCCCGCCTCCAGCTCCTCGCAGAGCACGAATACCTCCGCCAGCCGCCAGGAGGACACCACTGAGCGGATGAAGCGGGCGTGCTCGCAACCTGGTGGGAAAAAAAGGAGTAAATTGACTTTAAATTCATATTTAGAACCACCATTATTACACCACTGGCTTTTTTGTTACTGTTGATCCTGTCCATCCAAAGGATTTTTTTTTTAAGCTGGATAAGCCTTCTATTGAGAGAGAAAAATGAACCTCATCAGTAACTCTTTCAATCTGCATCATAAAATACAGCACATTATTTTTTGTCACATTTGACCGGTTCGAGTCCCGACTGAGGCAAGCGATTTTACATAAATCCTTAAATGCAGTATTTATTGTTTTTAAAAACAAAGGAAAGTCTTCCTTACACAAAATGTGCTATTTACAATATTTAAGGTAGTTGCCATCCATGTGGCATTCGATTTTTCCACCCTGTATAAATATTACCTCTGTCCGGGCGGTTATCCCGCGGCCGCCGCGCAGCGTTCGCGATCCTCCGCCGCAGTGTTCCCAGACTAGCACCACCGGCCTTTTTCTTGCGCTCCCTGTGAAAAACAACAAACATACTACTTAGATTTTACATAAATATTTCCTGACAATCTACTCAACAACATCTAGCCCGGTAGTAAGCTCTAAGCTTGTGTTACGGGTGCTAGACATCTCACATGAAAACAGAAAAAAAAAAACAAAAAAATAAAAAAACTGAAAACCAGCGCTGTGTCTACATTCGTGCAGATACAGCACATGCTGAGTGTCGACCCATTCGTGTACTTTAATCTAAGTTTAATTTAATAACGATATCTGTCTTATTTTTGTACACAAATAAATATTTTTCTTTCTTTCTTACTTTCATATACTTAATATAATAAACATGCATACATAGATATTCATTATTACATAATATATACCTATATATATATATATATATATTATATACATATTAAACACCCAGACTTCAAAGTGATCAGATTTCAGAATTTAGTAGTTATTACAATTTTGGAGTTTTTTTATATCTAGTTAGTAAATATAACATTTACTAAAAAATGCTTTTCATATCAGGGAGCTATTATAACTTGAGTAAAACATATCAGTTTTGGTATATCAAAATCATTAATGTCATATCATAAAAAAATTATATTATAATATTAGTATGGATTCTTTGGGATAACATACCTTATAACATCCGCCATTGTGGGAGGCGCAACCGGAACTTCCGATGCCTCTCCCTCCTGAAACCACAATTAATTTATATAAAATAAAATAATCTTTGTCATAAATAGGTCCATGTGGTCTGTGATACAATCGCTACTTATTAATTTTGCTGTTTTCTATATGGTCTCTAAATATTTTAAATTGAAACATATGACATAAATCTATATGAATCAAATATAGATTGAAACACTAGCTAGACACACCAGCAATTTTTACTTAATTAAAACATAAATGTCAGTTGAAACATATGAATTCATAAAATGAAACAAATGTACACTGGATTGTACCAAGGGGTTGCGACAGCGCGGCGCTCATCTCTTTGCAGTTAGCTCAAGTGTCATTTGAAACACATCACATGAATATAATTAAACAAATGTAGATGGCAACTCTGCACTAGGCTCAAGTGTGTGGCTTATTGTGGTCATTTGAAACACATTGATTGAATATAATGAAATAAATGTAGTTGTACACACATGGGGATGGATGTCGGCTCAAGTGTCATTTGAAACACATCACGTGATTATAATGAAACACATATACATAGAAACACACCTGGGGATGCGATAGCGCGGCGCCCATCTCTGTGCGCCCGCGCAGACAGCACAGCAGTCGGCTCATGGGCCTGCGCCCACCATCACCGCGCACTCTCTATGCCCTCTGAAACAATGACATAATACATAAATAACAACTCAAGCAGAGTACCTACTGCTGGGACACAGGGACTTCTCTTTTGACAAGTGTGAATGTCACATGTCATTCAATATCCTGTTAGTTCTCAGAAAATGTTGGTTTCCTCACAATGTTTACCTTCATCGTTAAAGCATGTGATTAAAGTGCACATACATTTTTAAAAAAGAAATTTCAATAGGTGTTTGATGATGTTTAAATTAAATTGAAGAGAATAATAATGAATTACAATTAACTCGTTAATCCCCAAGCGGTAACCGGTTACCGCTTACCTGACCTTATTACCTGAAGTAAGGGTCAAGGAGTTAAAACAATTTCTTGTGCAGATTCTCATCTCTACAAATTCCTAATGCTACAGATGTTCATTTCAACAGATATATATTCTTTAATAAAAATTGCTGGAAAACATGGACAAACAAGGCCTATATCCTTTTGGGCCTATACCCCCTATATATAAAGGCTTTTTAATTAATTTTATTTTATTATTCTTTAATAATGAACCAATAACAACACCTATTAGTAAGAAAACGGTAACATTAATTGATGGTATTGTTCACCTTCATAACTCCTTTTTTTTTTTTTTTTTTTTATTTTTTATTTATGTTAGATAAGCCTTCATTTGACCACAATCTCACCTGATGTAAAGTGAAGATGTGGTCTAAGATGGAGCATGAAGACTTAGAAGGTGGCTTCTCCGGGCCACATTACGAAACACGAAAAATCGCTTCACGCACTTCCTTTAAATAATTTAGCCTTCCATATCAACGCTTTTTGAATAAAATATTTCAGAAAGTACATTATAAAAAAAGAAAATTAACAATCATTTTACTTTTTAATTTATGTTTCAGTTCATATTATTTTCAGACTAAATGAATGAAGGTTTTATTGAAACTATATTGAACTATTTTTTTATATTTATGGGTTGTATGACATTGTTTTTAAGTAATTTAATAATTTGATAAAAATTGTATTATTTTGTATGTTGTTATTGTTCTCAGTTTGTGTCTATTATTATGGTAGCATTAATAAATAATAATAATTAACAAAGTGTGTGTTTTTTTTTATGTATTAATGCTTATCTTATTTCACTTTGTTTTGTGTTCTGTTTAATATTTTATTTTCAGACTAGACTAGGGTTTCACTGAGACTGTGTTAGTACCTGGGTATATTGAGGTAGTTTTGTCTCGTTTTTGGACAGGCAGTTTACTTAATGGGGAGTTACAATAATAAGGAATTTGAAAGTGATTTCGGGGTTCGCGCTCCCCTCATACGTCACGACGGCGCGCGCAGGTGACCCAATATAAAATTCTGACCCAGATTTGAAGGTTTGCGAAAGCTATGGTAAATGTCAACAATATTGCCTAAGGCATACATATAGCAACTAGCTATTGACTAATACGACACCGTTGACCTACAATTTGGATTAGCACATCCGCTGAACGCAGCAATTATTATTTTTCTGACCTAAAACAATCTTTGGCGACGGCATTATTCTCGCAAGATTTTCGGAATTTTGCAATTATAAGTAGGTTTTAGGTAATTAGGTTTTTGTGTTAACCAGCGTTGCTACGCATCGCGTATCGTAGCAACATAAAGCTGAGGCAAAACCTTTTGGTCCACACACGCAATGTACAAGTTATTTTGTGATTACCTACTGTATAATGTGTGTGAACCAATAAATGTTTTCTTTCTTTCTTTCTTTCTTTCTTTAAGTATTGTTTTTATAGGACGCTTACCAGATATGCTGAGCATTACAGCAGTCTTATCCAGTTTTTTCGGGCATAAACTCAAGTAAACACTGCTTTAGATTTTACGACGGCCATTTGACAACTGATACACAGCCTTCTTGTAAAACACTATTTTTCACTATCAGCATAAATTTGCTGAGCTAGTTTTGAACACAACATGTTCACAGCGTTCACCAAAACGTATTTAGACACAAATAAGTCACCGAAATAAGCTCGTATATTGCTAAAATTTATTATTTACGGGGATCGTCGACAGACGACCCGTCCCGTTATTTCTTACGAATTTTTTTTTTAGGGAGAAATGTCAGATGGCTGTCAAACTGTCAATGTACGTAGTGCTTCCAACACAAAATAATTAATTATTGGTTACGTTGTTTTATGTATTAATTAACAACAAAACAAAAATAGGTGTAAAATATTATTGAGATCCTGACATGAACCCCGTTGATTTGAATGAAGAATAAATGAATCTCTAGTCGGTGGTATGAAAATAAATTTGAATAGCGCCATCTATTGCTAAGTAGCATAAGTACATTCTTCTTCTATTTATAAGGCGTGTGACTGGCTACCTATATGGCCGTCAACTAAGTACATTCTAAGATCAATGTGGGCTTCTTCGCTAAATCTTTTCTGAGTTTCTTTCAGTTCAGTTTTCTCATTTGTGACTATTGCGTTTGGTTTGTCGCAGTTTACTGATCAAGTTCTTAGTAGGTGGCGTTTCGCTCGCTTTTTGCAACGACTCTGCCAATGTCAACGTAACAAAGTGTCATCAAATAGCTTTATTACTGTGAATTTGATCGGTTAGAATATAAATCAAATTGATTTAAAAAAATAAACTAACTAATCTAAACAAATAAATTAACTATATACTTTTAAAACTAATTATAATTAAGGAAAGTTAAACAAACATCATGAACATGAACAAAAACTAAACTTACTATATTACATAATCTACTACATATTATAATTTTATATTATTAACTTTTACAAATTTACATATATTATAAATCATTACATGTGAAGTGAGAGAAAGCAATGTCTTAATAGAGGTAGGACGAGGAATATTAGGAGGCAAGATATCATACAATGAGTAATTAAGATTCGGACAGTTAAAGAAAATATGGTCAACAGTACCTTCATCAAGTCCACATTCACACATTGAATGATTCCGAATCCTTAATTTCGCCAGAAACACCGGTGTACATGCAAACCCTAATCTAATTCGACAAACAGTGGACGTTACAAATTTGCTAAATTTGCGTAGTTTGAAGAACCATGGAACTATAGGAATATCTGGTTGAATATCTGAATAATATTTCCCTTTAATACGCTTTGAGGTATTCCACACATCCGTCCAAGATTTGTGAAGAGACACTTTAGGAAGAAGGCATAAATCATGACAATAAGTTTGAAAACGCTCATGAGATCCTATCTGAATCGCTTCTTTTGCAGAAACATCAGCCGTCTCATTACCTAGGATTCCTGAGTGGCCAGGTATCCAGGCAAGTACAACGTTAATGCCCCTTTTGTCACATTCGTACAGTGCTTGTTTAATTTCTAAAATAATTGGAAGGCGAAAACTGGATTTAAAAGGATTAGAAATAATAGATTGCAAACAACTCTTTGAATCAGAGAAAATAATTGATTTATCCAAATTGTGTGATGTGATAAAAAGAATAGCTTCTAAAATAGCAACAGCCTCCCCAGTAAACACGGATGAAGAAGAGGGACACTTAAAGCTCAGTGTAATGTTAGTGAAAGGGAGCCACACGGCAGCCCCAACTTCACAATCGTCAGATAGTTTAGAAGCATCGGTGAATATGGTTGACCATCCACTAAATTTTAGGTTAAGTTCAGAATTAAAGGATTGTTGAACACTAACACATTTTTTATCTATGCCAAAGTTTAAAATTACATTAGGATTAAAAATAAGAGCATCGTATGGAATAAGATAAAGTGGGTTTGATGGGTACTGTTTGACAGGAATTTGGAGATTACAGAATTTTTTGTAACTTTGAAGATTTTGTTTGTATTACCATATAAATGAAGTAAATGGTTTAATTTTGGAAGTAAGGGATGATTGGAATTTTGGGCTAATTTAAACAAAAATCTATCCGCGAGATATTGTCTCCGCAAATGTAGGGGAGGCTCACCACCTTCAACCTGCATTGCATTTATAGGTGAGCATTTCATGGCTCCCAAAATTATACGAAGACATCTAGATTGAATTTTGTCAATTTTGTCTAAGCCGCTTTTATGACACATATTAAGGAGGAAGGTTCCGTAGTCAAGATGACTTCTAATAACAGCATTATAAAGTAGTCTTTGAGTATAGGGGTGAGATCCCCACCACACTCCTGACAGACATCTTAGCATGTTAATATTTTTTTCACATTTCTGTGAAATCAAATCAAAATGAGATGTACCAGACATCTTTGAATCTAATATGACACCCAAAAATTTTACTGTATTTGAATTAGGTACAATATCATTGTCAATAAATATTTCTACCTGAGGTATAATTCTTTTTTTCGCAAAAACCACAGCGCAGCTTTTTGAAGCAGAGAGTGACAATCCATGATCAAGAAGCCACTTACCTAGATAACTAAGAGCTGAGTTAAGTCTGTCACTAGCATTTGTGACAGAAGAAGAAGATACGTAGAGTGCAATATCGTCGGCGTATTGCAAAATCTCACAAAATGAGTTCACAGTCTGCTCCAAATCATACGTATAAAGGCTGTACAATAGCGGACTCAAAACGGAACCCTGAGGCAATCCTTTCCACACAGTACGTGGAGGAAGGAGACCAAATGAACATTTAATGTGCACCGATCTCTCCATAAGTAAATTACAAATGAATCGGACCATCTTATCTGGAATATTTAACAAGAGAAGTTTACTTTTGAGCACAGGTAGTAAAACGTTGTCATATGCTGAAGCTATGTCAAGGAATACCCCGACAACGTGTTCCTTTTCCTTAAAAGCTGTATAAATATCAGTAGTTATTAAACTAAGGTTGTCTATTGTACCCAAACCTTTTCTAAAACCAAACTGCGATTTAGCAAGAATTGAATTATTTTCAGACCACCACTCTAGACGTCGCTTAATCATATGTTCTACAATTTTTGCCATTACCGAAGACAACGCTATGGGTCTTCGACTAGAAGGATCTGAAGGATCTTTACCTGGTTTTCTAATAGGACAGATTATTTGCGATTTCCACTGTACAGGTATTATTCCACTGTCAAAAAATGAATTTACAATTGAGAGAAATACACACTTAGTTTTTTCTGAAGATTTGGTCATAAATGAATATGGTATGCCATCAATACCGGGTGAAGAGTCAGTCAGTCCGTCAAGTGCAAGTGTTAGTTCTCTTAAAGAAAAAGGGGCGTCCAAGTAACTCGTAGAAGGAAGGAAAGAAGGGGAGGAAGGAAAGCAAGGGGGCGAAGGAACAAAGGGGGGTGCCAACTTATCCGCAAAGGCCTCGAGCCATGATGTTTGATCATTGGCTGAAATGTCTTCAATATTGATTGAACCTCTGAAGCGTCTTATATTTTTCCAAACTAAGACGGAAGGAGTCTCAGGTGACAAGCTTTCACAAAAGCCTATCCAACCTTGTTTTTTCCTTATACTAGCCAACCGTCTAAATTTTGCCACAGAATGCTTAAAATTAATGAAATTATCGTCTGTCATACATTCATTGTACACTTTTTCAGACGCATTTCTCTCAGCAACTGCCTTGGTGCAATCGTGGTTCCACCATGGCGTAGATATTTGAAAATTACGCGACGGCTTTTTAACGGGGACGTAGGCTTCTGCAGAAGCTAATATTAAAGAGATAAAATGATTGTATGACGTAGTAGGGGAATCAGAACATAGAGAAAACAAATCAATTTTTTTATCAAGCAGCGATGAATACGACGGCCAGTCGGCACTTGATAATTTATATTTTAGGTTAGGAAAAGGATTGCAATACGGAATAGCGCTATTTTGAGGATTTACTAGAAAGGACATCATTATAGGGTAATGATCACTACCATACGATTGAGATAGAATTTTCCATGCAATATCGGAGACTAACTGGGGTGAGCAAATAGTAAGATCAACGGCACTTTTAGGATTTTGGCTGGGAAGAACTCTACGTGTAGGGGATCCATCATTGAGAAGGCATAAATTTAAGTCATCAATAATGTCCAGGAGAGATAAACCAAACATATCTGAATGGCTATGTCCCCAGACAGTATTGTGACCATTGAAATCTCCCATGATAATCATGGGAGAAGGGATAGATGAAAATAGCAATGAAATGTCAGGAATTAATGAAGAATTTGGATGAGGTATATAAATAGATATAAAAGAAATTCCAAAAGATCTGATACCAACCACGTTGATATCTGGGGGGAGAGACGGAAAAGAAATTGAGGTGAAATTAAGGGAGCGCTTTATAAATAAAGCACTCCCGGCACGCCCGTCTGCCCTATCGGATCGGAGGCAAGCGAAACCTGATACCCTATAACGAGAACCAGGCTTCAACCATGTCTCCGATACAGCAATGACAGACGGGCGGAATTTGTTAATCAAATGAACTAATTCATGAGCTTTTGCCCGAAGGCTTTGTGCATTCCATTGAAGGACTACCACCGGATCCATTATGATTATTTAAGGAGATTATTTGAGACAGTTTAGAGGCAACGTTGGACGGTAATGCATTGGGGTTTGCTGATAAAATTTCTATTAAGATAGTAAGGAGGTATTGCATGATATTTTCATTGAACGGAAAAGGAGAGGAAGTATTATTGTTTAATGCACACCCATTAGGTGCTACAGACGCTGGGTGTGAAATTATAGCATTATAAGCGGCTTTATCATAAGATTTCCCAAGAGGGGCTATAGGTTTGGGAGTGGCATAAACCGTTTTTGTATAAGATCTATTAACCTTGTTTTGTGTAACCTCGGAGAAAGACGTTGCAACTTTGGGAAATTCCGCAGCAGCTTCTTGATATGAGACTGAACGCTGTGCCATAACTTTTTTAATAGATTTTTGTCTGTTTTGTTCTGGACAATTCCTATTGGTTGCATAGTGCCTACCGGAACAGTGCAGGCACGAAGCATTTACTTCTACAACTTCGCATGCATCTCCTGTATGTTCTTGTCCGCAACGGAAACATTTTGGTTTCGACCTACACTGAGCTTTAGTGTGCCCAAATCTGCAACAGGTATGGCACTGAATGGTTGGATATTCATATATCTGTACCGGGAGAGAGTTATAGTATAAAAAGATTCGGTTTGGTAAAGTTTGCCCTTGAAAGGTTAAAACTACCGTTTGAGTAGGTACCCAGGAGATTTTTCCATCATCTGACACTTTTCTATTTAGTCGTCTTGCTTTTAAAACAATTCCACAACCTTCAGGAAGTTCTACATCTTGCACAAATTCTTCCATAGAAAGGTCCGTGGGTACATTTCGTACAATCCCCATTCGTGTTATATCATATGTCGGAATGGATGCCACGTAATTACACATAGGAAGGATAGGGGAACCGATAAATTTATTTGCATCTGTTGCCGATAAAAACTCAACAGAGCATCTATTGCGCCCAACTTTTTTAATGCCTTCTGCACAAACATTAGAAAATTTATTTGTTTTAATAAATTGTCCAAATTTAATTGGTTTAAGAACAGTACCGGATGCGGAATCTGTTTCAATTCGAGAAACATGGACTATAAATGGACCCTTATCGGAAGCGGTATAGGTTCGAATAGCACCTACAACTATGGACGGATGAGTGTACACCGTTTGGATGGACGGAGAAGTTTCGTCCAGATTGGAAATTACCTTTTTAGCCGGTGGCGTAGTAATTTCTATATTTCGCCTACGTTTAAGTCCAGATGCTCCTGTATTTTCATGCACTTTTCCGTTTTCAGGAGGGTCCGGTGGTTCTGGCGGCATGGCGGGCGTCCGATCTATATCCATGATCGGGCTTGAAGACAAAAAGCTTCAAACCCGTATTAGGAGAAAAAACAAACAAAAATAATACTTACAAACACTTACTTATAACAAAAATAACTAAACTAACACTAAAATACTACGCTAAATCAATTTGAAAAGAAAAAATGAAAAATTATTTAAATTTGAAAAAAATTGCAATTGATTCGCTTTGGCGCCAACGACAAAGTCCCGCAGTTTACTGGCTAGCAGTTTCTTTGGCTACCGTTGTATGACATGACAATGACACTAGCAACTTACGACAGATGACATATCGAACAGCTGAAAAGACATTCCCAACAATGAAAACATTGAAGTTCGTGCAGAATTAATTATTTGTGTAACTTGCTTCTCATACATTATTATTACCTAATTGAGTCTTGTGTAGTATTTCTTGCTACTCCGCTGGTATAACGCTTTATTTGTTTGTCTGTTAGGTATAAAATACCAACTATAAATACAGCAATCACAGAAATAAACATAGTTATCATAATGTGTGTGAAAATAACCCAGGAATATTAGTATTAGGTAATGTACATGAGTTTTCTTGCTCTATTTTCCAAATATAGATTTATTAACGCGGTTTCTATCAGTTTGATATCAAAAGTTTGAAGTCAAGGCTAACCCTCATTATGTACTTTGAACCCTAGAAGTTGTATCAATTGGCAACCAAATACATTTTTTATTATTAATAGATAGTTGTATTAAATAAATTTAAATTGGTGTAGTCTTACAAGAATACAGTATTCATTTTTGAGAGATATTTTATTGTAAATATTAAAAAATTTAATTATAATAGAAAATGCTAGGAAATTTGAGTCTAGAGCTCACCATGGGGCGCCTGTTAGGTATGTTGGTATGTGAATTGTCTAGGAATATTTCGTGATCTTATTTGTGATGTGTAAATATAACAGATTTGATGAGGGCTGAAGTTAAAAATAATTTCAGACATAGTCTACACCTTAATTTTTTTTTTAAATAAATTTCTGCTGTGTTGTTTTTAAACAACTTTCAATGAAAAAATGGGTATGTTTGTTTTTTCATGTTTTTGTTATGTCAGAACTTTGATCACCTTGGACCGATTTTGATGATTATTTTTTTATTAGAAGCTGTTGCATGCAAGTTGGTTCTATTCAAATTGTATGTCAATTGGTTAGTAACATAACTCGGATATTGAAAAATTACCTCAATTCATACTAAATTTGGAGTTCAAATCAAACATGTTTTTTGTTTTTTTATATACCTTAATAAACTTAAAATAAAAAATCAGATACATACATGGGGGTTAAATCGATAAGTATTTAGGTCACCTATCTCCCAGCTTTTGTTAATCCGTTGACCGTGTTATTATGTGTATACCAAATCTAAATGAAAAGTGATTAAACTTAAATAGCTTAATGAACCATGTTGTGTCATTGAGAAACCTCATTAAAAACCATATTGTGGCTGCATCATCATCACCCTATTAACATTCCCACTTCTGGGACACAGGGACTTCTCTCTCGATGAGAGAGATTAGGCCTTAATTCACCACACTGGCCAAGTGCGGGTTGGTGTATTTTTAACCCCCGACCAAAAAAGAGGGGTGTTATAAGTTTGACGTGTTTGTCTGTCTGTCTGTGTGTCTATCTGTCTGTCTGTGGCACCATAGCTCCCGAACGGATAAAGCGATTTCAATTTAGTTTTTTTGCGCGCGAGTGTTCTTAGGCATGATTCATTAAAATCGGTTGAGCCGTTTAAAAGTTATGGGGGTGAGAGTGGGTAAGGAAAACCGAAAATCTGCAAATATACTAGTGTGGGGTATCAAATGAAATCGCATCGCGTCCACATTACATAATATTATGTTGTTTTGCGTTTAAGGAAATTAAGGCATTGGAATCAGGGGTTTTTCTTAAATTTTAAATTTAGATTTATATTTGTTTCAAATTGTCCATAATTATGTTTCAGCGTAATGTGACGTCATCAATATGGCGGTGGGTGAGGCACGTGTCCCTGTTCTGACAGAGCAGAGATCCCCGCACGTGCTCCATAATGGTAAGTTAAAAAAAACTACAAAAGTTAACTATAAAACAGTGGCCTTTGCCCAACAGTAGAACAAAATAGGTTAAGAAAAAAAAATTATAAGTCAAAGTCAAAACATTTATTTCAATAGACCCACAGGCTTGAACAGATACTATAGACATACAATATACATTATTATATTTGCTTTTGAATTAAATATAAATTACGTTAAAAAACCGATCTAAGACTTTTTAAGACAAAATCGTTTTTAAATTAGTGAGTGTAGATAACAATAAAAAAGAGTAATCTATCCTGAATAATTAATTTAATGAAAATATTCCGGAGAAGCCATCTAGGTCTTTATGCCCCTTCTAGGTCTTCATGCCCCATCTTAGACCACAACCAACGTCACTTTACATCAGGTGAGATTGTGGTCAAATGAAAGCTTATTTAACATAGAAAAACAAAACAAAAAAAAGCTGCAATTTTCATAAAAACACATTGTTTACGCGCTTTGCCTTCTATAACTTATATAGCTGTGACGATTAACTTTAGTCATATTTAAATCCGGTATGTTAAGTCGGTGGTAGCTATCTCGCTTCGTCACATGTGACAGCGAAATAGCTCTATATTTCGCAAGGGGACAAGTTTCGATGGTTCATCGGTCGCCGACACTGCAAGGCGACCCCGCCGTAACAGATGATCCACGATACGGACACTATAGTATATAGGATTTATATGTATTTGTATGTATGTTAGTCTGTAAGGTATATATGTTTATATGGGCCTTATTATTATTTTTATATCTGGAGGATTTATCTGTGCACGTCCGTAAGTGTTAACCCTCTCAACCCCCTCAACCACCCGGAGGTCACGTGACCTCCGGGTGGTGCTAAGAACAGTCTTGGTGGGAGGCTTCGGCCGCGGCTTGTCACCACCCTCCGGGCTGGGCCAGTGCGGGAAGCGATTTTTTCGTGATTGGTAATGTGGTCCGGAGAAGCCTTCTCCTCATGAGGTCCTCATGCCCCATCTTAGACCACATTGTCACTTAACATCAGGTGAGATTGTGGTCAAATAAAGATTTATCTAGCAAAAAAAAAATATTTTAACCCTAGTCTAACTTTCCTCGGATTTTGTGAAACAATTTCCTATATCTATCGCCGAAAACTACATTAAAATCAGTTAAGTAGGTACTATAAAAGTTCGCAGTCAACCTGTTACAATAGTCATAGAATATCAAAGAATTTTATTACAACGTGGTCAAAAAATACATGAATGTTATCAAACTTTGTTATCAAAATGACAGTTTAATACATACGATAACAAATATGTATAGTAATGATAGTACAAAACAAACATCTTAAATTACCCGAGTAGGTACAGATATTTTATCTACAAATATACAAGGTGTTTCAAAATTGGTATACAGAGGTACAGCGGAAAGGGTGTGCATAGCACGCACCAAGTAAACATATTTTTAACCCCCGATCAAAAAAGAGGGGTGTTATAAATTTTACGTGTCTGTCTGGGACATCATAGCTCCCGAACAGATGGAGCTATTTTTTGTATGAAAGGTGAGTTTGGCCCGGGTATTCTTAGACATATTTCATGAAAATCGGTTGAGCCGTTTAAAAGTTTTACTTATGATACATAAACTATTACTAATTATAATATATATATATATATATATATATATATTGTATGTCACCGCACCGTCCAGTTATTTGCTGTGCATTATCCTCTCCATCCTAAGGTTGTCCGGAAGAAATTGCTCTAAGCAATAAGGCCGCCCATTACGCATTTTTGTATTTAGCTTTAAGTCCCTTTTTGTATTGTGATATCCTGGTGTGTAATAAAGAGTTTTATTATTATTATTATTTTTGGGGGGTTTTTTTTCTCAGTCTTAGGACTGGCATTAACTACATTTACGGGTTGAAAAACCAAGTAAATGCAGAGTGTATGATTTATCCTAATGGGATATGGTTGAAGGGTCAATCTCCATGAACTTTCTTACAATTCTACAGGTATTTAGTATGGCTGCCTTTTGTATAGTTGTGAATAGGGATGATTTTAAGCCTAATTTCTCAATACTGTGATGCAAGTGTTTGGGTACAACACCTTTAGTAGATACAACAATGGGTATAACAAATACTTTTTCTTGCCTCCATATTCTCGTTACTTCGTCTTTCAGTTCTAAGTATTTCGTTATTTTTTCTGTTATAGTTTTTTGTATGTTGTGTGTATTAGGTACTGCTATGTCAATAAGGTATGTGGTTTTATTTATTTTGTCTGTTAATACTATGTCTGGTCTATTGTAATGTATTGTACGGTCAGTGAGAATGGCGCGATCATAGTAAAGTTTGTGCGTTGTATTTTCAAGTAGTGTATGTGGTGTGTATTTATAGTAGGGTGTGTACGTACTTGGTATTAGATTAAATTTTTGTGCTAAGCTTTGATGGACTATGTTTGCGACTTGGTTATGCCTATGTGTGTAGTCTGTTTGTGTGAGTGTTATGCAAGCCCCAGTAATATGTTGGATTGTTTCTGGTTGGGCGTGACATTTCCGACATTTATCATCTGTAATTGAAGGATCCTTAATAATATATTTGCGGTAATTTTTAGTATTTATAACTTGGTCCTGTATGGCTATGATAAATCCTTCAGTTTCCGGGAATAGGCTACCTATCTTTAACCATTTGTTTGATGCCTCATTGTCAATATGTGTCTGCTCTATGTCATGAGGGTGACGGCCATGAAGTACTTTTCTCTTCCAATTTTCGATTTTCTGGTTCTGGATATTATTACTATTAATATTTGGGTCTTCTAATGAAATTGCTTGGTTTAAGTTGAGAGGTGTGTAGTGACAATCATTTTGAACTATTGCTTTATGAATTTTACTTGTTTTAGATTTTGTGTGAAAGAACGATTGTAAGTTGTGTGTTTGTTTTTGCCATAAGTGGTGAATATCTATCAAGCCTCTGCCTCCATTTTGTCTTTTAATGGTGACTCTTTCTATAGCTGATTTAGGGTGTAAATAGTTATGCTTAGTAAGTGTAGTACGTGTTAATCGCTCGATTCTTTCAATGTCTGTTTTTGTCCATTTAATAACACCAAAAGAATATGTTAAAATTGGGATCGCGTAGCTATTCAGTGCTTTAATAAGATTTTTGCCCGAGAGTTGGGTTTTACAGATTTTAGTTAGTCGGTTTTTGTATTCTGCGGTCAAAGATTGTTTTGTTGTGCAATGGTCTAGTCCTTTTAATTGTTTATAACCAAGATATTTGTATACATCGTTTGACTCTAAGGCTGTGATTATGTTGTTAGTGTCTATTGTGTAGTTTCCTGGTTGTATTTTTCCTTTCATAATGTGCAGTGTCTTACATTTATCAAAACCAAATTCCATATTTATATCTGTACTAAATTGTGTTGTTATATTGATAAGCTTTTCCATGTCTTTGACGGTTTTGGAGTAAAGTTTTATATCATCCATATAAATCAAATGTGATATCAGTGTATCTGCTCGACTATTTTTAAAACAATATCCAACTTGACAACTGTTAAGTAGATGTGATAATGGGTTTAGAGCTAGGCAAAACCACAACGGACTTAAAGAGTCACCCTGATATATACCTTTCTTGATGGCAATGTTTCGGGTAGTTATTATATTATTGCTATTATTTAGTTGGATCGCAGTTTTCCAATTCTGCATCATATTACGAAGACACGATATAATGGTGGGATTTATTTTGTAGATTTCTAAAATTTTGAGAAGCCAACTGTGTGGGATACTGTCAAATGCTTTCTTATAATCTATGTATGTGCAGTGTAAGTTTCTGTTTTTTGATGTAGCATGTTTATGAATTGTCGAATCAATGATGAGTTGTTCTTTGCAGCCCATGTGGCCTCGTCTACATCCTTTTTGCTCTTCTGATATAATTTTATTGTTTTCTATGTGAGTGTTTATCTTACTGGTAATTACTGATGTCAGGATCTTGTATATGGTTGGTAAGCATGTAATCGGTCTGTATTGTGATGGTTGTGTAGAATGAGTTGTTTTAGGTAGCATATAAGTTATTCCAGTAGTTATGAATTCAGGTAGGTTTTGTTTTCCTAATACAATATCATTGAGGGCTTTTGCTAAGTGTTTGTGTAATGTTGTCAACTTTTTGTACCAGAAATTGTGTATTTTGTCTATGCCCGGTGATTTCCAATTGTGTAGTTTGGCTGTTATAATGCTTAACTCGGTTCCTGTAATTTCATCGAAATGCATTTCATCTATTGTTTCCCATTTAATTGTTTCTTCTTCTATCCAATCTGCTTGTTCATTATGATGTATTGGTTCTTCCCATATGCTGGCCCAGAATGTTTCTAATTCTGTTTGACCAACTCAAACAGGTGCTAGTGTCTGATATGTTCTGTAGTGTATGGGAGTTTTGCATGTTTCTGTAAAATAATTTTTCATTTAAGGTAAACAAGGTATTGTCTTTTTTCCTTTTTTCAGATTTTGTGTATCTTCTAAGTCTATGAACTTTTAATGCTAATTTTTGTTTTAAGGTGTCTAAAAATTCTTCTGGTTTTCTATTGTTATTTTCATGTCTAGTGTGCAAAGATCTGTTCCTGAATATTTCTTCTACACTCTGAACCACTCTACGAGATCTATTATTTTGTATATACTGAGTCAGTCTCCCGCAATCTGCTCTAAGTTTTTCGATATCTTTCTCTAATCTTATTTGCCATGGAGGCTTACTGTTATTTTTATTATGTGGTTTAGTCGTACAATCTTTAGGTATCTTATAGTTGAGCTCTTCTGTTATTACTAAAGCTGTGCAATATATCAACGTATGAATATCAACTAGTAGGGTGTCATCAGAAAGAAATCGGTTGAGTATCGTATGGTTAAATAAATGGATTAATTGGTAAAGATGGTTGCTGTATTTTAATTTCGGTAGTTTTGGTCTTGCTGCTGGATTCATTCCAGAATACAGTGTTAGTGTTGAAGTGAATTTATCAAGGACTTTCTGTGTGTCTGTTTCTGTATTTAGAATTGGTTGATACAGGGCCTCTACATCATTTTCTAATGTAAGAACCATGTTCTCAGTCTGTGTTGATATATGCGACATTTGTGAGAGGTTATGATAGTTAATGATATCTTGTGATGAAATTTGAATTTGTGTGAAGGATGGTTGTAACTTTATTATTATTATTATTATTATAAAAAACACCCAAACCCGAAACCAGAAATTGTAGATTGTACTAAATCTGGTCTCCGGCGGGAATCCAACCCGCAACCTCTTGCGCCTCACCACAGAGGTTGTGGTAGTGTCGTAATAAGACGATCTTATTACCATCAAAAAATCACTTATCAAAAGGGTTCAAACATTTTTGTATGGATGCTCCATACCTACTCGTCCGCCATTTTGAAAAAAATTTGATTGGCGGCCAGCGATGAAACTCATGTCAATCGACAGAGTAAATGATTACAAACAAAAAGTGTTCTATGATCAAGTCTCCTAAGTGATACGGTTTCTGAGATATTAGGGTCAGAAAAAAGAAAAATAAAGTAAAGTAGAACATAGCTCATAGACAGATTTTTTCAATAGTTTTTAGACCCAAATATCTCAGAAACCGTCTCACTTAGGAGATTTGATCACAAAACACTTTTTGTTTGTAATCATTTACTCTGTCGATTGACATGGGTTTCATCACTAGCCGCTGAATCACATTTTTTTTTCAAATTGGCAGTCGAGTATGTATGCTAACGATGTTCGATGCTCTTTATTTCAATGAACTAATACGTAAAGTATGTAGAAATATTATATTTTCCTGTTCATTTTCTTATCTTTATCTGTGTGTATATATAAACACCGACAAACGTATAGATACTACATATACCTAAAGTTATTTGCAAAAGAAAAAAACAACTTGATAACAATATGGCTATCTTGTAGATAAGAAATTAATAATAGTTGTAATGTTTATTGATTTAAAAGCCGATTTTTCTTCTTGGGGCCTAATATCTATCGTCAAGAGAGAAGACCATATAATTATATAATTAATTACGCTTATAATAATAGGAGCGCGGAGCACCAATGAAGGAAGTATCAAAATCGGGTTGTTTTTAACCCCCGACAAAAAAGAGGGGTGTTATAAGTTTAACGTGTCTGTCTGTCTGGGTCATCATAGCTCCCAAACGAATGAAGCTATTACAATTTAGTTTTTTTTGTATGAAAGGTAAGTTTCGCGTGAGTGTTCTTAGACATGTTTGATGAAAATCGGTTGACCTATTTAAAAGTTATGAGGGTAAAATTGGGGAAGGAAAACCGAAAATCTGCAAATATACTCGAGTGGGGTATCAAATGAAAGCGCATTACGTACATAATAATTATGTAAAAAAACAAAATAGTATGGTGTTTTATGTAAGGAAATTAAGGCATTGGAAACTTGGGTGTTTCTTAAATTTTAAATTTAGTTTTTATTTAAATTAGTTTTAAGTTGACCATGTTATGACCTGTGCGTCTACTTTGAAGCTAAATCTTTACCTATATATATAATTCTTCTGTGAGTGTGTATGTCATTGAACTTCTCTCAAACGACTGGATCGATTTTGATGAAATTTTTTGTGTGCGTTCAAGGGGATCTGGGAATGGTTTAGATTCACAATACGGTCAGCTGGATATTGCTTTTTGAGACGTGTGACAGGACAACGTCTGTCGGGTCGACTAGTTATTATATATGACGGCGTGACGTCCTGGTTCTTCATTGTAGTGCGTTTGTAGTAGCATAGAATCAACTTAAAATGTCCGATGGCGTGAGCGGGGCGCTCACGCCACTCGATCGCGCGATGTTTACCTGCGGCCGGTACCGGTCTGTGCCAGCCGACCGGTCTAACAGCCAATCGGGTGGCCGCAGGTAGAGGGGTTGTTTACGAGTTGCACTGCTATTTAAAGTACCGTTCCAATAGTCCGGGAGGCATTCTTTCTTTGGCTTCTGCTCTGTGCAAACGCTGTCGGAGTTACTAGTTGACTTTATCTATATCTCTGTTAAACTGAGCCTCAGATTATTTGTGTGATTTATATTGTTCGATTAATCCCGTAATGAATTACTATTCAATGATATAATCTGTTTAAATCACTATGTACAAACCTTTCACCTACATCAGAAGTGGGATATCCGCCTCCACAACCTCCTGACATGATTAATAATTTTTTTGTCAATGTTCCTGAATTTAAATAAATTTGATAGACACATCTGTAACCGTCCGTAATCGTTATTTTTTCTGCAATAAACTTTAAAATAGTTTAACCTGCAAAGTGAGGTATATCACTTATTAAAAATCATTGAAATTGAAATTTGATAGGCCCAAAGAAAATTGTATGTAGGCCTCCATGAAGATTAGACATTGCTTAAAGTAAAATTTAAGATTTACTCTTTAAGAGCTTAACAGCAATACGCAATCCGATAGTTATCCACTTCCGTTAATTAATTATCAACTCGATAAGTTGCATGGCGCTAATTACTTTTGAAAGTTATGGGGCTACCCTCGTCAAAAAAAAAAAGAAAAAAATACAGATAATTTCTAAAGGAAAAAAAAACAGTTCCGATCTAGTACAAAAAAAAATACAGTTCATTGCTAAAGGGAAAAAAGAACAGTTCCGGTCTAGCATTCGTACTAATCCAGGCCAGTTCTCAACTGAAGGGATTGTAAAAGATAATTTTTATTATGATTAATATTGTAGTGTTAAAGGGTGTTTTACCGGGCCAGTCGTCTGAAGGGTCAAATAGACCAGTCCAGAACATAGTATAGTATGTTGTAAGGATAATCGAGCACTAACTATTATTATTTTCACTTACAGATAATTTTAACTGAGCCTACGCGAACGAGGACGTTCGCAAGTCAGAATGGCAGTGACGGCGTGACGTCCTGGTTCTTCATTGTAGTGCGCTTGTAGTAGCATAGAATCAACTTAAAATGTCCGATGGCGTGAGCGGGGCGCTCACGCCACTCGATCGCGCGATGTTTACCTGCGGCCGGTACCGGTCTGTGCCAGCCGACCGGTCTAACAGCCAATCGGGTGGCCGCAGGTAGAGGGGTTGTTTACGAGTTGCACTGCTATTTAAAGTACCGTTCCAATAGTCCGGGAGGCATTCTTTCTTTGGCTTCTGCTCTGTGCAAACGCTGTCGGAGTTACTAGTTGACTTTATCTATATCTCTGTTAAACTGAGCCTCAGATTATTTGTGTGATTTATATTGTTCGATTAATCCCGTAATGAATTACTATTCAATGATATAATCTGTTTAAATCACTATGTCAAAACCTTTCACCTACATATATATTTTCTCCAGATTCTCAACCAAAATCCGAGGTTAGGAAGCTGACACACGCAGACCTGCCTCGGAGCACCACGGTTGTGACGTCACTGGTCGCGGGGGCGGTGGCGGGCGCGTTGGCGAAATCTGCTATAGCGCCTCTCGATAGGACCAAGATCAACTTCCAGGCTTCGTAAGTTATTTATACTACATTGATTCCCTCCCAGCTCTTCATCGATTATGGTTGCCTGGTAGTTTCTCATCAGAAATCATAAGATATATGGATAAACACCCTCTACGTTCCCACTGCTGGGACACAGTGACTGCTCTCTGGATGAGAGAGATTATGCTAGTAAGTTATTTATACTACATTGATTCCCTCCCAGCTCTTCATCGATTATGGTTGCCTGGTAGTTTTTCATCAGAAATCATTAAATATATGGATAAACACTCTTTACGTTCCCACTGCTGGGACACAGTGACTGCTCTCTGGACGAGAAAGATTAGGCCTTAACTCACTGCGCTGGCCAAGTGCGGGTTGGTGAATGTCACATTTCCTTCAAAGTCTTCCTCACAGTCGGTTTCCTCACGATTTTTACCTTCACCGTTAAAGCACATTTTTTAAACCGCGCATACATTTTTCAGGAAGTAAAATGCAGAGGTGCTCTTTTGGGTTTGAACCCACGACCTTCGGAATGAAAGCCGAGTGTGCCAACTTAGCCAACACGGCTTTTTTTTTTTTTTATTGTAGATAAGGCTTCATTTGACCACAATCTCACCTGATGTAAAGTGACGATGTGGTCTAAGATGGAGAATGAAGACCTAAAAGGTAGGTAACCGGCTTCTCCGGACCACATTACAAAACACGAAAAAATCGCTTCCCGCACTGGCCCAGCCCGGAGGGTGGTGACAAGCCGCGGCCGAAGCCTCCCACCAGAGACTGTTCTTAGCACCACCCGTAGGTCACGTGTAAGGATTCAGAGGGTTACCACTTACGGACGTGAACAGACAAAACCTCCTGGCTTTTTTTTTGTTTAGTTACGGACAAATAACCATTAATTTCTTCTTTCGTGCTTCTTTTTTTATTTCCAGCCAAGTCCCGTACTCATGGAAGGCGGCAATGACCTTCCTAACGCACTGTCTACGCACAGAAGGCGTGTTGGCGCTATGGCGCGGGAACTCCGCGACCATGGCGCGCATAGTGCCGTACGCGGCCATACAGTTCACAGCGCACGAGCAGTGCAAGCGGGCGTTGAAGGTCGATGACCCTGTGTTGGCGAGGTGAGTGGAAATACCTATCGTGTTGGGTTCAATATGAAATTCGAACGAGACCTCTTCTGTTGTTATGGTACCCTGGTACTTTTTTGGTAGTTACTGTGGCCAATAGATTGATTAAGGGAAGTGACAATTAGATTGAGTGTGGAACATCTGTGGAAGTAAAATTACTTCCACATCACAGATGTATCGGTTAATACGAACGCGGAGGTTCCTGTGTTGTTATGAATGCCTGGTAATATTTTGGGTGGTAACACCCAAAATATTACTCTCTTGTTACAGTAATGTAACAATAATATTGAACATGGATCTTCGGGAGTAATTTTAGAACGTGGAACCTCTTCTGTTGTTATGAATGTCTGGTACTATTTTGGGTGTTACTGTGACAATTAGATTGAATATTGAAGATCTGTGAAAGTATTCTGAATGTTTTAATAAATCTTATGAATTTTCTCTTCGAATAGCTTTTGAAAAACGAATCTCTTTTTTAAAGAACCTTTGTATATTTCTTTATAATAAATACTTACTTTTTTTACAGTGTGTGATACATATGTATATACGTATGATATATGTGATATATAATATGTACTAAATGGTTAAAAAATAAGGAAATTGTATTACAAAAGCAAAGAAAAAATAAACATAATATTATTGAGGGGATTATTGATTCTAAAGCAATATTAATTACAAAATGGTTGAGTCAAATTTGACAGTGACATTTCCTTCCAGGCAGCACCCGATCCGGCTACTAGTAGCGGGCTCACTCGCAGGCGTGATCTCTCAAAGCGCCACATACCCTCTAGACATGGCGCGCGCCAGGATGGCGGTCACTCAGGCCTCCGAGTACAGGACCCTGCAAAGCATGTTCCGGAAGGTGA
Organism: Gymnoscelis rufifasciata; assembly: GCA_929108375.1. Classification (NCBI taxonomy): domain Eukaryota; kingdom Metazoa; phylum Arthropoda; class Insecta; order Lepidoptera; family Geometridae; genus Gymnoscelis; species Gymnoscelis rufifasciata. Next base: position 6,659,279 of record OV815331.1, read on the forward strand.
TCGCTGAGGAGGGGCTTAGGACTTTGTACAGGTGAGAGTGAATTTACAACCTCTTTGGGAGTCATAACTACCTGGTAGTCGGGACTAGATTTAAAGAAAGAAGACTACGTGCGTTTGTCACACATGGGGAGTTGTTTTGAATATACCACCTCGTCAGTAGTCATAATTACCTGGTACTTCTGGGATGCTACTCGGGATTTGAAGAAAGAAGACTACGTGCTCACACTTGGCTGCTATTGGTTTTGAATGTAGAACCTTCATGATTACCTGGTACTTTTAGCCTGCTACTCGGGATGAGAAAGGAAAACACAATGTACTCACACGTGGCTGCCCTTAGTATGTAGTTTAAAATGACATTCTTAACGCTTCGCTTTAACTCTTCATGGCACATAGTTGCCTGGTAGTATGTCTTTTAAAACTCGTCCGCATGGCGAATTTAAAGTGATTGAATGAAATAAATAACCTCCTCGGTCGAAACTTTAAACACTGAGATGCTTTGAATATCGAAACTCCTCGTTGAACATAGATGCCTGGTACTATGTGTTTAAAAACCGTCACCCGACCTTTAAAACTATTAAGGAGGTGGGCCCTATTTATCTGTAATAATGATTTGTTGAAAGAAACTTTAAATAGCTGGTGGCTGATGTAGAACTTCCTTTGTGTTTATAGTTCCCTGGTACTTTGTCATTGTTCTATGTCGGTGAAACTTGTCCGGAAATATTTCTTATTTGTTTATTTATTCTATGTATATGTTTTGTTCCCAGAGGATATCCGGCCACGGTTCTCGGAGTGATACCTTACGCGGGCGTCTCATTCTTCACCTATGATACCTTGAAGCATATTTATATAGGTAATTTAATTTTAACTTATATCTTGTTGAACCCAAAACCATCCCAAAATTTAATTTAAGCACCCGGGCGTGTTGTGTAAATTAAAATTTAAGAAAAGCCCCCGATTCCAATTCCGTAATTTCCTTAAAAGTTAAACACCATAATATATTGTAATGTGCACGCGATGCGCTTTCATTTGATATTCCACTCAAGTTATTTGCAGATTTTCGGTTTTCCTTCCCCACTCTCAACCCCATAACTTTTAAACGACACAACTGATTTTCATGAAACATGTCTAAGAATACTCGCGCCAAACTTACCTTTCATACAAAAAAAAAACTTAATTGAAATCGCTAGGTCCGTTCGGGAGCTATGATCACCCAGACAAACAGACAGACACGTCAAACTTATAACACCCCTCTTTTTTGGTGGGGGGTTAAAAGGTAACACACCATACCATGATTTGACGGTTTTTTTTTGGTTTTCCAATATTTCGCCGCTGTTGCAAGCGCCATGATCACGGAAACAACTGAATTATCTTTGTCTTTGCGATTTGGGCAGACGGTTATTCACAAACGAAACGGTCTACCCTCTTTTTGAGTCTTTTATCGCGAGGTTGACACTCACTAATGCTACTACCACTCGTTTCATTCTCGAACGCAACTCGATCACTACACACTACAACGACCATGTCTTGGCGAATAACCGGTCATAATCACCGGTTTAAGCCATAATATTGTTAAAAGCCATGATAATTTACAAAAGTTATATTTAAAAGGTGTCTTAAAGATGGTTAAACCTAGCTTATTACTGAATGAAGTTATTATTGGAGTTTACTCCTTAAGAAACGATTTGAGTTATAAGGCCCGGAACGGAAATTTTATGAGGAGTAAAATCAAGTGTAACACGAAAAGTTGAGGCGTTACGTAGAAAGAGACAAACATATATATCTGTAGGATTGAACGTGTAAAAGAATGAGATGGAATACATTACACAGCGTATCTCATTCTCGGGGTCTCCTCTTTGCGCGATACTTCGTAGTCTCACTGTATTTTATTTATATTATTTAGTAACATACTTTATGTAATACGCTTTATTGAAGTAATATAAATAATCCTAATAATTACAGATATATGTTTGTTTCTCTTATCATTTTAGCAGATGCGTTCGATTACCCTCTTTTTCTATTCGATATATATCATAATTATCGTTCGTTAGGAGTAAACTCCAATCGTGCGTCGTAGCGGACATCATCATCATCATCATCACCCTATTAAAGTTCCCACTGCTGGGACACAGGGACTTCTCTCTTGAAGAGAGAGATTAGGCCTTAATTCACCACGCTGGCCAAGTGCGGGTTGGTGAATGTCACATGTCCTTCAAACTCTTTTAAAGTTCTCAGAACATGCCGGTTTCCTCACGATGTTTGCTTCACCGTTAAAGCACGTGTTTAAAGCGCACATAAATTTCTCAAGAAGAAAAATCCAGAGGTGCGTGGCGGGGTTGGAACCCACGACGTTCGGAATGAAAGTCGAGTGTCCTCCCACTTAGCCAACACGGCTTTTGTCGTAGCTGACACACACACTTTTTTATTTAGATAAGTTCGGCGCGAGCTCGCCCGCAGCGAGTATAGTGTGCGGCGGCGCGGCGGGCGCGCTGGCGCAGTCCGCGTCGTACCCGCTCGACATCGTGCGCAGGCGCATGCAGACGGCCAAGCGCCGCGCGGACGGCTCCTACCCCTACAGGAACGCGTGGAGCACGCTGCGGGAAGTATACGGGTAAGTATATCAATATATATGTAGGTGAAAGGTTTGACATAGAGATTTTAACAGATTATATCATTGAATAGTAATTCATTACAGGATTAAACGAACAATATCAATCACACAAAATTAAATAATCTGAGGCTCAGTTTATAAGATATAGATAAAGTCAACTAGTAATTCCGAGAGGGTTTGCACATAGCAGAAGCCAAAGAAAGAATGTCTCCCGGACTATTGGAACTGTACTTTAAATAGCAGTGCAACTCGTCCACCTGCGGCCACCCGATTGGCTGTTAGACCGGTCGGCTGACACCGACCGGTACCGGCCGCAGGTAAACGTCGCGCGATCGAGTGGCGCGAGCGCCCGCTCACGCCACTCGGACATTTTAAGTTGATTCTATGCTACTACAAACGCACTACAATGAAGAACCAGGACGTCACGCCGTCATATATAATATATATACTAGTCGACCCGACAGACGTTGTCCTGTCCCACGTCTCAAAAAACAATATCCAGTTGACCGTATTGTCAATCTAAACCATTCCCAGATCCCCTTGAACACACACAAAAAAATTCATCAAAATCGGTCTAGTCGTTTGAGAGAAGTTCAGTGACATACACACTCACAGAAGAATTATTTATATAAAGATATATAAAGGAATTGCTGTTCGTTAGACTAAGATAAGAACGAATTTATCATGCATCACTAGAGTTGGGACATGTTTCACCCCCCCACTAACACACCATCACGAAACTCGAAAGACAATCAATGATGGTAAATATCCCGATATAAATCGAAATAGAATAGGTCAGAGTGTTTAATATGCATAGCAAAATATCTATATAAATATTAAAGAAAAGAAAGAAAGAAATACATTTATTTCGACAACACAAATACAGAAAAATAAAGTATATTTAAAACCAAACTGCAATAATAAAAATTAAAAAAAATATAACATAAAAATCATTACTACTCATTTGGTTGACACATAAACATTGTGAGCCGAAATAGGCGTTATTATATGGTTATTATGTTAAGTATATGAGATGTCTAGTACCCGTAACACATGCTTAGAGCTTACCACGGGGCGGTTGTTTGGATTATTCGTATTTTTTAAATTATTAATGATGTTGCTTAGTCTCTGGTTAGATTATTGTTGATGATAGTACAGCATTATTATTTTTTATGATACCATAAGTGTTGATGTTGTTATTAGGTTTATTATAATATCCTAAGCACAGCATTAGTTCTCATATCCGTAACTAAGCAATTTAATGTACCATTTTCCTCTGATATCAACTAATACATTCAATACATTCAAATATCTATATTAGTTAATTGTTTCAGAACGGAAGGCGTACGGGGTTTCTACAAAGGCCTTTCCATGAACTGGGTGAAAGGCCCGATCGCTGTCGGCATATCCTTCGCTACGTACGACACGATACGTTCCTCGCTACGTGACGTAGCGGTGGGCTTGAAGATGAAGTAGCTGTCAAGTTGACGTAGCTTTGAGAGATTGACGACGTTGATGTTATTTGAAGTTAGGTTGATTGGAATGGCCCCATCGCTGTCGGCATATCCTTCGCTACGTACGACGTACGAACGTAGGAACGTATCGTCCTCGCTAAATGACGTAGCGGTCGGCTTGAAGATAAAGTAGCTGTCAAGTTGACGACGTAGCTTTGAGAGATGATCGACGTTGAAGTTATTTGATGTTAGGTTTAATCGAGTAGTTGGCGGATGGATATTTGAGAGGATAATGGGGAAAATGGGAGAGGCAAAAGAGGAGAATAACTAAGCTAAAGTCCACAGCTCACAGTCAGTGTACTTGGCGACTGCCTCACCGCATGGCTGCTCGAGCTGAACTGCTTCACCGGTTCTTATATATAGCAGTCCTTGATGCAGCTTCAAGCATTTGATGCTGAGTAAATCAGCGAATTAAACAAGCTGAAATTAAGAAAGATATAAACCGAATGCGAGTTTACTTTTTTGGGGTTTCTTACTGTCTAAAAGCCTTTTAAGAGAGAATGGTTGGTACGCAAATTTAAAACAACATAGCTCCTGAACGGTCAGTCGGAACGAAAAACGTTGAAATAAAACTATCAATGATATTTACTTAAATACCTACTCAATGATACCCCACATAACATAGTTTCTTGACTTATATTATTGATATTGTGGACTTATATTGAAGTGAAACTTCTATAGAATCGTAGTGATTTCAAACCGGATGCAAAAAGATGAAACGGAAATGGTAAGAGACACAAATACAATGCTTTATTTAAATTTTTGCGCGATACTTCGTAGTTGAGACTACGAAGTATCGCGCAAAGAGGTATTGCTGTATTTTATTTATATTATTTTGTAACATACTTTATGTACCTAATACGCTTTAATGAAGTAATATAAATAATCCGAATAATTACAGATACATGTTTGTTTCTCTTATCATTTTAGCAGATGCGTTCATTTACCCTTTTTTATATATATCATATATCATAATTATAGTTCGTAAGTAGTAGACTCCAATCGTGCGTCGTAGCTGACACACGCACACTTTTTTTTTATTCTTCTTATTCTTTCGTCGATTTACTGAAGTTTCACTTCTATCGTGTGTGAATTTTTTTTTTTTTGTTATTTTTACATCATGACCTCCGGTGGACGCCATGTTGAATTTTCACTAAGGCCATGTCCTTATTGACACTCGGCGTACTAAGAGGAATCGATTGACTTGTGAATCATAGAAATCGGGCGAGGCGTTTTGTTTGCATAGTAGGACAAAGGAAGAGAGAGGGACAAAGGAACATACACACATAGACTGCTAAACACATTACCTCTCCTTTGCGTTGCGCAGTCGGGTAAAAATTGTGTTAAAAAATACTCACTACTACGTCAGCTGGCGAGCGTAATCCGTCCTTTTCTCTCATATTTTATTACGATTACATATGATAGAGCGAGACAAGAGACACTATGGGTTATCTGAGTGAGACAGAATATAATATTGTGAATTGGTTGAAGTGAGGTAGCTAGTGTTTGAATAAATATTTTTTTTTGTGATCATTATGCGATATTATTGCATATTTTTTTATTGCCATTGTAAGGTAATTAAAAGTTAAATTTGGTGTGAGCTTGTTAAAGATTATATTATAATTGATAATATTTTCAAGATGTATTTGTCAATATAATTGACAAATAAATCTTTAAAATAAAGTAAATTGTATAATTTATTTATGCTATGACATTGATTCGTGATAATTCTTTAACAGGCTTTAGTCAAATTTGACTTAAGACTTTTTTTTGAATTGTCGTTATAAACCAGTTATTATTTGCAAATCGCACACATATTTAAATATTTAAGTTTTTTTTGTGCCGCCCCCACGTAATGTGGGATAACGGCAAGAGAAGAGTTTTGTGGCAAATATTATTAAATAATCTCTTATATACTAAACATCGAATGAGCAATAACAAAACGCTTAATATAATTAATATTTATAGTAATATAAATGTTGTGTTTATTATTATTAATTATAGTTTTTGTAGATATTTTCAATATGAAGTTTGTTAATGTATAGAACTAGATATTATGTAGATTCGGAGGTATTTTTCTTTACCTTTTTCATATTAATAAATATGATATTGTCATTTATGTCAATTATGATGATATATTCAATTTTATTAATTGAGGGTACAGTGTAAAACCCAATAAATGCAAATTAATACGTAAATACATTTAAAAACCTTTTAGGTCTTCATGCTCCATCTTAGACCACATCGTCACTTTACATCAGGTGAGATTGTGCTCAAATGAAGGGTTAACTAGCATAAAAAAATGGCTTTCTAGAATCTTTTGATCTTTTAGAATCAGAATCTTTTGCTCTTTCTAGTGATGTTTACAGTTAACGTACACTAATCTTGAATACACTTATCGGGTATTATTACTACACCCTCGATAACTGATAAGTTTAATATAATGAAATGTTAAAACAAAAGATTGTTGAAAATAACACGTTTTCCAAAAAAACTTTGTTCTTGTTAGCTCTTGTGAGGGCGTCAGATTTCAAATCTAGATTTTGATTTGATTGGTTCTTATCTCGGAAACTACGGTCCATTTATTGAAGAAGGTTTTTGGCTGCGTCAGTGGCGGGCGTAGGTCGCTCGCTGCGCAAGAGTTGCAAGTTCGATTCCCGCCGAGGGGTCGATTAATGTTAAAATTCTCCTTGGTCCAGGTGACCAAGGAGAAAGTGCCTGCAGAATATTCCATATGTATAACAATAACAAAAATATCTTTTTTGAAGTGAAACTTCTTTAGAATCGTTGTGATTTCAAACCGGAAAAAACGACAGGTAAGCCAATCTTAAACGCTAACAAGGTTAAGCAACGTTGCGCGACGCCAGTACTTGGATGGGTGACCGCCCGAACAAAATCTTTTTGCACAGTATTTTTTTTTTTTTATTATTCATCTCATTCTTTTGTCGATTTACTGAAGTTTCACTTCTATCGTGTGTGAATCGCACAAACACCTTTTTTTTTTTTAATGTTGGTTAAGCCTTCATTTGACCACAATCTCACCTGATGTAAAGTGACGATGTGAGATGGAGCATGATGACCTAGAAGGTAGGTCTATATATGTATGTCTATAATATTAAGTATATCAGATGTCTAGTACCCGTAACACAAGCTAAGAGCTTACCACGGGGCTAGATGTTGTGTGGATTGTCCGGAAATATTTATTTATTTTTGTTATATTATTTATCTATTTATATGAACAGGAATGACCAATATTCTCACAATTCGCTCTCACGAGAGCCAAGTCAAAGTATTTTGAACTTTATTATTACATATAATAAAGAAAACGCCTTATTATCTTTAATTACATTGTTAAATAATTATTTATGATACTCTTTGCAAGTTTATAGTCAACATAACGCACGTTGAAACTAAAAAGCGATTATACATTGTTATAACCTAATATAGTGCCATTTTCAGGATTCCGTACCTAAAGGGTGAAACGGGACCCTATCCAGACTCAGACCTCAGACTTTATCGTCTGCCTGTCTGTCACCAGGCTGTCTTTAGAACCGTGATAGATAGAGAGTTGAAATTCTGATGGATGATGTATTTCTGTTTCCGCTATAACAACAAATACTTAAAACACATAGTTAAAAAATCTAAATTTAAGAAAAACCCCCGATTCCAAAGCCTTAATTTCCTTAAAAGTAAAACACCATAATAATGTGTAATGTGCACGCGATGCGCTTTCCTTTGATACCCCACTCGAGTATATTTGCAGATTTTCAGTTTTCCTTCCCCACTCTAACCCCCATAACTTTTAAACGGCACAACCGATTTTTATAAAACGTCTTAGAACACTCGCGCCAAACTCACCTTACGTACAAAAACTTAATTTAAATCGCTCCATCCGTTCGGGAGCTATGATGTCCCAGACAGACAGACACGTCAAACTTATAACACCCCTCTTTTTTGGTCGGGGGTTAAAAACGCATAGTAAATAAATATTTAAGGGGCTCCCTTACCAACGTGATGCTTATAAAGTTATGCGACGTTGGACTAGACCAGTACTTGGATGGGTTACGGCTCAAACTGCATCTATTTTTACTTTTTTATTGCTTAATGTTTATTAACTACACGGAGCACTATATGTGTAGTATAGACGTGTGTAATCCACACAACAACATCTAGCCTAGCCCCGTGGTAAGCTCTAAGCTTGTGTTACGGGTACTAGACATCTGATATACTTAATATACCTAATAGACATACATACATTGAAATTTTTTAGTATACATATTAAACACCCTAATTTAAGATATATGGACCTGTCTGAAATTAAAGATTAATATTACATTTGTAATAAAACAGTTTATATAGTAATACCCGTTTTGAAAGTTATTTGTTCAATTTGTAAACGTGAGTTATTTTTAAACCAAATATCGCAATGTATTAAATGTCTACCTCTTGTACGACTCATTATTATAAGTATTGACTGAAGCGACAATAAAATATTACAAATAGATATTGGCGTGTACTATATGCACGGTGTTTCAAAATTGGTGTATAAGCGTGTGAATGGCACGCACTATCCGAACATATTACGTTAAACAATATTTAGATTTGAAGACCTTATTTCGGAAATGGCCTCATATTTTTTTTCGTCTAATCTAATCTCTGTCATGTCATGTTTATTTTATTTTATAATTTTGGGAAAACTAACAGCTAGGTAACTAAATACTAAACACAGTGTGTCTCTAACGGCTAATTATACGTTTCCACATATATAAGAAAAAGTTACTAGTTATATAAAACAGTCGAATAGGAAAAAGACAGCACATTTGGTTTAAAATACAAACTAAGTTAAACACTTACGCAAAGAAAAAACTACTCAACCAGTGTTTAAGACGCTATGTTTTAGCCTAATATTAGTTGATTAATTTTTTATGAGATGTTAAAAAATTAAATGAAATCTTTAACCACTGTTTTATTAATGATTATTATTATGATATTATTTAGATTTATAACAGGATATTTACCATGATTGATTGTCTTTCGAGTTTCCCGATATTTCGGCACAGTTACATGCGCCATGATCACGGTTGTTCAACCGTGATCATGGCGCATAATATCCCGTTATAAATCTAAACAATATTAATAACCATGATAGTTTCAAAAAATCTTATTATGATATTGAATGAGATAGGTTTTACTTACTAAAAATTAATAATTTAAGGTATAAATAATTAAATTACCTACCAGCGCCTATCTGCTCTTGGGTGGTGAGGCATTATGCTGAGTCGAGACCTTTTTGCTGCTGTGACACAATCATCTTTTTTTTTTAATTTTAGTACTGTTAAAGGTATAATGATCGTATTTTATTTGTATGTTGTCATATAAATAAGTATGTCAACGTTTTTTTTAAATATGTATTTTAATTTTATAATTTATGTTTTTGTTTTAACTGTGAATAATTTATACCTATATGTTTTTGTATTGTGTGAGTAGTAAATAAATGTTTGTGTTTGTCTATGATTATGTCTAAATTTAAATCACGAATAAATTTGATTTACAGATTAACACTTTAAATATATATTTTTTTGACAAATGGCCTTTCATATCGTAATCCTAGAACGAAATATGAATGGTGCGTTCCAATAAGTTCCCTTCCGCTCTATATACCAATTTTGAAACACCTTGTATAGTAATTATTTTATATATATTTTTGTTTTATGAGAATAATTTGTCAATATATGCATATAATGTCTGCACAAGTTAATTACAATCATCCTATATAGAATAGAATTTACAGTCTTAAATATAAGTAAATGTTTGTTATTGTGTATTAAATTGTTTCTAAATGTTTATTTTTGTATTTTTTATAAATTACTGTGAATTTTTAGAGGGGTGTTATAAGTTTGACGTAAAGTCTGTGGCCTCATAGCTCCCGAACGGATGAAGCAATATCATTTTAGTTATATTTTTGTATGAAAGGTGACTTTTGCGCGAGTGTCCTTAGATTTTTGATGAAAATCGGTTGAGCCGTTTAAAAGTTATGAGGGGTGAAAGTGGGGAAGGCAACCGAATGTACGATATACTCGAGTGGGGTCACAATTATCACGTGCACATTACAAAATAATATACGATTCTGTTTTTTTATTGAAGTGAAACTTCTTTAGAATCGTTGTGATTTCAGACCGGATGCAACGGAAATACGTCAGGTAAGCCAATCTTAAACGCTAACAAGGTTAAGCAACTTTCCGGAACGCCAGTACTTGGATGGTTGACCGCCCGAACAAAATCTTTTTGCACAGTATTTTTTTTTATTCATCTCATTCTTTTGTCGATTTACTGAAGTTTCACTTCTACCGTGTGTAAATCGCACACACACCTTTTTTTTTAAAGGCCGGTTAAATAAAAGAAACATAGTTAAAAGCCCTTTCCCCAAAAAGCCGCCGTAAATATGTTTTATTTTTTATTAATTTATTTATTCAACAACAATTGATACTCTATTCACTCTGTTATTCTATTTTTTTATTCTTTCTGGTGTCTCAGCTTAACGAATTTGCAAAATGTGAGTATTCTTAATGTGAGTGCTCATATTCTTAATTGCACACATAAATAAAACACACATCATTATTTTATAGAAGATAAGCCTTCATTTTACCACAATCTCACCTGATGTAAAGTGACGATGTGGTCTAAGATGGGGCACGAAGACCTAGGAGATAAATGGCTTCGAAACCACATTACGAAACACGAAAAAATCGCTTCCCGCACTGGCCCAGCCCGGAGGGTGGTGACAAGCCGCGGCCGAAGCCTCCCACCAGAGACTGTTCTTAGCACCACCCGGAGGTCACGTGTGAGGATTCAAACCTCCAACTATGAATGAACCTTGAAATAATACATATTATACATACCCGCCAACTTCACCGGACCGTGGTCCGGTGAAGTCCCGAACAACTCTATCGCTTATTGTTTGAGGGATGCCTATGTCCATGTTCAACGTGGAAATAAGAATAATGCTTTATAACCCCCGACCAAAAAAGAGGGGTGTTATAAGTTTGACTTGTCTGTCTGTCTGTGGCACCATAGCTCCCGAACGTATGGAGCGATTTCAATTTAGTTTTTTTTTTATGAAAGGTAAGTCTGGCTCGAGTGTTCTTAGACATGTTTCATGAAAATCGGTTGTGCCGTTTAAAAGTTATGGGGGTGAGAGTGGGTAAGGAAAACCACCAAATATACTAGTGTGGGGTATCAAATGAAATCGCATCGCGTCCACATTACATAATATTATGTTGTTTTACGTTTATGGAAACTAAGGCATTGGAATCGGGGGTTTTTCTTAAATTTTAAATTTAGATTTATTACTTAATGGAATAATATTAAGGAATACTCTTAACTTAAGTAGCACTCTTGCCTAAAAGCACACTTGACTTATATTCCGACGGTCGTGGGTTCAAACCCCGCCGCGCACATCTTGATTTTTCTTCTTGAAAAATTGTATGTGCGTTTTAAAATACGTGCTATAACGGTGAAGGCAAACATCGTGAGGAAACCGGCATGTTCTAAGTACTTTAAAGAGTTTGAAGGACATGTGATATTCACCAACGCGCACTTGGTCAGCGCAGCGTGGCGAATTAATGCCTTATCTCTCTCGCCAAGAGAGTAATCCCTGTGTCCCAGCAGTGGGAACGTTAATAGGGTGATGATGATGAAGTACCTAAAAATACGATGATATTTGAAATAAAGAACATAAGTTATCAATAATCCTTAATTTTATTTATTAAACATAAAATTGCTTGAATTCACTTACAATTAAATTATTAATTGTCTTCATATATATATTTATTACATACTTAATATACCTAAATTGTTATTGATAACATTAACTAGAATTAACTTATACATATTCAAATGTTAAGTGATTTTATAATTCATGATAAAATGTTTAAAATGTTTTGCCAGTAGAATAATCATGTAGAGTCATCATCTACATCATCTTCCTGACCTTATCCCAAATTACGGCACAACATGTTTTCTGCTTCCATTTCCCTCTATCACCCGTCATCTCAACACTCACCTCTTTCTTACACATGTCATCTTTCACACAGTCCATCCATCTTTTCTTCGGCCTACCTCTTCTCACATATCCATCTACATTCATATCTAACGCTCTTCTTGTCACATGACTTTCATCCCTTCTCATGACATGTCCATACCACGCTAATCTATAACCTCTCAACTTATCCGTAACTAATAATAATAATGTAGAGTATCATATTTAATAATATATTGTTTTCTATATGACAATATTATAATTAAACTTATAACTAGGTGTTTAACAAGCTGAAATTAAGAAACAATAAAACCGTATGCGACTTTGCTTTATTGGGATCTTTTAGTGTCTGTAAGCCTTTTAAGTGAGAATGGTTTTTTACGCAGCTTTAAATCGAGATAGCTCCTAAATGGTAAGTCGGATCGAAAAATGTTGAAAGAAAACTATCAATGATTTTTAAATACCTATTCAACGATACCCCACATTACATAATTTGTTGACTTACATTTTTCTTATTTTTACAAAATGGCGTCCAGTAGTAGCATTAGACTAATTACCTCTAGGTAATTTGTCTATGGTAGTAGCCATGTTGAATTTTCACTAACGTCATGTTTTAAGTGACACTCGGCGTACTAAGAGGAATCGGTTTAAGTGTGCATAGAAATCGGCCCAGGCGTTTGGTCTGTATAGTTGGACAAAGGAACATACATACATACATAGACTGTTAAGCAAATTACCACTCCTTTGCGTTTCGCAGTCAGGTAAAATATGCTTAAACTTAACAAAGATGGCGTCATATGTATTAAATTACAGGATACATGGCTGTAATGTAATTTTAATTAAAATTTAGTATAAAATGAATTACCACAAAAACAAAAACACGGCTTAGACATGTGTTTAGTGGTACACAATTTGTTTAGTAAAAGGTGTATAAGTGTCCATAGATGATTTGTTTAAACGCGTGTCTAAGTCATGCTTGCAGTTTTGGTAGTGATACCGAAAGTGTTTAACAATAACACAACAACTACATTTACAAAACAAAATAATAACTTAGTCAAGATTTAAACCTATAGGTGCATTTAAGAGGAACATCTTAAACCCACTGGTAGCAAATATCTAGGCTACAAATTATAACACTTAGCCCTGATTTCACCATTGGCTATAAACACGATTAGGTCAGGTTAAACTCCGTTTTACCGCCTAACTGAGATCAAATTGTTATTTTTCTATGAAATGGTGAAATTGGGGCTTAGGGCTTGTTTCACAAAATCCGAGTAAACTAAGTAATTTTGACCTATCACGTGATTAACGCGCTTGTGTAATTCGTAACACGTGGTGGCGGTTCCCCGAAAGTGCCGGTTCGAATCCTGCGTGCGGAAGTTACGGATGCGTCTTAATCTTTTCTGAATAAAATAATTATCAAGTTTACCCTAGTGAGGTTTATCACTTATTCAAAATGATTCAAAACCAAGCAATGATATGTTATGTCAATAAAACGTTTCAATGGTTATTTTTGTGTAACTAAAATAAAAAGTTTCTTTATTCAGATAGGTTGTCCACATACATACAAATTACAAAAATAAAACATTAGACCGTAAATTAAATTAAAATTAGATTTGATTAGATTTGCAGCAGTCATTCAGACAGACTCCCACCCAACCCATGGTGATGAAATATCTATTTTATTTTATTATTTTATTTCATTAAGAGAACCAACATCTTAATTAGAACAATTAAACAGTAACACATACAATGGTGAGCCAAGTAAAGCGCCCTATCTTAAAACACAATGTAATCTCAAGCCTTCGGCCATACATTAAATGAATATGTGGTAACTATGTTGTACACCAATATTGTTTAACAACATAAGTGATGAAAGCTGGGTTGTTCTATTAGCTTCTCAACTCAGTGTAAAAAATTGAAGCGAACTGTCAAGACAATGTTATTTCCTTGATTATTGTTAGTTTTTATTTAAATTAGCTTTAAGTTGACCTGTCCATGTAAGCATAAGCATAAGGAAATAAACGTTTTGACTGTGACTATGACATACGCGCGTCAGCAACGCGGGAAGCGACTGGCAACGCGGCAACTTTTTAGACAGAAGCAAACCGCTTAGATTCGCTTAGGTGTGCAAAGAGCTTGTTCCCATATTTGCAGACGCTCTATATTTTAAACATAATCTTATTTCACTCGAAGATGACGAAACAAACTCTTAATGTTTAATGTGTCCTAAATAAAATTGTGTTTTGGTTCTCTTTCTGTTTAATCTAAAAGAAATAAGCAACAGTCTAAAAATATTAAGCGAAACTGTCAAATCATAAAACATTTCAACCCTTATAAATAACCTCCCTTAACTTTTCGATAAACCAATAAGCTAATACACTATTTAAATAATACAACGTGATACTGCACTATTTACAAAACACTATCCGTATTTGCTCAGCCATTATATTAATGAAAGAGGGTAGGTACCTTTTGTTGAAATACCTGACTACATATTGAATGTTTTTTTAACCCCCGACCAAAAAAGAGGGGTGTTATAAGTTTGACGTGTCTGTCTGTCTGGGACATCATAGGTCCCGAACGGATGGAGCGATTTCAATTTAGTTTTTTTTTGTATGATAGGTGAGTTTGGCTCGAGTGTTCTTAGACATGTCCCAAAGTTATGGGGGTGAGAGTGGGGAAGGAAAACCGAAAATCTGCAAATATACTCGAGTGGGGTATCAACTGAAAGCGCATCGCGTCATAGATCGCGTGCACATTACAAAATAATATGATGGTGTTTAACTTTTAAGGAAATTAAGGAATTGGAATCGGGGGCTTTACGTAACTGTGAGTGTTATGGTGTTGTTCTTTATTGATATTGTTTCGACTTGTTTAAATTTCTAAATTATTTTGTTTATTTAATGGCATGCTGTGACTCAAAGGGCTTCCAACGGAAGATTAGCGTTGTCTTGTTACATACAAGTCAACTGATGCTGAGCTTGAAGCCTTTTTGGGACACTTCATGTGATTTTACTAATTAATTCTACTTCTATTTATAATTTACTAGCGGCCCGCCCCGGCGTCGCACGGGTATAAAATTTTCCCGGAAATTATTCGAATTTTTATCGCCGTAAAAACCATCCTTGAACTCCAACGAACATTTAAAAAAAAAGTTGAGTTGTGCGCTTAGCAACACATTTTGTGATTCATTTAAGAATGTAGCATTCTATTGGTGAAAGATTTTTTTAAATCGGCCCTGAACTTTTTGAGCCTATTTATTACAAACATACAAACATAGGTACAAATCTTTCCTCTTTATAATATTATAAGTGTAGAAAAATTATAATATGTTTCTAATAAATTTATAACATATTGTTTTAATTTAGTTCAATGTAAGGGGACGCAGAATATCAGTGATCAGCAGCTCTGAGCTACTGGATAAAATGCTGAGTGTCTACCTTTTTTTTGCCTAAATGTGTTAATATTACCCATTTCTAGTTATAAGTTTTTCTATTGTGGCACAATTTAAATGTTTTTGAAGTGAAACTTCTTTAGAATCATTGTGATATCAAACCGGATGCAACGGAAATGCGACAGGTAAGCTAACAAGGTTAAGCAATGCACGACGCCAGTACTTGGATGGGTGACCGCCCAAACAAAATCTTTTTGCACAGTTTTTTTTTTTGTTTTCTTTTATTCATTTCATTCTTTTGTCGATTTACTGAAGTTTCACTTCTATCGTGTGTGAATCGCACACACACCTATTTTATTATAATTTATTATTGTGTCGAAAATAAAATTTAATTATTAAATTTGTGTTTAAGCGTCGTAGTGACCTAAATGGTTGATATGTCGGTAGTAACGGGGGCAGTCCTGCGCAGGGACGTACTGAGGGCATACCCCGCCGTACAACTGGGTCAGGACGTCGTAGGGGGCGGGGGGCGAGCGCGCGCGAGGGGAAGCCATGCTGAACAACGCTTCGGGATCACAGACGAACTTGTACACGTATCGTTCACCTGGGGACAAAAAATACTATAAATAAATAAATAAATATTTCCAGACAATTCACACAACAATATAATAGCCCCGTGGTAAGCTCTAAGCTTGTGTTACGGGTACTAGATATCTGATATACTTAATATAATACTCATACATATATAGATATTTTTTATTATACATATTAAACACCCAGACCAAGGAGAAAGTGCTTGCAGAACATACAAACACTTTCACAATCGGCGGGAATCGAACCCGCTACCTCTTGCGCCGCAAGCCGACTCTCGCCCACTGCGCCACTGAAGCAGTCGCGCACTATAATTCTGTTCAAGATTTATTTGTTTCAGAGCTAGACTAAGGTAATCTAATTAGGTCTAAATTAGGCTTCAGTGATGACGTCCCAATCAGGCAGGGTCGTAGGCAGTTTACGAGAACAGTCTCTGGTGGGAGGCTTCGGCCGCGGCTTGTCACCACCCTCCGGGCTGGGCCGGTGCGGGAAGCGATTTTTTCGTGTTTCGTGATGTGGTCCGGTGAAGCCATCTTCTAGGTATTCAAGCTGCATCTTAGACCACATCGTCACTTTACATCAGGTGAGATTGTGATCAAATGAAGGCTTAACTAAAATATAAAAAAAAACAACTCTTCGACTCATAAATTGTCAAAAGTGTTAACTTAACTGAACTGAACATATTATTAATATTGCGACATCTTCTTTCTGTACTATGCGTGATTTCCTATTGTATATATGTAATTATGTTTTTCTTTGACTCTACGAACTTTAATTCGATTATTTAAATGATAAATTGACATACTTAAAAAATATTTGCATACCTACATTATTGGGCCTACAGTAAAAATGTTGTAGATAAATTACCTGCAACCTTCTGCATAATCCCCTTCTCGTAGTAGTACCGGAGGGAACGGGACAGCTTGTCATAGTTCATCGCGGGACGGTTCTTCTGAGCACCCCACCGCCGTGCCACCTGAACGACAGATTATTGAAGTGAAACTTATTTTCTTCTTTAGAATCGTTGTGATTTCAGACCGGATGCAACGGAATCAGGTAAGCCAATCTTAAACGCTAACAAGGTTAAGCAACTTTCTGGAACGCCAGTACTTGGATGGGTGACCGCCCGAACAAAATCTTTTTGCACAGTATTTTTTTTTATTCATCTTATTCTTTTGTCGATTTACTGAAGTTTCACTTCTACCGTGTGGTGTGTGTGAATCGCACACACACCTTTTTTGCCATCAGTCAAAGCGCACTATTTCTATTTTAGATAATTTTTAAATTTTTATGCAGAAAAAAATTGAGACATCCGTAAACATCCGCACACATTCGAACCGGCATCTCCGGGAAGGCCCCCGACGGGCTACCAATTACACCAACGCGTCAATTACGTGATAGGTTGAAATTCTTCTGCACTTTATTATCGGGTGAAGCCGCGACTTGGATTATGTTTTGTGTTAAGACTGTAATGACGTGGGTGTTTGTAGTTCTTTTTATTTTAGTATTTTATGGACTTACTTTTGACTACAGCCTAGCCAGAAAGCAGAGACGAGGTCAACGATGGAACAAGTTTGCCCAGAAGAAGCCTATTCACTCTGGTCTTAGAGGTGGTCGGGTTGTATGTAATCGGAAAAACAGAGTTCGGGAAAGAATCCATTCCTTAGCGGTGCGCTCTATAAAATAATTCGAGAAGCGTTTCGTGCGTTTTCAAGTAGGTTCTAACATTTTATGAATTTTACATTATTAATTCATCATTCTCCTGCCCTTATCCCACATTACGTGGGGTCGGCACAACATGTTTTTTCCTTCCATTTTCCTCTGTCACTCGTCATCTCAACACTACATTTTTTGTTTATATATTTTACTTTATTAAATATGAAAAAAATATTTAATAATTTAATTTTAATTATTAATCGTGAAATCTTGTTTAGCTTTATGTATCAAAGTCAAAGTCAAAACGTTTATTTCCTTAGAAGCCTATGCTTACATGGAAACATGGTCAACTTAAAGCTAATTAAAATAATATAAGAATAATCAAGGAAATAACATTGTCTTGACAGTTCGCTTCAATTTGTTTACACTGAGTTAAGAAGCGAATAGAACAACTCAGCTTCCATATCTTATGTTGATATTATAACAATATTGGTGTACAACATGGTTATTACTTAAACATTGAACATTTACAAACAAATGCTAGTCAAACATGCAAATAACAAAAAAAAAACTAAATTCAGCTATTTTGTCCATCCTAGTGGAACCGAGCTACATCTGTCCTAGCATTATCGTCTCTATGTATCTATATGTATTATTGTGTTCGGCTGTAAGTTTACTGAAATAAATAAATACATTTCTTGCAGTAGACTTACCTCCTCGGGTTCATGCAGTTTGAACTCCAGGCCTCTGCCAGTCCAGGCCACGCAGCGCGCCCCCTCAGCCAGTAAAGAGACCAGGAACTGCCACAGTTGGAGCGCCCCTCTCCTCCCCCCGGGCGCGGGAGCCCCTCCTGGAATATGGTAGATAACAGTTCTGGAGTTCGAAACCATATTGTACCCGATTGCGCAACGCAAAGGAGTGGCAATGTGCTTTACAGTCTATGCATGTAAGTTTATTCCTTTTTAGTGCTTCAGTGGTTCAGTGGATGGTGGTGGTGGGCGAGGGTCCGCGTGCGGCGCAAGAGGTAGCGGGCGGACCTGCGCCCACCGAGCCACAGAGGTCGTCGTATAAATAGCCTAAAAAATAAAATATAAGTTCTGGGATAAAACATAAATATTACGCGTCGACCTTCGCGTAGGCCTTAATTAACCATGCTGGCCAAGTGCGGGTTGAATGTCAAATGTCTTCCAAACATGCATGCATGTTAAAAACAAAAAAGACTCGATCACCCGATTTTTAACAGGTTTTTTTATGACAGGTGACAAAAATCTACAACAATGTTCCAAAATCTGTGACTGACCCGTCCATTAATTAATTTAAGACTAAACTTAATGACATTTTATTAAATAAAGCCTATTATTTCATTGATGATTTTACTAAGACCATAATATTACAGGAATCTGATTTGTGACAGTAATAATATTTAATTAATTTTTAATGGTATTGACATTTAATTAATTTTTATTATTATTATTACTTGCGTGACTGATTTATTTTCTTAATTTAAGTTTAATTATATTGTCATTTTATTTAATACTACAATAATCAAATCAAATCAATCATTTATTTGCCAAATACATTTTCAATTCAAGCACATGTCACGATATAATTATAGTACAAGTACCTAGTATATTGTGTTTAACCCGCAAGCGGGTATGCAAATGTTAATAAATTTAATAAAAATAATCAAAAATCAATCGTAACTTAAAAATTAAATGAGAAATTAAATAAAAAATTAAACAAAATATAAATCATCAATATCAGAATACAAATTAAAAGTCAATACAAATGTCAATTACGTACTTAAAATCAATATATTCCTTAACACTATAAAAACATTTGTCACTAAGCCAATTATTGAATTTAATTTTAAATAGATTACCCCTAAGTGCGTTTATAGATTCCGGCAACTTATTATAAATAACAATACACATATTAAACACATTTTTTTTATAAATAGAATTATTACATTGTGGATCATATAATAACCAATTTTATTTACTGTAAATAATGTTTGTATGCTTTGTTAGCAGAATCAATAGTTCAATCTTAATTCTTACTAACTGACTCCATGTAGCATGTAGAAACCTATTGTTATTGATTCAAAACAATAAATGATTATTACTGATTATCTACAGGTAAGAATTGTCCAAATTCCTCCAGTAGTTGTTGAGTTATGCGCTTACCAACACTTTTTGCGATTCATTTTTACAATATAGAAGATAGCTCTTATATTCTTAAGCTTCAGTAATCTTTATCACCCCCATTAACTTCATTAACAGGGACTTCTCTCATGTCGAGAGAGATAAGGCTTTAATTCACCACACTGGCACTGGCCAAGATCGGGTTGAATATCAAATGTTTTTCAAACATGCATGCATGTTATAAACAAAAGAGACTCGATCACCTGTTATAATCAGGTTCTTTTTGTACCTAGTTAGTTAGTTAGGGGGGCCCTGTTTTTCCGCACTTAGACTCAAAGGTGGTCCATTGTGCGTGGAGTGGGGCGCTTGTGTAACCAGCCCAACTCGGACCAGAAGCGCAGAAGTTTCCTGGGGTCTTTATCTACCTGCATGAGTGGTAGAAACGTGCTGATGCGGAGAAGCAGCCTCAGTCCTGGAGGAGCTCGGAGCCGCTGCTGGTGGACCGCAGATGGAACTGCTCACTGAAAGATTGCCTCATCGTAATTTAAAATCGTAAACTTATATGCATACTAGCTGACCCCAGCAAACGTTGTTTTACAAAAATTTTTTTTTTTCAATATGGAAAATAGATGTTAGCCGATCATCATCATCACCCTATTAACGTTCCCACTGCTGGGACACAGGGACTTCTCTCTTGACGAGAGAGATTAGGCCTTAATTCACCACGCTGGCCAAGTGCGGGTTAGTGAATGTCACATGTCCTTCAAACTCTTTTTTGAAGTTCTCAGAACATGCCGGTTTCCTCACGATGTTTGCCTTCACCGTTAAAGCACGTGTTTAAAGCGCACATAAATTTCTTAAGAAAAATCCAGAGGTGCGTGGCGGGGTTTGAACCCACGACCTTCGGAATGAAAGTCGAGTGTCCTCCCACTTAGCCAACACGGCTTTTATCATTATTTATCATTTAATAGTTGATTTTTTTATATTGACATTGATGATGATGATAAGGTTGAATGACATAAGAATAATGTATAAAATTGTTTTTCTTTTTTTTTAATGTAATTTGACGCAAACCCAATTTGCAGTGCCCCTCCGGGGTGCATGTAGGTACATATCGACTTAAGATGTAACAATTTACCTTTTTGAGTATAAATGTACATGTGAGCAAATAAATAAATAAATATTTAATAAAAAACATTGTATCCGAATATCTATTACAAAACAAACTTAATTACTAACTATATTATTATCTATTAATGTTCTCAATATTGTTTTTTTTTTATTATTATTTATTCTGGCACCGCCAATAAAACATTTAACATAATTTTAAAAAACAGGTTATGTTTTAAAATCTAAAATTCAAAAAATTTACGACAAACCCGATTGCAAAGCCTTAATTTCCTTAAAAGTAAAACACCATAATATTTAGTAATGTGCACGCTATGCGCTTTTATTTGATACCCCACTCGAGTATATTTTCAGATTTTCGGTTTTCCTTCCCAACTCTCACCCCCATAACTTTTAAACGGAACAACCGATTTTCATGAAACAAGTCTAAGAACGCTCGCTAAACCACGCCAAACTCACCTTTCGTACAAAAAACTAACTTGAAATCGCTCCATCCGTTCGGAAGCTATGATGTCCGAGACAGACAGACAGACAGACTCGTCAAACTCATAAGAGCCCTCTTTTTTGGTCGGGGGTTAAAAACAAATATACACATATAGGTGCACACTGAAGGCCAATAAAAAGTATTCACATCTCAGGAACTATTTGCTCCGATCGATGTGAAAAATCTTTCACTCTTATATAGGTACCTAGACTGTTTATCAAAGAAGGCTTTTTTTTTTATTATTGATAAGCCTTCATTTGACCACAATCTCACCTGATGTAAAGTGACTATGTGGTCTAAGATGGGACATGAAGACCTAGAAGGTAGATGGCTTCTCCGGACCACATTACGAAACACGAAAAGATCGCTTCCCGCACCGGCCCAGCCCGGAGGGTGGTGACAAGCCGCGGCCGACGCCTCCCACCAGATACTGTTCTTAGCACCACCCGGAGGTCACGTGTAAGGATTCAGAGGGTTACCACTTACGGACGTGAACAGACACAACCTTTATGCTTCTATGAATTTTACCGTGGGAAATATACGCTGTTCTCGCGTAAGAAATCATACAAAACGGACAACGCCATAATTAGTAGTAAATATATATAACAAGTCTAGATCTTAGTTTAAACTAATTGCTGGTTGGCAAAGGTACCTATATATTACAATAACATAACTTAGAAATAAACTATGTATGTACTTAAAACTAGCTATTTTAATATTGTACTATGACCTTTTTTGGAAATATTTATAGATAGATAATATCTTTATTGCACACCAATGCTTACAGACTTACTTAAAAATAACAATCAATAGCCATATTTGTTGTACAATCGGCGGCCTTATCGCTTAAAGCGATCTCTTGCAGGCAACCTTTGGATGGATAGGATCTGCTAGGAACACGAAAGATGGTGCACAAAGATCATTGCATATCATATCATTGCGTCTAAATACAAGCACAATGCTTAGTTAGAGCGAGAAGCCGTCTTGTACTCCCAAAGGTTTTATAAACAAGTACTCACAAGTTTAATTATGTAGTTTCTAAGACCTATAATGTAGTAAAGTACTTTGTAAACCTTATTCTTTGAATAAATATATTTTATTATATATTTTTTATTATATACATATTATTAACCCCCGACCAAAAAAGAGGGGTGTTATAAGTTTGACGTGTCTGTCTGTCTGTGTCACCATAGCTCCCGAACGGATGGAGCGATTTCAATTTAGTTTTTTTTGTATGAAAGGTGAGTTTTGCGCGAGTGTTCTTAGACATGTTTCATGAAAATCGGTTGTGCCGTTCGAAAGTTATGGGGGTAAGAGTGGGTAAGGAAAACTGCGAAAATCTGCAAATATACTAGTGTGGGGTATCAAATGAAATCGCATCGCGTCCACATTACATAATATTATGTTGTTTTACGTTTGAGGAAATTATGGCATTGGAATCGGGGGTTTTTCTTATATTTTAAATTTAGATTTATTTTAATAAGAAGCGAGCTGGTTCTAGGCTGGTCTTGCTTACCAATCTTCTCATCCCAGTGCAGTTCCGCCGAGCTGGTGACCGGTTCCTCGCGCTCCCGATCCTCGTGCTCCTCCAGCGGCTTGTACGTACTACTGCATCTAGGAAGTTTCAAGTTTCTTTATTTATAACTAAGGTTACATGTCAGGTTATAATTTTATGCAAGTACCTATGTAAAAATTTATAAACATAATAGCATACTAATACAATTAATTAGTTTTACTTCAGAAAACATAATCTTAATATATATAAATCTCAATGGACTCCTAAACCACTTAACTGATTATAATAAAATTCGCACACCATGTGCAGTTCGATCGAGAAAAATTTGAATAATTTTCGGGAAAATTTTATACCCGTGCGACGCCGGGGCGGGCCGCTAGTTCAATAATAAAAAATATACACAATGTCAATCAATAACACTGAGATCAAACTGTGGTCGAAGAAGTCTCTCGCAATACAAACATTTATTGACAATAATATTGTATATAGAATACAATTTACATAAAACTTTTTTTTAATTTTTTTAAATAAAATAAACTAGGTAATAACAATAATAATAGAATCGGAAAGGAAATTATATGTGGGGATAAAATACATATGGATACAAAAGTGCTAGTATGGGAGGGAATATAAATAGAGGGAGTTGGAGAGGGAGAAGAGTAGAGTGTGCAGCGAAGAAAAGAAGAAGCTAGAGAGATGAGACAATCTATGGGCTACTGGTCTTTCATGAGGTCCCTACTTTTTGTTGTAAACTATCCATTCTAAATAACCCCACCAAAAACAAGATGGCGGTTAGTTCGGACGGTGAATTTCTTATTTAACGCTTACCTGTGAGGAAGGTAATGTTCTCTGTATTCCGGAGTTATTTCAGTTTCTCCTTTACATCTGGAAAGGTAATTAAAAGTTAAAAGTCTTAAGTGATCGATCTATCGTATATTAAAATTAATTAAATTCTAGTTACTTGTTTTTTTTTTAACTCCCAAAGACTTTCACGGCACAGCGTATTTTTTTGAGGTATAAGTTCGGGTCGGCCTTTTTGAATAGGTACCGGAGTTTGGTAACTGGTTTCCTAGATTTAATTATTATTGTTAGACCAAAAAAAATTGCTAAATTTGCGGACCGAAGGTCAAATTCGTTTAGCTGCGGCACCAGAAATATTAAAAAAACTTAATGTCGGCTGTTCTAGACAATCCCTTCCTTTTTTTCTCGCGAACGAATGAACCAATTTCGATTCTGTTTCTTTTGTTTTAAAGATCAGTTAGATAAAAGAAACAGAATTGAAAGCCCTTTTCCCAAACAGCCGCCGTAAATATGTTATTTTAATTCTTTCTGGTGTCTCAGATAAACTAATTTGAACATATTTGCCGGTCCTCACATTTTGCAAACGCAACTTCCTTCCGGCCTGTTCTAAAAAGAAAGTTTCTTACTTCCAAATTTTAATAATTTATCAAAAATCTTCATTAGGTACACACCAAGCAAAGCAACCATACAATAAGAAAATAAAAACTTAACCAAGAATGCGTGATGAGCGGTTTTATCGCTTAAAGCAATTTCTTCCAGACAACCGTGGACGGAGAGAAAAATTACAAATTTAATGAACTTGATAAAATACATTAGGTATATTTAAAAGAAAATTCCCGATTCAAAAATTTTAATTCCCTTTAAATTAAAAAGTCTTTTTTGTAATGTGCATGTAAGTACGCTTTCATTTGAGAGTTCACTCGAGTAGATTATATTTGATTTTCGGTTTTGTTCCCCACTTTTACGTTTAAACGGGTCATCCGATTTTAATCAAACATCTTCAAGAACACTCGCACAAAACTCATTTTTCATACAAAAATAAAACTATATTGGAATCGCTTCATCCGTTCGGTAGCTATGATGCCACAGACAGACAGACCGACAACCAAGTCAAACTAACAAAATTAACACCCCTCTTTTCGCGTCGTGGGTTAAAAAACTTAATTTAAGATAACATTCCCATTAGAAGATATTTTACCATTTACGCTTACGTAAGTGATTTGACTTCCTTTCCACGGACATATTCTACTTATCTACTACGCTTCGTCATAAATATAGAGCAATAAGCCCACTGATTTAGCTGATGATGCTTATACTCACTGTGTCTGTATGTGTGTGTGTCCGGGTATGTGTGTGTGTAAGTGCGGCCGGTACAGGGCCGGATCGTAGGACTCTCGACGCGGGGGCAGGGGCGGTACTTCTCTGAAAATAGTTTATGTTTAGTAAATTGTATTTAATATAACTTTTGAAACTATGATGGTTATCAATACTATTTAGATTTTTAACGGGATATTTCCCATGATTGATTGTCTTTCGGGTTTTCTGGTTTTTATATTTTGTATTTTAATAGATTATGATAAAACATGGACGAAAAACAATTAATTTTTTTTGATTCATTACCCGTGCGAAGCCAGGGCGCGCCGCTAGTATTTAGTAATAGTAGTAGCTGCTGTTCACTTTAATTCAAAATATCTTTATTCCAGAGGCAAACATAATGGTGCACTTAGAATAGTCACAAATTACAAAGCATCTTAAAATAAAATATTTATAATAAATTACCTAAGTATAAATTGTACATTGTAATGTTTAGGGGCATTGTCGATACACATTGTAATACTTTGTGTAACACAGGTTACTTCTAAGTCGTTTCCGCTGTTTAATGTCGCGTTCAGCAATAGATTGAGTGAATCAAGTGAAAGGTTCGTGAAAGACAGGGTGGTTCGATATGGCTGTAAAACGAGTAAAAAAATCTCTTTACCGTCAAAGCGTTTCCTCTACTGGACTTGTACATACTTACCCTTCCTCCATAAATTATTAGCAGTCTTAATATGTAAAAATGAACCCCTATTTCTCTTTTCACGGCATCACAATGGCTAGACCAATTTCACAAATTCTGTTTTTGTTGTTTTTGTAATTTTTAACAGAAAGTTCTTATAAAAGATACTCAACATCAAGCTTCTCCCTTCTCCGCTGATTTTTTTTTTAATTTAGATTAGGACATAGGCTACTCTTTATCGCGGTAAAATATGTCGTCCTGCAGGAAAAGTGATTTTAAATCGAAGCGAGTAACATCACTGAACTGATAGGTAAATATTTTCCTTTCTTCATTATAGCTGCAGGTTTGTACGGAACCCTCAGTGCTCGAGTACGACTCGCATTTGGCCGCTTTATTGCATGGAAACACGGAAGACAATTTAAAAGATGGGAAGATGAAATAAGAGAGATAGCAGGAAAGACATGGTCAAAAACTGCAGGAACAAGGGAGGAATTAATAAATAAAACAAATAAATATTTTCGTAATGTGGCCCGGAGAAGCCACCTTCTAATTCTTCATGCTTCATCTTAGACCACATCTTCACTTTACATCAGGTGAGATTGTGGTCAAATGAAGGCTTATCTAACATAAAAAAAAAAGAATTGGAAGAGGCCTTTGCCAAATCTGGGCAAACAGATTCAATAGAAGTTGCCGATGTCTAATTTTTAATTTGTATGTAAACCTAGTTATTAAGTATCTGAATGGCTTTATTATTATTATAATTCTATAAATAGGTTTAGATATTGACTTGTTCAATACTACTACTCCTAAACTGAAAAAAGAGCTAACTGAGCAATTATTTTCGGAAAGTTAGATATTATTGTATGTTGTTTTTATTATATTGTTATTTTATTCCCATTAGGTCACATCTAAGTACTTACTTTATTATTTTTGTTCTTCAGTTTATTTATCTTTGTCCGAAATGTATGGCTATAAAATTAGATTTTTTTTTTTTGTAACAATCACACAATTATGTTTGTCGTCTGTGTTTTTTTATACTATGTAAAGCTAAAAACGTGCTTAAGGCCTTAAACAGCCTTCTGTGTTTAAGGCATGTGGAATACATGTCCTTTTTTATTTGTTTGTTTATGTTGTTTGACTAGCTGTAAGTTTTCTTAAAATTGTAAAAATAAAATAATAAAATTAAATAAGGCAAAATAATGCCCGGGTCAGATAGTTGAATACAGTAATACAACCCACCTGTGTTGGTAGTGAGGATGCCAGGGTGCGTGGTACGGCTGCGCCATCTTGTCACTCACCGATACCTTTCTTCATTGTCGAAGCCTGTGAAAGATGATAATGAATTATTTCAGGACAATAGAGCTGGATTAAGAAAACCTAAAAAAAAGCCGTGTTGGCTAAGTGGGAGGACACTCGACTTTCATTCCGAAGGTCGTGGGTTCAAACCCCGCCACGCACCTCTGGATTTTTCTTCTTGAGAGATTTATGTGCGCTTTAAACACGTGCTTTAACGGTGAAGGCAAACATCGTGAGGAAACCGGCATGTTCTGAGAACTTTAAAAGAGTTTGAAGGACATGTGACATTCACCAACCCGCACTTGGCTAGCGTGGTGAATTAAGGCCTAATCTCTCTCGTCAAGAGAGAAGTCCCTGTGTCCCAGCAGTGGGAACATTAATAGGGTGATGATGATGATGAAGAAAACCTATATATGTTTATACCAAACGATGTTTTGTTTGTGAGAGGGTTTTGCTGAGCCGTTGTTGTAGAATTATGAAATAATGTCGCGTTAAATACCTACTTTTTTGACAGACTTGTTTAATTGTTTTTTTTTTTTACCCTGTTGTCCACTGCCAAGCCCAAGGTAAATGCCTGCCCCATCTCACTCCAACAATCCCTATCCCAGGCCGTGTGTCATTTTTTTTAAATATGAATAAAAAATGTTTACTATCAAACTAGCTGACCCCCCGCAAACGTTGTTTTGCAAAATAAAAAATAGATGTTGGCCGATTTTTAGACCTACTCAATATGCTAAAATTTCATGAGAATCGGTCAAGCCGTTTCGGAGGAGTATGGCAACGAAAACTGTGACACGAGAATTTTATATATAAGTTATACCTTTTTCGAGAAGTGAACCGATTCCTAAAAATATAAATGGGAGCAACTTTATTACAAATGTGAGATAGAAAATTTATAAGATGAAAATCTATCTTCTCTACCTACTTTTTTGTGACTTGGTAATACATTTATTTATTTTTTCTGTCATAAATACAGAACTCAAAAGCCGAAAAATAGCTGAAGCGTAAAATAAGCTCATAGCGATCTATTTTTCATTTTACAAAACAACGTTTGCTGGGGTCAGCTAGTAGATAACTAAATGTAATTATTAATGTTTTTATGTGTATGTTTTGACTTGCCAGTTATGTTGTTTAACGTTATGGCAAATAAATAAGTCGAAATTGAAAGATTTAAAAGCCCCCGTTTAAATATATCCTTGCAGCATCCCTGTGCGGGGTTGTAACAGCCCCCCGCCGTGTTCATCTCGCCAGATAAAGTAATTATGTCATCTTCTTAGATGTCTGGCAATTGACAAGCTTTTGAAGATAATTATTGGCTCAACATTTCGCTGTAGATAAAACTTATTAGCCGAAGAATCAAATAAGGTTCTAA
Organism: Gymnoscelis rufifasciata; assembly: GCA_929108375.1. Lineage (NCBI taxonomy): Eukaryota > Metazoa > Arthropoda > Insecta > Lepidoptera > Geometridae > Gymnoscelis > Gymnoscelis rufifasciata. The sequence continues at coordinate 6,687,820 of OV815331.1, forward strand.
ATTCGTTGAATTATTGTTATTTAAGGCAGCTTTTTAATAGTTAGGTAGGCTATAGCTGAAGTAATTTCTGATATTTGACAGTCAATTAGAAGATTGAAGAAACTACCCTTAAATCATCATCATCACTCTATTGGCAAGAGAGATTAGGCTTTCACCACGCTGGCCAAGTGCGGGTTGGTGAATGTCACATGTCCATCAAACTCTTTAAAGTTCTCAGAACATGCCGGTTTCCTCACGATGTTTTTCCTTCACCGTTAAAGCACGTGTTTAAAGCGCTCATACATTTTTCAAGAACAAAAATCCAGAGGTGCGTGGCCGGGTTTGAACCTACGACCTTCGGAATGGAAGTCGAGTGTGCTCCCACTAAGCCAACACGGCTTCTTTTTACCGTTAAAAAATAAATAAAATAAGAGTATCTGTGAAATGGTTATCTATATATTGACGGGAGCAACCCTTTGCGCAAAACTACTAATATCATAAACGCGGCAGCTTGTGCATGTAATAAAATAAATATAACCGGACATTCCACACAACAATATATAGCCCCGTGGTAAGCTCTAAGCTTGTGTTACGGGTACTAGACATCTGATACACTTAATATAATAGGCATACACATACATTCATATATTGTTTTAATTAATAATTTGTTAGCCCACCGCGCCACTGAGCAATACTGAGAAGTCTTCGTGTCCCAGCAGTGGGAACGTTAATAGGGTGATGATAGTCATGAATTAATAAACTATCACAGCTTCGTAGTTAAGTGTATATATATATAAGCCGTGTTGGCTTTATGGGAGGACACTTGACTTTCATTCGGTCGTGGGTTCAAACCCCGCCACGCACTTCTAGATTTTTCTTTAGATTATGTAGTTTTTATTTAAAATATTTAATTATTTTGTACATTATGTAGATCATAAATCATTTATTTTCAACCATGTTGTAACATTAAGGTCTTATAAATATGTGAGAACTAAATGTTTACACAAAAAATATCAAGGAAATAACATTGTCTTGAAAGTTCGCTTCAATGTTTTAACTGAGTTGAGAATGCGAATGGAACAACACAGCTTTATCAGTTATTAAAATTTTGTAGTTCTTGTATAAAAACTAATAAAGCATAGGTACAAGAAACATCTCTAGTAGGAACAATGACTAATTTACAATTAAATTAAATATTTCCGGACAATCCACACAACAACATCTAGCCCCGTGGTAAGCTCTTAGCTTGTGTTACGGGTACTAGACATCTGATATACATAATATAATATACATACATACATAGATATTTTGTTATTATACATATTAAACACCCAGACCAAGGAGAAAGTGTTTGTAGAACATACAAACACTTGACCCCTCGGCGGGAATCGAACCCGCTACCTCTTGCGCCGCAAGCGGACTCTCGCCCACCGCGCCACTGAGGCAGTATACAAAAACTTAGTTTTAATTATTTTAGCCGCTTCAACTATCGGCTTAAATACTTCAGATTCCATTTACTAGTACTACTAATCAGGAAATACTGAGGCAGGGAGCGAACTACAATAATGCAAAATGCATACAACTCATTTCCCAATATTCTTGTCGTAAAAAAGGTTTCCTTGATACAGGCTTAGCCTCGTGAGGAAACTGTCAGATATTTTAAACTGCTCTACGAACAGATGTAGAATTAGTAGTATATTTAAGTTTTTTATGAAATATTGTATCTTTTCGTAGTAATGTAAAAATATTCATTTTCATTTTTCATTTTTGCGGTAAATTATTATTTTCATTTGTGTATCTATTACCCTGAATGCATCCCTGGGAATCGAATCCACCACCCGCTGTCACCGGAAATGACGGTGCGCTCACTTCCGGGGCGCTTCCTTGTACGTCTTTAGTTTACAGATTGAGATCTCGAAACTTCTTTTGAAAATGCTATTTTTACAATACTAAATTTATAGTATCTCGTCGCTTCTTTTGCACTAGAGCCAAGAAGCATCAATAAAACAAGCATCAAATGAGCAAATGTTTAAAATGAAACTCAAGAAATGGCTTATTGAGCAATGTTTCTATCGCTACGATGAATTTTTAGTATAACCTGACCTTTAATAATAACTATATATTTAGATTTCCAAATTAATTGACATTGTGTATATTTTTTATTATTGAATTATGTTTTCTTAATTTACTGTATTAGTATACTATTATGTATGTACATTTTTACATACATGTATAAAATTGTAACCTGACATGTAACCTTTGTTATAAATAAAGAAACTTGAAACTTAAAGCTATTAGAAACTATAGGTCATAATTATTCGTTAGTATTTTTTCCCCCGCCACGCACCTATGGATTTTTTTGCTTGAGAAATTTATGTGCCTTTTAAACACGTGCCCTAACAGTGAAGTCAAACACCGTGAGCTAACCGGCATGTTCTGAGAACTTTCAAGAGTTTGATGGACATGTGACATTCACATTGGCCAGCGTGGTGAAAGCCTAATCTCTCTTGCCAAGAGAGAAGTCCCTGTGTCCCAGCAGTGGGAACGTTAATAGAGTGATGATGATGATTTAAGGGTAGTTTCTTCAATCTTCTAACTGACTGTCAAATATCAGAAATTACTTCAGCTAATAGCCTACCTAACTATTTAGAAAGCTGCCTTAAATAACAATAATTCAAAGAATTTAGAATCTTATTTGATTCACCAACCCGCACTTGGCCAGAGCGTGGTGAATTAAGGCCTTAGCTCTCTCGCCAAGAGAGAAGCCCCTGTGTCCCAGCAGTGGGGACTCAATAGGGTGACGATGATGAATATTTTGAAATAACTGGTTAATCTATGAAAGCAACCTATATGCCCAACTGAGGGCGTACATACGGCTGGAATAATGCTGATGTATAATAAAAAAATATATAAATATATAATATATATATATATATCTGCCCATTGTGAGATAAATGGAGAAGAATCCGTCAAAAATAAAAATCACGTCCACTCCACCTAATATGCAGTCTTTTTTTATTTTGCAATAATGACTGGTCCAAATATTAGTTAAAACAAGAAGACACTATTGCATGTAATCCCCGTTTCTCTACGAGATTGGATAATGGAGATAAAGTACAAAACGTGGAACACTCAGACGCAATATTGATAATTATTATACCTTACTCATAGGATCAAATAATAAATAAAACCAATATTTCTGGACAATCCACATAACAACATCTAGCCCCGTGGTAAGCTCTAAGCTTGTGTTACGGGCACTAGACATCTGATATACTTAAATAATCGACCTACATTATATAGATATTTTCTAATATATTTACATATTAAACACCTAGACCAAGGAGAAAGTGATTGCAGAACATACAAACACTTGACCCCGCGGCGGGAATCGAACCCGCTACCTTTTGCGCCGCAAGCGGACAGTTCCGCCACAGCGCCACTGAGGCAGTCTGCAGTTATTTATTATTCTATAGTTTTACAGTACATTGTAGTTTCACCTGACGTTATGCTTTTGTGTGATTGTGTGTGAACTTGCTTAGTAGGTACATAAGTCAATTTGTTCGTCATTTGGTGTCCAGTAGTTTTGGACAGGATAACCAGACTGATTAACCATAACCATGACTGTTCCTTAAGTCCTTTAACAAGTAGAGTACCTAGTATAAATGTTTTTTGTTTTGCATTTTTAGCAAAAGCATTATTTTCCAGCAGGTACTTTTGTCATTAAGTAGGTATTTAGAGGGTAGGAGATCTCACAACAAAAATCGTACTAGAAGATACATTGAAAAGCTTAACGCTTCTCCAAAATTCCCATCATAATCTCAAACCGTAATCCCTAACTCAATATCCAAAAAATTCAATCAAAGATCAAATTCAAAACGAAAGATAACAAGGCTCCCTTCAATATTCGCTCGCAAATAAACAATCAAAGCAATCACCGGCGGTGGTTAGTATGCGCGCCGTGCGACATGTCAATTTGACAGGTGGAATCGTGGCAGAATAGATTCGGGCGCGGTGCCTCAAATCTGTAGTAACCGGAAAAAGTAAAAATCGACTTCGGCATTCAAAATACATCTCTACAGTTTTTTTTGTTGTGTTTTGTGTTTGTTGTCTATGTTTAATTTATTATTTATTACACTTTGTGCACACAAAACCATGTAACTCTTATTTAAAAGCATTCTCTACCAGTCATACTGGGCGTGCAAGAAAATAAATTAAAATAAATTAGGTATTTAATAACAAGTCCGCCAAGCGCTCTGTGAGTCATATCAATAGAATAGATAGAATATATTCTTGCGGAGTACCTCAAAATATGCGGAAATAAAGCATTTTTTGATGTTTAAGTGCAATAAGTTCGACTTTTTTTATACTTATTGGTTGGTTAGATATAACTCTGCTACTGTCTATGTTAGATAAAAGCGTATGTTATTGTTAAATTGTCAATTTGACAGGTTAAAGGAATAGCTTCGAGCACGGTGCCTCTTGAGAAAGATTAGGATACAAGATACAAAATCATTTATATTTTCATAGTTTGATGTTTATAGCTAAGAATTAGTAGATTGTGTATTATTCATAGGAATGAATTAGCTTATTTTATCTTTAACTTAAATTTCACTGTTGCTATTTCACATCTCTGTTTATTGCGGAAAGGAATAATAATTAGGTACGTATTTAAAAGAACTCCAAAATTGTAATAACTGATAAAGCTGTGTTGTTCTATTCGCTTCTCAACTCAGTATAAAACATTGAAGCGAACTGTCAGGACAATGTTATTTCCTTGATAATTTTTGTATAAACAATGTGTTTTTAAGGAAATAAATGTATTTGACTTTGACTTGTGACTTTAAAGCTACGTGCTAAAATCTACAAAACAAGAAGAAGGAAGAAGAAGAGAAGAAGTCATCTACCTTCTAGGTCTCCATGCCCATCTTATACCACATCGTCACTTTACATCAGGCGAGATTGTGGTCAAATGAAAGCTTATCTAACATAAAAAAATAAATAAACCGACAACGAAGCGAGGAAAGCTAGGTCTGAAGATTATCCATAGTGTTAATCTTTATACTACCTTATCACACCTAACCTAGTTAGTTTATCGAGAGCGTAATAAAATCTCAGCTGAAAAGCCGGAGAAACCGCCATTAGACGGGAACGAAGCGACCGGAAGACGACTCTCTACCGCAATATCCGGGTCGCGAGACAGTATTCAAATTTTGTTTACGAATTAAAGGTAGATTTAAAAGAATGGCAATAGCTTGCAGTAGATTGAGAGTAGGTTCCTTTTTAAGCTATTGCATAGCTTCTATCGCGGGTCTTGAGCTTGGAGACCGAATCACGAAATTCCGTAACGAAAATACCTAACACCCCCCACTCCGACCGGCGCAGCGGTGATACTTTTTTATTTTATAACTAGATGTCGCTACGCTTAAAAAGGCTAGCTCTAGATCGCGCTGACGAAAACTCGAGGTTTGGGATTGTATAATTTTACATTAAAAAAAAATATATATCGTTGATTAGCTCGAGGTAGCTTCATTCTGCCATATACGAATAAACTATGTCAGCAAAAAGAGTGTTGCTTTTTTCCCATCTATCGATAAATAGCAGAACTTATAAAGACTATTTGAAATATCACGCTTGTCTCTTTAGTTCAGCAACCCGCCTTTAGGTGGCATTGGTTGTATCGGCGTTACTGCGCATGCGTATACCCTTCTTCGCCCGCAATCTGGTGACTCATGCACGCTTAGAGTAAAAAATATGATCACTAACACTATTCATCCATACCATCAACTTTGTGATGCAAAAAATACTCCAAAAATAAAATAAATATATATAATTCTAATTGCATAATAGGGTTTAAACCTAAAAAACTTGACACCTAAATTGTAACCACATGAAACAACGATTAAATGAATATGAATATCTAACATAATATAGGTAGGTGTACTTATAGTGAGTTGTTTGAATATCACCCTAGATGTCGCCACTACATGAATGCTAATGTCAAAAAAGTCGTTCTCACCTGCGAGGGGAGTTTTAACTCGATTTATACTCTGTGACTGTGACTGATGGGTGCTTTGTGTGGCCCGCGGCGTAAAATAGGGTTAGCATTTCTTATTTTCGCATATTTTTAAGGAAAATTTTGGGAATTTTATTGAATATTTCTTTAAACGTACGTCAAATGTTATTACATATTTACTTACATACAAAAATTACACACTTTGATCTTAGCCAAAAGGCAGAGAAGCGTTATATTACAATAATTAATAGAAATTGCATTTCATAAAATATTGAATGTCAAAGTCAAGAAAAAATAAATCTAAAAGAAGGTCTCAACAACCATAGAATTGTAAAAAAAACACAGTTATTTTATAAATGCATATTATTATTATAATATCTATGTATAACTTTTCTATTTAAAGTATATCAGATGTCTAGTACCCGTAACACAAGCTCAGAGCTTACCACGGTCCTGACTTTGTTGTGTGGATTGTCCGAATTTTTTTTTTTTAAATAATTATATTACCTAGATTTGACGGTTTATGAAGAAGGCATGATGATTACTGATAAATTAATAAAAAACAATAAGATAGACTTTACAACGTCTAGGTTTACGTGTACCTACAGTTTATACACTTTTTACAAAAAAAAAACAAAATAATGTATTTTTTTATAAAAAGTGCAAAAAGATGCGGTCAGATCTTTCATCCATTCAAGTACTGGCATCGCGTAATATTGCTTATCTTTGGAAAAACCGATTGTTGTATTGGAGCCACTTTTAATATATAACTATTGTATAATTTCGTATTTGATGTTATAGCGTAAACAAAAATGCATCATCCCTCAAAATGTATACCTACTCTCTTGCTATCCCTTGGTCTTTATTCTATGGTCCTTGAGATGCCTTGACAGACAGACTACGAAGTCTAAGCAATGGGGTCTCGTTTTACCCTGTGGGTAGGGAACCCTATAAATAAATATTCTGTTTAGCCAGTCTGTTAGCCAAGATAAAGTACCAAGATATGTTGGGATCGCCCCGCTTCTGCAGTGCATCATCAATGTTTGCTGAAGCCCAGGTTGATGGCTTTTTTTTTTATGCTGGACAAGCCTTCATTTGACCACAATCTCACCTGATGCAAAGTGACGATGTGGTCTAAGATGGGACATGAAGGCCTAGAAGATGGCTTCTCCGGGCCACATTACGAAACACGAAAAAATCGCTTCACGCACTGGCCCAGCCCGGAGGGTGGTGACAAGCCGCGGCCGAAGCCTCCCACCAGAGACTGTTCTTAGCACCACCCGGAGGTCACGTGTAAGGATTCAGAGGGTTACCACTTACGGACGTGAACAGACAAAACCTCCATTGCTTTTCACTTTCACGCCATCATCCGCAAGAAAACAGCTCGCTGCTGACCAGAACATGGAGCAGTACCAACTCCATCCTGCAGGTCGTGGGCAGCAAGCTTGCCTCGCCCATCATGCAGACATTCAACAGAGTCCTCACTCACATCACACTATGGGTTTGGTGGGAGTCTGTTAAATGACTGCTGCAAATCCTAATTAAATTTAAGGTGTCATGTTTTTATTTTTGTAAATTGTATGTATGTGTGTCTGACTATAGAAAGTTTTATTTTATTTATTTATTATAGACCATCAACGTTCCAGAGAGGGGGCTGGGACGTATACATTTAGCTCGAAAGCGTGTAACGTCTTGATTTTTCGTATGCTAGAAAAAAGAAAACAGCTTGTTACTGCAGTCGTAGTAATTTTTTAACCCCCGACCAAAAAAGAGGGGTGTTATAAGGTTGACGTGTCTGCCTGTGTGTGCTGTCTGGGACAACGTAGCTCCCGAACGGATGGAGCTATTTCAATTTAGTTTATTTTTGTATGAAAGGTGAGTTTGGCGCGAGTTTTCTTAGACATGTTTTATGAAAATCGGTTGTGCCGTTTAAAAGTTATGGGGGTGAGAGTGGGGAAGGAAAACCGAAAATCTGCAAATAAACTCAAGTGGATTATCAAATGAAAGCGCATCGCGTGCACATTACAAAGCATTATGGTGTTTTACTTTTTAGGAACATAAAGGCATTGGAATCTGAAGTTTTTCTTAAATTGAAAATTTGGTTTTATTATTTTACTATTCTGTGCTGCAGTTATGCAAAAATCTTAAAAGCTTATCGACACGGTTAGTGTACAATACAATACAATACTCTTTATTGAACACAAAAAAAAAATAACACACACAAAAAGATAAAAAAATGTACAGAAATTGTGAATCAATGGGCGGCCTTATCGCTTATAGCGATCTCTTCCAGGCAACCTTGGGATGGACACAAATCAAAAAGCACGAATAAGACGGGAGTAGCAAAATAAAATGGAGATACGAGTATTAATAAATTAAATACAGATTAAACACAATATTACAAGATTTTAGCTATATGATACATACATGAAAACTATAAATAAATATAAAATACTTTTATTTACATAAATATCATAAAATGAACCAAATACTTACTTAATACTTATTTTTACATATATATTATAAATATTTATATGTATATATATATATATATATATACGGCAACAGTTAGCATGGAGATGGTATGCAACTTGATAGGTAGTAGTTAAAAACAAGACTCTTAAATATTGGTAGAGATTTTGCTTTCCTTATATCAGTAGTAGTTTCAGTGTAGTGTGTCGTGATCGAGTTGCGTTCGAGAGTGAAAAATTAGGTATCTAGTCACAACACTAGTGGTTTTCAACCTCGCAATAAAAGACTAAGAAAGAGGGTAGACCGGTTTTTTTGTGAATAACCGTCTGCTTTCTCGTAAAGACAAAGACAATTTACTTGTTTGGGACAAAATTTTTTTGTTTTTTGTTTTGGTTTTTTTTTTGTTTGTCCCTCAGCTGGGACACAGGGGCTATGTACTCTCTTGGCGGATGGTGAATGTCACATGTCCTTCAAACTAAAGTTCTAAGAACATGCCGGTTTCCTCACGATGTTTGCCTACACCGTAGAAGCACAGTTGTTAAGAGTTTTGCTATTATGATAATGTTTTCCAAGTACCTACCGAATGCTCATTGGTTTCAATTAAACGTCACTAATTTTATGCTAACATATGAACACTTAAACCTAGTCCCATTAAAATGACCCATAACGCTTTCAGCAACAATCTGCAATGGTAACATTATGTCAAATAATAATGGAAATGTAATATTATACCAACATGGTGGGCGCATCCGTTTCCGGCCACGCCCACCCCCACCCAAAGGGTAGAGGATATCAATATTAGATGCTGTTTGTTGAGCAAACGCGAAGTTTTAATCTATTTCGCAGTAAATAAATGAATTGTTCCGTTTGCGCTTCGATTTTGGCCGGGGGCTGTGGATTTTGATGCTATACAATGTTGGACATTGTCTCCCTCGTTTTGCCAGTGTTTAGGGCACCCATTCCATTCAAAGTCATATTTTTTGGGACGATCGAGGAATAGAAACTGCGACAAATGTGAATTTTTCAAGTGGGTTTTTCACGGGAAATGCGAATTTGTATCAATTCCCTTTCTTACATCTTTTACACCCACAATTTTTTTATCTTACGACCATAAAGAAAATAATGAATATTTAATTTTAAGATGCTTTGTAATTTGTGACTATTCTAAAGGTGCGTACGGATTGCGCGTACCCTGGTACGCGTACTCAGTTTACGCGTATCCGGAACGCCTAGTCCATACCTGCAGCTACGCGTTCACTCTTGGGGTACGCGTACCGCGCGAGCCAACTCGCAGCGCGAGCCATTGTCTGTCGGTTTTTGGTCGCGCGTCAAAGAGGACGGACGCGGCCGGCTACGCTATATTTGGACGGCAAAATGAATAAACACGCGTGTTCTTCGAGTTTCAATAATTTGTCGGAGTCATGGCGAATGACTGGGGCTCGCGGAGCGCTCTGGATCGATTGACCTCGCGTACAGGTTCGCGGCGGTCCGTACAAGAGCTGTACGCGTATCCAATGTACGCGTGGACAACTACGCGTAACACAGGAACGCGCTATCCGTACGCACCTTAAGAGTACACCAGTAGATACAAGGTACAAAATCATTTATTTCTATTGTTTGGTTTTACAAAACTTGGACACGACAAAAAAAACACAAAAAAAAAAATAGGTGCCTAAATCTTTAGGTAGTTACTTATGTTTTTTTTGTGAATCTAAATAGGAAATAAATTTATCGTATCTGGTCGCTTTGTTTTTTTTACACTTGAGCAAAGAAGCGATTAGAAACTCTAGCTCATTTTTGTATTGAAACTTTACAATCATTATTTGTTAGTTTTGTTAGTGTTGTTTATTTGTTAGTTTTGATATTATGTTTGCCTCTGGAATAAATCAAATTTTGAATTGAATTGAAAGGGCTGTTGTATATTTGACGTGTCTGCTGTCTGTCTGTGGCTACGCAACTCCCGAACGGATGAAGTGATTTAAATTTCGTTTTTATTTGCATGAAAGGTGACTTGCACGAGTGTTCTTAGACATCTTGATGAAAATCGGCTGGGCTTTTGAAAAGTTATGGGGGGTGAAATTTGGGAAGAATAACCGAATATCTGGAAATATAGTCGAGTTGTAAGTGCATCACGTGCACATTACAAAAGATTATGATTTTTTACGTTTAAGGAAACTAAAGCTTTGTAATCAGAATATAATAGAATAGAAAATACTTTATTACACACACACACATGTTATACAATACAATAAGAAATTTAAACTAAACCTAGAATGCGTAATACCGCCCGTCTTATTGCTAAAAGCAATTTCTTCCAGAAAACCGTGGATGAAGAGAAAAATTTACAAAAATATTCTATTTTAAAATTTAGATTTGAATAATGACATAATATAGCCCGACAATCCTCACAACAACATCTAGCCCCGTGGTAAGCTCTAAGCTTGTGTTACGGGTACTAGACATCTGATATACTTAATATAATTTACATAAATACATATACAGGGTGTGGCGTAATGAGTGGATAATCCTTTACCCACGGTTGGGGGGCATTGCGACTGTTCGGAAAATGATAATTTGTATTCAGTAAAAGTGTCACGGTTTTCGAGTTATCAGGCATTTTTAATTTTTTTTTTAAAGTTAGACCTGACCCACTCTTTTAAGTACCAAATTTACAATACAAAGAATTTCGCAGTCTGATTTCTGAATAGCATTCCTAGATAGTGGTGCTATCAAATGTAAACTACCAATTTTGTACGATAGCCATAGTTTTTTCTATTTTTATTTTTGAACGCAAAATTTGTGTTTTCATTTTATTTTTATCAAACTTTGGTATCTCGTGGCGTAAAAAAATGTATGGTGACATGAGTGCCCAATTAATAAATAATTAGCCTAGTTCATTAGGATTCCAAAATGGTATAACATACGATATCTCTAGCTCTGAATTAAAAAAACTAATGATTTTAAGATGAGTTAGAAGCATTTTTTGAATTTACAAGATAATTTAAAATTTATTTAATTCTAATAATTAATACCAATGTTACAACTAGGAACTATATGAGAGCGTATAAATGAAACAAAAAGTCATCAAAATTACATTTATTAAATTTATTTACAATAAATGTTCGAATTGCCCACCGTGAGCTCGAATGCATTAACATTTCGGGCATGCCCCGTTTGACTTATGGTCTCCGCTGCCCTGTTTATTCGCTCCCGAAGTTGGTTGGTTTAATATTTTTTATTAATCACTAGTGGCCGTATTAAAACGACAAGGCCGTACGAAAAAAAAATCGAATAATTGCCGGGATTAAATATCCCGGCAATTATTCGATTTTTTTTTCGCCTTTTAAACCTTCCCTAGACCTCCACGACCATTTCAAGACTATGATAATATAAATCCGTTCAGCCGTTTTCGAGTTTTAATTAGACTAACGAACAACAATTTATTTTTATATAGATAAGAAATCTAAAATCTAAATTATTTTTATAATAACCGTAAAAGTTCAAAGTTCTCATGATCGGCCAGTAACTATATACAATACTCTTGACAGCTCCTGTCAAAACTCTGCCCATAACCCTTCATTCACAATTAATTATCTCGTGTTAATTTATTAAAGCGCCCATCACGCGGCTCGCTGGTGATCCCTCGTGTAAACACGGCTTAAGGGGCTTTCATTACAAGCAAAGGGTTATTATTGAGGGTTGGCCTTTTTGACTTCTATTGTACACTAGTGGCCCGCCCCGGCTTCGCACGGGTTTTTATTCAATTTTTTTCCCGGCAATATTCGATTTTTTCTCGCCTTTTAAACCTTCCCTAGACCTCCACGAACATTTCAAGACTATGATAAGATAAATCCGTTCAGCCGTTCTCCAGTTTTAATCAGACTAACGAACAACAATTCATTTTTATTTATTTAGATAGATATCTATATTATCTATGGTGCGCGAAGGTCGCTTGCTGGTTCGATTCCCGCCTAGGGGTCAGGTGTTTGAATGCTCTGCAAGCTCTTGGTCACACACTTATTCCTTGGTCTGGGTGTTTAATATGTATAATAAAAAATCTTTATTAATTTGTCCATATGTTAAGTATATCAGATGTCTAGTACCCGTAAAACAAGCTTAGAGCTTACCACGGGGCTAGATGTTGTTGTGTGGATTGTCCGGAAACTTTTATTAATCTATTTATTTAGTTTCTCTAATGTTGCGGTACTTTGCCCTTGGCCTAGGTGTTTTTTATGTTTTTAGGTATATTTAGAAATATCCATTTATATATGTTACACAAGCTTTGTGAAACAGCATAACAAATCACCATAATTGTAAATTGATAAAACCCCCGATTCCATATCCTTAGTTCAATTAATAAGTAAGAAGTCATTCATCATATTCAAAAAAGAAGTCACACTATTTTGTAATGTGCACGTAATGCGCTTTCATTTGAGACCCCGCTCGAGTATATTTGCAGATATTCGGTTCTTCTTTCCCACTTTCACCCCCATAACTTTTAAACGGATCAACCGATTTCTATCAAACATGTCTAAGAACACTCGCGGGAAAATCACATTCCATACAAAAACATAATTGAAATCGCTTCATCCGTTCGGGAGCTATGATGCCACAGACAAAAACATGCAGATAGACACACTAATAATAACACCCCTCTTTTTGCGTCGGGGGATAAAGACTGAGAAAGAGAGTTTTTTTCTTTATTATTGATAAGCCTTCATTTGACCACAATCTTACCTGATGTAAAGTGATGATGAGGTATAAGATGGAGTATGAAGGCCTAGAAGATGGCTTCTCCGGACCACATCACGAAACACGAAAAAATCGCTTCACGCACTGGCCCAGCCCGGAGGGTGGTGACAAGCCGCGGCCGAAGCCTGTTCTTAGGGTAGCTTTGTCTGCCAATTAAACTGTTACCCAAATCACTGTAGCTTCATTTCAACCGTGATCATGGCGCATGTAACTGTGCCTAAATATCGGCCAACTCAAAACTTAATGTCAACATCAGGTTACTTGGGGTCTGGGTGTTTTATAAATATAATATCAAAAAAATATATAATAAAAAAATGTATCTCTGTAGTATTATATCAGTCCCCTAACACCCATAGTACAAGCTCTGCTTAGTTTGGGGTTAGGTGATGCTGCGTGATTAGTCAGGAGATATTTATTGATTTATTAACTGTGCCGAAATATCGGACAACGCAAAACTCAATAAATCATGGCATATTGATATAATTTAAAGTAAAATATTAACAAATACTGAAATACTAAATTTTATTGAGAACTGTTGTAGGTATCTACAAAAGATTTTATAAATAAAGGGTACCTACAAATTTCTACAGCTTATCCTCGAAAGGATGTACAATAATGGGTCTTAAGGTACAAACTAGGTATCTTAATAAATTTTTTAAACTTAAAATTATTGAGTAACAAATCTCGTTTGTTCATTTTTCGCTACATTATCAGAAACGCTGCGTAAAACGTGCATCGGATATGCACCCCCGTATCACAAACAACAGGGAAGCGGATAAGTGCCTAATCCAAATCACTAACATTAGCCGTCCCCTGGGGCGAGCCAACATTGGACCCGGGAGCTCTGTTATACCCGAGATTTCGGGTAATATTTACTTCATCATCACCCTATAAACGATCCAACGGCTGGGACATAGGGACTTCATTTCAGCGGACATGGGACATTCACCAACCCGCACTTGGCCAGCGTGGTGAATTAAGGCCTAATCTCTCTCGCCAAGAGAGAAGTCCCCGTGTCCCAGCAGTGGGAACGTTAATAGGGTGATGATGATGATGATGAATATTAAAAACGCGAAATTTTGTCAGGATGAATGTAAGTTTGTGTGTGGTCGTTGCTACTGGTTGGATTTTGATGAAACTCCACAGTAATATTAATATTATAGCTTATAGCTTAAAATGCCGCTTTGCTCAGGAAAATACAATTAATATGAGCAAAGCCCGATTTGAGTTATAAGTTTTCCTTATGTGTACCTACCTACCTACTTAGTTTTAATTAGTATGAAAGCAAGTTTTTGCTATGCCTTGTAACACAGGGTCCTTAAATACTACCACAGATACTACCCATGTGTATAATGTTAAATGCATATATTGTATGGCAAAAAGAATTTTATAACCAATGACCAAATATATTTAAAGACTTGATTTTTAGTATATTAATTTATAAGATACATGCTATTATTCTGTTAATGACTTCATATTATGACCAAAATTAATTCGAATTCGGTTCTTTGTTTTCTATTTAAATTCATAAAATTAAAATGTTAAATGTTTGTACACATTATGGTAGAATTTTGTAGGCTGATTGTCTGTAGCTTTAAAACCTGGCAATTATGTACCCAAAAGTCTTACAATTATATGAATTGTGAGTTAATTGCAAAAAATAAACTGAGTCAACTTTGACATGGACAAAGCTATTTCCCAGTAATGGACAAAAGCTACTATTTACCGCAAGATCATTTATTATTACTCGTGCAAAGCCGCTGAAGTCAAAGTCAAAGTCAAAGGGCAGCTATAATAATACAAGGGAATTAGCCAGTCACGGACGCCATCTATTAAAAGAAGAAGAAGAACAATACAAAGGAATTCAAAATTTGTCTACAACTATTCTGTAACTTCCACCTTCACTATTTGGGCACCACAGACAACAGTAGTGTCGGTTTGTCATTAGCTAATTGTGTTGTGGACGGGGCGCCCCCTGCAGGTGAGGACAATAGACAATATAGCGTTGCTTTGATGTCAGAACTGGGGTGCTAACTTTCCCTGGAACGACAGTTACTTGGAAACTTTAATACTATTGCTGGACGTTAGGGTAGACGTAAAAATATTCAATACGTCATTAAAAAATTGTATTAGTACATAGTTGTTCCTTTTTCTTGCAAACGAAATACGATAACGTAAATAAATATTTCCGGACAATCCACACAACATCTAACCCCGTGGTAAGCTCTGAGCTTGTGTTGCGGGTATTAGACATCTGATATCTATATAAATAAAAATGAATTTTTGTTCGTTAGTCTGATTAAAACTCGAGAACGGATGGGCCGATTGAGCTGATTTTGGTTTAAAAATGTTTGTCGTAGTCCAGGGTAGGTCTAAACGGTGAGCAAATAAGGAAAAATTGCCGGGAACTTTTTTTAACCGTGCGACGCCGGGGCGGGCCGCTAGTACTTAATATAATAGACATACATAAATACATAGATATTTTTAATATATATATATTTTTTTTTTATTTTTTACAGAGTAGTACTTTCAATAATAATAATAATAATAAATCTTTATTTCCATGAAACATAGGTACATAATGGTGATTAGCTTAATTTTGTCCAGCCATGTCGCGCCTCAAATAGGCATACAAATATTAATAATTATAGTGGTGTATTTAATCAATGCATGCATGGGAATGTCAAGAATGAGTTCGGTCTTAATACAATTTCATAATACAATAATTAACTAAAACAATGTCAGAATTTATAATTTAAATATTCATCTAGTGAGTAAAAACATAGGTCAATGAGTAAATTTAACAACTTTCTATTAAATAGGTTACCCTTTAGTTCCTTTACGTCATTTGGTAATTTATTAAAGATTTTAATTGCCATCACATAACAATTACGACTATACATTTTAGTTCTTTTTATAGGTAAAGCTAGTCTATCCTTATGTCGTGACTTGAATTGGTAAGCCTTTTCAAAAGTTTCAAAAAGATACCAATGCGATTTGACAAATTTGCAATCAAGCAACTTTGTTGCTCTAAATTTTAACGTCACGAAACTTCATTGTACAGTAACAAAAAAAAATAATTAAAGTAGGTACCTACATTATTACTAAATAATCTAATTAACTTTTATATTTTTACAAAGTGATAAACCCCACTTTTGGTTGAAACTAAGCTTCTTTTGCGAAATGGATAGTAAACCTATTCTATTTATGCATGAATTTTGTCTCTTTCTAACAATCACAAATCTAATATGATCGACAAGGACAAACGAATGCAGCATGTTATTTAAAAAAAACCCGATTAGAGAACCTTAGTTCCCTTAAAAGTAAAAAGTCATACTATTTTGTAATGTGCACTCGATGCGCTTTCATTTGAGACCCCACTCGAGTATATAATGCAGATTTTCGGTTTTTCTTCCCCACTTTTACCCTCATAACTTTTAAACGGTTCAAACGATTTTCATCAAACAACGAAACTCACCTTTCATACGAAAAAAACTAAATTGAAATCGATCCTTCGTTTAGGAGCTATGATGCCCCAGACAGACAGACACGTCAAACTTTTATCACCCCTCTTTTTTGTCGCGGGTTAAAAAAAGAGTTAAGTTAAATATTTTGCTTAAGTTGATAACATTCTAAATTTGTGTAAAAATATCTAAGATTTTTAAAACGAAAGGGTCGTTTGTTTTTATTTTGTTCACATTTTTAATTGAACGTGTATCTACCTAAATTCCAACCCTATTTAGGGCTTACTCCACAGGGATCACTAAGTACAGCGCTTTGGCCATTTAGTTCAGATATTTAGCGGTAAATAATTCATGTTTCGTTTATCCCTCGCCAAAACAGAGGGTTAGGAAGGGTTAATAGGTTCTGGAATAAAAATTATAAAAATACTACTAATAAAAATGCTACTTATGAAACGATTTTTAATAAAAGTTGGCATGCTATGAAATACTGGAGAAAGAATAAAAGTAGGCATAGTGCGATTACTTGTATAGAAATTTCAAAAACTTGTCATCCTGCTACATACGACAAGTATTAAAACAAATTTGAACCTTTTTTTCGTTGAAAGTCGACACAAAAAAGTTGACCTAGTGGGAATCACGTTATTTAACCTTTATATTTAAGTACTTACTCCTTTTACCTGACTACGAGAAAGGAGTGCTAGTCAAAGTCAAATAGTTTATTTCCTTAGACGCTCAGGGCATACGTGGATAGGTCAACTTAAAGCTAATTTAAATAAAAGCTAAGAATGAAGGAAAAAGAAAGTAGTGGTGGTATGCTACATAACTGCTATTATACAGTTAATGAATTCCTTCTTGACAAATTTTAGTATTATATAACTGATAAAAATATATTTAAAGATGTATCTTCATATAATAATAATTAACTAATCAGGAAATATTTCACAGACAAATCACATTTGTGACCAAATGCATTGTGCCCTCTCAAATTTGCACGCCAGGATTGGCAAAACATGTAGAACACTTATTTGACATATTTATTAAGTAATTGAATTTGATGATTTGTTTGGTTTGACATTATTAGTACTGAAAAACCAGTGTAAACAAAATGTAAATGTGACGTATAATAATATTATCAATAAATGACTATTAATGACTTTTTTTTAAACTTACTACCATGTATACACTCATGTTTTATGCAAATAAATTATTCTTATTCTTATGCATGTATTTATGTATTCACAAAGGAACCAAACGCTTCCGCTGATTTTTATGATATAACTAGCTGACCCCAGCAAACGTTGATTTGCAAAATTTTTTTTTTTTTTCATAATGAAAAATAGATGTTGGCCGATTCTCAGACCTACTGAATATGCTCACAAAATTTCATGAGAATCGGTCAAGCCGTTTCGGAGGAGTTCGATTACGCACCCCGTGACAGAAGAATTTTATATCTATACTAATATTAGGTCCTTACATATGAAATTGGCGTTTTTCGTACTGGCCACTTTAATCACAAATTTCTCCTCTTTGGTAAGGAATTCCAAATTCAAATTTGTACAGCTATAGACTCATGTATTTGTGCTTCGATGATCGTCATTCATTTGTTTTTTTTCTTCTGTTTTTTTCTGTTTGCGTCACTCATTTTACAAAATGGAAAACTTAAAATATCGCATTATTTACGAGTACGAGTTCCGCCGTGGCACTAGTGCTGCGGAAACAACTCGAAGGGTGAATGATGTGTATGGCGGTCGTGTTGCAAAAGAAAACACAGTTCGTTTTTGGTTCCAACGTTTTCGTTCTGGAAATTTCGACTTGCAGAACAAGCCCCGTGGACGGCCTGAGACTCAAGTTGATAATGAAGAGTTGAAGGCTATTGTGGAAGCGGATCCATCGCAAACCACGTCCGAGTTAGCTGCAGGCTGCGGTGTTAGTGATAAAACTGTTTTAATTCACTTGAAGCAAATTGGGAAGATTAAAAAGCTTGAAAGGTGGGTACCTCACGAATTGACTGAAGCAAACCGGCAAACGCGCGTCGACTGCTGCGTTACATTACTAAACCGGCACAATAATGAAGGTATTTTAAACCGAATCATTACCTGTGATGAAAAATGGGTTCTTTACGATAATCGGAAGCGCTCAGCGCAATGGTTGGATCCTGGCCAGCCAGCCAAATCCTGCCCCAAGCGAAAATTAACCCCAAAAAAGTTACTTGTAAGCGTTTGGTGGACTAGTGCCGGTATTGTTCATTACAGTTTTCTCAAATCTGGCCAGACTATTACGGCTGATGTCTATTGTCAGCAATTGCAAACCATGATGGAAAAGCTAGCGGCTAAACAACCTAGGCTGGTCAATCGCTCCACGCCACTGCTGCTTCACGACAACGCTAGACCACACACTGCGCAACAGACGGCTACTAAATTAGAAGAGCTTCAATTGGAAAGTCTAAGACATCCTCCGTACTCCTCGGACCTTGCTCCAACAGATTACCATTTTTTTCGAAATTTGGATAACTTCTTGCAAGGGAAAAAAATCAACTCCGATGGGGCAGTCCAAATCGCCTTCAAAGATTTTATTGATTCCCGTCCGACTGGTTTTTTTAGTAAAGGGATCAATGAACTACCTATAAGATGGCAAAAGTGCATAGAAAATAATGGTTCACACTTTGATTAATTAAATATATTATATTAAAAAATATTCGACTTTTTGTTCCTCCCATACAAAACGCCAATTTCATATGTAAGGACCTAATATATAAAGCTGAAGAGTTTGTTTGTTTGTTTGTTTGTTTGTTTGTTTGTTTGAACGCGCTAATCTCCGAAACTACTGGTTCGAATTTAATAATTCTTTTTCTGTTGGATAGTCCAGTTATCGAGGAAGGCTATAGGCTATATAACATCACGCTACGACCAATAGGAGCAAATATATAGTGGTAAATGTGTAAAAAACGGGAGAAATTGTTCATCTTTGAAGCCTTCCGTTGCGTGCGCCGTGAAAACGGTTCAAGATACACAAAAATATGTATTAAAGAATAATAGCTCTTTTAATGATCTAAAAAACAGTCCGCGATAGTATATGTCTATCTTTTAAGATTAACTCACAAAAACCGTTTTTATGGTACCTAATTTGGTCGAAATAATTTGTTCAAGTTGTATCAACATAATAATAGGTATTAATCTTTATTCAAATAAATATGTTGTTGGTTAAGTGTACTTCATCCATTATAACGCGGGTAGCACCGCAGGGCACAGCTAGTATTAGATAATTGTCGATTGATTCCTCTGAGTCCGGCGAGTGTTATTCTTATTCTTATTTCCATAAGCACAGGGCATACATGAATGGGTTAACTTCATTATCTTCACCCTATTAACGTTCCCACTGCTGGGACACAGGGACTTCTCTCTTGACGAGAGAGATTAGGCCTTAATTCACCACGCTGGCCAAGTGCGGTTTGGTGAATGTCACATGTCCTTCATACTCTTTAAAGTTCTCAGAACATGCCGGTTACCTCACGATGTTTGCCTTCACCGTTAAAGCACGAGTTTTAAAACGCACATACAATTTTCAAGAAGAAAAATCCAGAGGTGCGTGGCGGGGTTTGAACCCACGACTTTCGGATTGAAAGATAGGTCAACTTAACTATAAATTATAAAACTATGAAAGTAATAATAATTGAAAATAAAAAAATATTAATAAAATAACATAGTCTTGGTTCGCTTAATTTTTAAAAGCACTGAGGTGAGAAGCTAATGGAACATAGAACGTATGAACAACACAGCTTAAATCTTTGTAGTCAGAATTTTGGAGTTATAAATAGGTACCTACCTATTATTATACGCAAGTTTAGATTAAAATGTTACCACCGCACCGCTTTTAAACAGCTTTCCGTGATTTAGGGATGTTAAAAGGTAGGAAAAGATATGACATTTTTGATTCGAGCTCAGCGTGGGTCCTATTTTGTAGAGGCAGCACACTGTGTGAAAATCCTGACTAATATCTATAATAATAATTATAAATTGCATTCAAAATGTTAACAAAATTATCTTTTATAGGTATAAAACTAGGCTAGATGTTGTTGTGTTGATAGTCCGATAATATTTATTTTTCTATTTGTAGGATATAGCGCTAGCTACTATTTTGATGCTGATTAATAGAACCGATATCACTTGACAATAGATTTATTGCATATAGGTACGTAATTAACGATTCCAATGATTTTAATGAGTGCGACACGGATGAACGCTTCTTGTGCACTGTCTTACGTAGATTCGCTCGGTACAATGTAATAACCGTGCGACCTACATAAGACAAATCGCTGATGCTGCTGAGGTGTTCGAAATGAATGAAAGTCAAAGTCAAAACGTTTATTTCCTTAGACGCTTATGCATACATGGACATGAACACTATTAGGAATAGAACACTATTGACGGTTTGCTCATGAAATCCATCTAAAAATAAATCACCAGTAAATCATGTCAAATATTCCGCTATAAATCTAAATAGTTTCTTCATTTTCATTAAAATGCATTTTTTTTATTTTTTGTTATTGATATGCCTTTATTTGACCACAATCTCACCTGATGCAAAGTGACGATGTGGTCTAAGATGGAGCATGAAGGCCTAGAAGATGGCTTCTCCGGACCACATTACGAAACACGAAAAAATCGCTTCCCGCACTGGCCCAGCCCGGAGGGTGGTGACAAGCCGCGGCCGAAGCCTCCCACCAGAGACTGTTCCTAGCACCACCCGGAGGTCACGTGTGAGGATTCAGAGGGCTACCACTTACGGACGTGAACAGACAAAACCTCCAATCATTTAACATTAGTTGCTTTCGCTTTAATACCAAAATTATCCTTTTTCTTCTTCGTTCATAGGCACCCTACACGTCTTGCGTTTGACAAGTACCACGCTGTGACGTCACAGTGCAGGCTGACTTTGTGGCTCTATCTATGAATTAGCTTTTATTACGGGACCCTTATTGGTTTCTTTGGCAAGTTTGTATCTCAATTACAAAGCAATCTATCATCAGCACCCTATTAACGTGCCCACTGCTGGGACACAGGGTGCTCAAGGGCCATAATGCGGGCTTCACAGCATTTATGCCGCATTATGCTAAGTTGGGGCCTTTTTGGAACTAGATACATTTAAATATTCTGTAATCGTTAGATCAATAAAATTAACTGTCACTATTTCCCAGCATGTATTTTTATGTATTTAATTCTGAATAAATGATTTTGTATTTGTATAATAGCAAAATATCTAAATCTATTTTTGAACAGGCATGATGTCTACATAAATAAAAAATATTCTGTTAAGTCAGTGTGTTGCCCGACCAAAAATACTAGACACATATTTTCTAGTCTAGTCAACAAGTTCATAAGCGTGAAAAATAGGTCCTAAAAATATGAGCGCTCCAAAATCCTTCAAAATCATTTTTCTAAGGTGATTCCGAATCGAATGAGCCATCGCTCATATTTTTAGGACCTTTATTTATTTATTTATTTCAAAATAAAACCCACAGCCCTTAATTAAAATGTTTATACATATTCTGTTATAGCTTAAGGCCAAATAACGGGTTTACATTAAACAATTTTCTTAATAACATTATTCAATTTTCTTTTTATCTCTATTTTTCACGTTTTGAACTTGTTGATTAGACAAGAAAATATGTGTCTAGTTCCAAAAAGGCCCTAACTTAGCATAATGCGGCATAAATGCTGTGCATAGACTAACTAAATAAGAAAGTTTCAAGATATGGAGCATCAAAGTTCTGGAATGGCTTCTGACGTAGAACCTGGATTTTTGATTTTTGATTTTTCGTTCGTAAGAAAAATATAAATATTATGTTTATATATTTTTTAATAGATAGGCATTAAAAATAAGAATAAGAATGATTTATTTTATCACAATCACAACATACCTAATACAACAAATATATAAATTAACATAAGGTTAATTATGTTCCTCATCATCACCACCCTATTAACGTTCCCACTGCTGGGACACAGGGACATCTCTCTTGAGAGAGATTAGGCCTTAAAACACCATGCTGGCCAAGTGTAGGTTGGTGAATGTCACATGGGCTTCAAACTCTTTTTTAAAGATATAAGAAAAAGCACATGTTTTACAGGCACATACAATTATCAATTATAAATATAAATATGTATAACAGAAGCATAGTAACGGGGAGAAGCGCCCAGAGATACGGCGACCCTCTGAGTTACAGACACTGATTAGTTCAGGAGGATCCGTAGCCTTGACTGCATGCAAAATATTACTCGTATACTTGGTGCAATTAAACCTAGTTTAGTTTCAGACATCGTACTAACGATAAGATGTACCTTTTGTAATTTTTTACAATTAAAACCTTTTTTATTTTATTTTATATTATTTTATAATTTAACTAGGGGCCCGCCCCGGCGTCGCACGGGTATAAAATTTTCCCGGAAATTATTCGAATTTTTCTCGCCGTAAAAACCAACCTATCTCTCAAGTTGGATCGAACTGCACATGGTGTGCGAATTTTATTATAATCGGTTAAGTGGTTTAGGAGTCCATTGAGGACAAACATTGTGACACGAGATTTATATATATTAAGATACTCTCTAATACTCTGTTTCAGAGCTTGTGACTCGGCAAACGTGGGACGCCCTCCGGCCTGGTGGGATGGTGAAAAAGGGTAACCATTCAGCATTAACGGGTCCAACCACAGCGCTGGTCTTCCATGGTTATTACCCTATACGTCTCTACAGAATCTTGTAGCTCGCGACATAGGAGAAAAGAACATCGCGTATACCCGATCACGATTAATATAGCGCAACACGCGACACAAAATCTTCGCTCGCTGGTGTATCCGCACCATTATATCATAAATCTTAAAATTTAAGAAAACCCCCCGAATCCACTGCCTTCATTTCCTTTGAAGTAAAACACCATAATATTTTGTAATGTGCACGCGATGCGCTTTCATTTGATACCCCCACTCGAGTACTTATATTTGCGGATTTTCGGTTTTCCTTCCCCACTCTAACCCCCATAACTTTTAAACGTCTCAACCGATTTTCATGAAACATGTCTAAGAACACCCGGGCCACACTCACCTTTCATACAAAAACTAACTAAATTAAAATCGCTCCATCCGTTCGGGAGCTATGATGTCCCAGACAGACAGACAGACTCGTCAAACTTATAACACCCCTCTTTTTTGGTCGGGGGTTAAAAATAATGGTTCTTGTTCTATAATAAAACTAAATAACAAGGTGTTTTATATCTGCTGTATGAAGCTCTCTAAGTATAAAGAAGACTTCTATGGACATATTTTGGTTTTAAAAGAAAAATATTTTAATGATAAGTATTTAAAATAATTGTATAATTATGTTTTTGATATCCTAGCACTTGAGCAGGGGCAAGAGAACAGCTCATATCTTTTATATTTTGTTCCTCATTATCACCACCCTATTAACGTTCCCACTGCTGGGACACAGGGACATCTCTCTTGAGAGAGGCCTTAATTCACCACGCTGGCCAAGTGTAGGTTGGTAAATGTCACATGCGCTTCAAACTTTTTTTTAAAGTTGTAAGAAAAAGCACATGTTTTAGAGGCACATACAATTATCAAGAAGAATCAAGAAAAATTTAGAGGTGATGGCGGACCGGCGGAAGGACGGCGTGACGGGGTTTGAACCCACGACCTTCGGAATGAAAGTCGAGTGTCCTCCCACTTAGCCAACACGGCTGTATATTTTTTATCACTATAATTCGCTTTTATTAACAATTTTAATTATTTATTTAGTGGCCCGCCCCGGCTTCGCACGAGTTTTTATTGAATTTTCCCGGCAATTATTTGATTTTTTCTCGCCTTTTAAACCTTCCCTAGACCTCCACAAACATTTCAAGACTATGATAAGATAAATCCGTTCAGCCGTTCTCGAGTTTTAATCAGACTAACCAGTCTCGTTACGGTCATCGTGCGAGGTGAACGCGTACGCTATTGTATTAAAATCTTATCTATCCTGTGGAGCGATAAGCGAGGTCCGGGTCTAGCTACCTGGCCGGCGGGGGGTTTCACCGCTTGTGCTTCACGATGTCGGTCCCCCAGAATGATGATGCGTTAACTGTAGTAGATATGGAATTTGAAGAAGAACTGAATAAGAGTCTGAAGAGAAATCGAGAACAAAAAGATAATAGTGATGAAGAATGGAATGTCGTCGTCGGAAAAAATAAGAAGTCGCGTCAAATTACAGAAGGAGAAAAAGAGCAAAAAAGAAGAAGGGATATATATATTTCGGGCGAAAACCCATTACCTAAACAATTTGCGTTGGCTAAACTCTTCAAAGAATTAAATATATGTGATATAGATAACATCAAATATCTCAACCCACACAAGATTAGAGTTACATTTTTTGAAGAAAAGAATATTCAAGAATTATCGACTATCCACTCAAACGTCGAGGTGACTATTTCAGCCTAAGAAAATATAGCGTCAAACGTCCAGGTGACTAGATAAAGCAGATTGGGTGAATTATAAAACTTGCTTAAATGATTTATTCGATTCAATTCTAAACATACCAACCGATAATCAAATGTTCTATAATTTATTTTTAGATTTTATTAATTTAGCCGCAGATATACATATTCCTTTAAAAAAAACTAACAGTAATCCCGAATCAAAATTTAAGCCTAAGCCTTACTGGAGCAGTGAGCTATCCAAGGCAGTCGCAGTCAGGAGATTAGCGCTTTCACAATTTAGAAAAAATCCTACACCTAATAACCTGGATAACCTTAATGAAAAAATTGAAGAAAGTTGTAAATTAATAAGTGAAGCGAGAAATAAAAATTGGCAGGATTTCTGTACATCAGTAAATGAAAAAACATCCTCTTCAATTATGTGGCAGCGCATGAGATGGATTAAAGGACATAAGTTTAACCAACAGTATATATCTGAAACACAGGCATCCAACTTACTCAGATCTCTCACCCCAGATTATGTTATACCTGACCGGCCGACATTCTCACAATACCACTCGGTAATAGATGTTGATATCTCCTTCCAGGAGCTCGAAGCGTGTATTAAATCAAAGGATACATCTCCCGGAAAGGACGATATTTCATACTCTATGATTAAGCACCTTCCGAGTAATGGCAAGCGTTTACTTTTGTTATTATTTAATCGATTTCTTTCAACTGGGTTTGTACCTACGCAATGGCGAACGGTAAACGTAGTACCTATTCTAAAACCTGGGCGTGATCCTAATGATGTTTCATCATTACGCCCTATCTCTTTACTGTCGTGTATTTGCAAAATTTTTCATTCCATTTTAAATAAAAGATTAGAATGGTATCTCGAGCATAATAATATGTTTTCCAACAATATGGTTGGGTTTAGAAAAGGTAAATCTTGTATAGATAATTTAGGTAGCTTAGTATGTAGAATACAAAACGGGTTTTCAGTAGGCAAGACTACAATAGGTTGTTTTATAGATATCTTAAATGCCTATAATAACGTTGATATAATAGTGCTGTTATCTACTTTGGATAGAATACATGTTGGAACAAAAATATGTTATTATTTGTGGAATTTTCTAAAAAAAAGAAATTTACAAATAAATATTGGTAATACAATATTAACCCGGGCTACCGGTATGGGATTAGCCCAAGGTGACCCCCTCTCCCCTTTATTGTTTAACATCATAACAATAGATATCTGTAAAACATTAGAAGATAGTATATATATATCACAGTACGCAGACGACTTCGTAATATACAGTCAAAGTAAAAATATTATTGAAGCCGGTCAGACTTTAAATAGTAGTTTAAATTCTCTTTATATTCTTTTGCATGATTTGGGATTAGATATATCACCAAATAAAACAAAAGTATGTATTTTTAAACGCGGTATTTTTAATAGCAATTTGAGGATTGAAATGAATAACTCTCCAATTGAAATTGTTGATAACGTTAAATACTTGGGATTATGGTTAGACAGAGGATTACGCTGGACAAAACATATAAATGAAATTTTCGAGAAATGCTATAAATTTATAAATATATTTAAGGTATTAATTGGTTCATCTTGGGGAATACACCCAATTCATTTACGACGACTGTACCTATCTATTGTTCGCAGTCGAGTCGACTATGCTAGTTTTTTGTTTGATACCTGTTGTCGTACGAGGATAAGCAAATTAGATGTTTTACAGAATAAGTTTTTACGTGTAGTGGGAGGATTTATTAAAAGCACCCCTATACACGCGATGGAGTCTGAACTGTGTATACCACCCTTATTCATTCGTAGGAACTTCTTGGCGACAAAATATTTAATCAAGTGTAAGTCTTTAACCGACAATGTTATTATTGACTTAGTCGAAGAGCTGTCTCATCGACAGGGTATGGCGTACTGGCGCAGAAAAAAGACACCTTTACTGGTCACTGTAAATAATAAGCTTCAAAATTATAATTTTAATGTTACTAATAAGTTAGAAATGTTTAGCATAGATACGTGGATGAGTAATATTAACCTGAAAGATGTTTTGGAAATTAGTATACCAAGTATAGATAAACCAAAACGAAGTTATAACCCTTTGGAACTTAAATTTAAATGTGTAAATCATCTACTTTCCAAATATGATGGATTTTATAAATTATTTTCTGATGGCTCGATAATAGATAATAATAGGGGAGCAGCATTTTTAGATTCCGAAACAGGACACAGTTTAAAATTTTCAATACCATCAAAATTAAGCATAATGAATTTGGAACTTATAGCTATATTAGAAAGTTTATCTTATATTGAGTCAATTAATTACAACAAATTTGTTATATTTACTGATTGTAAGAGTGCCATGTTTCACTTAGCTCGATGCGTTAGTGGATTAAGCTTTAGGGGCATTCCAGTGGCTTATAGTATTATAAATAATTTACGTGTGCTAAATAATCTAAATAAAATAATAAAAATTCAGTGGATTCCCTCGCATGTTGGTCTGACGGGTAATGAAGAAGTTGATAAACTCGCGAAGGAAGCTACAGTTGATGGAATTTTAATAAATTGTTTACCGAATTACTCTGATTTGATCCCTGATCTAAAAGAAAATATTTTCAAAATTTGGTCAGAATACTTTGATGAAAGATCGTTATCGAAAGGCATTTGGTATAAAACGGTGCAACCGTCACTTGTTCGTTCCCCGTGGTTCCTGAGGGCCGGCCTGGGCAGGAGCGACATTGTCACTGCAGCACGACTTCGCACTGGGCATGTTCCATTGAACATGTTTGGATTTATGATGCGTAAAACAGATTCACCGAATTGCGTCCGGTGTAATAAAATAGAAGACGTATACCATGTTTTGATGGAATGTGCCTGGGGCGAGGAATTTAGAAAAAAAGAATTTGACCCAGAACACGGTTTTTGGAATTTGGGAGGATGTAATGCTATCCTCTCAGAGCCCACCTCGCTGGGTGCTATGAACCTGGTGCGTTTATACCGTGTAGTGTGTAGTGCGCGCTTGCAGTCGTTTACTCAATGACTGTAAGCGCAGTATTTATTCATATTTATGTATTTTGTAATTT
Source organism: Gymnoscelis rufifasciata (assembly GCA_929108375.1). NCBI lineage: Eukaryota > Metazoa > Arthropoda > Insecta > Lepidoptera > Geometridae > Gymnoscelis > Gymnoscelis rufifasciata. The sequence goes on from OV815331.1 coordinate 6,716,062, forward strand.
TATTAAGAACTAGTTTATAAGGGTGACATGCTTTCAAAACCCTGTTTAAATAAATAAATGATTAAAAAAAAAAAAACAGACTAACGAACAACAATTCATTTTTATTTATATAGATATCCCTAGTTAGAATTAGAAATTATTTTTACTAAATGCCTTTATATCAATTACAATTCAATTAATTAGTAAAAAAACTATTTTAATTAAATACACTCGGTTCCAAAAGTGACGGGTTAGTCACAGAAACCAAAATATCTCTCAAACTACGTACCTATACTATCCTAATGAAACGAAGACTGTTTATTTGATAATTTAATTGTAGTGGATAGAGAATTAAAAAAGTAAATGCAAGGAAAATCTAAAAATTGAAAAAATCTTATGTAAGTTTTTTTTGTAATGTTATTATTCTAAGTACTTACCATAAACAAATTCAAGTCCAAACAAATATTTCCACTATATGCGTCGTATGAGCAAAGTTTATAATATAAATTGTCTTTTACAATTTGAACTTTTTGAACAACCAATTACAAAATCACACAAAAAATCGTCCCTAACGCAGTGAATCACACGTCAGCAATTATCAATTTTGGTCACTTAATAACTTTTGAGGTGATTTACTTAAAAGTTCAACATCCAAAATCAGTGAGTTTTTCCGGTTCACTGAAACGATAAATTTGGCTCGGGGGTCAAACCACGACTGACGCATAAGGGGTGGTATTGGGGCGTGGTCTGCAGGGGCAGGTTACGCCCCCACTCAATACAGGACACGCCTTCTACCCCAGGGACGATGGAGCGCTTATAAATTATTAAAACTGATGTTTTTTTCTTTTAAACAACGGAGATGTGAATGTTTTGGCAAAAATGACGCAAAATTTCAAATTTTTGGTGAACTGAAAATTCATTAATACTTCCGAACAATCCACACAACATCTATTGCTCCGTGGTAAGTTCTAAGCTTGTGTAGCGGGTACTAGACATCTGATATACTTACATCTATACTAATATTATAAAGCTGAAGAGTTTGTTTGTTTGAACGCGCTAATCTCCGAAACTACTGGTTCGAATTGAATAATTCTTTTTGTGTTGGATAGTCCAGTTATCGAGGAAGGCTATAGTCTATAGAACATCACGCTACGACCAATAGGAGCAAAGATATAGTGGTAAATGTGTAAAAAACGGGAGAAATTGTTCATCTTTGAAGCCTTCCGTTGCGTGCGCCGTGAAAACGGTTCAAGATACACAAAAAATATGTATTAAAGAATAATAGCTCTTTTAATGATCTAAAAAACAGTCCGCGATAGTATATGTCTATCTTTTAAGATTAATTAACAAAAACCGTTTTTGTCGAACCTAATTTGGTGGAAATAATTTGTTTAAGTTGTATCAACATAAGAATATTAATCTTTATTCAAATAAATATGTTGTTGGTTAAGAGTACTTCATCCATTATAACGCGGGTAGCACCGCAGGGCACAGCTAGTACTTAGATATATATTTTAATTTATACATTTTAAAAACCCATACCAAGGAGCAAGTACTTGCAGACCATACAAACACTTAGCCCCTCGGCGGAATCGAACCGCGCCATTGAGACAGTCAAAGAACATAATAAAGTTAAGTAGCATCAAAATTCTTAAGAATAGAATATTATGTCTTAATTCACCACGCAGCCGCAGGCCAAGTGCGGGTTGGTGAATGTCACATGTCCTTCAAACTCTCTAAAGTTCTCAGAACATGCCGGTTTCCTCACGATGCTTGCCTTCACCGTTTAAGCTCGTGTTTAAAGCGCACATACTAATTCTTCAAGAAGAAAAATCCAGAGGTGCATGGCGGGGATTGAACCCCGAGCCTATGCCCTGTGCTTCTAAGGAAATAACATTTTGACTTTGACGTAGACATAGAAACAAGTCATTAGTTCAGAAAGATCCTTACACGTGACCTCCGGGTGGTGCTAAGAACAGTCTCTGGTGGGAGGCTTCGGCCGCGGCTTGTCACCACCCTCCGGGCTGGGCCAGTGCGTGAAGCGATTTTTTCTTGTTTCGTAATGTGGTCCGGAGAAGCCAGAAGAAGTCTTCTAGGCCTTCATGCTCCATCTTAGACCACATCTTCACTTTACATTAGGTGAGATTGTGGTCAAATGAAGGCTTATCAATAATAAAAAAAAAAAAAAAAAAAATCCGTAGCCTTGACTGTATGCAAAATATAACTCGTATACTTGGTGCAATTAAACCTTGTTTAGTTTAGTTTTAGTGTAGCATAGGTCGTCTGTAAGACATCGTATCTGCTAGCGATAAGATGTACCTTTTGTAATTTTTACAATAAAACCCATTTTTATTAAATTTTATTTATTTGTAAAGCAAAATAGCTAAGAATAGCTAACCCAATTCCTATTATAGTTTATAATATACTAAATTTGTTATAAAATATGTTTATAGGCTTAATTATAGTCATTACGTAGTAATTTATTAATCTATGCTATGGCTCGGTCGGGGTCGGTGTAGGGCTGACTACAGTAACAAAGAGAAATACGCTACGTTAATTTGGTCGAAATTACCTTGAATGTAGGCTACAATACACAAGAGGAATCGCTGGGATCTTTTTAAATCTATACCTATGTGATTATTTGAGAAGAGGTAGGCTGAAGAAAAGATGGATAGACAGTGTGAAAGATGACATGTGTGTAAGAATGAGGTGAGTGTTGAGATGACGGGTGATAGAGGGAAATGAAAGCAGAAAACATGTTGTGCCGACCCCACGTGATGGGCCCACAATATGGAATTGCATGAAGATGATGACCATAAAATAATAACTTACTACGTAATCTATACTATTTTTGTAGAAAATCACATGTAAACAGTTTTTAGCTAGCTTACAGCACTATAATTCTCAAAAATATTGATCATTTTGAATAATTTGTAATAAAACTGAAGCACTGAAAAATATATGACAAGCAAATTGAATAAGTAACATAAGTTTAAAAAAAATATATGTATATACGGTCGAATTGAGAAACCTCATTTTTTTTGAAGTCGTTAAATATAACAAAAAATTCACAGTTTCATGCGTCACAAAGTTATAAATATTAATGTGATTGACTTTTTACTGCAAAATAACCTTGAAATACTATGAATAGGAATTTTATCCAATTGTTAAGGATCAATGGAAAAGTTTCGCGATTTTCTCCGGAGATGCTAGTATCTCATTTACATTTGTAACTATTTTTCGAAAAAACAGAATAAATAAATAAATACTTCCGGACAATCATCGGCGTATATTTTTTTTTCGTGTTTGTGTTTTTATTTCTGAAATTTCACAACACATTTATTTCCTTAGAAGCACAGGGCATACATGGATAGGTCAATTTAAAATAAATAAAACTATATTTTCTAAACAAAAATTATCAAGAACATAACTAGAATTAATAATGAATTTTTATATTAACATTGATGATAAGTTTGACATAATAATAATGTATAAAATTGTTTTTCTATTTTTTAATGTTATTTGACGCAAACCCAATTTGCAGTGCCCCTCCGGGGTGCATGTACCATATCGACTTAAGATGTAACAATTTATATACCTATATCTGTATAAATGTACATGTGAGCAAATAAATAAATAAATAAACATTTTCGTGACAGTTCGCTTCAATGTTTTATACTGAGTTGAGATGCTAACAAAACCCCCAACAAAAAAAGAGGGCTGTTATAAGTCTGTCTCTCTGTCTGGGACATCATAGCTCCCAAACGAATGAAGCGATTTCAATTTAGTTTTTTTGAAGTGAAACTTCTATAGAATCGTAGTGATTTCAAACCGGATGCAAAAAGATGAAACGGAAATGGTAAGAGACACAAATACAATGCTTTATTTAAATTTCTTTGCGCGATACTTCGTAGTCTCAACTACGAAGTATCGCGCAAAGAAATTGGTGAGTTTGAATGAGGTATTGCTGTATTTTATTTATATTATTTTGTAACATACTTCATGTAATACGCTTTATCGAAGTAATATAAATAATCCGAATAATTACAGATATATGTTTGTTTCTCTTATCATTTTAGCAGATGCGTTCATTTACCCTTTTTTTCTATTCGATATATATCATAATTATAGTTCGTAAGTAGTAGACTCCAATTGTGCGTCGTAGCTGACACACACACACTTTTTTTTTATTCTTATTCTTTCGTCGATTTACTGAAGTTTCACTTCTATCGTGTGTGAATCGCACACACACCTTTTTTTATTTTGTATGAAAGGTGAGTTTCGCGGTTGACCCATTTAAAAGTAAAAGTGGGGAATGAAAACTTAAAATCCGCAAATATACTCGAGTGGGGTCTCAAATGAAAGCGCATCACGTGCACATTACAAAATAGTATGACTTTTACTTCTAAGCGAACTAAGGTTCTGAAATCGGTGTTTTTTTTTAAATGCTAATTAAGATTGCTACAATTTAGTATTATAAGATTTGTAACAAACAATGGAAATAAAATGTTCTAGTACTTTGCATTATTTTTCCCTGGGGAATTCCTAACGCGTTGGCAGCACTGAATAAATTTGATAAGCATTTAGCATTCCATCTCAATCCAGTGTTTCGTGATCGAGTGTACTAAAATAACGTACCGGTCAGGAAAACAGTGACAAAATATATTTTTCTGTTGTTAATGATATAATTTGAGTTAAATATAACCTTTAAATTGTATAAAATATATTATTGTTTACGGTTCAGAGAGGAAAACAGTGAAACTTTATTTTTTTCGTTGTTAGTGCAATAAATTGTTTAAAATATAATTTTGTTAATTGTTGAAGTATACGGCTTAAAGTTTGGTTAAATGTGAACGAATATTGGATGTTTTGAATGTCAAAATGCGGTGAGTGGAAACTAATTTTAATTATAAATAAGCCCCGTGGTAAGCTCCAAGATTGTGTTACGGGTACTAGACATCTGATATACTTAATATAATAGACATACATGTATAGATATTTTTTTATAATACATATTAAACACCCATACCAAGGAGAAAGTGATTGCAGATCATACAAACACTTGACCCCTCGGCGGGAATCGAACCCGCTACTCTCTTGCGCCGCAAGCGGACCATTGCGCCACTGAGGCAGAAAAAAACACACACTAAACAAAGAAACAATACAATAAGAAAAGAAGAACTAAACCTAGAGTGCGTAATGGGCGGTCTTAATGCTCAAAGCAATTTCTTCCAGACAACCTTGAATTAAAATTACAAAACGTAATGGACGGTGTGGTTAGAATACAATATAAATACTTACCTAGATCTAATGCAAAACCTGAAACTAGCCTTAATTTAATTACAATAGATGAAAGACACATAGGTATCATAAATTCACTGTCAATTTTTATAAGGTTAATGTATTTTAAGGGGCAATGTTTATATACCTACGCTATTTTGTAAAAAGCTTAATATAAAATATGATTACCTTGAGCCCTTGCTTGGGACGGAATCTTCTCCAACAGCAAAACAAAAACAACACTAACAAATAATGATTGTATAGTTTCAATACAAAAATGAGCTAGAGTTTCTTATCTTTTCCTTGCTCTTGCGTGTAAAATAGCGAAGCGACCAGATACGATTAATTTATTTCCTATTTACCTATCTATAAGCACCTATGTACCTAAGTATAAACATATTTTTGTTTTTTTTATATTATTTTTGATGTTTATAAGATTTGTAAAACCAAACAATGGAAATAAATGATTTTTTATCTTCTATGCATGAAAGAATCTATAAAATATATCTACGTATGTAATAATAATTGATTATTCTGCATTAAAATGTAGTCCATAGGCAACACACGTTTACGTGTTGCCTATGGACTGTATTAGCCGTTTACTCCCGAAACTTTTTATTCTCTAGTATTTTAATTCCCCATTTCTTATTTTCTCCATTCTGATATTTACCCATTACTTTTTGGCCCCATCCATGTTATTCCGATTTCTAAGCTACATAATTGTGAAGTCTCATCAAAATCCAACCAGTAGATTTTGGCTGAAAGAGCAACAAACACATCGATAAAAACTTTCGTATAAATAATATTAGTAGGTAGGATTAGGAATCCGGACCGCAAAAGGAAAACCACTGAAATAAGTGACGCAGACCGAATGTTTGCCTCTTGTCGTAAGCTCTAGCGGATACATTTTTAGTTTGTGAATAGCTAATATTGAATATTTTCGTTATAATTAATATATTATATATTTTTTATGCACTTTGTAGGTACAATAAAAATGGTGACATGTTTAAGTGCTTACAATAAGTTTACAGATTAATAACTGACTACTTGACCATCAAAATTTTGACAAAACAAAGTTCGAGCAATTTCAACAGCAAAATTTTAGTTGTGAAAAGTCAAGGAATGTGGTTATAAATTCCTTGTGAGAAGTACATACATACATGTACATACACGGATTATTTATTTTTAACCCCCGACCAAAAAGAGGGGTGAGAGTGGGGAAGGAAAACCGTGTTTTACTTTTAAGGAAATAAAAACATTGGAATCGGGGGCTTTTCTTAAATTTTAAATTTAGATTTATTGTAACATTGCAGTTGGCTATGGGACACAATACTATAATTGTTTATTTTCCCTGAACGTTAATATTCCCTATGTACACCATAAAAATACACAAAATTCACCGCGCTGTAAACAATACTTAAATGTAATATAAAATTCAAAAAAAACTACCGATTCCCACGCCTTAATCTTAAAGTAAAACACTATAATATTTTGTAATGAGGTATACGCGATGCGCTTTCATTTGATACCCCACTCGAGTATATTTGCAGATTTTCGGGTTTCCTTCCCCACTCTAACCCCCATAACTTTTAAACAGCACAACCGATTTTCATGAAACATGTCTAAGAACACTCGAGCCAGACTCACCTTTCATAAAAAAAACTAAATTGAAATCGTTCCATACGTTCGGGAGCTATGGTGCCACAGACAGACAGACACGTAAAACTTATAACACCCCTCTTTTTTGGTCGGGGGTTAAAAAGCACTCTTGCCTAAAAGTTTGTGCGAAAGTTTGGTAATGAATAGCATTATTCTTATGTCTAAGAACACTCGTGCCAAACTCACCTTTCATACAAAAAAAACTAAATTGAAATCACTCTATCCGTTCGGGAGCTATGATGTCCCAGACAGACAGACACACAGACAGACACGTCAGACTTATAACACCCCTCTTTTTTGGTCGGGGGTTAAAAAACAAACAAAATTTATTTATTTTCCAAACAGATAGGTAATTTATATACGACATCAACTTCTACTTAGTTCCTGGTTGAGTGTGACTAGCAAAATAAAATCTAGTTCTGTGTTACAAGCACTGTTCAAAATGATCAAAAAACGTTTATATTCTTGAACAGGGACAGGTCAACTTAAATTAAACTAAAAATTTGAATATAAAAATATTATAGAAATAACATTGTCTTGACAGTTCGCTTCAATTACATACACTGAGTTGAGAAGCGAATAAAACAACACAGCTTTATCAGTTTTTACAATTTTGTAGTTAAGATTTTATCTATAACAACGTGTTCAAAATGATTTTGTGCAAATAAAGTGTCAAATTTATTGTCCTAAAGAGTTTGCATGCTTGCTTTGATAACTTTGTTTGCACAGATTGAGCATTTATAAGTTAAATGTTTAATTTATAATATGTACCAATATGTATAAGAAGACCAAAATTGTATTAAATTACAATGAAAAAACCCCCGATTCCTGTATATTAATTCCCTCAATGTGCACGTGATGCGCTTTCATAAGATACCCCACTCAAGTATATTTGCAGATTTTCGGTTTTCCTTCCCCACTAACCCTCATATTTTTTAAACGGGTCATCAGATTTTCACCAAACATGTCTAGGAACAATCGCGCTTTGTCACCTTGTATACAAAAAAAAAACTCAATTGAAATCGCTTCATCCGCTTGTGAGCTATGATGTCCCAGACAGACAGACTCGTCAAACTTACAACACCCCTCTTTTTTGTCGGGGGTTACAAGTAACAAGAGTAAGTAGTTGTTTTATGTAAAACAGATGTTTAAGACGCTTATTTATTGATATTGTGTATAGTGTAGGTAAAAATGTTTTTGTTACTAAGTACATTAAGTTTTTGTAGAATTTACTTGGCACCGACTTCAAAATTATTAAATACTTGATTATTGAATTGTTTATGTTTCTTTTAATTATCACATAAAATGTCGAAATGATTTGTAAAGCTTATTTATTTATTACTTTTCAGTTTCCGTTTTGAAGTTGGTTTAATTTTTGGCAAAATAGTTTTAGTTTTTTCACTTTATAATTTTATTTAACTCGACACTGGCAAACGGACGCTTCAAGCGCAGAGTCCAATTACAAGAAATTGAATTAAATTGAAACAGATGTCAAAACAGACTAATCAAAAAGCCGTGTTGGCTAAGTGGAAACACACTTGACTTTCATTCCGAAGGTCTTGGATACAAACCTCGCCGCACACCACTAGATTTTTATTCCTGAAAAATGTATGTGCGCTTAACAACACGCGCTTATAACGGTGAAGGCGAACATCGCGAGGCATCGGCATGTTCTGAGAACTTTAGCGCATCACGTGAACATTACAAAATGCACTTACAAGTGAAGTAAGTGAAATAAGGTTTTGGGGCAATGAAGGGTTATTTTGTTCATTTAGATTATTTATTGATTCAATAAATCATTTATTAAAAACCAAAGAAAGTATTACATAATGAACGCAGTCAAAGGACTTAACCTACTGTGCTAGTTAGGAACTGTAGTAGGATAGCGGATAGGTCTTTGGTTTTAATAAATAAATAAATAAATATATTTCCTGAATAGTCACACAGCATCACCTAACCCTAAACTAAGCAGAGCTTGTACTATGGGTGTTAGGTGATTGATATAATTATGTACTACTTAGATACATTTGTTTTATGTAAATACATACATATAATACATAGAAAACACCCAGATCCGAAACCAGAAATTGTAGATCGTACAAAATCTGGTCCCCCGGCGGGAATCGAACCTGCTACGCCTCTGGCGGATCTTTGCCCACCGACGAACTCTCTGGTCGTCAAGATAATATATATATATATATATATAATATAATATTTCCAGACATTTCACATAACAACATCTAGCCCCGTGGTAAGCTCTAAGCTTGTGTTACGGGTACTAGATATCTATGATATACTTAATATAAGAGTCATACATATATAGATATTTTTTATTATACATATTAAACACCCAGACCAAGGAGATTGTGCTTGCAGAACATACAAACACTTTCACCCTCGGCGGGAATCGAACCCGCTACCTCTTGCGCCGCAAGCGGACCCTCGCCCACCGCGCCACTGAAGATGATCAAAACATTGAAAATATTACGTCGACGTCTAAAAATATAATGAACGAAGTTTCCATAACTGTAACCTTGCTCTTAAAATTCCTATCGGACGAATCAAATATTGAACTCGCAGGTTTCGTTCTGCGTTGTTGTTAAGCGACTGTCTCAATTTCAAGTTTATTTTTGTGGTTTTGTCGATATCTGGGACTAACTAATAAAGCTGTATTAGTGAAAATCGCTTCAATTCAATTATTTATCGTAAAAAGTAAATGACAAACAAAAAATTTAAGTGGCAAATCCATTAAAATATAGACATAATACCATTGCGGAGTTTTCTGTAGACCTTTTCAATGTGTACAATACATTAGTAAGTAAGTAGGTAAGTACATTATTTTGAAAAAATGAAATTATTTACGACAACTCATTAGAAATCTCAAAAATAACAGTATTGCTCCACAATTTAATGGATGTTATTTTACATATAAAACTTCCTCTTCAATCACTCTATCTATTAAAAAAACTACATCAAAATCCGTTGAGTAGTTTAAAAGATTTAAGCATACATAGGGATATAGGACACGAGACTTTCATTCCGAAGGTCGTGGGTTTAAACCCCGCCACTCACCTCTGGATTTTTCTTCTTGAGACATTTATATGTGCGCTTTAAACACGTGCTTTAACGGTGAAGGCAAACATCGTGTGGAAACCGGCATGTTCTGAGAACTTTTAATTACTGACATTTGTTTAAAGGACATGTGATATTCACTAACACGCACTTGGCCAGCATGGTGAATTAAGGCCTAATCTCTCTCCTAGAGAAGTCCCTGTGTCCCAGAAGTGGGAACGTTAATAGGGTGATGATGTTGAAGGATATAGGGACTGAGAAAGCAACTTTGTTATAGACTTTGTAGTGATGTTTCAATTTATTTATTTATTATTTATTTATAACAATAGATAGCCGCCATACTAAATCTAAATTTAACATTTATGAAAACTCCTCAATCAAATAAATTTATTCTTATTCTTATTTGCAGATGTTCGGTTTTCCTTCCCCACTGTTACCCCCATAACTTTCAAACGGCATAACCGATTTTCATGAAACATATCTAAGAACACTCGCGCCAGACTCACCTTTCATACAGAAATAACTTAATTAAAATCGCTCCATCCGTTCGGGAGCTATGATGTCCCATCCCAGACAGACTTACAGACAGACAGCAGACGCACAGTCAGACAGACACGTCAAACTTATGACACCCCTCTTTTTTGGTCGGGGGTTTTTTTTTTTAATTCTTAATTTTTTTTAAAGGGACTTTTTTCGCTTTGCGAATATGCCAGCCCCGTATTACATTAAAAAAACTTACAACTACCTTATCTAAGAATTTCAAACACCCGTCTGTATAAAACCTTAGCGGCCTCACACAAAGGGATGGATAATAAAACTATTTACTAAACCTAATTCAGCTACATTTAAACCAAACTTATAGGATAATTTATTTCTCACAGGCTGAGTCCGTGCACACTCCACCAAAAGATGATAAACATCTTCTGGGACGTTACATGTGGAACAATTAGGGGAGTCAACCTTCCTCATAAGATGGTTGAATTTGTTCAGTGGAATGTGCCCGGAGCGCAGCCTGTGAGCTAACACCACGTGATGACGCTTCAACTCGCTGTGCACCCACCAGGGGGCACGAGGAGGCTCACTCTGAACTGTTATAAACCATAATCCCTTTAAGTTAGATATTTCACAAAACAAATCCTTCCATTTTACATAAATTTTATATCGATATTTTAGCAACACCTCAGAGTATTCCGGGATAATATATACCTCAGCACCTATCTCTATAGCCTGTTTGGCAAGACTGTCAACCACCTCGTTACCCCGTACCCCTACATGTGATGGAATCCATTGCAATCTCAGATGCACGTCGTTGTCTAAAAGAAAGGACACTTTCTTCAGGATGACATATGCTAGCGAGGTACCTCGGAGGCCCGAGGCGCAACGAGCAATATGCTGTAACGCACTACGGCTATCCGACAATATCACCACTCTCTTATAATTTAGAGTAGTGGCGTAGGACAGTGCTTCAGAAATTGCAAAGAGCTCCAATAACATGATTGTGTTACTCGGTGATTTGATATGGTAAGTTTCCTTCACATTGCGACTGGGATCATAAAATGCTCCTCCAGCACCATTGTTCATTTTTGATCCGTCAGTGTACATTTTATGCCAGTTTTTATATCTTACATTTAACATAAATAATGTATAGCCTTTTAGTTCTATATTGTCATATTGTTTTTTAGATTTATCTATACCAACCACGTCTAACTTAATAAAATCTGTTTTAAAATCCGACATCCATTTATCCAACGAAAACATTTCCAGAGGGTTGCATTTTTTGACTATATCATTTTGAGTCATTTCAAAAATGGATAGCAATAATGGCTTCTTTTTTCGCCCCCAAAAACTTAATGTATACAAAGATTTCAATTCATCAAGATATTGTATTGTTGGGTTGTGATAAATAGAACGAGCCTTTAGACAGAATTTAGTGGCCAGATAATCACGTCGCAGTTGCAATGGAATTAGACACAGTTCACTTTCCATAACGTGGATGTATTTCTAATAAAAAATGTGGTGTAGTTCTAATAAATCCGCCTATTATGCGCATCGCAGTGTTCTGGACTTTATCTAGTTTAGTAAGGTGCGTCTTGGCGGCGGTATCATATAGAAAACAACCGAAGTCTATTCTGCTCCTTATCAACGCTATGTATATACGACGTAGGTGCTTAGGGTGCATTCCCCACGAAGCACCTGCCAAGATCTTAGTAATGTTCAACATCTTAGAAGTTTTTTCGTGTAATTCATTAATGTGTTTCCTAAATAGTAGTAATTTGTCAAGCCAAATGCCCAAATATTTAATTGTTTGTACACACTCGATCAAATTACCGTTTAAAGACAAAGAAACCCCATCTACACCTCGACCCTTCTTAAAATTGCAACATTTAGTTTTGCTTGGTGATATTTCCAAACCCAATTTCCCTAACATTCCTACTGACGAATTCACCATATTTTGAACATTTATTTCATTAAAACACGAATCCTTATTTTGCGAATAAAAAACGAAATCGTCCGCATATTGTAATATTTTTGCATTATCCCCAACTAATTTAGAAATTGTATACGTCATGATATTAAACAAAAGAGGGGAGATCGGATCTCCTTGCGCTAAACCTCTGTTAGTCCATCTAATCAAGTTATTATTAGTTGAACCATCCTCATTTAAAATTTTTAGACATCTATTACTCAAAAAAATCCATAAATAATTACAAGATAATGCTCCAACTTGAAGATTATCTAAAATCAAAACTAATTCATCAGGTAAAACATTATTATAGGCATTTTCTATGTCCAAAAACAATGCCAGTGTGCCCCCCCCCCCCCCCCCCCCTAGAAAACCCTATCTGTATTTGTGTTACAAGTCTAGCTACGCAGTCTAAACTGGACTGGCATTTTCTAAAGCCAGATGTTATCGGGGCCAGGATTCGATTATGTTCGACAAACCATTCAAGTCGATTACATAACATTTTATGAAATATTTTACAAATATAGATTAATATTTAAGATTATTTTTTGGTTTCGGAATCGGAATTATTTTAATATTACGCCATTGCAGAGGTACCAACGATGATTTAAAAACAAGATTCAAAATTTTAAGTAGATAAGATTTACCTTCATCCGGCAGAAAATAAATCATGGAGTAAGTTATATTGTCTTCACCGGGCGCGGTGTCTTTCTTTTTTAAACAATTGTGAAATTCGTATAACGAAAACTCCTTATCTAATTGTGCATTATTCGATGTAAACAACGGAGTGGAGGGGACAGCGCTGTCCGGCGCTAAACTGCATAACAACTCGGATTTCTTATCAGTAGGGGCGGAAACGTACTGAGTTCGAATTCCCTTAACCCAGCGCATGCGACGCCACATTTCAGCTGAGCTAATGTTGTGATCAATTGAGCCACAAAATGACTGCCAATGAGTCATTCGAACTCGCCTATGAATACGTTGTGCTTCGGATGTTTTAGCTATTAGAATATCATGGTTTGTCGGAGTCGGGTTTTGTCTGAATAATTTTAACGCTAGGCGCCTCTGAGCAATAGCTAATGAAATTTCCGATGTCCAATAAGGTTTAGGTTGGAAAATAAGCGTAGGATTCAGACAATTCCTTATCATTGGTATACTTTGTCGCGCCGCGTTGTTTATGTTATCTATGAATGAGTCATAGCGAGATTGCAAATTTAACTCGGAAATATTATCGTTAAATGTACCCTTCAAAAGTTCTTGGTATAAAGACCAATCGGCTTTTTTCATATTACGACGTGCAACATAACTACGTGAACCCTGATACGATAAGGAGTATTTAATAATTAGGTGGTCACTACCTAAGTTCTCACGAGTTACCTGCCAATTGAAAAGTACCGCTATATCTGATGTAACGAAAGTAATGTCCGGAGCCGATTCTTGTAAATGACCATTTACTAATTTAACCCTTGTGAACTCCCCACTATTTAAAGACACGAAATTATTTTCTAAGCATGAATTAAATAGCTGCAACCCTCTACAATCAGTCCTGGACGACCAATTGGAATGCTGTCCATTAAAGTCGCCAGCAATGACTGATTTTCGAGTAAATTTTGAAAATATGCTTTCCCAGTCGCATTGCGAGGTTCTTATCGAGATAGTGTTTCCAATTCTTGTTTTTTAGGCATCAGACTTTGTGCGTTCCATTGCGCAATATTGATAAATTGCGCAACGGAACCCACACGGCCCGATGCCCGGGGGGCTCGGCTGTTTATGATGGTGTTGTTATCCATCATGCAAGAGGTTAATAAGTTTGCTAATTGCCTCACCATTACTTAATGTTTTAACAATAACAGCCAAGATCTCTTCTAGTATAAATTTTAACCCTAAACTAATTTTACCCTCCAAACTGTCTTTTGAACTAAAAATTTCTTTAACTTTACAAAATATTCTGCTGAGGTAACTCTGGTCCCACTGCTCATTTTCTGCCATTTTATTCTGCTCCAGATCACGTTCCATCTGTTTTTTTACTTTGGTGTTCTTACTTTTTTTTTCTGTGATATAAATCCCTTGTGTATTATCATCATCATTATTTTTATCCTTATTATCTTGGCTATCATCTCTGGATTCCTTATCGCTTTCTCCTATTTTTCCAATGTATTCTTGACCTTCCTGGTATGTATTTCTCTTTTGTTTTATTTTCGCACCCAAACTTTCACTATAAGATACACCGGGTTTTTTAAGCTCATAAGTTTTTTGCTGTTCTCCAAACTCAAATATTTTATCCTTCGTAGATTCATTTAACTTCCTATCTATATATTTCGACAAAGCGTTTTTGTAAGTACTGTTATCTATACTCATTATGTGTCTTATATCTCTCTCTTTTTTGAAAATAGGACAAGTTTTTTCAAAAGCCATGTGTTCGCCTTTGCAGTTAATGCATCTGAATGTTGTGATTTCACAGTTCGCGTGATTTTGACCACATTTCGGGCAGATGACTTTTTTGGCTGGGCATGTTCTTGTCAAGTGACCATACTTCCAGCATGTAGAACACTGAGTGACTGGAAAAGTAAATGGTTCCACTTTAAATCTACAGCCGTAGCCAAAGACATATTCAGGACGCAATGGGCCTTTGAATGCGAAGCGTACGGTCTCACTAGCTACCCATGTCCCACTCTCAGACGCTCTTTTCAATCGCTTCACAGCCATAACTTCGTACTCACTTTTAAAAACTTCCATCATTTCTTCATCTTTTATATCCATTTCATTCTCTATTTTCAAATATTATGTAAACTTTGTATGAGCTTTTATATTTCATTTCTCTGATATTTTTTATATTTTCCGTTTTTAATAGCTTTGCCAACCCTATCTGCTTAGGTAATATCTGATACGATGCAAGACATACTTCAAAAATGCTTTCTCCACTACATTGATTTTCTGAAGGCTCGCGCAACAAACGGTTAATGTTTCTGTTCGACTTATTCGTCACAAAACGTTTACGTTGGACTAAAGTGTACTCCGGTTGATCAATTTCGTTTCCACTGTTATCCGAAAAGTCATCTCTGATTTTCATCCTTTTCGGCGCTCGGACTATGTTAATAATCGGTGAGATGTGGCCCGAGTGGCCTGCAGCCGGCGCGGGCTCTGCTTGAGCGTGAATCACACACTCAGGTACTACCTCTTCATCCATATCCTCCTCTTGTAGAATCTCGAATGAGTTTCTCCTGGACGGAGGTCGAGAACCGACCCCGTCCATCGTGGTAATGTACTCGCGGTACGGACGATAGCTTAACGCGACGCTGTTATATGGCCAAAACACGTGCACTCTGTACAACGCACCGCGCGCATCTGTGGTCGGGGGTTAAAAAAATACAATAATATTATTGATGTGGCTGATAAACATTGATTACAACTTGGAAACTTCTGTTTGAATAAGTTGATCGAATAAATTTACATGCGTTATTGCATGGTAATCTATATAAATAAAAATGAATTGTTGTTCGTTAGTCTGATTAAAACTCGACAACGGATGGGCCGATTGAGCTGATTTTGATTTTAAAATGTTTGTCGTAGTCCAGGGTAGGTCTAAACGGTGAGCGAATAAGGAAAAATTGCCGGGAACTTTTTTTACCCGTGCGACGCCGGGGCCGCTAGTATTATCTATCCCATCAAAAACAATACTTGTCAAAAAAACCAAGTCGCGCAACTCAGTTGTTCTGCGGTAAAAAGTTGTGAGATCCAAGTAAATCCAAGTCTTCAAATTTCGTCTCAAAATTCTTTAATGTTTTATATAAATATATTAAGACTTGGCCATCGCCTGAAAACACGTGTTAATTCAATTATTTAGTGCGATGGCCAAGTCTCAATATATTTATATAAAACATTAAATAATTTTGAGACGAAATTTGAAGACTTGGATTTACTTGGATCTCACAACTTCTTACCGCAGAACAACTGAGTTGCGCGACTTGGTTTTTTTGACAAGTATTGTTTTTGATGGGATCTCATTTCTTTTTGTATTTTGTAGACAGTTCTACTTTTTTCTTTTTAGAATTTTGATGATCGGTGAGTCAATGAGTGACAAAATTAAGAAATTTGACCCGTTATAATTCTTAAAATACTGGTTCAAATTGAATGAAATTTGAAATATACCGTGTCTTTACAATTCTGCATGGTTACTGAAAATTTCAGTCTTCTAGTTTTATCCACAACGAAGTTACAGGGGGTCGAAAATGGCCTGAATTGTTTCGAGAAAAGGATGGTACGGCCGTGCCGCTTTTTTGCTCGACTTGGTGGGGGCACTGCCGTGCCCCCAGATATATTTTAAATTAAAAAGTTCCAAGTCACAATGTTAGTAACCGTTCTCCTCCGAAACAGCTTTACCGATTGTACCAAATTTTATATGCGTATTCAGTAGGTCTGAGAATCGGCTACTATCTATTTTTCATTTTGCATGATTCAGGTTGCTTGCTAGTGTAAAAGTAACGATGAAAGCTGCTTACCTGTATGTATTCTGGTGCTCTTTGAAGTGGCAGTGGGCCGGCCATAGCACGTAGAACAGATAATCGTTGGGCTGAAAAGTTCTTGAATGGAGGCCGCGGATCGGTAAGCGCAGCATCAGACGACCACCAACATGGTGGACGGATGACTTGATCAAAGTGGCTGGCTCTAATTCTAATTCTAAGTGGGGGAACTAAGATCTGGAGTGTTTTGTGCATTACCCCCCTGTCTAACCAGGCCCAACCAGCACAAAAGTCAAAGACAAAACGTTTATTGCCTTAGAAGCCTATGCTTACATGGACAGGTCAACTTAAATCTAATTTAAATAAAAACTAAGAATAATCAAGGAAATAACATTGTCTTGACAGTTCGCTTCAATTTTTTACACTGAGTTGAGAAGCGAATAGAGTAACTCAGCTTCCATCTCTAATGTTGTTATTATAACAATATTGGTGTACAACATGGTTATCACTTATACATTTAACATTTACAAACAAATGCTAGTCAAACATGCACATAACAGAAAAAAAAAACTAAATTCAGCTATTTTGTCCATCCTAGTGGAACCGAGCTACATCTGTCCAAGCATTATCGTCTTTGATATAGTCCTCTGTAGAATAATAGGCTTTTTTCAAAAGACATTTTTTTTTTTAAACTTAAACTTTCGAATGGGTAGGTCAGTTATAAACTGCGGAAGTTTATTATAAAAACGGACACAACACCCTGATGTAGTGGAGTAGGTGGCTGGCTCCTAGTGAATGCGAGTAGCGACCGATCGGAATAATTGGTCATCTTTGAGGGAGGCTTATGTACAGCAGTGGGCGTCTAATGACTGAAATTATGATGATATATTCTAGTTTAAAAAACTTTATTCCGTAAAAGCCGTGTTGGCTAAGAGCACTCTCGACTTTCATTCCCAAGGTCGATTCAAAACTCGCCGTGCACCTCTGGATTTCTCTTCAAACACCGCTTTAAACAGGTGCGTTAACAGTGAAGGGAAAACATCGTGAGGAAAACCGGCATGTTATGAGAACTTTGAAGGGTTTGAAGGACAGGTGACATTCACCACCCTGGCCAGCGTGGTGAATTAAAAAAAAAGATAAAAAAAAAACATTTATTATGTCATCAAACTAAACTTCAATTACATATTCTACAGATGTTACATAGTGATTCTTAATGACATAAATGGTCACCAATCAGCATGTGCTATGACAGAACTAGGTCCTGTCATAGCGCTGGTCTTCCATGGTGACCAAGAATAGCGAGAAGCGGCTGCTGCGTTACCCGCAGAAATAGTTAAAAATAATAATTTTAAAATAACAACATAACATAAAAACTTAAAAACATACAAACTTAAAATTGTTTATAACTAAAATTGCTTATAATTAAGGCATAATCTCTCTTATCAAGGGAGTAGTCCGTGTCCCAACTGTGGGAAAGTAAATAGGGGGTGTTTATGAAGAACTTTTACAGTTTTGGACATATTTAGTTTTTTGACTGCCTCGTTATTTCTGAACCGAGTGTATAAATTGTGTGATTGTTCTCATATCGTTGGCTCACTCTGTAATATCTAAAGTTCAAATGCCAATGTCATTATATCAGCTTATCAATATAACAATTATTTTACTCGAAGATACAGATACACCTACATATAGTGCACTAATATACTTACATTTAGTAAGTACGCTAATAAGATACTCTAATAGTACATAGAGATAATAAATAAACTCTAATAGGGTTAAGCTCGCCTTTAGTACACTAATACTTACATTTAGTAGGTACGCTAATAAGATACTCTAATAGTACATAGAGATAATAAATAAACTCTAATAGGGTTAAGCTCGCCTTTGTACATAACCTACATATGTTATTATTAAGATTTGTATCTGTTTTTGTATGCAATAACATAATTAAAGAAACCCTTAGCCTTCGAACACAAGATTTGATCCAGTGTAACTAATTAGTGGTATACCCCGTGTGCGAAGATTGTGGATGTGTCTTAATCTTTTTCTGCATATAATTTTATATCAGTTTAACCTGCAAAGTGAGGTTTATTACTTATTAAAAAACATTACGATTTAATAATAAGCAAGAGCGCCATCGTTTCCATTGAATCTGAATTGCAATTTCAGCTATGGAAGTATAATAGTCCTTGGATTTTCTACGAGATGTCGTTACTCGGGGCTTCACTTGATATTACAAAGAGCAGAAAAATTTCGATGACTCGTTGGTGTAAATTATGAAATAATTTAAAATACACGTATACTATATAAGTGTATCTTCAAGTAGTAATTGCTATGTAGGTAGTGTTTCAGAACATGTATAACCCCCGACGCAAAAAGAGGGGTGTTATAAGTTTGAAGTGTCTGTCTGTCTGTGGCATCATAGCTCCCGATCATACGGAGTGATTTCAATTTAGTTTTTTTTGTATGATAGGTGAGATTTGCGCGAATGTTTTTAGCCATGATTGACCAATATCGATTGATCCGTTTAAAAGTTATGAGGGGTCAAAGTTGGGTACAAAATCCGAATATGTACATGTGTATATACATTTACTACATAATATACTCGAGATTCGCATCACACGCAGAGTATTATTCAATAATCTACATTTTTAGATCTGGAAGTTAGCCAAAATTGATAAAAAAATAACTTACCTACTGATTAATTTAAAATTAATCGCGCACTGTATGATAACCTTTATAACACACAGACCTAAGTATTTTGAAAAGAGAGTTGACATGGTAATGTCAATTATTTTGTGGTTTCCCACGAAACAAGATAACTTTAAGTACCTACGGTTTCCATTGAAATTCTAGACTATTTCTAGGCTTCTTTTAGGCTAATCATCATCATCACCCCATTAACGTTCCCACTGTTGGGACACGGGGACTTCTCTCTTGGCGAGAGATTAGGCTATAATTTACGACACAGCCCAAGTGTGGGTTCATAAACGTTAAATTTTATACGACGAATCTCTATTCCTTTTTTCTATTTCTCTCCCTATGATAAAATGGCAGCCCTAGGTCCTAGGAAGATGAAAGAAGTCTCATTTAATATCTAATAAATCTAATAATGTAGACATAAATCAATGACAACATTTTGTAACATGTTTGTATATTAAGTACTAGCTGACGCCAGCAAACGTTGTTTTGCAAAATGAAAAATAGATAGTAGCCGATTCTCAGACCTACTGAATACGCATATATGTATAAAATTTCATAATAATCGGTGAAGCCGTTTCGGAGGAGTATGGTAACTAACACTGTGACAGGTGTATTTGATACATAAGATTATATAATTTTAAATATATTGTATTTAACCTTTTTCATATAAAAATATGTATTTTTTATTTTAAATTTCTAGTATGGTAATAGAAGCCGTGTTGGCTAAGCTGTAGCACACTAGACTTTTATTCCGAAAATCGTGGGTTCAAACCCCGCCACGCGCCTCTGAATTGTTCTTCTTAAAAAAATTATGTGCGCTTTAAACACGTGCTTTAACGGTGAAGGCAAACATTGTGAGGAGACCGGCATGTTCTGAGAACTTTGAAGAGTTTGAAGGACATGTGACATTCAACCCGCACTTAGCCAGCGTGGTGAATTAAGGCCTAGTCTTTGTGTCGCAGCAGTGGCAACGTTTAAATAAATAAAAAAAGGTGTGTGTGCGATTCACATACGGTAGAAGTGAAACTTCAGTAAATCGACAAAAGATTTTTTTTATACATCTCATGTATAAAAAAAATACTGTGCAAAAACATTTTGTTCGGGCGGTCACCAGTCCATGTACTGGCGTTCCGGAAAGTTGCTTAACCTTGTTAGCGTTTAAGATTGGCTTACCTGACGTATTTCCGTTGCATCCGGTCTGAAATCACAACGATTTTAAAGAAGTTTCACTTCAATAACATAAAATAGTGTAATGATGATAATGACCTTCAGCAGGAAGGCAAATAAAATGTTATCTGTGTTTTTAAGGAAATAATATACATTTGGTGTTAATTAAATGGATTATTAAAATAAGTAATACCGTTACCTTATGTTTCTGTTTGTTTTATCGGGTTATTGTTCTAATTCGATTCTGTTTTGTGGCAAAATCGGTTTCATCAGATAAATATTTGAATCATATATCATACTAGCTGACCCCATTAAACGTTGTTTTTCAAAATGAATAATAGATGTTGGCCGATTCTCAGACCTACTCAATATGCTCACAAAATTTCATGAGAATCGGTCAAGCCGTTTCGGAGGAGTATGGCAACGAAAACTGTGACACGAGAATTTTATATATGTATTAGAAAGATAAATCATGGATTTGGTTTTTATACTTTACTTCTACACAATTTTTTAAAATTATTAAATGTTTTTACTTTTGACTACAATCTAGCTAGGCAGAGAAGAGGTCAACGATGGCATGTTAGTGTTAACCCTCTGAATCACCCCATTGAATTACACGTGACCTCCGGGTGGTGCTAAGAACAGTCTCTGGCAGGCTTCGGCCGCGGCTTGTCACCACCCTCCGGACTGGGCCAGTGCGGGAAGCGATTTTTTCGTGTTTCGTAATGTGGCCCGGAGAAGCCACCTTCTAGGTCTTCATGCTCCATCTTAGACCACATCGTCACTTTACATCATGTGAGATTGTGGTCAATGAAGGCTTATCTAGCATAAAAACAATTTAATAATAACACAAGCTTGGCCAGAAAAACCCTAATCATTCGGGTCATAAGTGCAAAACAATAAAAATAATTAAATATCTCTGGGAAATCCATAAAACGCAGACTGTAAAAAAATGATAAGTATGAGATGAACCGAGGGTTCCGTGTATATTAATCAGTTTTTGACATTAAAAACCCATAAATAGTCTTAGTAACTATTAGGGTTCTGTTTTGAACCACCGACCAAAAAAGAGGGGTGTTATAAGTTTGACGTGTCTGTCTGTCTGTGTATCTGTCTGTCTGGGACATCATAGCTCCCGAACGGCTAAAGCGATTTTAATTTAGTTTTTTTTGTATGAAAGGTGAGTCTGGTGCAAGAGTTCTTAGACATGCTTCATGTTCAATGCATGCAACCAAATCGGTTGTGCCGTTTAAAAGTTATGGGGGATAGAGTGGGGAAGGAAATCCGAAAATCTGCAAATATACTCGAGTGGGGTATTAAATGAAAGCGCATCGCGTGCCCATTACAAAATATTATGGTGTTATACTTAGGATAATTTCCTACACGTCTTTAGAAACGGGGGTTATTCTTAAATTTTAAATTTAGATTTATAGTACAATCATTGCTAAAATAGTACAAAATTATATGTTGCGAGTTGATTTTATAAATCTTATCATTATAAAAAACTTGTTATTTTACAAATGTTGGGATTTTAGAGTTCGAAAGGTTAACCATACTAATATTATAAATGCGAAAGTAGCTGTTCTACTTTAATTCACGCAAAAAACAACTGAACCAACTTTATTGAAATTACACAGATTCTCTAGAGCCAGAGAAAGGTGGATCTTTTTTTGACCACGGGCAAATGTCATTACGCAAATATATTCTATCCTATACTATTATAAAGGCGAAAGTTTGTAAGTATGGATGTATGGATGTTTGTTACTCTTTTACGTAAAAACTACTGAATGGATTTGAATGAAACTTTACCACAATATAGCTTATACATCAGAATAACATATAGGCTACTTTTTACCGCGGTAAAATATCAGTTTTCGCGGGAAAATCAATTATTGCGAGTGAAGCCCGATTTAGATTAAATTTGGCACGAACATAGCTGCTTTCCCAGTAAATTACAAAGCTGCTTTTTACCGCGACAAAATCCCTTATTACGCGGTTAAAGCAAGTAATAATATAAACTTAAGATGAATCCTATACTATTATAAATGTGAATGTTAGTTTGTTTGTGACGCTTTCACGCGAAAACTACTCAACCGATCATCATGAAACTTTGTACACATATTCTTGGAGGTATTAGAAGTAACATGGGATACTTTTTATCCCGGGAAAATATGTAATTCCGCGGGACAATACATTTAAACGCGGGTAACACCGCGGGGCACTACTAGTCTATTATAACGCGGACACCACGGCGATACGCAAAATGGCGTTCAACTGAGAAACATCTTTTACACTTTATAATTTTATTTAACTCGACACTGGCAAATTGTCGCTTTAAGCGCAAAGTCCAAATAAAAGAAACTGGACACCACGGCGGCAGGGCAATACAAGTCATTAAATATTTATTAGCCGAAGCTACAGACAGCACTCAGTGCCTACACAGAATGTTCACAGAATGTACACCCAGCGACCGATGAACGATGAACCTCTTAGAATAGAATATAAAAGATTTATTCAGTAGGTACACATAAACATACACAGATATAAGTAAAATAAACACAGGTAAACAGAAAAAAAAATTACAAGGTACCTATCAAGATTACAGCTAAAAAACATTTAAAATATTGCCTCAGTGGCACGGTGGGCGGAGGTCCGCTTGCGGTGCAAGAGGTAGCGGGTTCGATTCCCGCCGAGAGATCAAGTGTTTGTATGTTCTGCAAGCATTTTCTCCTTGGTCTGGGTGTTTTATATAGTATATCAGATATCTAGTACCCGTAACACAAGCTAAGAGCTTACCACGGGGCTAGATGTTATTGTGTGGATTGTCCGGCAATATTTATATTTACTTATAATAATAATATAGACATCCATATCTTTATACTTATCTGTCCACAGGTGGGAATTCCTCCTCATCATAACTATTCCAGCGCTAGCAGATCCGAGATGTAGGTTCAACAGGACAGAGCTGACCACGACTCCAGGAGCTGACTCCTGTTGGGGAGTGACCCTGGATGCTGTCGCCTTCTCAGAAGAACCCTGCGATGGAGCTGACAGGATGGCGATAAATGGGCCTGGATTCCGTTGTGAAGTAAGTTTAACTATGAAGAAAAGTTTAAGTCAAAGTCAAAACGTTTATATAATATGTATTCAAATCAAAAAATCAAAATCAAAAATCGTTTATTTGGACATTAACAGTAAGTTTCACAATTAGATTCGAACGATGGCGTCTGCGAAAGTTTGCAAAAACTGTGTTGCAGAGCCAACGCCCACCTCCAGAATAGACAGTCCTATGATAACATTAAATAAAGTAAAGGTGAAAGTTACACAAAAAAATATAAAAATAAAAAATCATCATTTAAAAAGAAGCACAATATACAATTACTTGATTCAAAACATTAACGTTATTATGTGTATTTGTTTAAGTGATTTTGACGTGAAAAACTCAGTACAATCCCATATTTTGTAGGAACAATCGATCAAAATAAATAATTCAATGTTAGATAGCCGTTTTATCGAGGAAGACTTACTTATTACAGCGGAAAGTAAAGCTACACGCTATTTTTAGTAAATTACTATTTTTAGTTTTTCCATCTGTCTGTTTTTGAAATATCGTCTTTATAAACGTCTTTTTATATTCTAATGTTAAATTAACATCATTACAGCATTTCAGTTCTCCATACCCTAAGGTTTGCTGTAAGGAAACTCTAATAGGGTTAAGCTCGCCTTTGTGCATGACCTATGGTATATAATTATAACTAATACCGATTTGTAGGTATTTAATAAATAAAATAAAATAAAAATGTTTATTGTTTTCACAAAATTCACAATCAATTCAAATCCGGCTCGAAGGATTCAAAATTCATATAAGTACATCAAAATATGAAACCCTTGTATTAAGAGGATTCATATAATTATAACTAATATAAAATAAAATAAAAATGTTTATTGCTTTCACAAAATCACAACATAATATCAAAATATGAAAACAAAATAATGAAACCTCCTTTTAAGTTAAGTACTTGTATTAGGACGATTCGCTATTCCAAAATGCACTACGTATTTGTTTCTGTGTTCATTATAGAATTTAAGAATTCAAATTATATTCTTTATTTCCAGGTATGCGACTCCGTGTTGAATTGCTTTCAGCCCGGTGTCCAAAAGGAAAATAAGACTTTGTACACTCGTAAATGTGATCCAGATATCCAAATATCTTGTATCATCAGTTCTATGGGCTCGAACAGGGTTACCACTGTGGCTATGAATAATTTTACAGATGACTTGGTGCAGGAAACCTTGAGAGGTTTTGAAGGGTTAGACACTTTCATGATCTCCAATTCAGGTATGATTTACGATAAGATAATCTTATTCTTGGTAAACGTGTTCTGGAGTGGAGACCGCGACTCGGCAAACGTGGTGTGGGACGCCCTCCGGCCAGGTGGGATGACGACCTGAAGACTGCAGGCAGATGCTGGATGCGTCAAGCCGAGGACAGGGCGCTGTGGCGCTCATTAGGGAGGCCTATGTCCAGCAGTGGACTAAAATAGGCTGATGATGAATCTTAACATATCTCACCTGGCAGCTCTGGTAGCTCTGGTGGGAGGCTTCGGCCGCGGCTTGTCACCACCCTCCGGGCTGGGCCAGTGCGTGAAGCTATTTATTGTTTCGTGTTTCTAAATGTGGCCCGGAGAAGCCACCTTCTAGGTCTTCGTGCCCCATCTTAGACCACATCGTCAACTTACATCAGGTGAGATTATAGCCAAATGAAGGCTTATCTAGCATAAAGAAACGGAGAAAGTGCTTGTAAAACATACAAAAATATTGTCCCTCGGCGGGAAACAAACCCGCTACCTCATGCGCCGCCATCGGACCTTCGCCCACCTTGCCTCAGGCAGTCAATACTTGATAAGTTTATTGTTAATATAGATACATATTTAAACAAATGATAATATGGATACAATATTTTGTACGATCTACAATTTCTGGTTTCGGGTCTGGGTGTTTTCTATGTATCTAAAGTATAAAAAAAAATGTATCTATGTAGTATATCAGTCACATAACACCCATAGTACAAGCTATGCTTAGTTTGGGGTTAGGTGATGCTGTGTGAGTAGTCCGCAAATATTTATTATAAACTAGCGGCCCGCCCCGGCGTCGCACGGGTATAAAATTTTCCCGGAAATTATTCGAATTTTTCTCGCCGTAAAAACCATCCTATCTCTCACGTTGGACCGAACTGCACATGGTGTGCGAATTTCATTATAATCGGTTAAGTGGTTTAGGAGTCCATTGAGGACAAACATTGTGACACGAGATTTATATATATTAAGATAATATCCTGTTTCAGATAGAGTAACAAGAATACCAACAGAAATATTGAAACGGCATCCATTGAAGGTTATAGACCTATCCGGGACAGCAATCAGCAACTTAACCTCAAATATGTTCGCGGGTCTCAGTCTAGGCAATCTTAGTTTATTGCGAATATCCTCTTCAAAGCTTGCTGCGTTGCCAGCGGACGCTTTCACCGGTTTTCCAGAGAATAATTATTTGGTACTAAACAATAATTGCATTAGTGTGTTTGATAAGGATGCTCTGAGAGGTGTGTATTTTATAATTATAATAAATCATTTATTTCGGGCATCTAAGGCGCATATAAACATATACCTTCCAGACATACAAATATAAATAAATAAATAAATAAATATTTCCGGACAATCTACACAACAACATCTAGCCCCGTGGTAAGCTCTAAGCTTGTGTTACGGGTACTAGATATCTGATATACTTAATATAATATACAAACATATATTGATATTTTTTTTAGTATACATATTAATCTTATTTACCAAAATATTCTTTTTACCACCGAAAATGTATTACTACGCGATCAAAGCCGCCGGCGGGCAGCTAGTAGTATACTACTATATCATCATCATCATCACCCTATCAACGTTCCCACTGCTGGGACACAGGGACTCTCTCTTAGCGAGAGAGATTATTCCTTAATTCACCACGCTGGCCAAGTGCGGGCTGGTGAATGTCACATGCCCTTCAAACTCTTTTAAGTTCTCAGAACATGCCGGTTTCCTCGCAATGTTTGCCTTCACCGTTAAAGCACGTGCTTAAAGTGCACATACATTTCTCAGGAATAAAAATCCAGAGGTGCGTGGCGGGGTTTGAGCCCATGAACTTCGGAATGAAAGTCGAGTGTCCTCCCACTAAGCCAACACGGCTTTTTCTACTTTATAGTATTTAGAAAATCATCAAAACTATTCACACGTACTTTGGTACTCCCGACCACGTCAGCCAAACAATGTTAATAATATTTATCTTATTTCTAGGTCAGCCAAAACTCAATCATCTTTTCCTAAGAGATAACGCAATAGAGGATATTCCAGTAGGAGCATTCAGTTATACTCCAGAGCTCAAGGTACTAACAGTGACTAGGAACAGGGCTGGGTTCACTCTAAGACATGGAGTGCTGTCGGGTCTTACACATTTAGAACAGGTAAGAATTACATAATAACTATTTGATTCATCATCATCACCCTATAAACGTTCCCACTGCTGGGACACAGATACTTCTCTCTTGACGAGAGAGATTAGGCCTTAATTCACCACGCTGGCCAACTGCGGGTTGGTGAATGTCACATGTCCTTAGAAGTTTTTAAGGTCTCAGAACACGCGACGACAAAACTGCTTGGGACAGAATCTGCTACAACAGCAAATCAATAAAGACAAACAAATAATTATTGTAAAGTTTCAATACGAAAATGAGCTAGAGTTTCTAATCGCTTCTTTGCTCTAGTGTAAAAAAGCGAAGCGAACAGATACGATAAATTTATTTCCTATTTAGCTATAAGCAACTATGTTTATTTATTTTATTGTTTTTGTATTTTATTTTTGAGGTTTTTAAGATTTGTAAAACAAAACAATGGAAATAAATCATTTTGTATCTTCTGTAAACAGTTTCTAACAAACACAGGAGATAAATTCTTAAAGACTGCGTTATATGTAACATTTAGCTTGGTTTTAATAAATAAATAAATAAATATTTCCAGACAATGCACACAACAACATCTAGCCCCGTGGTAAGCTATAAGCTTGTGTTACGGGTACTAGATATCTGATATACTTAATATAATAGTCATACATATATAGATATTTTTTATTATAAATATTTAACACCCAGACCAAGGAGAAAGTGCTTGCAGAACATACAAACACTTTCACCCTCGGCGGGAATCGAACCCGCTACCTCTTGCGCCGCAAGCGGACCTTCGCCCACCGCGCCACTGAAGCAGTCAATAAATGATTGATAGATTGAATAGTGAAAGTACATTAAGAGCCTGGAAGAGATCAATCACAGCGATAAGGCCGCCCTTTGTACTCCAATGTATTGTCTTGTACTCCAATGTTATTGTTTGCTGTTTGTATTTTATTTGTGCCATTTGTGGTGTACAATAAAGAGTTATCTATCTATCTAAGTTTTATAACTATTTCAGGTTGAATTATCTGTCACAAGAGGTTTCATAAAGCTAGAGGACCTAGCTCTGTCCAAGCTGCCTGCATTGAGAACCTGCAACCTAACAAGGGCTGGTGTTAAAGAGCTGCCTCCAAGACTCTTCGAGGGCAGTTCTGGTATACAGAAGCTTTACTTGGATCACAATGATTTAAGGTGAGGAAAACAATAAAGCTACTATCTACTATTAATATGAATATATATAAATATGAATAACTTGACCCCTTACTAAGGACTAAAACTCAAAATTAAGTGGGATATTGGCAAAGGAAAGAAACTCAGTTCACTTTAATCTAGTTTATTATTTAACCAAATGTTACAGAGCACACCGCACCGTTCGTCAGTTACCGCCATTCTATCTCCCGTCCCTTTCCCCCGCACCTCTCTCTCATCCTATGCGTTTCATTACACATTAACATTCCCACAATTATAATAATAATAACAATAAATCATTTATTTCAGGCATCTCAGGCCCATATAAACATATACCTTACAGACAAACATACATAAAAATATAACCCTTTAAAACTAAAGTGTTTGTATCGTGGATCATTTGTCACGGCCGGCGGTGTCGCCTCGCAGTGTAGGCGACCGATGAACCGTCGAAACTTGACCCCTTGCGGCCAAAACTGCTCATTCAGGAACGTCAACATTTGTTGATAAATAAGAATAAGAATCATTTATTTTGTCACAATCACAATAAAATACAAAAAAACATACATTAACATTATAGGTTATAACTATATTGCGACAAAAAAGGTAACCATACAGCATAAGCTGCGGCAGAACGGGTCCAACCACAGCGCTGGTAAATCATTTGTTCAACTGATTGAACAAAATTGGACTAGACGAAAAGCCATTAACATTAGTAATTCATATGTGTGTCTCATATTATATAGATATCTCTTTTTCAGAACGATACCAATATCAATATTGGAAAATTTGGAGAATATGGTCAAACTCACACTATCTCACAACAAGTTGACAACTTTGACGACAGACACCACACCACCGGTCAGGTAACCATTATTTATTTATTTATTGGAAAACCAAAAACTTACAAATACATAGTAACAAATCAATAGAACACTAGAAAGCTTAATTAAGGTTTTCACGGATACAAAACACAATATAAAAACAACAACACTGTGAACAAAAACAAACAAAACCGCATCAAAGTAACAACACACAAAGATATACAACTAACATTATCTTTTAGGAAAAACTCTCTGCTCATCCGCCGCCTAAATATAATAAATACAATAATATTATAAATACACATTTTGGCCTTATCTATATTAGTCTTGGCTATTTAACAGTGCAATAACTCTTCAAATCATATCATTTTTCAATCAAACTTTTTCATCAGAAACACCTAATTAACATTCTAAATTTGTGTAGAAAAAAATAAGACGAAGTAACGTAGCTTACTAACGAGATGCGGACTCGAACCCACGTCTACCACTATACGCATGGACGTGCTGACCGCTACGCCAACTTGCCACTACGTCATCACTTCAATTTCTTCTACACTTGCAACTACGAGTTATAGCCTCGTACTCCCCTATTAACGTTCCCACTGCTGGGACACAGGGACTTCTCTCTTGGCTAGACATTCAACGTGACCTCCGGGTGGTGCTAAGAACAGTCTCTGGTAGCCTTCGGCCGCGGCTTGTCACCACCCTCCGGGCTGGGCCAGTGCGTGAAGCGATTTTTTCGTGTTTCGTCATGTGGTCCGGAGAAGCCACCTTCTAGGTCTAAATGTCCCATCTTAGACCACATCGTCACTATACATCAGGTGAGATTGTGGTCAAATGAAGGCTTATCGATCAAAAAAAAAAAAAGCTGGCCAAGTGCGGATTGTTGAATGCCACATGTTCTTCAAAGTCTTTCAATTTCTCGGAACACGCCGGTTTCCTCACGATGTCTGACCTCTGGTGGCTCGGTGGACGAAGGTCCGCCTGAGGTGCAAGAGGTTGGGTTCGATTCCCGCCGGGGGATCAGATTTTGTACGATCTACAATTTCTGGTATAGGGACTGGGTGTTTTCTATAAGTATTTACAAAAAAAAATATCTATGTAGTCAGTCACCTAACAACCATAAAACAAGCTCCGATTAGTTTGGGGTTAGGTGATGCTGATGTGTGATTAGTCCGGTAATATTTATTTTATTTATTTATTTCATCATCATTATCACCCTATTAACGTTCCCACTGCTGGGACACAGGGACTTCTCTCTTGACGAGAGAGATTAGGCCTTAATTCACCACGCTGGCCAAGTGCGGGTTGGTGAATGTCACCTGTCCTTCAAACTATTTTAAAGTTCTCAGAACATGCCGGTTTCCTCACGATGTTTGCGTTAAAGCACGTGTTTAAAGCGCACATAAATTTCTCAAGAAGAAAAATCTAGAGGTGCGTGGCGAGGTTTGAACCCAAGCCCTTCGGAATGAAAGTCGAGTGTCCTCCCACTTAGTCAACACGGCCTTATTTATTTATTTATGTTTTGTCTAAAATAAAAATCGAAGTTGAGTTTTTTTGTTTTTTTTCAGTCTGTTTTCTTCTTTGCGGAATTTGGAGACATTATCCCTTTCAAACAACCTTATTATTGATATATCAGAGGTTTTCACAATTACTAATAATTTGTTGAAAGAACTGGATCTTTCTCATAACTATTTGGACTTTGGCTGTCGAATCAAGTATGGACTCGGCTCTAGCATCAGTAAGTAAAATATAATACAAATACAAAAGTATTTATAAACAAAAAGTGTGTGTGTGTCAGCTACGACGCACGATTGGAGTTTACTCCTTACGAACGATAGTTATGATATAATGTCGAATAGAAAAAAAGGGTAAATGAACGCATCTGCTAAAATGATAAGAGAAACAAACATATATCTGTAATTATTCGGATTATTTATATTAGGTCCTTACATATGAAATTGGCGTTTTGTATGGGAGGAACAAAAAGTCGAATATTTTTTAATATAATATATTTAATTAATCAAAGTATGAACCATTATTTTCTATGCACTTTTGCCATCTTATAGGTAGATCATTGATCCCTTTACTAAAAAAACCAGTCGGACGGGAATCAATAAAATCTTTGAAGGCGATTTGGACTGCCCCATCGGAGTTGAATTTTTTCCCTTGCAAGAAGTTATCCAAATTTCGAAAAAAATGGTAATCTGTTGGAGCAAGGTCCGGGGAGTACGGAGGATGTCTTAGACTTTCCAATTGAAGCTCTTCTAATTTAGTAGCCGTCTGTTGCGCAGTGTGTGGTCTAGCGTTGTCGTGAAGCAGCAGTGGCGTGGAGCGATTGACCAGCCTAGGTTGTTTAGCCGCTAGCTTTTCCATCATGGTTTGCAATTGCTGACAATAGACATCAGCCGTAATAGTCTGGCCAGATTTGAGAAAACTGTAATGAACAATACCGGCACTAGTCCACCAAACGCTTACAAGTAACTTTTTTGGGGTTAATTTTCGCTTGGGGCAGGATTTGGCTGGCTGGCCAGGATCCAACCATTGCGCTGAGCGCTTCCGATTATCGTAAAGAACCCATTTTTCATCACAGGTAATGATTCGGTTTAAAATACCTTCATTATTGTGCCGGTTTAGTAATGTAACGCAGCAGTCGACGCGCGTTTGCCGGTTTGCTTCAGTCAATTCGTGAGGTACCCACCTTTCAAGCTTTTTAATCTTCCCAATTTGCTTCAAGTGAATTAAAACAGTTTTATCACTAACACCGCAGCCTGCAGCTAACTCGGACGTGGTTTGCGATGGATCCGCTTCCACAATAGCCTTCAACTCTTCATTATCAACTTGAGTCTCAGGCCGTCCACGGGGCTTGTTCTGCAAGTCGAAATTTCCAGAACGAAAACGTTGGAACCAAAAACGAACTGTGTTTTCTTTTGCAACACGACCGCCATACACATCATTCACCCTTCGAGTTGTTTCCGCAGCACTAGTGCCACGGCGGAACTCGTACTCGTAAATAATGCGATATTTTAAGTTTTCCATTTTGTAAAATGAGTGACGCAAACAGAAAAAAACAGAAGAAAAAAAACAAATGAATGACGATCATCGAAGCACAAATACATGAGCCTATAGCTGTACAAATTTGAATTTGGAATTCCTTACCAAAGAGGAGAAATTTGTGATTAAAGTGGCCAGTACGAAAAACGCCAATTTCATATGTAAGGACCTAATATTACTTCAATAAAGCGTATTACATAAAGTATGTTACAAAATAATATAAATAAAATACAGTGAGACTACGAAGTATCGCGCAAAGAGGAGACCCCGAGAATAAGATACGCTGTGTAATGTATTCCATCTCATTCTTTTACACGTTCAATCCTACAGATATATATGTTTGTCTCTTTCTACGTAACGCCTCAACTTTTCGTGTTACACTTGATTTTACTCCTCATAAAATTTCCGTACCAGGCCTTATAACTCAAATCGTTTCTTAAGGAGTAAACTCCAATAATACACACGTTACAAATTCACTTAGCAGCGCTCCCCGCACGAGGCAATCCTGTATTGCGGGATACCTGTTAAGCCTCCAGTATACAGTGGCCCAAGTTGGCCCACTACAGGCCATCGCCATTGTGTACAGGGGGTAATGGTATATGTTAGCGGATAATTGTCAATCGTGGCGCGCAATCGGGGAGTTGTCGGTTTTTTGAGCACACTTCAAAGGAATCGTGGCGTAGCGTGGCCTGTGGTGTTTACACAATCGGCCAATGTTTTGGTCAGCATGTGGATGCATATTGGTATCGCCTTTTCGCCATTTCTTTTAAATAACTAAGAAGAAGGTAAACACTTCTGTAATACTTGCATACAAATAAATAGCCGCGCAGTCGTAATTTCTTTGACGTCCATCGCAAGTGGTTTGCCAGGCAGCAATGAGCCATGCGCTATTGTGCATTGCAAAGCGTGGCCCAACACAAGCCACTGTGCACTGGACGCTTTAGGTACAATTAGGTTTAGCCGGGTATAGGAAACAGTGCATGAAAACAAAAGAAGTGACAAAATAGAACAAATAATAAAATAACATAAGATTTAATTTGCAATACCATCATCAACATTATAAATTTATTTATTTCTATTTATGAGAAACACTCAAAAACACTCAGTATCTACTTTTGTTTAATCAACAGCAAAAGAAATTGATGTAATACGGTCCCAAAATAATCTAATATATAAAATTTCCATGTCACAATGTTAGTTACCGTACTCCTCCGAAACTATCCGAAAAAATCGGTAAAGCCCGATTTTTACAAAATTTTATATGCGTATTCAGTAGTCAGTAGGTCTGAGAATCGGCTACTATCTATTTTTTATTTTCCTAAACAACGTTTGCTGGGGTCAGCTAGTATACAGTAAAATTGAGATGACTAGTTCCCGTAACACAAGATTAGAGCTTACCACGGGGCTAATTGGGTAACCACTTTAAAACCCATATTGTGACTTATAATATATATGTATAAATAGCGGCCCGCCCCGGCGTCGCTCGGGTACAAAAAGTTCCCGGCAATTATTCCTTATTTGCTCCCGTTTAGACCTACCCTGGACTACGACAAACATTTTAAAACCAAAATCAGCTCAATCGGCCCAGCCGTTCTCGAGTTTTAATCAGACTTAAGAACAACAATTCATTTTTATTTATATAGATAAATAGATAAATGACTATTATGACCATTAATTGTTGTTGTGTGGATTGTCCGGATGTTCAAGTTACTTGATATTGTATTTTAACCCGCGACAAAAAAGAGGAGTGTTATAAGTTTGACTTGTCTGTCTGTCTCTGGCTTCATAGCTCCCGAACGGATGAAGCGATTTCTATTTAGTGTTTTATGTATGAAAGGTGATCTTTTGCCAATTGTTCTTAGATATGTTTGATGCAAATCGGTTGAGCCGTTTAAAAGCTATGAGGGGTGAAAATGGGGAAGAACCAAAAATCTGCAAATATACTCGAGTGGGGTCTCAAATGAAAGCGCATCGCGTGACTTTTAAATTTTAAGGAACTTAGATTTTTGACTCAGTGTTTATCTTAAATTTTAAATTTAGATTATGTTAGAAGTAAGTGATCACATTTATTTCGATCCTCGGTGTTAAGGTCATTAATTTTCTTTTGACTTATCAAAATTTCATTCGTAATTGAATTTGGTATAACTTGAAACATCAACATGTTTATTATTTACAAAAAAAAATGTATCTATGTAGTATATAGGTCACCTATAACACCCATAGTACAAGCTCTGCTTAGTTTGGGGTTAGGTGATGCTGTGTGAGTTGTCCGGAAATATTTATTTTATTTTTATTTATTTATTATAATAATTATCATTTCAGGTACATCGACACCACTAAGATTTTTATCCAATTTAGAGGAATTAAATTTGAGCCACAACAATTTGCGTGATTTTTGTTCCGAATTCGTCTCTATGAAAAATCTAAGGTCCCTGGATTTGTCAGACAACAAAATAACTGTGATTTATGTAAGTTTCTTAAAGTAATTTTTACATTTTATGCAGAAAAATAAAAAGGTGTTCAGGCGAATTTGTGAAACGACATTGTGAAACTTCAGTAAATCGACAAAAGAATAAGAAGAATAAAAAAAAAAAAAAAAAAAATACTATGCAAAAAGATTTTGTTCGGGCGGTCACCCATCCAAGTACTGGCGTCGCGCAAGTTGCTTAACCTTGTTAGCGTTTAAGATTGGCTTACCCGACAGGTAAGCCAATCTTATTTCCATTTCCGTTGCATCCGGTTTCAAATCACAACGATTCTAAAGAAGTTTCACTTCAAAAAGATTAAGTCGCATCCGTGACCTTCGCCCGCAGGATTCGAACCTGCACCTCCGGGAGAGCGCCCCGACGTGCTCCCAATTACACAAGCGCGCCAATCACGTGATAGGGCGAAAACTTTCCTACTTCAAATTCATCATCATCATCATCACCCTATTAACGTTCCCACTGCTGGGACACAGGGACTTCTCTCTTGACGAGAGAGATTAGGCCTTAATTCATCACGCTGGCCAAGTGCGGGTTGGTGAATGTCACATGTCCTTCAAACTCTTTTAAAGTTCTCAGAACATGCCGGTTTCCTCACGATGTTTGCCTTCACCGTTAAAGCACGTGTTTAAAGCGTACATCAATTTCTCAAGAAGAAAAATCCAGAGGTGCGTGGCGGGGTTTGAACCCACGACCTTCGGAATGAAAGTCGAGTGTCCTCCCACTTAGCCAACACGGCTAAGTGGTAATTTGACTTCAAATTACACAGCTTAAAATAAAAATCATATAAAAAACAAATAATTGAATCACAAAACTATACAATACTAAAACTAATAATTCTACTACTATCATTCCGAAGGTCGTGGGTTCAGACCTCTGGATTTTTCTTCTAGAAAAAATCATGTGCGCTTGAGTTTGAGAGACATGTGACATTCACCAACCCGCACTTGGCCAGCGTGGTGAATTAAGGCCTTACTCTCTCGTCAAGAGATAAGTCCCTGTGTCCCAGCAGTGGAAACGTTAATAATGTGTTGATGAAGTTACATAATACATATTAACATTTCATTTGCAGCAAGAATACTGGCAAGAAAACATTGAAGTGGACCTTCAGAACAATCTTATTACAACCATAGAACCAAGTCACGTTAAACACAACGTCAAGATCCTTCTAAGCTACAACCCCTTCAACTGCGACTGCCGAAACTTTAACTTTTTGACAAACTTGAGCGCAGCCTATGTCCTAACCAACGCTACGTGCAACCAGCCAGCACATCTGAAGAACGTAAACCTCTCTTCATTTTCCCTCACACAATCCACGGAATATACTCCAGACGATTTAGTATGCGATATACCTAATGCCACTGAAATCTGCCAATGTATTTTTCGCCCGTCAAAGAAAAGGATAGAGTGCACATGTGATAGAGGAGTCAAAAACCTACCCACACATGAGAATTTAATACAATACTCTATTATATATCCGGTTGAAACAACAAAATATGATATGCTTTTAACTCTTAGATCTGTTGACGATATTGAATTGATACCAGATTATGTCGCCAGTCTTAATCTATCGCACCTAGGTTTAAACACAGTACCTATAATCCCAAATAACATTAAACATTTAATTCTTACCCATAATAATCTAGATACAATGCCTCGTGAGCTTCTATCACGTAATTTGACTTTTGAATTAGCTGATAATAAGTTTCTGTGCACTTGTAGTGATAAGGAAAATGTCGAAAAACTGCAAATGTTCGCAAATAACATAATAGATTATGGTATCGTGACCTGTGAAGACGGGGCCTTTGTAAAGAGGATAGAATTACAGCACTTATGCGATGTGTATTACTCATGGGTTATAGGTATTAGTATAGCTGTAACTAGCATTATAATAGCTGTTTTACTAATAATTAGTTACATATACAAGTTAGAAATCAAAATATTCTTATACAATAAAGGTTTGACGTGTTGCGACAAAGATGAGGTTGAAGACGCAAGCAAAAAGTTTGATGTATTCGTGTCGTTTTGCGAGGACGACGCGGATTATGTCTACGACGTTTTGCTACCTATACTCGAACGTAAATATAAAGTTTGCATTCACACAGAACATTTTCGAGTTGGAGAAGTTATTCTGAATCAGATTTACCAGTCTGTAGCTGATTCTAAGAGGACGATAATTGTATCGTCGGACGCTTATTTCAAATCGAAATGGTGTCTAGATGAGATCACCGCTGCTTATGAGCAATCAGAGATCGATCAGAAGGCTAGAGCCGTTGTCATTCTACGAAAAGGCTTTAACCCCAAAAGTGTAGAGCTTCCAGACACAATTAAAACGTATATCAACCTCCACACGTGGATTAAAGAAGAACAAAGTGACTTCTGGGAGAAGCTTTGTTATTTTCTACCTAGAAAAATAACAGTTGAAGATCTGAGAATTAAGAAAGTGACTAGGAGAGCTATTAATAACCTAGGACATATTAATAACGCTTTTCCTAAAGAGAATACGCGTGAACATGATGGTACAAATAGAGAACAAATAGTTGATTTGTCTGATTGTGGTGTTAGTCACAAGAAACATACAGAAGACGAATCTGTCAAGAAGGCAGATCGTAATTTGCAGAATTTTCAGATAGGTTTGGATGGAGCATGCAAAGAAGGTTTGTTAGCAAAAAATTTGCCAGACGTGATTTCTGAGCGTGACATTATTACCAAATTGTAGTTATTTTAATTGATTCTTATTATCGTGATCATTGATCAGTAAGCGCAGCGTCGGACGACCAACAAGATGGACAGATGACTTGGTCAAAGTTGCTGGCTCAAGGTGTCGTCTTTGAGGCTTATATACTTCTTTATAATATTAGTATAGATGTTTGTGATATTTGATGACCTATTCACAATAATATTTTGTACATTCATTCGGTTCATCGGTCGCCTACACTGCAAGGCGAGACCGCCGTAACAGATGATCCACGATGCGGACACTTTAGTTAGCTTATAAGATTTATAAATTTATGTATGTTAGTCTG
Organism: Gymnoscelis rufifasciata; assembly: GCA_929108375.1. Lineage (NCBI taxonomy): Eukaryota > Metazoa > Arthropoda > Insecta > Lepidoptera > Geometridae > Gymnoscelis > Gymnoscelis rufifasciata. Next base: position 6,753,908 of record OV815331.1, read on the forward strand.
TAAGGGTTATGTGTATATGGGCCCGAGATGCCTGAAATAAATGGTTATTATTATTATAACTGTCCAGATTTAGTAAAGGTGCTTTCAAATTGGGCGTTTCAAGAACGCAGTGCGGCGTACGCACGGCAACTTGAATATGTATATTAATTGACACTAGTCGCTATTCACAACATGCGTATACCTAGCTAAGATGAATAATTAATAAAAAAAATCGAAATATTAACAAGATTAACTTATGAATATCGGTATGAAACGTTACGTTTAACGTAACGTTAATAGGTATGGAATACATGAGTCTGAACTAGAGTAATCCTGTATCTCAGGCTAAAAGACATAAACAATAGGCTAGATAAACAAACTAATAAGCAGTATTTCTGAAAACATCATTAAAACAAAAAAATAGTGACTAATTTAAATAACCTAGGTAAGTACTAAATATAAACAAGATTTGCAGCTGAGTTTGCAAAAACCCCCGATTCCAATACCTTAATTTCCTTAAATATTAGGTCCTTACATATGAAATTGGCGTTTTGTATGGGAGGAACAAAAAGTCGAATATTTTTTAATATAATATATTTAATTAATCAAAGTATGAACCATTATTTTCTATGCACTTTTGCCATCTTATAGGTAGTTCATTGATCCCTTTACTAAAAAAACCAGTCGGACGGGAATCAATAAAATCTTTGAAGGCGATTTGGACTGCCCCATCGGAGTTGAATTTTTTCCCTTGCAAGAAGTTATCCAAATTTCGAAATAATGGTAATCTGTTGGAGCAAGGTCCGGGGAGTACGGAGGATGTCTTAGACTTTCCAATTGAAGCTCTTCTAATTTAGTAGCCGTCTGTTGCGCAGTGTGTGGTCTAGCGTTGTCGTGAAGCAGCAGTGGCGTGGAGCGATTGACCAGCCTAGGTTGTTTAGCCGCTAGCTTTTCCATCATGGTTTGCAATTGCTGACAATAGACATCAGCCGTAATAGTCTGGCCAGATTTGAGAAAACTGTAATGAACAATACCGGCACTAGTCCACCAAACGCTTACAAGTAACTTTTTTGGGGTTAATTTTCGCTTGGGGCAGGATTTGGCTGGCTGGCCAGGATCCAACCATTGCGCTGAGCGCTTCCGATTATCGTAAAGAACCCATTTTTCATCACAGGTAATGATTCGGTTTAAAATACCTTCATTATTGTGCCGGTTTAGTAATGTAACGCAGCAGTCGACGCGCGTTTGCCGGTTTGCTTCAGTCAATTCGTGAGGTACCCACCTTTCAAGCTTTTTAATCTTCCCAATTTGCTTCAAGTGAATTAAAACAGTTTTATCACTAACACCGCAGCCTGCAGCTAACTCGGACGTGGTTTGCGATGGATCCGCTTCCACAATAGCCTTCAACTCTTCATTATCAACTTGAGTCTCAGGCCGTCCACGGGGCTTGTTCTGCAAGTCGAAATTTCCAGAACGAAAACGTTGGAACCAAAAACGAACTGTGTTTTCTTTTGCAACACGACCGCCATACACATCATTCACCCTTCGAGTTGTTTCCGCAGCACTAGTGCCACGGCGGAACTCGTACTCGTAAATAATGCGATATTTTAAGTTTTCCATTTTGTAAAATGAGTGACGCAAACAGAAAAAAACAGAAGAAAAAAAACAAATGAATGGCGATCATCGAAGCACAAATACATGAGTCTATAGCTGTACAAATTTGAATTTGGAATTCCTTACCAAAGAGGAGAAATTTGTGATTAAAGTGGCCAGTACGAAAAACGCCAATTTCATATGTAAGGACCTAATATAAAAAACAACATAGTATTATGTAATGTGGACGCGATGCGTTTTCATTTGATACCCCACACTAGTATATTTGCAGATTTTCGGTTTTGCTTCCCCACTCTCACCCCCATAACTTTTAAACGGCACAACCGATTTTCATGAAACATGTCTAAGAACACTCGTGCAAGACTCACCTTCCATACAAAAAAAACTAAATTGAAATCGCTCCGTCCGTTCGAGGGCTATGGTGACACAGACAGACAGACATACAGACAGACAGACAGACAGACACGTCAAACTTATAACACCCCTCTTTTTTGGTCGGGGGTTAAAAAATAGAATGTGGGTTAGTGATGACGTCATAATATGACTAATATTACAGAAGATCTATGGCACTAATGTCATTCTAGTCTTAGCTTTAAGTTTAAGCAAGTTGTGAATTGCCACCATTTTATCATTTATTTATTAACCATGGTTGAGGAGCCGGTATAAATAAAGTAAATATTTCAGGACAATCCATTTAATCAAGTCTATTGACATAATTATATTTTATTTTATTGTACTAAACATTTGCTGAAGCTTCTTTTTGGTGGAGTAGGTATGTGAACCTAGTTATATTTTAATTTCACGGATGTACCATAATATTATGAAATGAAATGATATGTTTTTATTTGCCAATAATAGATGTTTAGTTACATAAAAGGTTTCACATACTTCAGTAAAATGGCATGCAAATGTTTTAATGCTTACTCATAACAGTTGAAATTAATTAAATTCATATTACATATTTACAATGTCAAAGTCAAATCTGTAATAAAAAAAAACATTAATTTTATAAAAACATTATTAATTTCATACCATAAATGATTATTACCGAAACGCAGCTCTTGCTGCGCCACCGTCGTTCGTCTGGAAACGCTCAAATTGAAAGCGCCCTAATGAGTCGTCCCGTTTTTGTACACTTGCCTAATTTTCATATTAGTTTTTAATCTCATACATTCATCCAGTGCCGGAACACTGCTTCCATAAGGTTGAAATATGTATCGAAAATTGTTCTGCTTAGTACTATGAAATACAGAAGTGTTTTTTGGTTTGGATAAGTAAACATATTATTTGAAGAATGCATTTCGATAGACTTTGGGCATCTCCCCAACATTTTTGCACAATGATGATCATAACTCTATTTATGTAGATAGGTATACTTAATTATTTTGTTCATAGAAACCATTTGACACAGTCATAAAGTACGTAAGCTGATCTTGAAATGAGATCCCTAAGCAGAAAATAATGGTAAAATTATAAGAACAATAGCTTAGACCAACTCAAATAATAACACTAAAACTTTGGTTGGATTGTTACTTGCAATAACCTAATACTGTGTTTCTAGTCAGCAACTTAGTCAAATAAAAAAAAATACATAGAAAAAATATGGTTTTACTGGCAATTGAATAGGTACACAATTAAAACAAATGTCTTTTGTTGCGTTCGGGTCACCATAGCAATAAAAAAAAATTAGTGGAAGTGTTTTAGAGACTTTGCAATGCGAAGTGAATAAGAAACCACCTTTTAAGAGACACTACGCATACCTGCATATCAAATTATTAAAAATATTAGATATTGAAAACATTAGAAATCTGTAAAAACAGTTTGACTACCAAAGGGACACCGATCCTAAAAATATTTCTGGACGAAATTATACCCATAAAGAAATCTGGCTTGAATTATGTAGCGACAATGCCTACATTTAAAAGTAAGACAACGGCCTCATACACAGTAAAAGAAATTATAGTTCCAGAAATATATATATATTTCTTTTATTTATTTATCGTTTACAAAAATAAAACATTTTTATTTAACACATAAATAGCACAAAAAACCACTAAGGTTTAAACCCGTGCTATATATTTGAGTTTATTTGATTTGATTTAATTGTTAAAGAATATTGATTATTTGTGTTTATTGTGAAGTGAATGATTTTTTATTTTTAGTTCATGATTTTTGATAACCATATATTAGGTATATGGTTATCAAAAATCATGAACAGTACAATTGATTACATACAGTAGGTAATTGTGTTTTTTAATTTAAAAATAATGTACTATTGTTTTGTATTAAAAAGTCCAAAATTAAATTCATTTCACTTTTTGCTCTGACTATCCTTTAAGCAGTGTACGCCAAAGAATATAAACCCTAAAATTAGCATAACAAAAGAATGTACGCAGAAACAACCCGCCCTATTAAAATATAAGTGTTCAGGTAGGGGTTTGATGCTCGTGTCATTTAAATTTAAAGTTTTATTCCAAAATATTTTTATTAATTAATTGTTTAACGTTGAATCTCAAGTTCGTTCCTGGTCACGAAGTATATCTTATATATAAAATTTCCATGTCACAATGTTAGTAACCCTCCGAAACGGTTTTAACGATTTGTACCAAATTTTATATGCGTATTCAGTAGGTCTGAGAATCGGCTATTATCTATTTTTCATCAACAACGTTTGCTGGGGTCAGCTAGTAATTTGTAAAATGTAATTCAGAAATTGAAAAATGTATGCCCTAATTTTGTGTGGTATAGGTATACGCGATCATATAAACTCAGTTTTATCGCATAAATAAGATCAAATTGTTATTTTGAAACGGTTGATTAGATGATATAACTATATACTATATACCTGGTATTTATAACTTTCCTAGTCTATAATATATATTTATATAGTCTATTTTGTATATACAATAAAAAATGTTATTTAAATATAAGATATACTAAGTAAGACTAACATAGTATAAGTTAATTTGTTACTAATATGATTATGGACCTCTACTTAATATAATTTTTAATATGTAATGTTGTCTGAAATAAATTAATTTTATTTTTATTTATTTATTAAGGGCGTTTTCACCATCACCGAGAAAAATAGACAATACTTTAGTATAGTGCTATTTCGCTCAGTTACGTGACAAAGCGAGATAGTTCTTGACATAATTAACCATTGACCAGTGGTGCATTTACTAGCAGGCTGAGTAGGCTCAAGCCTAGGGCGGCATATTTTGAAGGGAGTTTTTTTTATTCCCTACCAAAAAAGAGCGGTGTTATAAGTTTTGTTAGCGATTTTTCCATTTATGTTTCCCAGTGTAGAACCTTTGGCGATAAGGCTTAAAATCTGTTGCTTTTACTTCTATAAAACACCAGAAAATAAGTGCCTTACAGAATTATTATAGCAAAGTTTCCTAGGTTATTGCTTTGTGCAAAAATAAGTTGTTGAATAAATCTAAATTTCAAATTTAAAACAAAAACCCCAATTCCAATGTCATAATTTCCTTAAAAGTAAAACACCATAATATTTTGTAATGTGCAGGCGATGCGCTTTCATTTGATGCCCCACTCGAGTATATTTGCAGATTTTCGCCTATGCACATGCCTAAGAACAAAGTCAAAAGTCAAAGTCAAAACGTTTATTTCCTTAGAAGCACATAGCCTACATGGACAGGTCAACTTAAAATTAATAAAACTAAATTGCCTAAACAAAAAATATCAAGGAAATAACATTGTCTTGACAGTTCGCTTCAATGTTTTATACTGAGTGATATGATATATTTACATAAATGGATTATAATTATTTTAATTTGCTGTAATTGTGATGGCGTGTAAGCAGGAAATCTTTTGAGTTTATTAATTTCAAATAAGTCTAGATAGTTCTTTATGGATTGTCCATAGGAAATAAATCATTTTTCTTCCCTTAATAATATCTTAATTATTAGGTTATGATATTGCTCAATTTGGTCTCAGCTAAGGTAGGTACCTATATAGATTTCATTGTTGTTTGTTTTTATTCTTAAGTTTAATAAAAATGTAGGTAATCTCATCACTCGATTTGTCTGTAATAATAGTTTAAAATTAATTACTTTTTAATATTTTAATTGTTTTACAGGGTACGGCACCCTGAAAAGGGTTTTTTTTCTTGTCTATGCTAATTGATTTAAGTCTTAAGTCTCAAAAATTCCAGACAATCTACAAAAACATTTCACATTCATGATCACTCGAAGACGAACAATATGGTATTAAGTATGTCCAAATCATTGTTGAAATAGTAATAGGTATGAATGAGACAAAAAATTATATCCCACAAGTGTAAGCGAGACAGAATAAATCGTTTTCATTGACCAATACCAGTACTAGTATGGTTGACCATTAAATATGAATTTAAACTGTAATACATTGTAATAGAGTTTAAATAAGGTTTGTAGGTCACGTACGGTTACATCCGCCTTCAGTGTGGCGATGTGTAATATTTACCCCTAATTTAGGGAGATTTTATTCCAGGATTTTGCGGGGTAGTGCGAATGGAATTTGTCGGGCTGGGTGGTGCTGTTTGCGGTAACGTTAAGGGAAGAAGAAGAAATTATTAAAAACCTAAGAAAAAACCAAAATAATAATTAACTTACAATTTTTTTGAAGTGAAACTTCTTTATAATCGTTGTGATTTCAAACCGGATGCAACGGAAAAATCGACAGGTAAGCCAATCTTAAACGCTAACAAGGTTAAGCAACTTTGCGCGACGCCAGTACTTGGATGGGTGACCGCCCGAACAAAATCTTTTTGCACAGTATTTTTTTTTATTCATCTCATTCTTTTGTCGATTTACTGAAGTTTCACTTCTACCGTGTGTGAATCGCACACAACACACACCTTTTTTCTTTTTCGTATCCTTAAAATAATATGAATACATTGACTTTTACTTTTTAAGATCCGACATGTATAATTTATTTTGTATTCTTGCAAATAAATCATATCATTTAATTTCATTTCTGGGGAACACTTAAATCGAGTTGGAAGCATAAGACACGGTCAAGCGAAACTAAGGATGAGTCGTCGACTTCTTTTCAGTCGACGAAACGAGACCAGTTTATCGTTCACGATAAACTGTTTATAAAACAGTCTAATTTTCGACTGGTTTATTGCCTTTATTCGTTTAGGACATGAACGATCGTTGAACGGTGAACGTCGATTCACTGATTGGTTGGTAAACGATGACTTGATTAAACTGTTTATATTATATAAGATATATCTGTGTGAGTGCCTGTGGCGTGACAAAAGGTCCGATTTTGATGCGGTTTTTTTCTTATGATTTAGTTTTGTTGATTTAGTTCGAATAAAATGAACTTCCCTTCATACTTTTTCCAGGCATAGGACTGGCAGGCTTCATAATAAAGTTATTTTAAATGAGAAATTTTGTAGTAGGTACGAAATAATAATGTAAGCAAACAAAATTCAAAAACCTGCTTTCCTACTATCAATAATACATTGTCATGCATTGCAATAGAGTTTATTTTTACACAACACCCTGACGCCGCACCCGCGCACCGCTATTATAACTCTGTAGAAGTTGAGAGCATGGCGAAAGAGAGATAGCCATATTAGCGTAACTTGCAAGTGTGAAGAGAACGGAATGCTTGATAGACAGTGGCAGCTAGCTGGCTAGAGAAACAGTTTCGTTCGGCAACGCTCGACCAATGGACTGGACGATGCAAATGTATTACGAGTAAACTAGTTTATCGGTGGACTGTAAACCGGTTTATCAGTCGACGGCAAATAAACAGTCTAAATAAACTGTTCGTTCATTCAACGACTATCCCTAAGCGAAACCAGTCTTAAGTTCTCAGAGCTATGGAATGACGTTACGTTAACAAACAGACAAACTTGGCTATGTGCGTCACAATAAACTGTGTTTTTGTGTTATTTTATTAACATTTAGTATATTTTTCAACTATTCAGTTAGTTTTAGTCTCAATAATAGTGTTAATATGTGTTTTCCGATAGTTTAAAGTTGGCGTTTCAAAATGAGGTATGTATTTTGTCTTGATCTTGCGTTCTGTGAATTTGTTGTGGACAGTTATTTTGTAATCTATGGCGTATTTCGTGTCTTAACTTTGCTCATCGGAGATTTTTGTTATTTAGTCATTTTTAGCCCCCGACAAAAAAGGGGGGTGTTATAAGTTTGACGTGTCTGTCTGGACATCATAGCTCTCAAACAGATGAAGCGATTGAAATTTAGTTATTTTTGTATGAAAGGTGAGTTTCGCGCGAGTGTTGTTAGACATGTTTGATGAAAATCGGTACCGCAAAAGTAAATTTATTCCTTTACTGCGAAAACAGCTATGTCGGTGCCAAATTCGATCCAAATCGGGCTTTGCTCGCATTATTTGTTTTTCCCGCGAAAATTGTAATTTACCGCGGTCAAAAGTACCCTATGTGTTATTCTGATATGTAAGCTATATTATGGTGAAGTTTCATCAAATTCAATTGAGTAGTTTCTGCGTGAAAGAGCTGCAAACACACTTCTTTACAAACTTTCGCGTTTAAAATATTAGTACAATAGGATTCTCCTTGGTCCTTGGTCTTGGTGTTAAATATGTAAAATAATAAATATCTATGTATGTGTGTCCATTATATTAAGTATAACAGATGTCTAGTACCCGTAACACAAGCTAAGAGCTTACCACGGGGCTAGATGTTGCTGTGGGATTGTCCGGAAATATATATTTATTTATTTAATAATCTACATCTACATAATAATAGTAATCTACATTATGTGAAGCCCTCATTCTAAATTAACAAAATATCATTTTCATTTTTCATTTCGTTTCATTTATTCGCAAACAATTTTTACATTGTGTCGGAAATTTATAATTAAACTATTGCACATTAAAAATAACCTAATAACAATAAAATTACACTACACATAACCATTATTCATACAAAATCACACAAATTGTAGGTTTCCAGATTACTAATACAGTTTTTCAGATTCGTAAGGTTATAAAATTAGCTGTGATTCGTTTCTGTAATCTATATAATTATATAAAAATAAATTGTTATTCGTTAGTCTGATAAAAACTCGAGAACGGCTGAACGGATTTGGAGGTCTAGGGAAGGTTTAAAAGGCGAGAAAAAATCGAATAATTGCCGGGAAAAAAATTGAATAAAAACCCCTGCGAAGCCGGGGCGGGCCACTAGTTTGGTATAAAAGTTTGAACAATATAATCAAATATTACAATTTTGAAAGTTTCATTTTGTAATGGTAGTTTTATTAAAGCCCAAACTTATAAATGTATTACAGTGAACCGGCGACTATTCAGCTATGTTTGTGCCAAAAATCGTGGAGGTAGTATTAACATTATTCTCAAAATAACAGTTTTTGTGAACCAAGTCGGTGAAACAAAAAAAAACTACTTAAACAAGAAGAATATCTCCAATATTAAAAAAAAACAGGGAACATACATGGGGGTTACGGGCTGGGCCAGTGCGTGAAGCGATTTTTTCGTGTTTCGTAATGTGGTCCGGAGAAGCCATCTTCTAGGCCTTCATGCTCCTGCATCTTAGACCACGTCGTCACTTTACATCAGGTGAGATTGTGGTCAAAAGCAGTCCTATCTATCATAAAAAAAGGTTAAATCCATAGGTATATAGGTCACATAATTATATCTCCTAGCTTTTGTTGATCCGTTGACCGATTTACACCGTGTTTAATCATTTCGTTCTAATGTATGCCTTAAATAGCATTTGTGACGTAAATAGATACGCCATTAGTTAAGCAAGAATTCTGATATTAGTATGCTAATGTTAATTTTTGAAGATCAAAAGTAAAAATATACGAACTAGTTGCTATAATAAAGACCTTTTAAAGATTTTAAATGTAAGTTTCTCATTTTATTGCAAATTTTTGTCGAGAAGAAGGCTCTTAATTTGACTTGCAGTTATTTGTTTTTTTCTGCTACATAAGATACAGGATACTAAATCATTTATAAATAAATATAAATATTTACAGACAATCCAGACAACAACATCTAGCCCCGTGGTAAGCTCTTAGCTTGTGTTACGGGCACTAGACATCTGATATACTTAATATAATATCCATACAGGCATAGATATCTTTTTCCTACACTGCCTCAGTGGCGCGGTGGGCGAGACTCCGCTTGCGGTGCAAGAGGTAGCGGGTTCGATTCCCGCCGAGGGGTCAAGTGTTTGTATGTTCTGCAAGCACTTTCTCCTTGGTAAGGGTGTTTAATATGTATAATAAGCTTGTACAATGGGTACTATGTTAGGTGACTGATATACTACATAGATATTTTTTTGTAAATAGATACATAAATGATAGATAGAAATCACCCACACCCGACACCAGAAATTGTAGAACGTACAAAATCTGGTCCCCGGCGGGAATCGAACCCTGAGGCGCAAGAGGTTGCCCTCTTGCTTCTAAGGCGGATCTTCGCCCACCGAGCCACAGAGGTCGTAAAATGATTTTTGTAACTATTGTTGTGTTTTGGTGTACCTACAATAAAGTGTTTTATTTTTGTGAAAATCATATCAGATTTGTTCGTCGTTTATAAATGCTTATAATTATAATTAGCATCGCCGCGCAATTCCAGAGTTCAAATAATTAACAATATCCTCATTGTTCTGGCTTTGTTTGTGATAATGTTATCATCGTAACTAACATCCTCCCGTAAATTTACGATTTATCGGAAACTAATGCAAACAAATTAAAATTGTTTATTTATTGTTGCTTCAAAAAGCCGTGTTGGCTAAGTGGGAGGACACTCGAATTTCATTCCGAAGGTCGTGGTTTCAAACCCCGCCACGCACCTCTGGATTTTTCTTCTTGAGAAATTTATGTGCGCTTTAAACACGTGCTTTAACGGTGAAGGCAAACATCGTGAGGAAACCGGCATATTCTGAAAACTTTAAAAGAGTTTGAAGGAAATGTGACATTCACTAACCCGCACTTGGCCAGCGTGGTGAATTAAGGCCTAATATCTCTCGCTAAGAGAGAAGTCCCTGTGTCCCAGCAGTGGGAACGTTAATAGGGTGATGATTTATTGTTGCTTCATAAAGGTTACACATAATAGATTCCCTGACATGAACCCCTCTGGGCAACTTCAACGAAACTTAAGCTGTATTCTATAATTTGAAGGGATTATTATGACTTTCAACGGGTAACATACCATGATTTGACGGTTTTTGAGTTTTCCGATATTTCAACGCTGTTGCAAGCGCCATGATCACGGAAGCAACTGAATTGTGTTTGTCTTTGCGTTTTGAGCGATTTGAAGGAATTAACCCATATTCATAATAAAACATGAAATAAGTAAAAAAAATAATAAATTTTTGACAATTTTGTATATATTTGGGTATGATTTCCGCCGTGGGACCAGATTTTGTACTATCTACAATTTCTGGTTTCGGGTCTGGGTGTTTTCTATGTATCATATGTATGTATTAGCAACAAAAAAATATATGTGCATTACATCAGGCACCTAACAGGTGAATATTTACTAGTACGAGGCGTACCCTTGCACGTGACCTCCGGGAGGTGCTAAGAACAGTCTCTGGTGGGAGGCTTCGGCCGCTTTCGTGTTTCGTAATGTGGTCCGGAGAAGCCACCTTCTAGGCCTTCATGCTCCATCTTAGACCACATCTTCACTTTACATCAGGTGAGATTGTGTTGTGGTCAAATGAAGGCTTATCAATAATAATATAATATAATATAACCTAGTAGTTGCAAGTGTAGAAGAAATTGAAGCGATGACGTAGTGGCAGGTTGGTGCAGCGGTCGCACGTCCATGCGTATAATGGAAGACGTGGATTCGAGTCCCGCATTTCACTAGTAAGCTACTTACTACAAAAAAGAGGGGTGTTATAAGTTTGACGTGTCTGTCTGTCTGTCTGTGTCTGTCTGTCTGTCTGTCTGTGGCACCATAGCTTCTGAACGGATGGAGCGATTTCAATTTAGTTTTTTTTTGTATGAAAGGTGAGTCTGGCGCGAGTGTTCTTAGACATGTTTCGTGAAAATCGGTTGAGCCGTTTAAAAGTTATGGGGGTAAGAGTGGGTAAGGAAAAACCGAAAATCTGCGAATATACTAGTGTGAGGTATCAAATGAAAGCGCATCGCGTCCACATTACATAATATTATTATGTTTTACGTTTAAGGAAATTATGGCATTGGAATCGGGGGTTTTTCTTAAATTTTAAATTTAGATTTATTACTACACATATTTAGATTACTAGCTGACCCCAGCAAACGTTGTTTTGCAAAATGAAAAATAGATCGTAGCCGATTCTCAGACCCGACGCATATTAAATTTGGTAAAAATCGGTAGAGCCGTAGATCGGAGGAGTACGGTAACTAACATTGTGACATGGAAATTTTATACATTATATGTATAAGACTAGTCGACCCGACAGACGTTGTCCTGTCCCACGTCTCAAAAAACAATATCCAGTTGACCGTATTGTGAATCTAAACCATTCCCAGATCTCCTTGAACACACACAAAAAAAATCATCAAAATCGGTCCAGTCGTTTGAGAGAAGTTCAGTGACCTACACACTCACAGAAGAATTATATATATAAAGATATACATATATCGCCAAATACGTTAGAGGAAAGCAGAAATCTTAAAAATGTCATTAACATTCTATTAAAGACCAAAATGTCGCAACCTATTAGTTAATTTAGCATATTAATCGCGGGATTCACGCACGTTTCGGAGATATCCAATTCAAATGGTGTATTTCCCCGCACTAAAAGCTGTCGTGTCGTATTTATATTATGTCTGATTGAATGAGGTGGGTGACCAGTAATTGGGTCTATTAGGGGATCTAATATAATCTAGACCTAGTACATAGTTACTTAGTTAGGTTAGGTGGTGTTTTGGATATGGCATATGCTGCGGAATAGAATAGAATAGAAATAGAATAGAAAACCTTTTATTGTACACCACACAAATTAACAATAAACTTTACAAAAACCTTAAGTACAAAGGGCGGCCTTATCGCTATGAGCGATCTCTTCCAGGCAACCTTGGGATGGACAGGAAATAAAAGGGACGAAAAGACAGTGGCGTAAAACAAATATAATAAAAATAAAAATACATAAAGTACTCAAAGGAAAGGGAAGGGTGTGAATGGTACGAACCAGGTGAACATACATATAAGTCTTAATGTTTTTTTGCTGAAATAAATATTTTTAATTTTTTTTAACCTTTCGATTTGGGCCCTTTGTTTCGGAAAAAGGGCTCTTTTTTATCCTAATCTAAGTTCATGTTTAGCCTCATGTTTGACAGTTGTTTTTTTTTAAGAGTGGTTAAAAATAGAATGACTTTTTACTTTTAAGTGAACTAATGTTTTGGAATCGAGGTTTATTTAATAATTTCAAATTCAGATTATGTATCTTGTATTATAAAGTCCATAGTATTTACCTAATTCCCACGATAGATAAAATAACATGTGTTTTAGCACATAAACAACATATGTGATGTGTTTACTGTATATATTTCCTATGTTTGTGTTAGGTTCCGCCCCTTAGTTCGGATTCTACAAAGAGTTAGTCATCGCGTAATTATAATTGTAATTTAACATAATTATTGTGTTGCAAAGTCACCGAGCATCTATGTTCTGAGAACCTATCATACAATATTTTTAAAACTTCCTGAATAAAAAAAATATTGTATGAGATGGATTCATACACGAAAAGTTCCGTGTGTGTGTTTACAAATTATGTATTTAATTGTTTGAAGAGGTAGCGGGTTCAATTCCCGCCGAGGGGTCAAGTGTTTGTATGTTCTGCAAGAACTTTCTCCTTTGTCTTGGTACATATTTAATATGTATAAAAAAGGTGTGTGTGCGATTCACACATGATAGAAGTGAAACTTCAGTAAATCGACAAAAGAATGAGAAGAATAAAAAAAAAATCTTTTTGTTCGGGCGGTCATCCAAGTAATGGCTTCGCGCAAAGTTGCTTAACCTTGTTAGCGTTTAAGATTGGCTTACCCGACAGGTTATTTCCATTTCCGTTGCATCCGATTTCAAATCACAACGATTCTAAAGAAGTTTAACTTCAAAAATATCTATATGTTTGTCTTTTATTAAGCCGCGTTGGCTAAGTGGGAGCACACTTTTCTTTCATTTCGAAGGTCGTGGGTTCGAAGTCCGCCACGCATCTCTTGATTTTACTGCTTGATAAAAAAGTCTTTTGTAACACGTTCTTTACCGGTGAAGGCAAACATCGTGAGGAAACCGGCATGTTCTGAGAACTAAAAGAGTTTGAAGGACATGTGACATTCACCAAACCGGACTTGGCCAGCGTGGTGAATTAAGGCCTAATCTCTCTCGCCAAGAGAGAAGTCCCTGTGTCCCAGCAGTGGGGACGTTAATAGGGGGTTGATGATGATGATATACTAGCTGCCCTTTGATCGCGTAGTAATACATTTTCGGCGGTTAAAATAATATTTTAGTATATAAGATTTATATTTGTTTGTCTGGAAGGTATATGTTTATATGCGCCTTAGATGCCTGAAATAAATGATTTATTATAATTATAAAATACACACCTCTCAGAGCATCCTTATCAAACACACTAATGCAATTATGGTGATGAAGATGATATAACATATATTAATCATTATAACATGATACTTTCACCCCGGGTAAATCCATAAATCGTGGATTCCCGTAGCTCCACTACTCTATACAATACAATACAATACTATTTATTGAACACAAAATAATAACACACACAAAAAGATAAAAATGTACAGAAATTGTGAATCAATGGGCGGCCTTATCGCTATGTAAATATATAAATATATGTGTATGTCTATGTAATTAATTTAATTATATCTTTAAGGAAATTGTGCCAAAGGTCATATGTGGTTTGTGGTTGGAAGCGTAGAGGTTTTTATCAATATCAAAGATTTCTGTTGGGAATTACCGGAGTGACTAAAATTCTTAAGATGTTATGCGCAAATATAACACTCAAGGTTTTTTATGAAGTGAGAGCTATTTACGTTTTGACGATGCGATGTCGCATACGAGATAGCGATATCGTATGGTTTTTTTTAATATAATTATAACTATTTATCTATAATTATATATTACTAGCTGACCCAAGCAAACGTTGTTTTGCAAAATGATAAATAGATAGTAGCCGATTCTCAGACCTACTGAATACGCATATAAAATTGGGTAGAAATCGTTAAAGCCATTTCGGAGGAGTACGGTAACTAACATTGTGACATGGAAATGTTATATATAAGAAGATATTAAATAATGTCTTTTCTTCTGATCTTTTTATTATGTTTTAAATCACTAATGTAATTATTTTTCATGTAATTGTCTATGTTGAAGCGAAATAAATACCTACATATCTATATATCTATCTATGAACAGTGTTTGGTAGGTAATTAAACAAATCAAGCCAGTTTTGAGTAATTAAATAAGACATTTATTTACAATTCAATACAAAATAATTTATTCAGAATTAAATACTTACATATAAAAACATGCAGAGAAATGGCCGGAAATGAATTACAGAATATTCAAATATGTAGGTACCCACTTTGTTACCTTACATAATCACCTATTTACGTTCTCACTGCTGGGACACAGGGATTTCTCTCTTGACGAAAGAGATTAGGCCTTAATACACCACGCTGGCCAAGTGCGAGTTGGTGAATGTCTTATGTCCTTCAAACTTTCCTAAGTTCTCAGAACATGCCGGTTTCCTCACGATGTATTGCCTTCACCGTTAAAGCACGTGTTTTAAAGAGCAAGAAAATTCCTGAGGCGAGCTGCGATGATTGAACCCGCGAACTTCGGCATGAAAATGGGGTATTCAGACCGCTTTTTCCATTTATTTACATGAAAATGAATATTAATTTATTACTACGAAAAAATAACAACATTACTAAAAAAACGTTAATATTCTACAAATACATCTGTTCGTAGAGCAGTTTAACGTCTTTGTACTATAGAAAATATCTGACAGTATCATCACTAGACTAAGCCAGTATCGAGGAAACGTTTTTACATGTATTTAATTAATATCACAACATGTCGCAAAGCAATTCACATAGAAACATGTTACCATGCAACTTTAGTTCATCCAAAATACGCAAATGTTATGAGTAATGTAAACTTTAGGTAGTTAAGAGCTAGTGTAGGTACATAGGTATTTAATTTACAACTAAAAATAAAATATTTTTATTGTAAGGGAAGAACACATCCTGAGTTTACAGGCGCGGCGCATGACATTATGAATGTGCGTCCAGTGCTTCATAAAAGCGCAGTCCGTGCGTAACCGATTATTATTAAATTTTGTAGGCATATTCAGTAGGTCTGAGAATCGGCTACTATCTATTTTTCATTTTGCAAAACAATGTTTGCTGGGGTCAGCTAGTATTAATATAGATAATAATTATGTGTTCTTTGTAGTTATTGTTGAAAACGGGCATAGGTTTTATACCCGACTGTGCAACGCAAAGGGGTGGTAATGTGTTTAATAGTCTATGAATTAGGGATCTATAGCGATGAATTAGATATAGATCTGGTCTGTATAGCGGGACAAAGGAACATACATACATTCACATCGTAGGGATGGGAATTCTTTCCGAAAAAGATCGATTTTTAGATCAAAACTCTTACAATGTAAGTCTAAAACAATTTTTTTTAAAACAAGACAAATAGGTGTTATAATTAACAATTATTTTTATAACCATATCATAATATCAGATCAGGTGGAAAACAAGACATTATGTTCAAAATGAACACAATGTTTCACACAACAAAGAGATCATTTAGCTTATAGTAGCCCAATGTTTAATATTTAAACTTTTACAGCACAGATACAAAAAGTCAAAGATTAGAAACGTTACTTTATTTTATTGAAGAGAAGTGAGGCGAAGTAAACTTAACAAATAGCTATCTCGCGAGATTCTGAGTAATTAGCCGGCACCACTCTTGTTATTATACGGGCACCTTCAACTAATGGTATGGTTTAGGTATACCAAAACAGAAAAAAACGAATGTCGATTTTCAAGGGTGATGTATCGATCCAATGAATCTATCCAACACTAGATACATATCGATTTTTAAAATCAATATTTTAGTCTCGAAAATTTTAATCGATCTCAGATCGCCTGATTCTGATTCAAACGCCTGAGCCGATTTCTATAATTCACTCGTCAATCGATTCCTCTTAGTGCGGCGAGTGTCACTAAAATTCAACATGGCGATTACACAACGCCATTTTGTAAAATAAATATATATACAAGTCAACACACTATGGGATGTATAGTTGAATAGGTATTTAACAATTATTTTTCTCTCATTTTTCGATCCAGCTGATCTTCATCATCATCCTCTTGCCCTTATCCCACATTATGTGGGGTCGGCACAACATGTTTTTTCCTTCCATTTTCCTCTCGATCCGGCTGATCTTATAGAATCTATATCGGATCAAAGTAGCGTAGCAACCACTCTCACTCTGAAGCTTATACAATACAATACAATACAATACAAAACACTTTATTGCACACACAGGAAAACAAAATACAACAACACGTAGGAAACAGAAAGTACAATGGGCGGCCTTATCGCTAAAAAGCGATCTCTTCCAGGCAACCTTTGGACGGAAAAATAACTTTAATAAGATAATTAGTAGGCAGGGGTGTACAATCTATACTATCTATACTAATATTATAAAGCTGAAGAGTTTGTTTGTTTGTTTGAACGCGCTAATCTCCGAAACTACTGGTTCGAATTGAATAATTCTTTTTGTGTTGGATAGTCCAGTTATCGAGGAAGGCTATAGGCTATATAACATCACGCTACGACCAATAGGAGCAAAGATATAGTGGTAAATGTGTAAAAAACGGGAGAAATTATTTCATCTTTGAAGCCTTCCGTTGCGTGCGCCGTGAAAACGGTTCAAGTTACACAAAAAATATGTATTAAAGAATAATAGCTCTTTTAATGATCTAAAAAAACAGCCCGCAATAGTATATGTCTATCTTTTAAGATTAACTCACAAAAACCGTTTTTATGGTACCTCATTTGGTCGAAATAATTTGTTTAAGTTGTATCAACATAATAATATTAAACTTTATTCAAATAAATATGCTGTTGGTTAAGAGTACTTCATTGTGAATAAAATTGTCTTTGACATAACTTAATTTCAACAAAAAACTTTAAAAATTACCGGGATTTTTTTTTTACCCGTGTGACGCCGGGGCGGGCTGCTAGTATTAAATAAAATAATTTAGATTATAATTACTTCTTATGACAAATATAAATATATGCGTACTAAATATAAAATAAAATACATACATTACATAAATAGTTAATAATAAATATTATATATATTAATTTTAAAGGCTTTATTCTAATTAGCACTTATAAGTAGGACAGATAAAATTCTTATAGACTGTATAGAGTCCCAAAAAAGGGACTTCGCAGTCGAGTAAAATTTTTTCTTCAACTTGTTGTTCTGATATATCTCTTTTATCCCCAGGTGGCTCCTCCTGCTTCTACCACTGATATCAGCGCAAGACTGTGGCCCCCCAAACCCCGAGTGCCCAGACCACTACACGAGTCCGGACCCCGGCAACCCCTGCTGGAGACACATCCTGAATGGAGATTCGACAGAGTACTGCCACAAGGGGAGGGGAGTCAAGCTTCTTACGAACAATCGCGAGGCATACTTTACTTGCAATGTGAGTAAAAGGCTTCTTTAATAATCATAGTAGGTATACTGTATACTGTAATTATGATAAATTTACATTGTTTATATTTCGTGTACTGAGTTATAAATTAGACATTATTTTAATTGTATAAATGAATTGTAAATGTATTCCAGATTTTGACATTAGTTATTATTATATTTTGAAATTTTATTATTATTATAATCTATATTATCAATAAACTACTATTATTTTTCGTGTTTCGTAATGTGGCCCGGAGAAGCCATCTACCTTCTAGGTCTTCATGTCCCATCTTAGACCACATCGTCACTTTACATCAGCTGAGATTGTGGTCAAATGAAGGCTTATCCAGCATAAAAAAAAACTTGTTCTCTTTGTTCCAGGAAGGCGAAAACCTAGATTGTTCCTCAGTACCTAAAATAAACCTAGGTTACAATGGACATTTGAAAGGTCTTAAATTTGATTCCTGCGGTGCCAATGTATCGTTAACCTGTGTGCTTAACTCGCTCAATGCGACCGGTGTTAGTGAACTGTTTCTGTCGAGATGGACAACTCAGATATCTGAAAGTACTTTCCGGGATTACAATGGGCTGACTAAATTCAGGGTTTTCAACTCCGGTAAGAATTAATTTTATTTACCTTATTATTTATTATGAACTCAAAAAGTACCGAACAGATCTATAAGAGGTTTTTAGTAATAGGTCCAGTAATTTAAAAGGAAAGTTTTGAAAATTACGAAACAGAAAATTCCTCTTGAATAAATCTACCTATTACTGAAAACCTCATAAAGATACGTTCAGTTGTTTTTGAGTTCACCCCTAACATTAAGACTGCAAAGTTTGTTATGAAATGAAATGTGTTTATTGATTATGATATCTTTGTACTTAAATAAATAAAGTAGGTAAATAAATACATATTTCCGAACAATCCACACAACAACATCTAGCCCCGTGGTAAGCTCTATGCTTGTTTTACGGGTACTAGACATCTGATACACTTAATATAATAGACATACATGTTTTTTGTTTTTTATTATACATATTAAACGCCCAGAGCAAGGAGAAAGTGCTTGCAGAACATACAAACACTTAATACAGACCCCTCGGCGGGAATCGACTCGCTAACTCTTGTGCCGCAAGCGAACCTACGACCACTGCGCCACAGAGGCAGTCAACAACTTTATATAATTTTTGTTTCAGAATCAGTAACAAGAATTCCAACAGAAACATTGAAACTGTACCCATCACTAACTCTAGTTATATTTGCTCAAACAAACATCTCGAATGTCACCTCTCAGATGTTCTCAGACCTAGGTTTGACGAGTTTAGAACATTTGCAAATCATTATATCTAAACTGACAGAACTGCCCGCATATGGTTTTGTAGGGCTGCCGAAATTGCACGTTTTGAATCTCATGCAAAATAATATAAGTGTTATTGATGATAATGCTTTTGATGGTAAGTTTTTGATTTTTAACAATATATTGTGTCAGTTTCAGTTTCTTTGTTATTATTATTTTTGTTTTTGAAGTGAAACTTCTATAGAATCGTAGTGATTTCAAACCGGATGCAAAAAGATGAAACGGAAATGGTAAGAGACACAAATACAATGCTTTATTTAAATTTCTTTGCGCGATACTTCGTAGTTGAGACTACGAAGTATCGCGCAAAGAGGTATTGCTGTATTTTATTTATATTCTTTTGTAACATACTTTATGTAATACGCTTTATTGAAGTAATATAAATAATCCGAATAATTACAGATATTATGTTTGTTTCTCTTATCATTTTAGCAGATGCGTTCATTTACCCTTTTTTTCTATACGATATCTATACTAATATTATAAAGCTGAAGAGTTTGTTTGTTTGAACGCGCTAAATATAGTTCGTAAGTAGTAGACTCCAATCGTGCGTCGTAGCTGACACACACACACACTTTTTTTTTATTCTTATTCTTTCGTCGATTTACTGAAGTTTCACTTCTATCGTGTGTGAATCGCACACACACCTTTTTTTTTTACACGACAACGTGTAGCCCCGAGGTAAGCTCTGAGCTTGTGTTATGGGTACTAGATATCTGATATACTTAATATAATAGGCATACTTGTATAGATATTTTTTAATATACATATTAAACAACCAGACCAAGGAGAAAGTGCTTGCAGAACATACAAACACTTTCTCCCTCGGCGGGAATCGAACCCGCTACCTCTTGCGCCGCAATCGGACCCTCGCCCACCGCGCCACTGAAGCAGTCAATATTGCAATAAAACATAAAATACCTAAGCATTTAGCCCACCTTTTTGTAGACAATTCAATTTTAAATAAATAAATAAACATTTAAGGAGTGTAGGGCATAACAGAAATTAACTTACATACTAATTAAAACTAAGTATAAAAGACTACATAACAAATTTTAAGTCTGCTGATAGCAGTTCAAATAATTAATCATTTAGTAATTATTATATAATTTTAATAACTCTAGTTGTAGCGCCGCTCAAACGTTATTTGACTTTGTCTTTGAGTTAAGAATTATCTAGCAGAAATTCTTTATTCCTTTTATTTCAGGTCTTTCTAATCTCACCGATCTCTACTTGGGCCAGAATTTCATAGAGAACCTCCCCGTGGACGTATTCAGGCATACCCCAAAGTTGGGAACCTTGCTCATAACTCGGAACAGGGCTGGATTCAGGCTGCAGAGAGGAACTCTGGCTGGACTTAAGTATTTGGAAACTGTAAGTAACCCCGCTAGACAACTAAAAATTTTAAATTTAATTGTATTTACAAATATTAAAATCAAAATCAAGAATCATTTATTTACATGGTACACAAATATACAAGTTACAAAAAAGAAACGATGAGGGCGCAAAAGTTAAAAACTGCGTAGCGACCTCAATGATTCGTTACGGAGTTTTTGAAAATACAATGTATTTATTTATTTATTTACAAAATTTTGGGAAAACTAACAGCTAGTATAAATTTTAAGACACTTATATAAAAGCTTGCAACTGTGGTAGTCAGTTACAAGCACAGAGACGGCCAATTATAAGTTTCCACTTATAGAAAAAGTATAAAAATATATATATAACTTTACCTATCGAGACTAAATAATACTTACATAATATTAAAAAAGGAATGTTATTACTTAAAAAAGACAAAAGAAAATTATTATTAAGAACTTGCGAAAAACTGCTCATTAATTAAACGCTTCAAGCTGCACGTTGATGACTACTATCTATCTAGTATATCAGTCACCTAGCACCCATGATTAAATTACATTGAATAATTCAGGGTTCCGTACATAATAATAACAGTAGATAGTTTTTAATGATTTTTTTATGTAGGTAATGAATTGTAAAAAAATATTTTTTTGACGTCATCATCATCACCCTATTAACGTTCCCACTGCTGGGACGCAGGGACTTCTCTCTTGACGAGAGAGATTAGGCCTTAATTCACCACGCTGGCCAAGTGCGTGTTGGTGAACGTCACATGTCCTTAAAACTCTTCATAGTTCTCAGAACATGCCGGTTTCCTCACATAAATAGCCTTAACATTTAAGGCACATATATTCTTGTAGCTAGTATTTATCATTAAGTACCTAAATTAATTTTTTTACCATTTCAGATCGAAATTTCGCTTGATGAAGGAAGCTTGGTGCTGGAAGACGAATCGCTGTCCAATCTGCCAGCTCTGAAGACTTGCAAGTTGACTGACTCTGGTATCAAGGAACTGCCTTCGGATTTGTTCAAAGGCAGCTCTGTTATAGAAACTTTGCTCTTAGATGGCAATGAGATAGAGTAAGTATTCGACTATAGTTATACTATAAATATAAGCCCCTTTACAGCTGCTATTATAATTTGAATCTATTTTATTTACCTACCTGACATTGCCTGTTTACAGCAGCAACTATTTTAATTGATACATTTTTAGAATATTTTATTTTGACATCTTGTATTTTTATATTTTTATTAAAAAGGCATTTTTATTATGCGCCTTGATAAAAATTAAGCTTTTGGCCCTCGTCCCTTATGGTGTTTCTGTGATTGTATTAAATGTATAATTTTGTATCAAAATAAATAAGTGTAAAATGTAATTATTGTATTAAAATTGTTCGGACATCTTTTGTGACATCCTTGACAAGGCCTCTTTACAGCTGCTATTATTATTATGTAAGTTGACAAAGCCCCTGTACAGCTGCAATATTTATTAATTATTGATTTTGTTGTGTTTAATTTAATTTATTTAATTATTATTTTTGTTATTTTAAATTGGGTAAT
This sequence comes from Gymnoscelis rufifasciata, assembly GCA_929108375.1. Taxonomy (NCBI): domain Eukaryota; kingdom Metazoa; phylum Arthropoda; class Insecta; order Lepidoptera; family Geometridae; genus Gymnoscelis; species Gymnoscelis rufifasciata. Next base: position 6,776,495 of record OV815331.1, read on the forward strand.
TTGACGAAACTAAGTGTACAACAATGTTCCAAAAGTGAATAAAGATTTGAATTTGAATTTGAATAAATGTGGATGAGAATCGCTTAGTTCGAGTGGACGGAATATCCAAGTTAGGGTAAATATATCGCACCCCCGGTTGCGAGACATTTTCTTAATTTATTTATTTATTTGTTTATTAGGACCACCAAATAAATAAATATTTGATGATATTTAAATGGTATTGTTATATTTAATATTGTTCACCTTTGCCTCCTTTCTATTTTGAACCCCCGACCAATAAAGAGGCGTGTTATAAGTTTGACGTGTCTGTCTGGGACATCATAGCTCCAAAACGGATGGAGCGATTTCAATTTAGTTTTTTTCTATGAAAGGTGAGTTTCGCGCGAGTGTTCTTAGACATGTTTCATGAAAATCGGTTGTGCCGTTTAAAAGTTATGGGGGTGAGAGTGGGGAAGGAAAACCGAAAATCTGCGCAAATATACTAGTGTGGGGTATCAAATGAAAGCGCATCGCGTCCACATTACATAATATTATGTTTTTTTTTCATTTAAGGAAATGAAGGCATTGGAATCGGTGGGTTTCCTTAATTTTTTTTATATTTTTTTTATATTTAGATTTATCTTGTATAAATCTTGAAATATTATTAATTAGATAGATAGATAACTCTTTATTGTACACCACAAATTAAATACAAACTGCAAACAATAACAAGACAATACGTTGGAGTACAAAGGGCGGCCTTATCGCTGAGAGCGATCTCTTCCAGGCAACCTTTGGATGGACAGGAAAGAAATAGAACGACATAGACAGTGGCGTAACGTAAAGAAGATATAAAAGGAAAATAAATAAATACCAAATAAACTATTCAAAACTATTTTCAAATAAAATTAACTTAAAAATATAAATAAACTTACATAATTCCTAAACTATATCCTAATAAGAGCGATACTAAAAAATAAATACTTAGATAAATAAATAAAGAATAATAATAGACTATATAATAGATAAAAAAAAGTGTTCGTGAAGCAGTTTTTTGAAGATGGGAAGCGATTTAGCGTTTCGTATGATTTGAGGGAGCTTGTTCCATTGTCGGATAGCTTGATTAATAAATGATTTTTCATAGAATGTTGTAGTGTGTAAAGGAGTTTTAAGAAGAAGGGATTGAGAAAAGCGAAGTGAGAGTGAGTGGGAGTCTGAAAGGAATTGAAAGTGGTCTTTGAGATAGCTAGGAGTGGAAGGATGAAAAAGAATACAGTATAAGAGAGACAGAAGGTGAGTATTCCTGCGAAGAATTATTGAGATGCCAAGGTTTTAAATGCATCACCTTAAAAAAACACACTAGTGACAGTCTCGGACGGATATCTTAATATATATAAATCTCGTGTCACAATGTTTGTCCTCAATGGACTCCTAAACCACTTAACCGATTATAATAAAATTCGCACACCATGTGCAGTTCGATCCAACTTGAGAGATAGGATAGGTAGTTTAAATCTCAAATTATAGTCGTTATTTTAATTTATTGCTAATTATTTGTCTGTTATTATCTACAAGTTAACACAAGTGTAAAATAAATGTCTTTCTAAAGGTTGCGTATGATTTTTCTTGATAAGCTATTCATACGTGGTGGTAATATACTCTTTGAGCTATTGTCTATGTCTCGAAAGTTCAATATTTGACATAGTTTTCAATCATTTTTTTCTGACATGAGTTTGAAGTACTTAATTTTTATTTTTTTTATTTTTTTGTTAAAAGCGTCCGTGAAATAGCGGAGATTATCTATATTCTATATAAATAAAAATGAATTGTTGTTCGTTAGTCTGATTAAAACTCGAGAACGGCTGGGACGATTGAGCTGTTTTTGTTTTAAAATGTTTGTCGTAGTCCAGGGTAGGTCTAAACGGTGAGCAAATAAGGAAAAATTGCCGGGAACTTTTTTCACCCGTGCGACGCCGGGGCGGGCCGCTAGTATATATATATATATATATATATATATATATATATATATATATATCACAATTACCTGCGTTTTATTTTCCCGAGGTAAAGCCTATAGCCTTCCTCGATAAATAGTCTATCTAACAGTGAAATATTTATTTAAATCGGTTACCCTTAGTTCCTGAGATTAGCGCGTTAAAACAAACTCTTTAGCTTTATAATATAAGCATAGATTATTTTATTTTTTTCGTTTCAGAGTTTTACCGGAAACATTATTCCTAGACATGGAGAATCTCAAAGAGCTATCTCTGTCTCAGAACAAATTGAAAACCTTGCTACCTGAAAACGCACCATTGTACAGGTAAGAAACATCATTATAATCCTATTAATATTATAAATATTATTAAGTTTATGTTGACCTCATCACCCCATTAACGTTCCCACTGCTGGGACACAGGGACTCCTCACTTGGCGAGAGAGATTAGGCCTTAATCCACCACGCTAGTCAAGTGCGGGTTGGTGAATGTCACATGCCCTTCAAACCCTTTAAAGTTCTCAGAACATGCCGGTTTCCTCACAACTTTTGCCTTCACCGTTAAAGCACGTGTTTTCAAGCGCACGTACATTTTTTCAAGAAGAAAAATTCAGAGGATTTATTTATTTATTTAATATTCACATGGATTTGTAATCATCATCATCATCTCAGCCGTAAGACGTGCACTGCTGGACATAGGCCTCCCACAAAGATCTCCAGTAATTCGGCCGGCGTGCATCCACCGTGAGTTGCATCTAGTTGGTGGACGTCCTGCGCTTGCCGATCCTTGGTCTCCATTCAAGAACTTTTCGGCCACCACGACCGTCTGTTCAGCGTGCATTATGACCTGCCCACTGCCGCTTTAAAGAGCTAGTCCGAATCTCCTCATTTCTATTTCGATCCCGTAAAGAAGCCACGAGCATAGCCCTCTTCATAGCTCTTTGAGCGACTCTTAGCCGAAATGAGACTAATAGTGGATTCGTAATAAATATATTTATGTTTTATTTCAGTGGTCCGTTCTCATCTCTGAAGAAACTGGAAACGTTGTCTTTAGCTAGTAACCTATTGCAAAATCTGAATTACCAGATGTTTATAGGAACGAAGGAATCTCTAAAAAATTTGGATCTCTCACATAATGAATTGCAGTTTGACTGTGTTTTCATTGATAAAGCATTTAATGGAAGCAAAATTGGGATATCTGAGGGTGAGTTTTGTAAATTTATTATTAATTTTTATGCAGAATTCGAATCCTGTGCGCGAAGGTTACGGATGTGTCTTATTTTTTCTGCATAAAATTTAAAAATAGTTAAACCTGCAAAGTGAGGCTTATCACTTATTAAAAATCATTAAAAAATTATTAAGTATTATTTTTAAATGTTTAACCCTAAGGGCTTGTTACACAAAATCCGAGTAAACAAAGTAATGGGTAGTCATGACAATAATACGTGACAATGCTTGGTTAAGTTAAGAGCTATCTCGCTATGTTAAATGCGAGTGAGCGAAATACTTACCTCTACATTTAACTAAAGTGAAATTAAATGAAAATGAAATGAAAATGTTTTTATTACTAACATTTGCATTTGTTCAATGTTTAAGTTAATGTATATGTGGTAGCCATGTTGCAGGTACACCAATATTGTTATAATAACAACAAAAGATATGAAAGCTGGGTTGTTCTATTCGCTTCTCAACTCAGTGTAAAAATTGAAGCGAACTGTCAAGACAATGTTATTTCCTTGATTATTCTTAATTTTATATAAATTATCTTTAAGTTGACCTGGCCATGTATGCATTTGCGTAGGAAATTAACGTTTTGACTTTGACATTACTACGAAAAGATACAATATTTCTTAAAAAAAAAAGGTGCGTGTGCGATTCACACACGATAGAAGTGAAACTTCAGTAAATCGACGAAAGAATAAGAATAAAAAAAAGTGTGTGTGTGTGTCAGCTACGACGCACGATTGGAGTCTACTACTTACGAACTATATTTAGCGCGTTCAAACAAACAAACTCTTCAGCTTTATAATATTAGTATAGATATCGTATAGAAAAAAAGGGTAAATGAACGCATCTGCTAAAATGATAAGAGAAACAAACATAATATCTGTAATTATTCGGATTATTTATATTACTTCAATAAAGCGTATTACATAAAGTATGTTACAAAAGAATATAAATAAAATACAGCAATACCTCTGCGCGATACTTCGTAGTTGAGACTACGAAGTAAATTTAAAATTTTAAAATTTTAATAAAGCATTGTATTTGTGTCTCTTACCATTTCCGTTTCATCTTTTTGCATCCGGTTTGAAATCACTACGATTCTATAGAAGTTTCACTTCAAAAAACTTAAATATACTACAAATACATCTGTTCGTAGTGCAGTTTAACATAATATTAAAGAAAATGTCTGACAGTTTCCTCACTAAGCTAAGACTGTATCGAGGAAACTTTTTTACGACATTAATAGAGGGAAATGAGTTGTATGCTCTCTAAGAATCTAATGAAGGTAAATTGCTATTATTTAGTTTTGTGTGTGTTCAAGGGGATCTGGGAATGGTTTAGATTCACAATACGGTCAACTGGATATTGTTTTTTGAGACGTGGGACAGGACAACGTCTGTCGGGTCGACTAGTAATTATATAAAACTGTTGATTATCTTCACTCGGATATTGTGAAACAGATCCTAACTCTTCTTAGTTTAACTCCCTGGACTCCCTAACCTTTAGTTTTCGCTTTATCAATTTTATAAATGTCAAGGCAATGTTATTTCATTCATAGTTATTGTTTAAAAATATAGTTTTATTAATTTTAAGTTGACTAGTCCATATGCTATGTGCTTCTAAGGAAATGAACGTTATGACTTTGACTGATAATTTATTTAATTTTCAGTTGAAACGCCGCTGAATATGCTGGTAAATTTGGTAAACCTGAATTTGAGTCACAACAACATAAGTCACGTTTGCATCGATTTTAGACGTGTGTTTTTATTGCTGCGCGATCTTAATCTATCTTACAACAAAATAACATCATTAACGGTGAGTATTATATCTTAATAATCTAAATTAACAATAATAATAACCCCGATTCTAGAAACTTAGTTCCCTTAAAAGAAAAAGTCATACTAAAATCATAATCAATACTATAATAGTCATAATAGTAATAATAGTCATAATAGTATTTATTAATAACAATTCTTATAATAATATAATAGAAATAATCAATATAATAAACAGTATTTTAAAGTAAATTTTTATTAACAGGAAGAAGATATGAGGTTCGTCCAGTCAAAACTCAATGTAAATCTACGAAACAATATGATAACTCATCTAGAGCCATACAGAGGACCATACAAAATCAAGTTCTCCCTCAGCAATAATCCAATTAATTGTGACTGCACAAATTACAACTTCCTCGAACTCTTAAACACGATCAACTACGACATAACAAACGCAATATGTAACCAACCACAAAAACTCAAAGGCGTAGAACTAACAGCAATATCTAGATTGGGAAAGTCCGAGAAATATTCACTGGACGACTTAGTCTGCGAATTACCAGACACACCGAAAAACTGTGAATGTCTTGTACGTCGGTCGCGAAGCCGACTTGAATGCTTGTGTGATGATGTTGTTGAAAACCTACCTAGTCCTATCAACTTAGCACGATATCCATTTATTAATGAGCACGACTCAACAAGTTATGGGATGGTGTTGAGTCTTAAATCAGAAAGGAACACGAAATTAATACCTACCTTTGTTACTAGTCTTAACCTATCATACCTCAATTTAGACACAGTACCGTACATTCCAAAACATATAGAACATGTTAATTTAAGTCACAATCATTTAGAGAGAATTCCCGTTGAATTGCTTTCGCGTAATCTGAGTTTTGATTTAGCTTTTAATAGATTTAAGTGTGACTGTTCGAATGTGTATGACGTGGAGAGCCTTCAGGTATTCGGGTATAAAATAGGAGATTATTCAGATTTGGTCTGTGCTGACGGAATCAAAGTGAGCACGATTCAAGTACCGCGTTTGTGTGATACATATTACTCTACAGCTATAGGAGTTTCCTTGGCGATTGGCACTATTGTTTTCGCTGTATTATTAATAGTAACTTACATATACAAGTTAGAAATCAAAATATTCTTATACAACAAAGGTTTGACATGTCTAAATAAAGAAGACGCTGATGCAAGCAAAAAGTACGATATTTTCATATCCTTCTGCAGCAACGATGAAGATTACGTTTTAGATAATTTGCTGCCTATATTGGAACGTAAATATAAAGTTTGCATTCACACGAGGGATTTCAATGTCGGTGAAGATGTTTTAACCCAAATATACAGAGCTGTTGCGGATTCTAGACGGACAATCATAGTAGCGTCGGACGCGTATTTTAGATCGACTTGGTGTCTTCAAGAGATCACCGCTGCATACAAACAGACAGAATTAGATCAAAGAACCAGAGCTGTAGTAATCCTACGTAAAGACTTCGATCCGAAAAATGTTAAGCTTTCCGATACTATAAAGACTTATATCAACCTGAATACATGGATAAAAGAAGATCAATATAACTTCTGGGACAAATTATGCTATTTCCTTCCTAGAAAAATAACTGTTGAAGATTTGCGGATTAAGGAAGTGACTAGAAAGGCAATAGAAAATTTGGGACATATTAATAACATTTTTGCTAAAGGCATTGAATGCAGTGATTTGAATGATGTACAAGTAGATATGAAGCGGGATGTGACTGATAAGAAACTCTCAGACGATTGTCAGGAAGTTAAGTTAGCTGTGCGTAATCTTGCTGGTGGCTTGGATGCTGTATGTAAAGAAGGTAGATTGGTTAAGAATCTGCCTGATGGTTTAGATGTGATTTGCAACGGGGATGGTAAACTGGTCAATGTTGCTGCTAAGAAGGACGAAAATAATGAGGAAAAATGTAAGTTGTAGATATTGGGAGATTTGGCGTCAAAAGAGTCGCTTAAACTTGTCGGACAAGATCTATACGAATGATTAAGATTGAAAATGTATGAAAATTCGTCTTTTATGGATAAAACTGAACTAAATACTGTTGCATAATCATCAACATCATCACCCTATTAACGTTCCCACTGCTGGGACACAGGGATTTCTCTCTTAGCTAGATTAGGCCTTACTTCACCACGCTGGCCAAGTGTGGGTTGGTGAATGTCTCATGTCTTTGTTTAAGGTTTTAAGTTTAACGGTTTAAAGTTATCAGAACATGCCGGTTTCCTCACGACTTTTGTCTACACCGTTAAAGCACGTGTTTTAAAGCGCACATACATTTCTCAAGAAGAAAAACCAGAGGTGCGTGGCGGGGTTTGAACCCACGGCCTTTGTTCGGCGTTGCATAATATACCCATATAATATAGGCATGTCAGAAATCTCAACAGCATAGTTTATTAAAAGATCCATTGCCTGCTATCACATTATATAGTTAAGTTAGTTCTAAGTAAAGAAAGCAATATTTTTTGTACCTTTTTGGTCATATGAAGACTGAAAAGATATTACATACAACTTGTAAATAATTCGCGAATAAGATTGATTAATGTTACATTTAAAAGTCACGTTGCTTTATTAAGATAATTGGTTATAAATCATAGTTTTTATATTTACTTAGTTACTCCCTCTTATGCATAAACAACATTATCCTACGCTAGTTAAAATGCAGCTATAACACAGTTTTTACTAGCACAGTAGGTTATGTCCCGAATACTGCGTCAATTGTAATCTTTGGTTTTCAATAACTGATTAAAATATCTCATCAAAAGTTTTTTTTTTAGGCTGGATAAGCCTTCATTTGACCTCAATCTCACCTGATGTAAAGTGACGATGTGGTCTAAGATGGGACATGAAGACCTAGAAGATGGCTTCTCCGGACCACAAAAAGGGAAGTTTATTATTATTAAAACGTGTTTGTACCAACGCTAAGTATTATGCCTAGGAGTTTAAGTCTTCAGCATAAGCGGATTTTTTTATACATAGATTTAATATGAAAACGCTAAGGTACATTCTCTTTATATGTAAGTACTTAATAGAAAGAAGAAAGAAAGAAAGAAAAATATTTATTATTACACAATACAATTACTAAAACAAAAACAACAAACTTAATCTTATAACAACTTAAATATAGGTTAAACCTTAAAACTATTTAAAATTTGTGTAATAAAGGGTCCCTGGCTCAGCATAATGCATCTGCCACAGGGCCCGTAGGAGCACTATGACAGAGCGCTGGTTTTCAGCCGGGGCCCGTGAGAGTGGCAACACCACAACTTAAAATTAAAACAAATATCCACAGTAATATCATGGTACAGTATCCATAAAGGAGTGATTAAGATAATAGATAATTATTCTCAAAATAAATAAATATCTGGACAATCCACACAAAATCTAGTCCCGTGGTAAGCTCTAAGCTTGTGTTACGGGTACTAAACATCTGATACAAACATAGAATCTCAAATGTATGACTTTTAAATGATATTAAATTTTTGACTAATAAGTTAATGACATTTAAGTGTACTTTCCCGTAATATGTTTAACTTTTATACAATTCATTTATTTTCAGTAATTTTTCTTTTTGAATTGATAACTTTGTCTGGGTGGTTTGTCACATAGCGCGCGTGACGGCGCCAGTCTGTCTGACTTCTCTTACTCTCTCTTTATCCTCTCCTCTCGCTCTAGCCGTATTGAAGTTATCACTTCTGTTTAGCGTCCCGATATGCGCACTCTTTCTTGTAGAAACGCAGCTCATTTCTACCTCAGTAATAGTAAAAAGGAGTTATCTTCTGATCTCACATTTAAAACTGTTGTAGCAAGCTCAAAATACTAAAAATGTTAAGAAACATATTTTTATTATATACAAAATATCACGCGAGAGGGTTTTTTTATGCTAGAAAAGCTCTTCATTTAAATTTTTAAATTATCATGGTTTTTAACAATATTATGATTTAAAACAAGTAACATACCTACCTACCATGATTTGACGGTTTTTGAGTTTTCCGATATTTCGACGCTGTTGCAAGCGCCATGGTCACGGAAAACTCATAAACCGTAAAATCATGATATGTTACCCGTTTTAAATCATAATAAGCTCTTCATTTGACCCCAATGTCATCTGATGTAACGTGACGATGTGGTTTATGATGGTTGGTAACAAATTGTAAGCACATTGGGAATCCCGCTAATTTTCCTTAAAACACTAAGTATATTTCTTGTGAGTGATCGCTCATAGCGATAAGGCCGCCCTTTGTACCCTATTTTTAATTAGTTAAGGTTTTTGTAAAGTGGTGTACAATAAAGTGTTTTCTATTCTATTCTATTTCTTGGGAAAATTATCAGATCTGAGTTATTTATTTTCGTGTACGTTCACCTGCAATAAATTATTTAGGAGAACCTTTTAAGGTTTAGTCTTAACTTTGAAATGTCACTAGTCCTTATAAGCAATAAACTACATAATGAAAGCAATACAAGAAGATGTATTTACGGTAATTATAAGATGTTATTCTAAATATTTGTGTAACTAATATTTTAATGATAACTAGATTTGGAAAACTACTTTAATAGATTCCTTATTCCATTACAAATACATAACTTTAATATCACGGATAAAAAACCAATGCATTTTTTTAAAAATTCAATAATGAATTTCTTATTGCCAAAAGTAGAAATCTTAAATTCGTCGTGTATGATTTTTTTAAATACTATATTTCGTTTAAAAAAATTGTACTATTTGTTTCATATTTTTATGATAGTCAACTAGCTAAGGGTAGGTATGGTTCACAATAATGTCTAAGTTTTGTAAAACCAAACAATGGAAATAAATGATTTTGTATCTTGTATTAATATCCGAGTAAAATTAGTCAATGGTTAAAATGAAGAGCCCTAAGGTCGATTGACTGACCGAGATTGCTCTATATTTTACCCATTGACTAAGTTAACTCGATGATTGTGAAACAAGCCATAACACAAGTTTACAATTTACAATTTTCTACCTTTTTTATTATTATATTTTTTAATAAAATTTTATAGTAGTAGTATTTTTATTAGACTTAAACTTAAAATCGTTCGAAAGCAGCTTCCATTTTTAATATAGTAACGATATTTCTTTTAAGTTTGAATAACATAAGAATTTGTACCTATATAGTTATAGGAGTGGAGGAAAATTGTTATTAAATAAAAACCATATTAATTTCAAATTGTTTTATTTAATTAAAATAACCAATAATTACATTATAAAAATTAACAAAACATTTACAAACTATATTTTAATTAAGCGCCAGCGCATCACAAATGGCATAATAATAATAATTATAATAATAATTGAGATTTTTTTTTCAAATCAATTCCGATATGGGTGAATCAACTATTTTACCAACACTTTGCTGTCCCCGACCATTTTATAAAAAAATACGCTAATTGGTTATATATACACACATATTGAGTATAGCTATGGTATCTAAGATAATTAGGCACAACGGTAAACTAGGATACGTTCTCTAAAATGTATAATTTCCATGAAAATTTGTGGTAACTCAGTGCACATAAAATTGTCACCATACAAAATATTCCTGTCCAAAGACCACATTGACCATGTGAACTTTCATTTTAAATGAATTTAAACTTCTAACATCCAGTTAATTCTTAGTACATAATAAGAACAATAAGTAATAGTTTATCGTGTGCATATAATAATAGAGATAGACCAAATCATTTTTTCGTAAAAAAATCTCTAATCTGTGTCCCTTACTAAATTGATTTTACCTTCGTATGCTGAGTTACACTTGTAAATTCCACCCGAAAACACATAGATGGTGCTATTTGCCGTAGGTACTTTCGTTTGTGTTTGCTTTTGCTCGCATGGCGCGGCGGTGTCCTTTGATACTGCTGTCGAGCCGCCAGTCCGCGGAGAACGTTCGCAGGGAGTGCGTGTCTTTTTGTGTCGTCTACTGAGTGACCGCGATTTCTCGATGTAAGTTTAATATTTATTGATTATAATCAGATGTTTTGTAGTACTTATCATATGTTTTCGATTAAAGTTTAGTTTTAATACCCTACACAAATTATAATGTGCTCTTTTCATAAAAATATGCCGATTGTCTGCTAAGTTACTTGTATACTGAGTTACATTGGTGGTAACTCCAAAGACATTCTTGGTAACTCCTAAGACATCCACGGACTTAGTGATACTGGCTTGTAACATAAATAGTAAAATTGACTCTATTTCAACAATTTTTAAAAACGACGTACTTTACAGACGTAACTATTTACCTATAATAAATGTCAGATAGATTGATGATATGAAATGTAGACAACAATTTTTTTGATGAATGATGATATCGTTGATTATTGTTGTTTCGTACACTCTAAATTAGTAAATTATCATCATTATATAAGAAATTACTAAAAAGGTTCAAAACATTATATTTATATCGTTTTATTCTTTTTTTTCGCCGGTTTTATTTTTATTGTACCTACATTGACTTAGTTTAATTATATGACTGCTTTAAGTTAATAGTAACATACTTAAATATAAATATAAAATGTAAAAAATATTTGCAGAAATATTGATTGTCCTGAAATGGCTCGACTAACGGCGGCTGAAAAACAAAGAAGATACAGGGAGAGACTTAAAAATAACCCTGAAAATTTAAACGGCTCGCTAAAGACTTAACACTAAAAGAAAAAAAGCAAGCGAACGTCATCTGGAAATCGAGACAAAGAGAATACATAAAAGAAAGGAAGTATTTACAATCGGCCTTGGAGGCAACACCACCTAGTTTCCCGGTATGCGAACTCAATGTAGGCATACATTGAATTACCACCAGCATCTCTAGCATCAATAGCACCCCGAGAACGCGGACGAACGAAAGTAAGAAAAGATAGAAGTAAAGTGTACAGAGAGAACAAAAAAATACTAGAAGAAAACAAGAACTTGGAAAAGAATTGTGAGAAGTACAAAAAAGGACTGAATAGAAACAAAATAAAAGAAAGGGAATCAAAGGATCAGAAAGAGAAACAAAAGTATAAAGATATTGACAAATTCCATCAAGGAGCGATATAAAAGAGTTAAGACCCATAAGGACAGGCAAGGACAGCAAGCCAGACCTCAACTCAAGGCAATCTAAACGCCTATTAAACCTTAATAGAACGGACCTTCGAGTCCTGATAGGAACTATCACAGGACACAGCACCTTCAACAAAACATCTCTATAACATAGGATCCACGGACAGTTCACTCTGCAGAGGATGCCTTAACAAAGACGAAACAGCTGCCCACGTTATCCTGGAATGCGAGGGTCACAGCACAGCGATGCGAAATCCTCAAGAACCCAAGGTCACTTCGAGAAGCCTGCGAATACCCCAGGAAACTTCTGCGCTTTTCGTCAGAGTTGGGCTGGTGGGGCTGGTTACACTAGCGCCCCACTCCACGCACAATGGACCACCTCGAGTCTAAGTGCGGAACCCCCCCCCCAACCTACTGTTATACCAATAGTTTAATTATATGTCTCAGGCGTTACCCAAATTTGTCTCTGGAGTTACTAAGTGTCCCCATTATAAACATTTTATTTCCGATCATAATATGCTATATTTTGTCCATTAACTTTTTAATTTACGACAACTTTATTCTAACAATTGGTGAGCTTTTATAAAAAAATCATTTAAATTCGTAATGATTATGTAGTAAGTTTTACTAAGAAATAGTTGTAATTCTTTGTCTAAAAGGTAACGCTAGAGACCAATGACTGTTAGATTTGTACCTAAATTTAAGAATAATACGAAGACTGATTTCGCCTAATTATTTAATTTTGCATGCAAGAATAAATAAACAAAAATTAAAGATGCTTTGGTGTTTCATTTACCATTTATGTAACATTGAATGCATGTAACTCAGGTGACAGTTTTTGACAGTGTGACTTGTAGTTTTCTAAAAAAACTGCCTAAAATATGAATTAACGTCGCTGCCCTTTTAGGTTATTAAAGTAGTTAATATTTCTAATAACCTTATTAAAATATAATTAAGAAATGTAAATGTAATTTTTTTTCAAAATATTTTTTCTGACATGTCTATAGTGTGGGTAAAATAGTTGATTCACCCATATACCTACTTTCAATCTTATCAATCTAACATTTATTATCAATGCGAAAGTTTGTGAGGTTGTGTTTGTTGCTCTTTTACTCAAAAACTACTGAATGGATTTTGATGAAACTTCGCAATAATTTAGCTTACATATCAGAATAACTTGAAATAATTGAAAAAAAATTAATAAAAAAGTAAATTTTATTTATTGTATCTTGTGTATCAGAGTTTATTAATAAAAAATAATATAGATTAATTTCTCGAATTTAAAAGAGCTAATTAATTATAAAAGTTAAGGGCTTCTTTTTATCACGGCAAAATACCAGATTTTACCAGAAAATCAATTATTGCGAGTAAAGCCCCTTCGGATCAAATTTGGCACGAACTTAGCTGTTTTCCTAGCTTCTTTTTACCGCGGCAATAAACTAAACAGCTATTAAGGTTAAAATTATCTTGGCTCTTTTCAGATCCGAAACGTGGTGCTTCACTAACTTATAGAAGTTGTAAGATGAAAAACCGAATATCTGCAAATATACTCCAGTGATGCGCTTTCATTTGGGACCCAATGAAAGCGCGAAATAACTGATAAAGCTGTGTTGTTCTATTCTCTTCTCAACTCAGTATAAAACATCGAAGCGAACTGTCAAGACAATATTATTTCCTTGATATATGTTATTTAAGCAATTTAGTTTTATTAATTTTAAGTTGACCTGTCCATGTAGGCTACGTGCTTCTAAGGAAATAAACGTTTTGACTTTGACTTTGACTTTGCGCATCACGTGCACATTACAAAATAATATGACTTTTTACCCGATTATGCAACGCAAATGAGTGGAAATTTGTTTAACAGTCTAAGTATATGTTCCTTTGTCCCACTATACAGAAACGCCTGGGCCGATTTCAATGATTCACACGTCAATCGATTCCTCTCAGCACGGCGAGTGCCACATACATGACGTTAGTGAAAATTCAACATCGCAAAAACTCTTCATTTGAATACATGTATATTAAATAGAAAGAGATTCACCTAGCCTTGAAGTGTCAAACGTTCATTCAACCCCTTACTAAATTTATCATTTATCGTAATGGTGGGAAATTATGTTATCCTATTTAAAACAAACTTTTAAGTGTAGGTATTTTAGTTCTAAGTCAGTCTTGTTTCCAACAACTATGGCGGACAGTTAGGTCGTTAAATTCTATGTATAGACCAAACCAGCAAAGGAGGTAGCAGAACCACTGACATTCAACTACGAAGATAACGCAAATGCATATGTATGTCAAAAAAAAAGCCGTGTTGGCTAAGTGGGAGGACACTCGACTTTCATTCCGAAGGTCGTGGGTTCAAACCCCGCCGCGCACCTCTGGATTTTTCTTCTTGAGAGATGTATGTGCGCTTTAAACACGTGCTTTAACGGTGAAGGCAAACATTGTGAGGAAACCGGCATGTTCTGAGAACTTTAAAAGAGTTTGAAGGACATGTGACATTCACCAACCCGCACTTGGCCAGCGTGGTGAATTAAGGCCTAATCTCTCTCTTCAAGAGAGAAGTCCCTGTGTCCCAGCAGTGGGAACTTTAATAGGGTGATGATGATGATGATATGCATGTACTTCGCGTGCCCGAACCCCGACCAAGCGTCGGTTTTGGTCGCCGCTAACTTCGGACCGCCGGCCGGCGCCGCGTCCGTTGTCGCGTCGGACGCGACGAAAATAATATTCACATTACATTGCCGCGTTTGCATTGGACGTTTGATCTGACTTTTTGAGTTAGAAGACGATACATATCGCAGCTAGCGATACTGTCGCGCATCACTTCGACTTCATAATACAGGCCAAAGTCGGCACGGTTGGCTTCATTACATCAATCATCTTCATTTTTAAATGATTAATTTTAATTTTCTATTTTGAATGTAGAATTTTTAAGGAATATTATTTTTAATTTATTACTATAATTAAAATGAATCATATTATTTTTTTAATGTAGTATTGATAAATTTCTGACATAATAATGGATTTTTGCATGCTAACAAGTAGAACATAATTGAGACACATTTAATATTAAGATCTTTTGTAAACTACATTATGTTGAAGCAAATAAATGATGATTATTGATGATTATTATTGATTATTGACATACGTGATACTTGCGTTATCTAGGTAGATATATGTCTGTGGGCAGTAATAGGCAGCAGTACCTAACAGTAGCCGGCGCTCAGACGACTTTGGAGTTCTAGTTTTTTATGACTTGGTTAGCTAGCCAACTTTAATGGTCGAAACATGCTTTGCTCACCTAATTCATCTATTTTTAGACCTTATTTTGGCAACAAAACAACTATTAATGTTGCATTAAGTAGATAAGTCACTTGAAGGATTCCGTTTCTTAATAAAATATTTAGGGAGATACATCATTCATTCTAATATCAAATTTATTCATTTGCTTACAAAAATTTACGGTAACATTAATAGCCCATGAGACTTTTTAAATGAGGTATTACAATACAAATTATTATTATTGTCAAGTGGTAACCGCTTTGTATAATCTAAGCCTAGTTTCGGACAATGCAGCTAAGATATTAGTACCATTTAGCTCGACGCAACCTACGTCTAAAGATGGCAGTGTAGACGGCAAAGACATAGTTCTAGCACCATCCAAACCATGTAATATCGTTGAAGAATCACTTTCAGAATGGGCTGCAACCCAAGAAGAACCTGGCACCTTGACAATATTAACTCTAGACATGAGAGAAGCCCTAGCAGATCCAGTGAAAGTTTCCTCAACATCAGAGATGATATCTCCATTAGGAACACTAGCCCGTAGCTTGCAGACACTGAGCTTAGATTTCTCAACACCACTCGGTCTGCTCGATATAACTGCCCGATGGCTCTCACTATCATAGCATAGAGACATGAATGAACCTTCCACTGGCAATGCTCGGGGCTCCCACTGTCTATTATTAGCACTCCATAACCAACATGAATTTAATTGACATGAGAGAAGTCCGAATTCTGTTGAGCATAGCGATACAACTGGAGACATATCACCTGGTACAGTTAAAGAGTTTATATACATTGATGGGTTTCGCACATCATATTGGTGGATGACACCTCCGACTCCACCTACGTAAAACTCGTTGCTGCGAAGATAATCCCAGGAACATGACCATAGGGGAATTGATGCATTCACTGTTACACTAGAGATACCTCTTTCAACAATTCTTGCTGTGCTATCTAACCCTACACTTAGTAATAAGTCTCTTGGTTGTGAATATGTGATATCTCGGATAGGTTTTGGATGCAAATTTACAAAATGACCTAGACTAAAGTCTACACAGCTAATTTTACGAATACCGAACCCAGGGAATAGGTAGTTAACACTCTTCTGTGACACATACAACTCATAAGTTCTACAGTTGTATGTGAGAACTCTGCAGCCACCGTCTTTAGATATTTCTAAATTTTTCTCGAGAGCAAACCTCCATGATTTCCGAGTAGGTTGTTCCTTGACTTGTGACTTCATAAGACCTCTTAGCACCTCAAGTTGCATTGAGCAAGCTCTGTGAGCAATTTTAGTCTTTTGAAGCTCTAATTCTGTTCGACTTTTCTCCGAGTGTAATGTATCTATTTGTTTCTGTAATGCTGTGATTTGAGATGTATCTGTGGCTACTAATTTTCTTGCATATATGTGTCGAATGTCTTTTAAATTTGCTTTGCTTTTGCATGTTGGGCAGGAGCGGTCTTTAGGTGCTTTTGCATTAAGCCACCGCTGCACACACAGGGCTCCAAACAGATGACCGCACTTGAGCGCCACAAGTCTATGGTCTCCAGAGTTACTCCAAGAGTCCAAACAGATTGGACATGTCTCTCCATCAATATCTTCGAATGGTGATGAGATTTTTCTTACTTTGGCTGGTGGTTCTTCGGTTCCCCGATCAGGCATAGACACTGATGAGTGGTTGGAGTCATCAGAAGCACCAGGGTGCCATGGGATGGTAGGAGTTTCACTATTTGTTTGAGGTTCAGTGTAAGTTTGGGAATGAGGTTGGCTTACTTGGTTGGTAGGTGTGTTAGATGGCAATACTGGTGACAAAGGACGTTCTGCTGGAGGGCTAGGCTCTATCTGGACATCAGGGCTCTCCTGTGCAGGGCTATTAGGCTCTGATAGTATACTAGGACTTTCCCTTCCACCAGAGTTAGGTTGACTCATTGTTCTTCAACCTGTAACAAATATAAGACCATTTTTGGTATATAGGAAGTTTCTAAGTCCTTGCTTCATATTTTTATTGAAAAAAACAGACGTAACAGACGATTTATGTTTTCAAATTTTAAAATGATTTTGTACCCATGAAAATCATGTTGACTTACCTTTCTATCATAAAAAATTTAAAATATAAATAACGATTTAGAGCATAGACTCGTTAGTTTGTTCTGAAAGTCATCATTACGAATATTTTTCTATCATTTTTTAAATTATCACAGAAATCAGCTGTAGAGATTCAAAACAATTCTAGCAAGATCACAAATGGATGGAGTGGATTCGTTCTCGTTCTTCTTCTGTTGGGGGTAGGGTAAACCACAGTAAACATTGGCGAACGTGTATGGTTATTTCGCCGTCAGCAGCCAAAGCGGAAAAAAATAGACTAGCTCACAGTTATTGGCCAGTAAATTTTTCAATGCCTTTTCGTAAAAGAAATGATTTATTTTCTCTTTGCCTTTTCGTGTGCCAATATACTATGCCTAGAGTAAGATTTTGCTTTTGAAATTTCATGCTGGATAAAAAAAAGTTAAATCAACAAATTTTGCCTATCTGTAAAACACATGTTTTATTATTATTACACAATGTTAAAGAAAAGTAAACAATTATAATAACATATATTTTATAATCTTCTTTAAGAAAATCCAAATTTTTATAGCTTTATGTTAGAACTGAAAAATGGCTGTTGTCGAAAGCATTTTACAATCTAAGGAATTTTACGAAAGAAACATCCACTCCAAATAAACTAAATAAACCATTAATAGCTGTTCACCCTAAAAACAAGGAACCTCTTTTTGCGCAACACATAGGAGTGCCATTGTGTCTAAAAGTCTATGTATGTATGTAAAGTATGTATGTTCCTTTGTCCCACACAAAGGAACATACTTAATTTACATAAATCTGCTATGCAGAAACTTTTGGAGTTTCAAAATTTAGTAAAGTCATATAACATAAAAAGTAAAAAACACATAAAAGGTTTTCGTCGTAATAAGACTATCAATATGGCGATCTACGATATTTACAAGAACGTTATATGTTAAGTCAATAGTAGGAATCCAGTTTGTACTATATTTTGTGATATGACGCAAGCTTTTGACTACGTGGATCACAATATTTTATGTACAAAATTAGATATGTACGGAATTAGGGGAAATGTTCTAAGTTATACAATATCTTCATATTTAGAAAATAGAAAACAAGCAACGGAAATTACACGATTTAACTATAAGACCAAGTATGAAGATATATACAAATCGAATGACCGTTTAATTCAATATGGCGTTCCCCAGGCAGTGTACTAGGCCCATTATTATTTCTTTTATACTTATATGATCTCCCAATAATTCAAAAGAAAATAAATCAACATATGACATTATTTGCAGATGACAGCTCTATCACAATCAAATGTAATGACATTAAATATTATGAATCTGACATTAATCAATCTCTTATTTCAATTGTTAATTGGCTTATCGATAATAATTTAAAAATTAATTTAAATAAAACTCAAATCATCCATTGTAATCAATCAAATAATAAAAAAAAATATGACATTAATTTAATAATTCAAAATACCTAATAAGATACAAACAACTGAACACATACGATTTCTTGGTTTACAAATAGTTAACAAATTAAATTGGAAAACCCATATTGCATACTTAAGTAAGAGGATATGTAGTTCAGCATTTGCATTATTTAGACTCTCATTGACAATCAACACAGATACGTTAATTATAATTATAGCATACTATGGCTTAGTTGAGTCTATATTAAGATTCGGAATATTTTTTTGGGGGAATTCCACTAATAATGACATAATATTTAAAGCTCAAAAACGCTGTATACGCGCTATGTTTAAATTAAGGGTGACAGATAGCTGTAAACCTTTATTTACGAAGCACAAAATTCTTGCACTTCCGTCACTATATATAATAGAAGTGGCTCTATTTGTAAGAAGTAACCCCCAGCTATTTCCAAGATTGTCAGATGAAACTCCAAGAAATAGACGTGAAGATAGGCTCTGTCTATTTCCTTCGAAAACTGCATTACTACGTAAGAGTGTACCTAATATCCATGGCACCAAAAATTTACAATAAGGTACCAAAAACTTATCAGCAGCTTACAAATAACCAGTTCAAACATAAATTCAAGAAATTGCTAATTGACAAATGTTAAAAAATTGACGACTTTTTAAATGATAAATTTTGACTTTGGACTAACATGTAGGTATTAATTTTTATTAAGTATATAATTTCTTGATTGATATTTGATTTAATTTTTGACATTAATTAAAAAACTTATTTGGTTATATTTTAGTGACTTGCATGCCATTTCTCTTAATTTGTACACCAAAATTGGTAAAATATGTTGATACCGACACACATCTTTGACTGTATACCATACATTTACACATGTTTATGCAAATAAATTATCTTTATCTTTAACACTGGACTGAAAGGATGTCTTGCCAAGGCAACATACTGGCTGACAAACTTGCGAGGGCAGTATCGAGACGAACTCGCACAAACCGTGACAAAACTCTATGTAAACCCCCTTCAGCAGAGGTCAAACAAAGTCTAAAGCATTATACTCCGTAAAGGAACATCATAAATACTGTAAAAAAATACCAAATTAATATATTCAAATGAGAACTTTGGGCTGATTTTTATTCAGCTGTCTGTCTGTCTGGGACAACATAGCTCCCGAACGGATAGAGATTTAAATTTAGTTTTATTTTGTATGAAAGGTGAGTTTCTTAATGTTCTTATACATGTTAGGACAAGAGGTATAGTCGCAACATGGCCGGTGTTGGAGACAAACGCCAGCATTTTTTTTGCAACACTCCGTGAACGAATAATTTTTGTTGGATTTAACTCATTTTCAAAAACGCAAACGAGGGTATGAAATGTCTGGATCACGCAATTATTCGAACAACTGCTAATGCTTGCACTCTTCTTCTTGACTCTCCTTTTACTGATCACTACCCTCTTTTCATAGGTATCAACAGTAAAATTAGCAACTTTATACGTTCTAAGGGCTTCTCACTTCGACCAAACGTTCAAGCTACTGTAGAAGCACTAAATGATACAAATTTTGACAATATCTATCAATCCGCTGATGCTGAATACGCTGCTGAAAGTTTGGTTGAAATCGTAGCCTCTGCTATAAAAAACAATAGTCACGTGGCACCTATTCCCAGTCGTAAACGCATCTTAAAACCCTGGATAACACCAGGGCTCCTTAGGTGCATCAGACACCGAGACAAACTTTTCCGTAAGCATAAATATAACACAACAGATGAAGCAATCAAAACTATTTATTTTCGGTATCGTAAATTTTGTAATAAATTATTGAAGAAACTTAAACATGAATACAATACGAATGAACTCAAGAAAGCAAAAAATAATCCAAAAGACAGGTCCTTTATTAAAAACACTGCTAATTTAAATAAAAAAGTGTCCCATTCCACTAACCTACTAGGGCATGCAAACCGATAATCGATAATCGATAAATTATCGGTAATCGGCTCATTTATGTCGGCGATAATTATCGAAAAAAAACGATAAAATATCGATAAAAAATAATTTCATAAATAATTATCAAAACCATTCCCATCACGGCGCCTCAATCGCGAGTGTTTAAAATTACCCGCGCAAATGCCGCGCAAGCAAGCTTACCTGTGTTTATGACTTTGGTTGAATGGTTTGAATTTGAATTTTTGTTGTGTGTGATTCAGGCAAAGTTCGATGATGGAAGGATTTATACTATACTAGTACTACTCAAAACAAAATAAGGGCCACCCGAGTAATTTTGTTTCGAGACTATGTTTTGCTGAACCTCGCGACGAAAATATTTTTTTATGATTGCATATTGTTCTCAAGTGTTGCGTTAACGATAATAGTGAAGTACTAGGGATATTAGTGTTGACGGTATGGTAAAAAAAAATTATGTTCCACTTAATGTGAAGTGGGTAGTGTTTTGGTTTATTTTTTATTTTGATCCCAGATTAGTTTACTCAAGTCTACTGACATCTACGGTTGTTCTCGGAAGTTAAACGTGTAATTTGATATTTTTAACGTAAAATGCCATGAATTCGCCGCCATTTGAACAATGCTTCTGCTACCACGGCCGTAACGATGGTAGAGGCTGGGCAATCGCAAAGTTCCGTGGCCTTACAGCTGGGATGTTCGCGAAGGGCTATATAAAACCTTTGGAACCGGTATCAGGTGACCGGGAGTGTATCCCGGCGTCGTGGCTCTGGAAGAATTCGAGCTACCACCGCTCAGAAAGACCGGTACGTGGTCGACTCTCAACGACGATATGATGATTGTGGTACGTGGTGGACTTACTGCACGACGTGATCGTAACGTGACAGCGCGGGCATTACAAAACCGATTACGCCGGACTACTGGTACCCTTGTCAGCGACCACACCATTAGGAATCGTTTGCACGAAGACCAGCAACATTCACAAAGGCCTGTAACCCGCACTAAACTGACTAGACTGGGTGCAAATCGATTACGGTTTGCAAGTCAACATCTTGAATGGGGTATGGAGGAATGGCGTAAGGTGCTTTTTACGGATGAGTGTAAGGTAAAGTATTTTGGTGACGATCGACGTATGCGGAGAAGAAGCGGAGAAAGATTTACCGATCCTTGCATTCACGAACGTGACAGATATGGTGGTCCCAAAGTCATGGTCTGGGGCGGGATCAGCTTGCAAGGTAAAACGGACCTTGTTTTTCTGAATGAGGGCACTGTGACGTCTCAGAGTTACATCAAACGGGTTGTCAAGCCATATGTGATCCCATTTTCACAACGAGCGGTGGACGGTTTCATCCTGATGCAGGATAATGCACGACCGCATACAACCCGGGCGACTATCTCTGTCCTGGAGGAAGCCAATATTCAACTTATGGCATGGCCTGCGAACAGCCCTGACCTGAATCCAATTGAACACCTTTGGGACCAATTAAAACGCCGAGTCCGTGCAGCTGAAGAGGATGTCCACAGCCAGCAAGAGTTGATTCAATTGCTGAAAAGGTGCTGGGAGGAGATATCACTTGAAAACATCCGCCATCTTATTGAGAGCATGCCATCGAGGCTTCAAGAATATGTTTTGAAGAGGGGAGGACATACCCGATATTAAAAAATAAATAAACAACTTAGCTGTGCTTCAGTCTACAATTTAATGATAATTATTGTCAGGTGTAAACAGCCATAAAAAGTGATAAAATCCAAAAACATTGAAATGTTAATTATCTTATGTCTAATTGGATTAAAATTTATTTCATTTAATTTAAAAAACATTGTTTTTTTAATTTAAAACAATCAAAGCAAATAATCTGAAACAAAAAATAACAAATGGGAAAATTCGTGGTGGACCTTATTTTGTTTTGAGTAGTATATAACGATATAGATAGATTAATAGTAGGTAATACAAAAATTAAATACAGATTGGATAAATAGAGCAGCCGAAACGTAAAGATATTTGTCCTTTACCAAAACCGATAATTATCGATATTTATCGATAAATAGAGCGATAAATATCGAATTATCGATTATCGAAAAGTTTCGATAATTGCATGCCCTATAACCTACTAAACATTTCTGAGACTTCACAACAGTCAGTAGAACTAGTCAATGGATACTTCGTCAGTATAGGTAAAAATTTAGCTCTTAAAATTCAGTCTGGTACCAACAGCTTTTCTTCTGGTGAATTTTCTAATCTAGATTCTTCCTCATCTGATTGCAGTGATTACTCTGGCTCTATGGTTCTTCAATGTTATTCGTTCTTCAATTATGCTGAAATAGAGACTATTATTTCTGGCTTAAGGGACAACTGTGCAGTTGGTTGGGATAAAATATCTACCAAAGTAGTTAAAATTTGTACTAATACCTCTATACCACATCTTTAACTTATGCATCAATAAAGGAGTCTTCCCAAAAGTATTTAAGAGGGCAATAGTTCATCCGATTTTCAAAGGTGGGGATAAAAATAGTGTTTCGAACTACAGGCCGACTTCGGTACTGACTATCTTTTCAAAAAATTTTGAAAAAATCATTAACCGAGTACTCTCTGACAAACAATTTGGATTTAGACGCGGTAGATCCACTGAAGATGCCGTTCTAGAACTCACTAATACAATTGCTCAAAATCTCAACCATAAGAACAAAAGTTTCGCTATCTTTCTAGACCTTTCCAAAGCTTTCGATACAGTCTCAATCCCCATACTCTGTCATAAATTGGAAAAAATTGGTATCAGAGGTTCTGTACTTAGTTTATTCAAAAGCTACCTAACAGATCGATCCCAAAAGGTAGTCATAGACGGGTTTCACAGCAAAGATGAGTCAATTGGATTCGGGGTACCTCAAGGCAGTGTTTTGGGACCGACTCTTTTCTTAGTGTATGTAAAACAATTGTGTAATCTATGTATCCCTTTCTGCAGTATACTTACCTATGCCGACGACACTGTTCTGCTTATTACAGGCAAGACATGGGGAGAGACTCAAAAGAATGCAGAAAACGCTATAACAATAGTTATGCATTGGCTGCACTCAAATCTTCTAACCCTTAATATCTCTAAAACCAAATTTATCACCTTTTCTGCAAATACTTCCTCGCAACCTTTGAGTCTAGAATTACGTGCCCACACATGTGACCGTACCCTTAGTGACTCCTGTTCCTGTCTAACGCTTGAACGTTGTTCTTCTATAAAGTATTTAGGGGTAATAGTAGATTGCACACTTAGCTGGAAGGAACAAATTGACAATATAACTTCGAGAGTCAGAAAACTAATGTTTGTTTTTAAAAAAATCGCTCCTATTGTTAAGAACAAAAACCTACTTCAAACTATCTACTATGCTCTTGGTCAATCAATTATAATGTACTGCATCACGTCATGGGGTGGTTGTTCTAAAAGTAAAATGCTCATATTAGAGAGGGCGCAGAGGGCTGTGCTTAAAGTTCTAGCTAAAAAACCTGTTCTATATCCTACTTCTCAATTATACAACATGTGGCATGTTCTAACAGTGCGTCAGATTTTTATCTTGCAAACTATACTTCGTAAACATTCTTCTATTGAGTATGACCCCAACCAAACTAAAACCAAACGTCGCTCGGATATAGTTTGCAGGACTGAAAATTGTCGCTTAGCGCTAGCTAGACGTCATTTTATCTACATGGGGTCGATTCTTTACAATAGGATAAACAGGGAGTTAAATATTTATCCACTAACACGGTACAAATACAAGGAGGCCTGTCTAAACTGGCTATTTTTGCTTTCGTACGACAAACCAGAAAATCTTTTAGCAAAAACTAAATGAATTAAAATAGTACATCCAAATACATCATAATATTTTGTGTCTATCAAAAAAATATCATATATTTTATTATCAAAGTGTTAATAATACCCTTAGCAGTGGAGTTATAGAGTGCTTTAGGTTACTTATAACCACGAAAGAGGCCCACGATTTTATAGGTAAAGGTTATAGAACACCTGTAGAGCAGTGGCACAAAGGTGGAATAGAGCCTGCCTAAGAGTGTTCATTCATACTCAGCTACTACTTGAACCGGTATTATAGTGTTTGTAGATGGGTTGGTCAGAACTAGAGACAATATAAAAACGTCGGCTAAGAATAATATAACCCCATTAAAACTTTTGAGACCTATTAAAAATAGTTGTTTGACACTTTGGCGTAATAGTTTTCTGAAAGTTTCATGAGTGTATAATTATTTAACAAATGTTTAAGGTACCTACGTGTGTTTATTTTGTGACAATCACCGAATGGCCAAGGAATAATAAAGTAGGTAGGTAAGTAAGTACCTACTTGAGTTATTTGAGTTATAAGGCCCGGTACGGAAATTTTATGGGGAGTAAAATCAAGGGTTAACAAAAGTTGAGGCGTTACGTAAAAAGAGACAAACATATATATCTGTAGGATTCAACGTGTAAAAGAATGAGATGGAATACCGTCAAAACGTCTCGTTCGAAATAAGAACTTTAACGCATTTTGATTGGTTGTTTGTTGTGTCTCTGGAATGCGAGTTACAATTTTTGACATTCGAATACGCGTTCGAAAAAGTATTCGTCTAGCATTGTTTAGAATTTCTCAGTGAGTAGAGGTGAGAGTGCAAAGTTTTCAGTAAAATCAACAATATTTACAAAAAAAATTTGGCCGGTCGTTTCTTTTTCACTTGGATATCGTCTTACAAAGATAGCTTTTACGTTTTTGTGCAGGGAACTAAAACAATTGACGAATTTATGGTCCTCTCAACGCGTTTCGTTGGAACATATAATAAGTACCTTCTGTTATTTATTAATTAAAATATTAAAAAGAAGCTATAGTTTCGACCCCTAATTAATTTGTTCTTTGCAGTATTGTGGAGTGTATAGTACAGTAGCGTGGAGTGGGGATACTCACAGCAACGATAAGTGCTCTTACTTTTTACGAATTTAAAAATCAATAATGACATCCAAAGTTGTTGAAAGTGCGCTTCGCGATCTGCATAAACTAGTTACTGAACTATGTGATAAAGTTACATCGCTGGAAGACAAGGTAAGCGATCAAAACACGTTAATTGCTAACCAAACCGCAGTTATCAATTCGCTCAAATCGCAAGTAGAGGGTAAACATCCCCTAACTCCGACTAGTGCACCAGCCCAACCAGCGCTGCAGCGACCGGTACGGCAAGCGCGTCTAGTGGCTGCCGCAAACATCACGGCAGGATCAAGCGCTGCAGCGGCTATCAAGAAAAAGTCCTACAAAGACAAGGCCAGAGAATCCCTTGCGGCGAACGACTCAGCCAAGTGCGACAAGGTAGGAAAATGCCAACATGACGCAGCAAGCCCCTCCGCAAGCTCATCGACAAACCGGAGTAGGGTGACCATGAAAAATCCTTTCGAAGGATTGTTGACTCCGAGCCCGACTACCCCAGTTGAAGCTTCCAAAGATTGGAAAGAAGTAAGTTACAAACGCAACAGCAATGCCACCACCAAATTTCGCCGTGTATTAACTGGAACAGGTGATAACAATAAACAGTTACAAACCGCAGAGAAACAAAAATTTATACAAGTATGGTCTTTCAGGCCCGATACGACAGCTGAAAATATACATACTCATATAAATAGTATTGTATCGTGCGACAAGTACTTCGTAGAAAAGAGAGACATCAGAACTGATCAACATGCAGCATTCGTAATTGGATTTCCAGAAAATCTTTACGATCAATTATGCACGCCGAAATCATGGCCACAAGGTGTGAAGATCTCAGACTGGTTTCGACGGGGCGCAAGCGCAGGCAGCCGGCGAGCGCGGGCTCAGTGCAGCGAGCGGCGTCCGCAGTACCCAGTGACAGCAGTAAAGGACGGACGTATGAAAGTGTATGCCAGCTAAGCAACAGCGACAAAATTGTCATATGCCATCAAAACATCGCGTCGTTAGACAAAAAATCGCATAGGCTCGAAGTGTTACTAAATAGTGAGTTGGAATGTGACATATTAGCTATAACTGAACACTGGTTATCAGAATCAAAAATCAAATGCGTGAACTTGCATAACTATAAATTAGCGTCCTTCTACTGCAGACAACAAACGATTCACGGCGGTTCGTGTTTATTTGTTAAGGATACTTGTAGATGTGTTGCGAATGTTGACCTGACTAACTTATCCGTGGAAAGAAAGTGTGAAATATCGGCCATTGATTTGCTAGATTTTAATGTTACGATTATTTGTTTATATCGTACGAATTTGATTTCATCAAACGAATTTTTAATTACTTTTGAGGGTTTGCTTGATAAGGTTAGTGATTTAAATAGAGAATGCATTATTGTAGGTGACTTCAATATTAATATTTTAGGAGATCTTAACAGTGACTTTAAGAAATTAACGGACCTAGTATCTACCCACGGTCTGTGCAACTTGGTGGATTTTCCTACGCGCATAACCACGTCTACTTGTACTAGCCTAGATCATTTGTACACTAACCTACCTGCAGAAACAGTAACGGTGGTTCCTGTCGTTACTAACATAAGCGACCATTTTGCCATAAGGGCTGAAATATTACGGTCCAAAACGGACTCACGAACCATTATTTCGTACGGTAGGAGTTTTAGTTTGTCCAATAAATATAATTTTGCCGCATCATTGGATAGCGTAGATTGGAGTGAGTTACTAGTAACTATAAACAAATCCACTTCGGATATGCTATCTTCAGTTATTAATGTGATTAAGAATAAATTTGAAATATGCTTTCCACTCAGAAAAAAGTGCAATAAAAACTTTGACTCATCTTGGATTACACCAGATGTTAAAAATTATAAATTACTCCTGTTTGACATTATTAAATTTAGTAAATTATATCCTAACAATGACATTATTCAATCTTTAATTGCTGACATGAAAAATAATTACGAATGCATCTTAAATAGACAGAAACGTGCCTACTACGATAATATATTAGGGTCCAGCGCAAATACTTCCAAAGCAATGTGGAGTGTAATAAACCGGGAACGGGGTAAAAACTACTCTCCTAGAGTAGACTTTACGGATGTTGTAGTACACCCGGATGGGTCTAAATTTAGAAATAAGAAAGAGTTAGTGAATTGCATGAATTCTAGGATGGTAGGTGCAGCTGCAGCCTGCGGAGCCCCGCCCGCCTGCGAGGCCGGGGTGCGCCGGGCCTTAAGCTCAGCGCGAGCTCCCGCTGACCGCTCGTTCCGAATCCAGCCGTTCACTACTGAAGAAATTATCCGTTTGGTGGTGACTCGCATCCCACCTAAAGTTTCTAAGGATGCCTATGGTATTTCAATGGATTTAATGAAATCTGCAATATTGCCGTTAGCTCCTATATTTAATTACGTCTACAACTTGTGTATTAGAGATGGTACCTTCCCACGACCCATGAAAGTTAGTAAGGTCTCACCCTTATTCAAGGGCAAAGGTAAGAGAAGCAATATAGATGGGTATCGGCCAGTCTCTATTATACCAGCTATTGCAAAGGTTTTTGAAAATGGCCTAAGCTCCCGTCTTGTTGCTTTTCTTTCTGAAACCGAAGCTTTGTCTGATAGACAATATGCCTACCGCGAAGGTCGCTCAACCACTTCTCTCACGAGAGATGTGGTCGAAAAAATAGTTGCTGCTCGCGAAGCTAAACGGCAGGTTGCAGTTATATGCTGCGACCTGTCAAAAGCCTTTGATGTGGCTGACCATAGAGTGTTAGCTGTGAAACTGCGCCACTATGGAATCGTCAATAGAGCGCATGAACTGCTGATGGATCTAATGAGAGACCGAACACAGATTGTTTTGGGTGGAGGTGGGGACACTATTTCCGATCCACTGACGTTGAGGATGGGAGTAGCCCAAGGATCCTCCGTATCGAATATATTGTTCTCGCTTTTGCTTAACGATCTGCCACAATACATCAACTGTGCGGAGGTCTACATGTACGCAGATGACGTAGCCGCAATCGTCACAGCGCACTCTGTGGATGACTTAGAGACCAAGCTAAATAACACTGCCACATTGCTATCCCAATGGTTTTCAATGAATGGGCTTGCTCTGAACCTAGACAAGACCCATTTCATCCATTTCTACTTCTCCGGACGAGCACCGAGGTCACTAACGGTACTAGTAGAAGGTAACGCTGTCGAACAAGTCGATAAAACTATCTTTTTAGGCTTCGAGCTGGATAGAGGGCTGAAATGGGACGGTCACATACAGAGGCTATGCGGTAAGCTTGGGGGTGCCTGCTATGCGCTAAGCCGAATGTCACGAGTAGTGGCAACAGACACGGTACGCGCATGCTATTTTGCAACCGTGCAGTCACTGCTTCAGTACGGCGCCGAGCTTTGGGCGCGTGCAGCCGACTGGCAGCGTGCGTTCAGGATGCAGAAACGGGCCGTACGTGCGATTGTTAGGATCCCCAGCGATCAGACAGCAAGACCGCACTTTAAGCAGTTAGGAATAATGACACTTCCTTGTCTTCTTATATATCAGGTAGCAGTGTACGTGAGACTTAATCTCGAAATGTACGCAACGCTTGGTGATTCACACAATTATCATACGCGTAAACGCGATCAGCTGGCCTCGTTGACGCGCACTCTTAGGAAGTCTTCCAAGTTGACACATGTAATGGGATCATCTGTTTATAACAAGCTCCCAAAAACTGTAACAGAATCAACAAGTCTTTCTTCATTTAAACTCAAATTAAAACACTGGCTTATTGAGCAAACCTTTTATTCCTATGAGGAATTCATAAACCAGTAATTATTTTATTATAATTTAATTCTTATTGGAATTTTCAAAATTTGTTTGACATTTGTATCATTTTTATTGACATTTTTATAATTTTATTATTATTTTATAATTGTATTGACATTGTATAATTTTATTGACATTTTTATAATGTTAAGTTTGTGTGAAATTTATAATGGTTAATCAATCAATGAGATAATATAATTTTTATTTTTACTGTGATTACCTATGTATTATAATTTAATACATAAGGAATATATTAAGTAATGACATGTAACAATTGTTATTAATAAATACTATTATGACTATTACTATTATGACTATTATTTACGAATGATATTATAATTCAAAGTGAAAGAAATCAATCATCCTAAAATTGGATTTGTATAAATTAAACACAATTATTATTATTTTGTAACATACTTTATGTAATACGCTTTATTGAAGTAATATAAACAATCCGAATAATAACAGGTATATGTTTGTTTCTCTTATCATTTTAGCAGATGCGTTCATGTACCCTTTTTTTCTATTCGATGTACATATATCATAATATCGTTCGTATGTAGTAAACTCCAATCGTACGTCGTAGCTGACACACACACACACACTTTTTTTGTCTACAGATCGTCATTATCGCCAACACGAAAATTTTTAAATATTCAATACAATATATTCAAATATTATTTTGAAAAATAATGATTTATTTGAAGTGCCTCTTGTTTAAAAACGTTTGATTGCGACAAACTTGTGTTATAACCTTCAATTCTAATTGAAGGTTATAACACAAGTTTGCAGCTTCTAAGCTGCAGCACCAGTTACGTTGACGAAAAAAAAATGTATGGAGGAGAAAATTGCTAGGAGAACCAGCGTTCAACACTTCGATATATCGATAGTCAATGCGATATCGTTGGAGAGACTCAAGCACCGCCCATGTTTCCACCGAATCGAAGGCCTTCTCGTAGTCCACAAACGCTAAACGGAGCGGCAAGTTATACTCTTCGGTCTTCTGTATAACCTGCCGCAGCGTATGAATGTGGTCTACGGTACTATAGCCTTTTCGGAACCCGGCTTGTTCGGGGGGCTGGAAGTCATCAAACCTGCGCTCGAGACGATTTGTAAGGACCCTAGAGAACAGCTTATAAACATGGCTTATAAACAGATGGTCGTTGGGGTCGAAAGGTTCTCGAATGGAGACCACAGATCGGCAAGCGCAGCGTAGGACGTCCACCAACTAGATGGACGGACGATCTGGTGAAGGCTGCGGGCTCACGATGGATGCAGGCCGCTGCCAGCCGAAACAACTACATCTTTGAGGGAGGCCTATGTCCAGCAGTGACTGTGGACGTCTTACGGCTGAGATGATGATGATGATGATTTATATATGCCATCATGTAACATACAAACCACACACACACATTGCATTGCATTTATTTGTTACTTAATATAATTAATGTGTTTGTACTAACCAATTAGTTAAGGTAGCTCCCATTGATAGAAGGCCTCGCTCTTGGTCTTCTATCACAGATTTTTAAATAAATCTAAAAGAAGGTCTCAACAACCACAAAATTGTAAAAAAAGTATGTAAATTACTGAATAAATGCATTATTATTATCTTCAATAGTTATTCCAAATATTAATACGATAAGAATATTTTATGCATTCGCTGAAATTGACAAATAACTATAACCAATATCCAATTCATCGTTGGTTAGTGTGAATAGCCAAAACCAATACGGTCATTCATTCGTCTCGCCATCCCATAAAATTCTAATTAGATAACATCACTAACATTATTAATTTCCTTGTGTAAATATCCAAGAAAAGTTAGTGTTTTACTGTACTTTACGAACCCCAATAACTGTCTTATTGGGAGCTACCGTAACTATCTTTAACTTAACTGAATACCTACGATGTGAGCAATAATTCGGTATCGTTGACAACGCTTTAATCCAAGTGTTCGTATGGCGTCCGTGTGTCGAGTCTGCCTCAGCGGCGACCTGAGGCTGCGCTCCGTGCAGAACGATCTTACCAATTTGTACGACAAGCTAACAAATGGCGAGGTAAGTCATCTGTTTCGGCGTGTGCCGCCGTCTTCTCCAGAGAAGAGACAAGTCAAAGGAAATCCAACAAATGTTGGTACCTATTATTTAATTTGATATTTTTTGACTTACTTCTATCTAGCTAATGCATTAGCTGAATGCATCAAGAAGATGCAATGGCAATTTACCTCAACACAAGTAAAATTATATTAGTAATTTTGTTGTACAAATCAGCCATTTTCCATCGTAACATTAATGAAACTAATTTCAGTTCAACTCCAAAGATGACAGGCCGAGAGCTGTGTGCAGTTACTGTTACCAGCAACTACTAAAGTGCTACACATTCAGCAAAACAGCGCAGAGATCTGAACAGATCTTCAATCAACTGTTCTCTGAAGGAGTACGCAAGGTAAATGAGACATGTAACATTGTCAAGACATTTATATTATATGAGAATAAAATAAAATTGTAATTCAACACATTCAATAAATTGTTACATTACGCCTGCATACTTATTCAAAGAGTTCAGCTGGGCCAAGGCAGACTCGAAGTATGCCAGAAGAGAGTGTGCTCATGTGTTTGTCACTCCGGAGCATAAGACTATAACATTCAAGGGTTCCTTTAAATTTGCCGCTTCGCATTGTTGGAACATACTCTTGCCTCCCGCTGCTCGTGCTCTAAAAACTGTACAGAGCTTCAGGCATACAGTAAGAAAACAATTGCTTAACATTCAACTTAATCTATAGTACCATTTTCTTCAATCCAAATACCAGTAACATGTACCCTTCTAGAACATGTATGGTTTTGTTTTATTTATTAACTGTTAACTCATTTAAAATTGTTTGTATTTATTTTACAAACATGTGTTATTTAATTATTTTTACATTACTTATTCTACATTTAATTTACTCTTTACTTACCTTACATAACATAGCTATTGTTATTTGGCTATATTATATTATTAATATTACATTAATATGTATGTACTAATTGAGTATGTACTAGTTTTCTACAGCTTCATCTGAGTAGTAGATGAAGGTCCATTTGCACTATGTATTAATAGAACCCACCCGGTATCTTACTTTCAGACTGTTGCTGCAGACATATACTTAAGTAATTAAACCAGCTAGATTAAAATAGAAAATCCTTTATTACACACCAGATAAACAATATAATAAGAAATTAAAACTGAACCTAGCTAGATATGCACATAAGGAACTTATCATTGAACACTCCAACTTATCACTCTTCTCTGATCCCTTAATCACTCCTTTATGGATACTGTACCTATGATACTACTGTGGATATTTGTTTTAATTTTAAGTTGTGGTGTTGCCACTCTCACGGGCCCTGGCTGAAAACCAGCGCTCTGTCATAGTGCTCCTACGGGCCCTGTGGCAGATGCATTATGCTGAGCCAGGGACCCTTTATTACACAAATTTTAAATAGTTTTAAGGTACCTATATTTAATTTGTTATAAGCTTAAGTTTGTTGTTATTGTTTTTGTAATTGTTTTGTGTAATAATATTTTTTTTTCTTTCTTTCTTTCTTTCTTCCCCCTTGGTTGTATCTCACGCTGTGCAGCTTCTATATTTAACCACACAGCAAA
The DNA here is from genome assembly GCA_929108375.1 of Gymnoscelis rufifasciata. Lineage (NCBI taxonomy): Eukaryota > Metazoa > Arthropoda > Insecta > Lepidoptera > Geometridae > Gymnoscelis > Gymnoscelis rufifasciata. Next base: position 6,809,733 of record OV815331.1, read on the forward strand.
TTTTTCCTATAATATTCTTAATGTACTTGCAGCAGAGCAATAAGTTAATTTGTATTATTTGTTTCAGATTGTACCTGAGCTGAACATCTCCAATAAATTACAGTGGTCTACAACTCCCTTGCAGTTAATATCTGTAGATGTGAAATCTAATATGCAATATTCTCCTGTGGCAGTAAAAGAAGAACCAGTTTCAGTGAAACATGAGAACTTTGTGGAAGAGGAATGTGCAGGTTTTGAGTCTGTGTATAGCGACACATTGACTAAGGAGGAAGTAAAAAAAACATTGATATTTGATGATCCTTTATCAACTGAGAAACCACAAGAACTCAATCAAGAATCAGAAACAAATATAACCTTTGAATGTGACAGTTGCAGTAAGAGTTATAGTACCAAAGCAACTCTGATAAGACACATAAAAAATAACCATAAAATAGTTTATGTTATGGATCAGAAGAGACTGCACACTGGAGAGAAACCCACCTATTCTGAATGTGGTAAATCCATTAGACAATCATTAAATTTGAAAGTGCACAAGAGACTGCGCACTGGAGAGAAACCATTCAACTGCTCTGTATGTAATAAATCATTTGGTCGTCAAACACATTTGAAAGTGCACAAGAGACTACACACTGGAGAGAAGCCATTCAACTGCTCTGTATGTGATAAATCCTTTAGTCAAAAAACACATTTAACAGTGCACAAGAGACTACACACTGGAGAGAAACCATTCAACTGCTCTGTATGTAATAAATCATTTAGTCGTCAAACACATTTGAAAGTGCACAAAAGACTACACACTGGAGAGAAACCATTCAACTGCTCTGTATGTGATACATCCTTTAATAAAAAAACAAATTTAATAGTGCACAAGAGAATACACACCGGAGAGAAACCATTCAACTGCTCTGTATGTAATAAATCATTTGGTCGTCAAACACATTTGAAAGTGCACAAGAGACTACACACTGGAGAGAAGCCATTCAACTGCTCTGTATGTGATAAATCCTTTAGTCAAAAAACACATTTAACAGTGCACAAGAGACTACACACTGGAGAGAAACCATTCAACTGCTCTGTATGTGATAAATCATTTAGTCGTCAAACACATTTGAAAGTGCACAAAAGACTACACACTGGAGAGAAACCATTCAACTGCTCTGTATGTGATAAATCCTTTAGTCAAAAAAAAAATTTAATAGTGCACAAGAGACTACACACTGGAGAGAAACCATTCAACTGCTCTGTGTATGTGATAAAACCTTCAGCTGCAAATCATATTTGACAAGACACGTAAGGACACATACCAGTGAATAGCTTTAAGCATGTATTAATTTAAACATAACCACTTGTACGATAGCGGGCTTGTACAAAGCCTTTTTAATCTGAAAAGGTGGCTTCCTACGCCAAGGTCCTAAACTTTTCCTATCTGGATGATTTTAAATTAAAGATATATTTTGGTGCAACAAACGTCTTGATTTTATTGTGCAATATGGCGAATGTGAAGTATTATTACAGTAAAACAATTTAAACTCGTATTTGAAATATTATAATGATATATTTACTTAACTGAACACTTAAATTGAATTGAAATAAATAAAATTAAAATTTATTAAATTTTAGGAATAAATCTAAATTTAAGAAAAACCCCCGATTCCAATGCCACAATTTCCTTAAACGTAAAACAACATAATATTATGTAACGTGGACGCGATGCGATTTCATTTGATACCCTAGTATATTTGCAGATTTTCTGTTTTCCTTACCCACTCTCACCCCCATAACTTTTAAACGGCACAACCGATTTTCATGAAACATGTCCAAGAACACTCGGGCCAGACTCACCTTTCATACAAAAAAAACTAAATTGAAATCGCTTCATCCGTTCGGGAGCTATGGTGCCACAGACAGACAGACACACAGACAGACAGACAGATACGTCAAACTTATAACACCCCTCTTTTTTGGTCGGGTGTTAAAAATTACAAATGTTAATAGTTAGGGAGGCGAATAGGGGAATTTTCGGCAATACTCGAGCGTGGCAGTTCAAGATATGAGAGATACCTTAGACCTAATAGAACAACCTTGTAAAGTATTTAGCTCTATATGTAGTGACGCGCGCCTAGAATAGACGATCAGATTAGTAAAAAAAAATTGATAGTCTGAAATACTCGAGCGCGTCAGATTAAGATATTGGGGGTTGATTTTAGTGTTTAAAGACTAAATTTAACTAATCTGACGATAAATCCTTGACGCCGCTGAGTTATAGGGTCGCGAACTTGTAAAAAAAAACGTTAATCCGGCATTCTCGAGCAAGTTTTTTTTTTTTTTGAAGAATATAATCTAAAACTTACTAAAAATACAAAATCTGCCGGTTTTCGCATGACCGGAAGTGTGGAGGAGCCATTTCGTCTTCCTAAGAACGCGTTACAGCATATAAGTCGCGAACGATACATTTTACAAAAAAAAGTCAAAATAAACAAAAAAGGTAATTTTATTTTACACAAAAAAAGGTCTCTTTACATTTTTGTCCAAAGTTAAAACGTTTTGACTTGAAGCATCATAAAAACTCAAACTCCCGGTTTTTGAGTATATCGCTCATCTGCGACGTGACAAGTCAGAAAACGTGATTTTTCAGAAAACGACTTTGAAGTTTTCAAATCTGTATATTTTCGTTCCTAATGAACTTTCTAAACTTTTTATTGACGATTAAGGTGCGCCAACAATTCTTTTATCGAAAAAAACGATGCGGAGCTGGTATCTCATTCATTTTCATAATAATATCATGTTTTTTATCGAAAATGGCAGCACTTGTTACGTTTTTGCAGCAATATATATATATTTTTATTAGATATACTGGCGTATCACGTTTTATATGCTAATATTTTTGTTAAACTAACGAAATATTGCAATATTACAAATTTAAAACACGTTTTTGCAGTCAAAATATATTAAATTATACAAAAAAAAATTACTAAAACACCGTTATACTCGTACTTATTGTACTATTTTAATCAGTTTCGACCATACATTCAATTACACATAATACTTTTGTACTCATTTTAACAGTCTTGACTATAATTAAGTCTTGCTTTACCATGGCACACTTCTTACCTAATACGAACAATGATGTCTGTCAATAATTGTAATCATCGTTTACTTACTATTAGATAATCAAAACATCTAAGCAAAAACAATCACAGTTATTTTTAATTAGTTCTACTATAATATTAACAATGGCACTTAACATTTGCACTTATTAGTATATGTACTAAACATTATTATAGAAAGTAACAAATCAATATTTTGACAGCCAGTGTGTCATCAAATAAAATGGAATGTAATCATAAATCTAAATTTAAAATTTAAGAAAATCCCCCTTAAAGGTAAAAGACCATAATATTTAGTAATGTGCACGCGATGTTCTTTCATTTGATACCCCACTCGAGCACACTCCCACACCCATAACTTTTAAACGGCTCCACCGATTTTCATGAAACATGTCTAAGAACCAACGGGCAAAGCTCACCTTTCATACAAAAACACAGTAAATTGAAATCGGTCCATCCGTTCGGGAGCTATGATGTCCCAGACAGACATACAGACAGATAGACAGACAGACACGTCAAACTTATAACACCCCTGTTTCGGGTCAGGGGTTAAAAATACTAATAAACATTCAACTTAACAAATCTATGATGATGCGCTTATAGAGATTCGAAAAAATAAATAAATAAATATTTCTGGACAATCTACACAACAACATTTAGCCCCGTGGTAAGCTCTAAGCTTGTGTTATGGGTACTAGACATCTGATATAGGTACATAATATAATATACATACTTAAATAGATACTTTTACTATACATATTAAATAATAGAATATAATTCTTTATTACACACCAGATGAACAATACAATATGAAATTTAAACTTAACCTAGAATGCGTAATGGGCGGTAAACGATTATTAAACACCCAGGAGAAAAGTGCTTGTAGAACATACAAACAATTTTACCCTCGGCGGGAATCGAACCCGCTACCACTTGCTTTGCAAGCGGACATTCGCCCACCGCGCCACCGAGGAAGAAAAAAAGATTTATAATATCGAGGAATGGGGTTTTTAGTAACCAGTTCCATAAGTTCTGCTTAATGCTGTAGTTATTGGCCGATTATTTATTGCCAGCGTGTTTTAAAAAACATTTAGCATTGTTGCTGGTTCGTTTCGGTTGTATCGTGTTTCCTTCTGAGTCTATCTAAAGATAAGAAGAAATAAAACCCCACTGTGGTTGTCGAGTCAGTAGTAGTAGTGGGTATTATTTCGGTATCCTGAGGTGGATCTAATCTGTCTGTAGTTATACTGTCTATTGCATCAACTATTTCTTTTCGGAGTATACCAAAAATCTTTTTCGATCGCGATTGTGACTCCATCTGAAAGAATAAGGTGGTGGTTTAAATATGTGTCATCATCTGTAATGCAACAACTTCCGCTATCACGACAAAATGTATACACACTTTACAACAACAACGAGATACGTGGTAATAATTCATACAAAACTAAACCTCTAGAGATTTCATTCATCATCTAAAACGGTACATATCCTTTTATTCCGAAAAAGTATAATTTTTTTGCGAGAAAACCGTGACAAGGTAGCCTAAAAATGTATACAGTAAAATATTACTTTACAGCTAAAGTGGTTCAAACCATGATATCACGCTTTAGTAACAAATGAATAACTAAATGAATGCACTTACCTTTCCATTAAAAACGTGACACACTGACTGTGTCACGTTTTTGATGCAATTGAACAGCTCCTCATTCGTCGAGCGCAGAGACTCCAATGACATATACCGATGTTGAAACGAACTTCATAGTTGTAAAGGAGGGAGCGAGAACGCATCTTGTCGACTTTTTCCCCCATATCTTTGTCAATTTTGGGGCTAGGAATATCGCGTTTTTGTAGCAAGTAGAGCGCGATACGGCGGATTTTTATATACTGTTATTCCAAAACGATACATAAATGTTATAAACCATTCTTGTCGCAAATGAGCGATATCTCGAAAACTGAGGGTGTTAATTTTTTTTTGATATGAAATAACGATGATTAAATTATGTGACTTTTATTATATCTCAATTTTTTTTTCTAAAGCTTCTCGACAATTTTTGCGGACTTGTAGAAAGTTACGCGTATCTGTATACAAAAGTATTATTAACATGTACAGTTTCATCTATGTATATTATTCAATAGCCTGTTGAACCTCGAATTGTTTTTTGGACGTACCGTAAGCAAAACGAAGTGAAGAATTGAAGCAAAAAAGAGGAATTTGCCATAAACATGTAATACAGACTGAGCGCTTCGCGGAAATATGCCGTCCTACCAGTATTTTTCCTTTATTTCGCAACATTGATGGTGGGGAAAGAAGCGGTAGAAGGGAATTAATTTCCTAAAGAATTAATTTCAGAAAGAAAGGAAAAAAAAGAAACCAAAAAACCTTTTTCGGTCAGATTAAGAGAACCCACCAACATTTTTGTCAGATTAAAAAAATATGCTTTCAGTATACCGAGATAAACCTCCCCTATGAAAATCTGACGCGCTCGAGTATTTCCAAACAACTTTTTTTTTTGCATTTTCAAAAATTCATCGTAATTTATCGTCACGCTGAAATCGTCAGTTTTTTTAAAGGGAGCTTTAGCTTCCTTGGGGCCTACTTAACACCCCTTCCAAAAATCTGACGCGCTCAAGTAATTTTTTTTTTTTGCATTTTTGACTACTTTATATGCGGTAGGCATATAAAGTAGTCAAAAATGCAAAAAACGCAAACCGGCAGATTAGTATACCGTTGTTATCAGAGGCACTCGGAGCATACGTAGTATGAATATCTGACGCGCTCGAGAATGCCCAAGTAACTGTTTTTTTTAACATTTTTGAAAAACCGTACACGCCAAACCCACCGCTAAAATGGTTTTTGCCATACGAGCTTTTCTTTTCGAAATTATTTTATCTTTCGATTTTGATAGGTCTCGACGGCGCCGTTGAATTACGCCATTTAGCTACCTCGCCTCCCTAACTATAAAGAATATAATGTCATGCTAATCAAAAAATAATCTGTAAAATAAAATCAATAATTTGATGTCCTCTACAATGTAGTACAACCTTAAGAAAAACATCATATGTATTTTATGAATCTTATGAAAATATACACTGGGGAGACACCTTGCGCCTATCGGAATGCGGTGAAGCCATCACTTATAGTAACACATTTATTACACAGGCATTGGGATTCATACTGGTAGAAATCATACGAAAACAAATGGATGGATGATTAATTGATTAGTTTATTAGGTACATGGTTAATCTTTAGGTTTTGATTCCATTCCAAAATGTTATGATAACTATTCTTGAGTAAACTGTATTATCTTCCTATATTTTATTTGATTTTATTTATTTTTTTCCTTAACTTACATGCGATTACTAACTTATCGAATTTTTTTTTAGAAAATCAAAATCTATGTCTCGCCAATGAACTTGCGAACTGTATAGTTTTTGTTATTAAAATTAAATTTTTATTTATTACATACCGAGGTAGCTAATCAATCATAATTACCAAGAAGTATACAACTAATTAGTATACATAAAAACAATGTTTTAATAATACTTAATAATATATATAGTTTTAAAATACTATTTCAAGCAAAATTTAACTGAAACTTCTCCAGAGGGGACATCTGGGTCATCGGAAAATTCAACAGTCCACTTGTCCCCTCTGAGTGACCCGTAGAGGGGACCATCGGGATATCGCTGATACGATGTCCCGCTTGTCCGGAGATCCACCGTAATATAAAATGTATGTATATTTACTTTATAGAATTTTGTAAATAAATATTTTTATTTTTGTATGAGACTATTGTACTTATCATAACAAAACAAAGAATAGGTGATCTAATCTAATAGAAAATAAAATGCTTTTATTGTATAAGTTGTTGACTTGTTGAATAAACTATTGCTAACTAATTGTTTGTATTTAATACCCACAACCTCTGAGATCTGCTAGACTGGCTATGCTCTGAGCATCCAAACACGTTGGTGGACTCTACTACTGTTAAACAACACGACATCGGCAGTACGTCTATATGCGTCGATTCGTTGCCAGATGGCTCACAATCTTGGTCATTGCAAAACTCTTGAAAAAGGTTCTTCACTTGACCCAGGAGTAGCAGCCGCATCGAACAATACATATCCCTGAATGTAGGTACACGACGTCACAGAGCGTAGTGTGAGCGGGAAGAACGGAAAACAATCGCGATGTTGTGGTAGAATATTTTACATAACGACTGTAGCAATGTGTGTACGCTCGCCCAGCAAAAAGTAACGTCATTTGTTCCTTCTATTTTTAACCCCTGACAAAAAGAGGGGTGTTATAAGTTTGACGTGTCTGTCTGTGTGTTTGTCTGGGACATCATAGCTCCCGAACGGATGGAGTGATTTCAATTAATTGTAGTTTCGTATGATAGGTGAGTTTCGCGAGAGTGTTCTTAGACATGTTTGATGAAAATCAGTTGATCCGTCCGTTTAAAAGTTATGAGGGAATCCGAAAATCTGCAAATACACTCGAGTGGGGTCTTAAATGAAAGGCATCACGTGCACATTATAAATAGTATGACTGTATACTTTAAAGTAATTTAAAGTTCTGGAATCAAGGTTATTGGAATTGGAACGAAGTTCCTTATCGTTGTGAAAGGTGCTAGACGGAAAAAAATCTTACGAAAAGTTGTCACGACACTTTTTGCTATAGTATCTATGTATAGTGGCATGTACTTCTTCGAGTAACATGGAGAACATTCTCGTAATGGCTGGATTCGGTTTCTCGAATGCTTATGATTTTTAGCGTCATCTATCGGGGAGTAGCATTACTACGTAAGCTAGCTTGGGGAACAAGTTTTCTTCTGAAATAACTAGATGACGCTGTAATGAATTTATTTAAAAAATAAATAATATAGTCTCTCTCAAGCCAGATATTTTCATTTCTATTTCGCATTGGACAGTGTGGTGTAGCGACGATTATTTTTGTTGAGTGTATACAGGTTTTTTGAAAATAATATTTAAAAAAAATAATAATAATTATGAATCCTGACAGTGTTTCTTCGTTCGTTCGTTGTGAACTTCGTTCCATCGGGTGTTTTTTTTTTAGTTTATATTATCTTCGTAGGATGCAGATAATTAATAAGTGCCTAGTCGTGTAAATGTGGCCGAAATTTTTAGTTTCTGCCTCCAAGGGCTTCAGAGTTATTAAAGAAAAACTAATTCTGCTGAACGAACGTTCAAATTCAAAATCTTAGGTATGTACTCATATGAAGACCTCTGTGGCTCGGTGGGCGAAGGTCCGCCTCAGGCGCAAGATGTTGTGGGTTCGATTCCCGCTGGGGACCAGATAATGTACGATTTACATATTCTGGTTTCGGGTCTCGGTGTTGTTTATGTACCTTAAGTATGTGTTTACAAAAAAAAAAAGATTATACGTAGAAAATCAGTCACCCAACACCCATAGTACAAGCTCTGCTTAGTTAGAGTTTCCGTAAGGGTGCCTGTCCATTGGAGCGGAGCGAGCCGGGGCAGTGCGGGAGCGGAGCCAGCGAGTATTGCGGAGCGGAGTTGCGGGCTGTGCGGAGCTAGGCCGCGTTCACGCAGCGAGCAGCGGCATACCTACTATCCCAATATCCCATACCCCCTACCGGCGGCTCACTCGGCTGTTCCGCTCCGCCGCACTTCGTAATGTGGTACGGAGAAGCCATCTACCTTCTAGGTCTTTATGCCCCATCTTAGACCACATCGTCACTTTATAAAGTGAAAAAGATGTTACTCCGGAGACGCAAAATGGCGTTCAACTGCGTTACTCAATTGAACGCCATTTTGCGTCGTCATTGAATGTCATAAAATTTTTGCCAATGTCTAAAGTTGCCTGAATTTCGCGGTCACATGTCAGTCTTCCACAATCAGCTTACACACACACAGCGTTAACGTTGATAGAAGAAGAAGAAGAACATTTTTTTGGGTGACTGCAGTTTTTGGACGAGCTTGACTTGACGGGGATCGGGGATGATCATCACTGAGCTTGACACGACCACGTTGAAATTCAGCAATTGTTTTGCTGATAAATTGTGGTTTTGGATGGGGCTTCATTACTAAATGCAGAAACCATCCGGTCCAGAGAGTATATAATCATTACGTTTATCCGGTTTTTTGTGTAAAACCTCTTGAATTTTCTCGAGACGATTCCATTTTCTCAACGACTAAACAAGTTTGACAAAACCTTGTGATAAGACCGAGAATGTTTTTGGAGTTTACTCCTTAAGAAACGATTTGAGTTATAATAAGGCCCGGTACGGAAATTTTATGAGGAGTAAAATCAAGTGTAACAAGAAAAGTTGAGGCGTTACGTAGAAAGAGACAAACATCTGTAGGAGTGAACGTGTAAAAGAATGAGATGGAATACATTACACAGCGTATCTCATTCTCGGGGTCTCCTCTTTGCGCGATACTTCGTAGTCTCACTGTATTTTATTTATATTATTTTGTAACATACTATAAGTAATACGCTTTATTGAAGTAATATAAATAATCCGAATAATTACAGATATAAATGTTTGTTTCTCTTATCATTTTAGCAGATGCGTTCATTTACCCTTTTTTTCTATTCGATATATATCATAATTATCGTTCGTAAGGAGTAAACTCCAATCGTGCGTCGTAGCTGACTCACACACACTTTTATTTTTTAATAATCCTTTTTTCGAATAATTAGTAGTAGAGTCTATTCGGAGTTACTCTATTGCATTAGGGGATAAATAAGCATTCAATATCATCATCATCATCACCATATTAATGTTCCCACTGCTGGGACACAGGGACTTCTCTCTTGACGAGAGAGATTAGGCCTTAATTCACCACGCTGGCCAAGTGCGGGTTGGTTAATGTCACATGTCCTTCAAACTCATTAAGATCTTTGAACATGCCGATTTCCTCACGATGCTTGCCTTCACCGTTAAAGCACGTGTTTTGAAGCGCACATACATTTTTCAACAAGAAAAATCCAGAGGTGCGTTACGGGGTTTGAACCCACGACATTCGGAATGAAAGTCGAGTGTTCTCCCACTTAGCCAACACGGCTTTTCTGCTTATTAGAGATAGCGAGATATTGTTGAATAAATAAATTGTATTTCGTCGTATCATTCTTCAGATACATATAACTTATGTAGTAACCTTAGTTTACACGAGGCATTCGCAAGTTTAGAGAATCGATTTATTTAATCGAAACTCGCGGTATTTTATTTTTTATTTGGTGTATCTACCCTCTATCCCGCGCAACCATCGCCCACTCGGCCGACGGCCGCCTCATTCCTTTTTTTTGCGAGGCAACGTTCGCACGCGCATAAATAAAAAGTGATATAAAAGTTCTACAGAAGTGTTTTTTTTTTTCGTTATTACAATGCCAAAGCGTAAGAACGAAGAAAAAATAAAGCGTTATCGAAGAAAACTTCGTAAAATGCAAAAAGAAGACAAATCTTCAAGACGAATCATTTATTCGTCATCATCAGAAAGTTCCGATCAAAATTCAGGTGAGTAACAGGTGTTTTCTCGCTTGTTAGTACTGTGAAAGTAAAATCAAACCCATTTTTGTGAACTTGTAAGTACGTGTCATGACGTCTTTGTTCTTTTTTTACACCGGAAGGTTAACCGTGTGTTAGCATGGTGGTGTTACAAGGAATCGTTCCTAGAACGATTACCATGAACTACAAAATCGCCTGGAGGTGGATCGTGTATCCTCACGAAGGCAATTACGATTTTGTACAACTTTTGTGGTTTGAACTACCTTTCGTACTTAAATAAAATCGCCCGGAGGTGGATCGTGTATCCTCACGGTGGCAAAATAAGATTTTATTCAAAAGTAAACGTAAAGACCAGCTACTTTTGTGGTTTGAACTACCTTTCGTACTAAAATGAAATCGCCCGGAGGTGGATCGTGTATCCTCACGGTGGCAAAATAAGATTTTATTCAAAAGTAAACGTAAATACCAGCTACTTTTGTGGTTTGAACTACCTTTCGTACAAAACAAAATCTCCCGTAGGTGGATCGTGTATCCTCACGGTGGAAAAACAAGATTTTATTCAAAATTAAACGCAAAGTCCAGTAAAAAGCTACCTTACTGTTTACCTTTAACAAAATAAAATCCACGATGTGAGATTATAGTTTTTCTAGTATTCTTATGTTTCATTTTAGATAATGAAATCGATGAGGTTAGAACTGGCTATCCAGAACCCATAGTCAATAGTAATTGCGAAACCGAGCAAATTGGAGTAGATTCCATGCCGATTGTACCAGAGTCTGAACAGACCCAGTACTAGAATTGGACCCGGATATTTTGTCTTGGGTCCGGCAAAGCACCGAAATTTGGACCTATAAATACATGACAAATTAAGCCAACTTCGGTTTAAAGAATTTTATTCAAAAATACTTGATAAGAGTATTCTAAATTAACAATTAGCATAATATTAGTCTCTCTAATGAATTGGTAGTCGAGCAAACGAGGTAAAATTTGGTTACCTTTCTTGCTTTCGCAGGGTCTAAATAAATAACTAAAAGAAAAGTTAGCTATAGAATTCCCCATTCCAGAGAATTGTCCTCTACTACAAGCTCCGAAGCTAAATGCAGAAATCTCGGCTTCCTTGACTGAAGGAACTCAGAGACAAGACGAGAAAAGTTTGTCACCCTAGGGTTAGATGAATCATTTCTTAACGCAATGCATCACATTGATCGCGAAGAATATCTTTTTGGAAGCAAGCTTTCAGAAAAAATAAAAAGCGACGAAGATAATAAAAAAAAAAAAAAAAAAAATTACATATAGGATTACAAATTAAAAAACCGGCTCCTACTCCTAAGGCTCCTAAGGTTCCAGTCGAGCAAATCGGGCGAGCCCTTCTCGCTCCTCGTCGAACAGGGGGGGCACAATAGGGCGCCGCCGGCGCAGAGGGCGCCAGCCGCCCTGATACCACAGACGACTTCGTTGTAGATCAAAGAGACTGCAATAACTCAGGTACATACTGGCAGGGTCCAACAGTTTTACAATTGTTGGAAAAATATCACAAATAATTCAAAAATTCTTAAATGGATTTGTAATGGCAACACTATACCATTTTGTATGAAAGTCAAACGAAATTTCGCTCCTCGTAATTCTGTTTCAATCACCGATGAGGTCCCAGATATGGCAGAAGCAATTAACAAACTAGTTAATCTCGTTGTCGACATGGGGCTGTTACCCAATGTCAAAATCCTGTATCGATTTCATTTCCGGCATATTTTTAGCTTCTAAGGCAAACGGGTTTTCGGTTTATCTTAAACCTAAAAGCATTAAATAAATTTGTTCATACGCTTGACTTCAAAATGAAAGATCATAGGACAGCAGCTAGACTTTTGTCAAAAGATGGCAAAAAAAAAAACTTTTACTACCAATAAAAAGTAAATTTTTTGTTTCGAATTTCTTAACATTTGCTACTAAATTAGCCTACCGTATGGTCTATCCGTTGCTCCATGGGTGTTCACTAAATTGACGAAAGATGTTGTTAACTACCTACGATATCAAGGCTATCGCTCTGTTATCTACCTGGGTGATATCCTATATATCGGAGACACATTTAATGAGTGTTTTGAAAATGTAAATATAACCAAAAATTTATAGAAATTTTTAGGTTTTGTTATAAATTTCGACAAAAGTATTCTCAAACCTCATAAAGTTTGTACTTTTTAGGATTTGTTTGACGCACATGACGCTAAGCTTACCTAATGAAAAACGACTAGGTATCATTAAGCTTATTAAAGAGTTTTCTCATCTTACAAGATGTTCCATCAGCAAATTTTCGCTACTTAATGGCGTTCTTATAGCGGCTTGTCCAGCTTAACCTTTCACGAGTATAATGATTTCGAGACAATATTCAAACTGTCAAATATAAACTTACCAGATCTTCTATGGTGGACAAATAACATATTGACAACTAGCAATAAACTTAGACCAGACAAAACATTTGCCTTAGAGATATTCATTGATCGCGTCCAGAACAGGCTGCGGGGCTGTTTCCGACGGAACGTGGTTGGCAAGAGGATGAATTTTATCCTATCACATTAATTACTTAGAAATGTTAGCATGTTAGTTTTTCTTGGATTGAAAAGCTTTGCTAATTGAACAACAGCCCTGTGTTATGTAAACCGCATGGGTGGAACCCGGTTTCCACATCTAAATAATTTAACTTAGAGCAAATATTTTTATTTGCGTCCTACATAATAAATACTCATGAAAACGCTGAGGCGTTTTCATGAGTATTTATTATCCGATCATGAATCCCGGAAGTAAATACTGAAACAGAGTGGGTACTTTCAACATGGACATTTCAAAAGATAGTTCGTTCACTGGGATCACCAAATATAGATCTATTTAGCCCCTAGCATCAATGCTAAATGCACTCAGTATGTCTCTTGGAAGCCAGATCCAGACGCAATTAAAATTGGGGTAATCACAACCAATTTGAACCACTTATCCTTTCACGCTTTCCCACCGTGCGCTTTGATCCTCAAATGCTTACGTAAAATTATCATGTCAAAGCAACCGGCTTTTTTGTTTTTCCTTTTGGCCTGGACAACCATGGTTTCCATTATTGAAGAGAATGTTGATATTCGATATCATTTCTTCAAGCCTGACAACTAACAAAAGCCTTAAATACTCCTGATAATGCTCTTGATCTCATGTTATCATCGATTTCGGAAAATACAATGAAACAATACTTGGTTACGTATAAGCTTTGGTGGAAATACGGTATCGACAATAATGTAAATATATCGACAATAATGTAAGTATATGTATCGTTGCACCATTACCAGCGGTAATGAGATATTTGGTTAAACAATTTGACCGGGGGACCGACTTATGGTACTATCAACAGCCATCGCTCTGCCCTATCATTACTCCTCGGGAATAACATAGGAACGAATTAAGCGATTGTTAAAAGGTATTTAAAAAAAGAAGAGAAACCTTCTCTCCCTAAATACAATGCCACCTGGAAAACAAAACTTGTTTTAGATTATCTAAATGGGTATCCCAATGAAAACCTAAAAAAAAAAAAAAAAAAAATACCAAGAAGCTTGCAATTTTGCGGGCGTTGATAACATCTCACCGCGTTCAAATTCTTATCCGTGTCTCTAATTAGAATTAATAATATCTACCGATCCTCGGCTCGTATTAAATTCTTTATAAAAGATTTGCTAAAAACTTCATGTTCAAACTGTGAGCAGCAGTGTTATTTTTGCAGTATTTTGAAAATCCTGCCATATTCCCAGCCAAACTCTTGATGATTATATCGCAGTTACATCTGAGTTGAGGTCAGAAGGAACAGAATTTCTTCTGCCGTCTCATAAAACACCTCACACAAAGGCTTCATCCCAAACGATAAATTGACGGATCAAGCAGACACTAGCGGAGTCAGGCGTTGACGTCACCATATCCAGTGCACATAGCACTCGTCACGCCTCCACCTCGGCGGCGGTCTCCGCTGGTGTATGCATTGACACCATAAGGAAAACAGTGGGTTGGGCTTTGGGATCATCGACCTTCGCTAGGTTCTATAACAGGCAGGTGATAGACAATGATGCCTTTGCGCGGTCTATAATACAAATTACCAATTAATGTAATATATGTAATCGTTATTTTTGTGACAATAAATATATAGTTATAAATATATTATTGATTATATATGATTTAACCAGAATGAAAATGTTTTCTACTTTAACAGATACATTGTTTTTGTCTTGAATCATCCAATCCGAACATCTCTAAACATCTACATAAGTTATATGTATCTGAAGAATGATACGACGAAATACAATATAAGATCAAATGAATTTCTTGAAACGAAATTCGATCATTATTGTATGAGTCGTATCATTCGAAGATACATAGTTCCCACCCACCCGCAATCCTCAGTAGAAAACAAAATATACTCGTGTCTCTAAACTTGAATGAGGCGGCCGTCGGCCGAGTGGGCGATGGTTGCGCGGGATAGAGGGTAGATACACAAAATAAAAAATAAAATACCGCGAGTTTCGATTAAATAAATCGATTCTCTAAACTTGCGAATGCCTCGTGTAAACTAAGGTTACTACATAAGTTATATGTATCTTCGAATGATACGACTCATACAATAATGATCGAATTTCGTTTCAAGAAATTCATTTGATCTTATATAATTAAATGTTTACATGGGCCTGAGATAAATTCTTTATTATATACTAGCGGCCCGCCCCGGCGTCGCACGGGTAAAAAAAGTTCCCGGCAGGTTTTCCTTATTTGCTCACCGTTTAGACCTACCCTGGACTACGACAAACTTTTTAAAACCAAAATCAGCTCAATCGGCCCAGCCGTTCTCGAGTTTTAATCAAACTAACGAACAACAATTTATTTTTATTTATATTGATAATTATTATTATGAGCCGGTATCATCCCACTGCTGGGCAAAGGCCTCCCCCCATTCTCTCCAGGCATCTCTTTCTATAGCAACCGTCATCCAGTCGGTTAGAAATCGGTCCAATTTGTTCCGCCATCTTTGTTTTGGTCTACCGCGTCGCCTTCTCGCCGTATCAGGGAAGTAAGTAAGTATAAGTAGCGACGAATATAGATATTTTTTTATTTAAATTATTCTAGTCTATTTTGTCCTTGTGCCTCTGGCGAGGGTTTCGTATCTGAAGGTGGACCCCCCGAATGTGTTCGCGGAGGGACGAGAACTGCACGAATCCTTTAGCGCACACATCGCATTTGTATCGCCTCGCTCCATGGGACTGTAACAATACATATTTGTAATATAATAACTAATTAAATTATCATGGTTTTTGAGGTGAAACTTCTTTAGAATCGTTGTGATTAAAAACCGGATGCAACGGAAATGCGACAGGTAAGCCAATATTAAACGCTAACAAGGTTAAGCAACTTTGCGCGACGCCAGTACTTGGATGGGTGACCGCCCGAACAAAATCTTTTTGTATGTTTTTTTTTGTCTACCACCGCCGTCCACAACCTTCCTGATTTAAATTATTTCCATACAAAGGTTGTCTGGAAGAAACTAAACTGCTTTAAACAATAACACCGCCCATTACGCATGCTAGGTTAAATTTTACTATTAATAAAAAAAAAAGTAAAGTAAAACTCCTTTATTGACATAAACAAATATTTAAACAAAGATATAAACCCATAGGCTCCCGAACCAGTAAAAAACTGTATTTCAGGAGCCAATGGCTTTTGTATTCTTGTATAATGGTGTGTGTAATAAAGATTTTTCTATTCTATTCTATCTAGATGTATGTTTGTGGTTCTATCTTACCCGTATGTGGTTGGAGAGGTTAGAAGCGCTTGCAAATTTCTTGCCGCAGTGCGGGCACTCGCGGGACGGTGGACCGTGCCTCTCTTCGTGAAGCTGCAAATATTTAAGAATTTTTACATAAATATTTTATTTTTATTGGAGCTAAGTGAAAGGTGGCTAGACGGAAAAAAAAGGTGTGTGTGCTATTCACACATGATAGAAGTGAAACTTCAGTAAATCGACAAAAAAATGAGAAGAATAAAAAAAAACAAAAAAAAATACTATGCAAAAAGATTTTGTTCGGGCGGTCACCCATCCAAGTACTGGCTTCGCGCAAAGTTGCTTAACCTTGTTAGCGTTTAAGATTGGCTTACCCGACAGGTAAGCCAATCTAATTTCCATTTCCGTTGCATCCGATTTCAAATCACAACGATTCTAAAGAAGTTTCACTTCAATAAAATCTAAATTTAAAATTTAAGACTAACCCCCGATTCCAATGCCTTAATTTCCTTAAAAGTAAGACACCATAATATTTAGTAATGAGCGATTTCAATTTGTTTTCTTATGAAAGGTGAGTTTGGCGCGAGTGTTCTTAGACATGTTGCATTAAAATCGGTTGTGCCGTTTAAAACTTATGCGGGTGAGAGTGGGGAAGGAAAACCGAAAATCTGCAAATATACTCGTGTGGGGTATCAAATGATAGCGCATCTCGTGCACATTACAAAATATTATATAGTGTTTAATTTTTAAGGAAATTAAGGCATAGGAACCAGGGGTTTCTTAAATTTTAAATTTATTAAAATTTAATAGTGTAAATCACATATTTTAAGTTGTACCTTCAAATGCTGCTTAGACCGGAATGCCGCCGGGCAGGTCTCACACCGGAACGGCTTCAGACCGGAATGCACGTACATATGTTCTTTCAAAACCGTCTTATTCTGAAAAAAAATATAATTTTGGACATTATAGATAAGGAATTTCTTTTTCTTTGAAGTTTTTAAAGAACCAATGTTTTGTTTAAACTAATATAAGTAATTATACAAGATGTTTTTGATATGGAATACACTGCGGAAAGGAGGTGGATATTTTGTTTAACTTTTCTCGATTTGAAGGCTCTTAACCCCCGACCGAACCGACCGACGAAGCCCTGTTGGCTAACGGCCGTTCCCAATATTCAATCTTTGATTATGGATAGATAGCTATCCTCGACCATGAGTAACTATCTATTTATCTTTTGAGGCCGTCCCAATAACTCCTACAAGTGTTATCTATCTCTATTTAACTGTGGATGGGCCGCCTATCCGCAACCTCCTTTGCGTTTCGTCTAACGCAGAATCACAGAGAGGGCCGAGTATGAATCACAACAATATTATTGCTGCACATTGCTATATTTTTAAACAAATTAAGCCCTAAATTAAAAGTGATTTATACAGCGAATATTTATCATAAATAAATTGGTACAAGATTTTTATAGTCAAAATGTTGGAAAAATGTAATCAATTAGGTTCACTGACACGCTGTTGTAACGGAACGTTTTACATGTCATGTCAAATGACAGATTTTCAGCCGATGTTGTTGTTGATTTTGAATCGAAATCAACACGAATATAAATTCTATTTCTCTTTCGATTCGATTTCTCTGTAATAAAATCTACCGACGCCTCGCCTCACCAAGCTTGGTTCTGTGTTTATTTCATTGTGAATTGTGGTTGATTGATAAGTGACTATAAAAAATGAGTGCAGTAAATGGATACCGCCTGCCTTGGCTAAACATATGGGAAATAATAATTATTTAATAAGATCTTATGTTTTTTGTGAATAAACGCTTCATTCATTCATTCAATTGTGTTTAGAATTCAGTAATTTTGATTTCAGTGTTTTGATTTAAGTTTTGTTTTCATTTATATAATAAAATGGGTATATTTCCGTAAGTAATTCGTTGACTTCAGTCTTATTTAACCTAAACCTATACTCAAATTCATAGTCTTCATATTTAACTAAATAATTCACACGTCATTTTCTTGAGCATAATCCGAGTCCGATACCCAATCGCTCAATTGTTCCAGAAGCGCCAAATCACTTGAACTCGTACTTGAGTTAGACATTTTTTAACAAATAGGTATTCGTAGGTAATCTTAATTTACATAATTTGTTAGTTAGTAAATGTATTTAACAGAAGTATTCACAATAATTTCACTTGATATCTTCCCCTATCCTCAGAAATCGTAGGATCGTGCTTTAGGTTACTAGGGTTTACCAATGTTACTGACAGATAGACCCTTTGTTATTATTGGGACGCATGAACGGTCATTTTCATACAAGCTGCTATCTGTAGATAGCTATCCGCCCTCTCATCGGTAGATAGCAGCCAGAGATAGGATTGCCTACCGCTAGTATGTTTATTGGGACGGCCAAATTAATGATAGATAGATGTTTCTATCGTCAGTAAGGCAAAACAAGAGATAGATTGAATATTGGGAACGGCCGTTAGTGGGAGGACACTTGACTTTCATTCCGAAGGTCGTGGGTTCTAACCCCGCCACGCACCTCTGGATTTTTCTTCATGAGAAATTTATGTGCGCTTTAAACACGTGCTTTAACGGTGAAGGCAAACATCGTGAGGAAACCGGCATGTTCTGAGAACTTTAAAGAGTTTGCAGGACATGTGACATTCACCAACCCTCACTTGGCCAGCGTGGTGAATTAAGGCCTAATCTCTTTCGCCAAGAGAGAAGTCCCTGTGTCCCAGAAGTGGGAACGTTAATAGGGTGATGATGATGAACCCCCGACCAAGAAAGAGGGGAGTTATAAGTTTGACGTGTCTGTCTGTCTGTCTGTGTGTCTGTATGTCTGTTACATCATAGCTCCCGAACGGATAGAGCGATTTCAATTAAGTTATATACCTCAGGACGTATACTCACGTAGAATCCCTTCCCGCATTGGTCGCAGAGGAATTCGCGGTCGCTCGCGGCTTCGTAGCGGTCAGAGGGGTGGACCGTCCGGTAATGTTGGTAGAGCCAGAAGTTATTGCTGCCAGTCAATCCACACTGAAACATAATAATAATTAAATAATGATTATATAATTTTAAGTGAAAATGTAATTAAGAAATTTGCATACCAAATGGTGAAACATGTTAGAACGAAATGATTTTATAACAACCAAATGTACACATGTGTTATGGCAAATAAAAGTGCTATTCTATTCTATAATACAATACAAAAATTTGATTCACAAAAGAGGTTTACAAAGTAGGTATTATAATCTATAGAGGTATTAGACATAGACAACGTTTATTTGCTACAAAGTCATACAAGAAAACACAAATAATTAAAATTGATAGTAGGTACATAAAAAACACATTAACTATATAAACAAAAATACACAAATTATTTAAGGTATTATCTTATTAAAGTAGTTTGTTGTTTACTGCATACTTAATACCTACTTGAGATAAACCTTTCAGGCAGAAATAGTGATATCTCGTTCTAACTAAGAATAATACTTGTATTTAGACACGAGTACTCAAACCTCTTACTCTTTTAGGTTTATATAAATATTATTTGCAATACATTTATAGGTAAAACATATTGTTAAGATTTATAAAAGTTTCCTCTATTTTAAGTTAATTCTTCTAGGTAGTTATAGTTAGTATGCACTTTATATGTTCGACTTGTAATTGATTATTCTTATTTATTGTAATTTTGTTATTTAATTTAATTTTCAAGAATTCAATTTTATGTTAATAATAAATTTCATATGTATAAATATATTAAACAGTGTAATTTATTTGTAATTCGTGCTTATTAATTAATTGAATCAATAAATAGTTACAATACCAGCATAAGAGATGGAATCTGGATTGTTCTTTTTGCTTCTCAACTCAGTGTGATAAATTTAAGCGAGCTGTCGAGACAATGTTATTTCCTTGATTATTCTTAGTTTTTATTTAAATTAGCTTTAAGTTGAACTGACCATGTATGCTCTGTGTGTCTGAGGAAATAAACGTTTTGACTTTGACTTTTATAATTGTGTCAAGCAAGGACTTGATGACAGACAGATGGACAATGGAGTATTGTTAATAAAATACCTTTCTCACCCTGTTAGTATGAATTCTAACTCTATGTTTGTTTAATGGTGTTTAGTAATAATTCTTATTGTTATCATTAGTACTTTGAGGTTTTGGTTTATAAGCATTTGTTAGTAGGTTACGGTTTTAATTTTCCCCCTCATTTTAAGTAACTATAATTTTGCAGGTGTTAAGCCAGATTACTAATACAGTTTTTGCAATACATAAAAAAAAAAAAAATCTGTGTTTTTATTTAAATAAATAAATATTTCCGGACTACTCACACAGCATCACCTAACCCCAAACTAAGCAGAGCTTGTATGTTAGGTGACTGATATACTACATAGATACATATATATTTTTTTGTAAATACATACATATGATACATAGAAAACACCCAGACCCGAAACCAGAAATTGTAAATCGTACAAATCTGGTCCCCCGGCGGGAATCGAACCCGCAACCTCCTGCGCCTCAGGCGGACGTTCGCCCACCGAGCCACAGAGGTCTTCAACATTTGGTCTTAAAGTTTGAACAAAATACCTACTCAAAAATTTGAATTTAGAAAGATTTTTTCTTATGGCAGTTTCCACAAAGCCTCAAAGTTATAAATTGATTTGAGCATAAGCGCCGACCTCATCTCAGCTAAGTTTGTGTCGAAAAACCACGACTCGAAAACGTACAGATTTTTCAAAATAATTTTCTATGAACCAAGTCAATAATTCAAAGAAAATTAAATGTTGAATATCTCCAAAACTATCAAAAATCGTAGAACACACATGGGGGTAAAATCGGTGCACAAAAACCTCCGCCATCGCGCATTTCATTTTGGACTACTTGAAATGAATCAACCTATATTACCACTATGTGGAAACATAGTAGGTAGTAATAGTTTTTTGGAGGTTGTGTCTGTTCACGTCCGTAAGTGGTAATCCTCTGAACCCTTACACGTGACCTCCGGGTGGTGCTAAGAACAGTCTCTGGTGGCAGGCTTCGGCCGCGGCTTGTCACCACCCTCCGGGCTGGGCCGGTGCGGGAAGCGATTGTTTCGTGTTTCGTAATGTGGCCCGGAGAAGCCATCTACCTTCTACGTCTTCATGTCCCATCTTAGACCACATCGTCACTTTACATCAGGTGAGATTGTGGTCAACTGAAGGCTTTTCTAGCATAAAAAAAAACATGTAAATGGTTCTGAGTTGTTGGTATTGTGATTTAGTTGGTAAGTAAAACTGTTTGTTTTCCAAATAAAATAAAAAATAAATAAATATATATATTATATACATATATATACATGAGTAATACACCAACTTAGAGCTTACCACGTGGCTAGATGTTGTGTGGATTGTGAATGAATGAATGAATGTATTTATTGTTTTCTAAAACTTAATTCTATTTGGGTATCCAACATCTTAACAAAGGTGAACTTAGTAACTAGAACATTTAAATTAAATAGATAGATGGTACCTTCAGTTGTCGATGTTCCTTCACTAGGTCTATCAAGCCTGTACAGTAGGGTCACAAGGATTTGCTGTCGGAATCTCATCGTTAAATGTATATGAGTTGATAAAAATGTAATTTTAACAAATTAAATTTATAAAGCTATACAAAGTTGGCGTTACATACATATATTAGGTCCTTACATATGAAATTGGCGTTTTGTATGGGAGGAACAAAAAGTCGAATATTTTTATTTAATTAATCAAAGTATGAACCATTATTTTCTATGCACTTTTGCCATCTTATAGGTAGTTCATTGATCCCTTTACTAAAAAAACCAATCGGACGGGAATCAATAAAATCTTTGAAGGCGATTTGGACTGCCCCATCGGAGTTGAATTTTTTCCCTTGCAAGAAGTTATCCAAATTTCGAAAAAAATGGTAATCTGTTGGAGCAAGGTCCGGGGAGTACGGAGGATGTCTTAGACTTTCCAATTGAAGCTCTTCTAATTTAGTAGCCGTCTGTTGCGCAGTGTGTGGTCTAGCGTTGTCGTGAAGCAGCAGTGGCGTGGAGCGATTGACCAGCCTAGGTTGTTTAGCCGCTAGCTTTTCCATCATGGTTTGCAATTGCTGACAATAGACATCAGCCGTAATAGTCTGGCCAGATTTGAGAAAACTGTAATGAACAATACCGGCACTAGTCCACCAAACGCTTACAAGTAACTTTTTTGGGGTTAATTTTCGCTTGGGGCAGGATTTGGCTGGCTGGCCAGGATCCAACCATTGCGCTGAGCGCTTCCGATTATCGTAAAGAACCCATTTTTCATCACAGGTAATGATTCGGTTTAAAATACCTTCATTATTGTGCCGGTTTAGTAATGTAACGCAGCAGTCGACGCGCGTTTGCCGGTTTGCTTCAGTCAATTCGTGAGGTACCCACCTTTCAAGCTTTTTAATCTTCCCAATTTGCTTCAAGTGAATTAAAACAGTTTTATCACTAACACCGCAGCCTGCAGCTAACTCGGACGTGGTTTGCGATGGATCCGCTTCCACAATAGCCTTCAACTCTTCATTATCAACTTGAGTCTCAGGCCGTCCACGGGGCTTGTTCTGCAAGTCGAAATTTCCAGAACGAAAACGTTGGAACCAAAAACGAACTGTGTTTTCTTTTGCAACACGACCGCCATACACATCATTCACCCTTCGAGTTGTTTCCGCAGCACTAGTGCCACGGCGGAACTCGTACTCGTAAATAATGCGATATTTTAAGTTTTCCATTTTGTAAAATGAGTGACGCAAACAGAAAAAAACAGAAGAAAAAAAACAAATGAATGACGATCATCGAAGCACAAATACATGAGTCTATAGCTGTACAAATTTGAATTTGGAATTCCTTACCAAAGAGGAGAAATTTGTGATTAAAGTGGCCAGTACGAAAAACGCCAATTTCATATGTAAGGACCTAATATATACCTACTTCAGTGTACTTTGACTGCTTCAGTGGCGCGGTGGGCGAGAGTCCGATTCAAGATACAAGATACAAAATTATTTATTTCCATAGTTTGGTTTTACAAAACTTAGACACGTCAAAATAGATTACAAAAAAACATATAGGTCATAGGTGCTTAAAGATAAGTAGGAAATAAATTTATGGTATCTGGTCGCTTCGCTTTTTTACACTAGAGCAAAGAAGCGATTAGAAACTCTAGCTCATTTTTGTATTGAAACTTTACAATCATTATTTGTTTGTTAGTCTTGTTTTTGATATTGTGTTGGAGCAGATTCCGTCCCAAGCAGTTTTGTCCTCAAGGTAATCCAATATATTATAATAAGCTTTTTTACAAAGATTGTTTTTTACAATTTTCTTAAATTTAGTACTTGACAACTGTTGCAATTCTTTGGGAATCTTGTTGTAGAAGCGTATACATTGCCCTTTGAATGATACATTAACCTTATGCAGCCTAGTGGTGGGCAAAGCGAGTTTATATTTATTTCTTGTATTTACATTGTGTTTATCACTATTTTTTGTAAACAAATTAATATTTTTATGCGTATACATAATGGCTTCATAAATATATTGACAAATGACGGTCAATATGTTTATTTCTTTGAATTTATCACGTAGCGAATCTCGGGGACCCATATTATAGATAGCACGAACAGCCCTTTTCTGCAGTACAAATATGGTATTTATGCGTCCTACTCCAGCACTCCCCCACAGCAAAATACCGTATGACATAATGCTATGGAAGTAACTAAAGTAGACCAGTCTAGATGTTGCAATATTAGTTAAAACTCTAATTTTTTTGACTGCGAAAGCAGCAGAACTGAGCCTTTTCGACAATTTATCTATATGAGGGTCCCATTGAAGCTTGCTATCTAAAGTTATACCTAGGAATACAGTATTTTCAACGAGCTCTAAACTGTCGCCCTTTATTTTAATATCTACAGAACCTTGTTTTACATTAGGTAGTGAAAATCGAATACATTTAGTTTTATTTTCATTCAATAATAGATTATTGGATTCAAACCAATGGACTACTTTAGAAATTGCATTATTGATTGATTGATTGCGGCGCAAGAGGTAGCGGGTTCGATTCCCGCCGAGAGTGAAAGTGTTTGTATGTTCTGCAAGCACTTTCTCCTTGGTCTCGGTTTCATCATCATCATCATCACCCTATTAACGTTCCCACTGCTGGGACACAGGGACTTCTCTCTTGACGAGAGAGATTAGGCCTTAATTCACCACGCTGGCCAAGTGCGGGTTGGTGAATGTCACATTTCCTTCAAACTCTTTTAAAGTTATCAGAACATGCCGGTTTCCTCACGGTGTTTGCCTTCACCGTTAAAGCACGTGTTTAAAGCGCACATAAATTTCTCAAGAAGAAAAATCCAGAGGTGCGTGGCGGGGTTTGAACCCACGACCTTCGGAATGAAAGTCGAGTGTCCTCCCACTTAGCCAACACGGCTTTTTTTGGTCTCGGTTTATAATATGTATAATAAAAAATATCTATATATATACGCCTAATATATTAAGTATATCAGATCTCTAGTACCAGTAACACAAGCTTAGAGCTTGTTGTGTTGAGCGTTGTGTGGATTGTCCGGAAATATTTATTTATTTACTTAGCATAATATAGTAATGAATTACATAAACAGGATAGGTACTGATTAAAATCTTAATTGTCCGTGAGCTTACCAATTTACAGTGCACAACGTCCGCGGTCGCGTGTCTCTCCCTCCTGGTCGCGGGCGCGTTGGCGGCGGGTCGCGCGTGCTTCGGTCGCGGGTGCGCGGCGCGCCGGTGCTCGCGCACCTCGAGCGCCGAGCACAGCGCCACGCCGCATACGGGGCACGCTATACTGACAGACATAGGTACTAATCTTACCAATTTACAGTGCACAACGTCCGCGGTCGCGTGTCTCTCCCTCCTGGTCGCGGGCGCGTTGGCGGCGGGTCGCGCGTGCTTCGGTCGCGGGTGCGCGGCGCGCCGGTGCTCGCGCACCTCGAGCGCCGAGCACAGCGCCACGCCGCATACGGGGCACGCTATACTGACAGACATAGGTACTAATCTTACCAATTTACAGTGCACAACGTCCGCGGTCGCGTGTCTCTCCCTCCTGGTCGCGGGCGCGTTGGCGGCGGGTCGCGCGTGCTTCGGTCGCGGGTGCGCGGCGCGCCGGTGCTCGCGCACCTCGAGCGCCGAGCACAGCGCCACGCCGCATACGGGGCACGCTATACTGACAGACATAGGTACTAATCTTACCAATTTACAGTGCACAACGTCCGCGGTCGCGTGTCTCTCCCTCCTGGTCGCGGGCGCGTTGGCGGCGGGTCGCGCGTGCTTCGGTCGCGGGTGCGCGGCGCGCCGGTGCTCGCGCACCTCGAGCGCCGAGCACAGCGCCACGCCGCATACGGGGCACGCTATACTGACAGACATAGGTACTAATCTTACCAATTTACAGTGCACAACGTCCGCGGTCGCGTGTCTCTCCCTCCTGGTCGCGGGCGCGTTGGCGGCGGGTCGCGCGTGCTTCGGTCGCGGGTGCGCGGCGCGCCGGTGCTCGCGCACCTCGAGCGCCGAGCACAGCGCCACGCCGCATACGGGGCACGCTATACTGACAGACATAGGTACTAATCTTACCAATTTACAGTGCACAACGTCCGCGGTCGCGTGTCTCTCCCTCCTGGTCGCGGGCGCGTTGGCGGCGGGTCGCGCGTGCTTCGGTCGCGGGTGCGCGGCGCGCCGGTGCTCGCGCACCTCGAGCGCCGAGCACAGCGCCACGCCGCATACGGGGCACGCTATACTGACAGACATAGGTACTAATCTTACCAATTTACAGTGCACAACGTCCGCGGTCGCGTGTCTCTCCCTCCTGGTCGCGGGCGCGTTGGCGGCGGGTCGCGCGTGCTTCGGTCGCGGGTGCGCGGCGCGCCGGTGCTCGCGCACCTCGAGCGCCGAGCACAGCGCCACGCCGCATACGGGGCACGCTATACTGACAGACATAGGTACTAATCTTACCAATTTACAGTGCACAACGTCCGCGGTCGCGTGTCTCTCCCTCCTGGTCGCGGGCGCGTTGGCGGCGGGTCGCGCGTGCTTCGGTCGCGGGTGCGCGGCGCGCCGGTGCTCGCGCACCTCGAGCGCCGAGCACAGCGCCACGCCGCATACGGGGCACGCTATACTGACAGACATAGGTACTAATCTTAATATCCTACTACTATTATAAAGGCGAAAGTTTGTAAGTATGGATGTATGGATGTTTGTTACTCTTTCATGAAATTTGGTACAAAGAATCTCTAGAGCCTGAAAAATAACATAGGATACTTTTTACCGCGGGAAAACGTCATCCCGCGGGAAAATCCATTATAACGCGGGCAACACCGCGGGGCACAGCTAGTATATGTATAATTCTTCTGTGAGTGTGTATGTCACTGAACTTCTCTCAAACGACTGGAACGATTTTGATAATTGTTTTTGTGTGTGTTCAAGGGGATCTGGGAATGGTTTAGATTCACAATACGGTCAGCTGGATATTGCTTTTTGAGACGTGGGACGGGACAAGGTCTGTCGGGTCGACTAGTCATTATATAGAAATAGAAAACATTTATTTAATTCAAAAATGTTCTTACATACCCAAACACAATTATTTATTCAAATACTAGCTGAAAAGCAAACGTTGTTTTGCTGAATGAATCTAAATTTAAAATTTAAGAGAAACCCCCGATTCCAATGGCTTCATATGCTCACATAATTTCATGAGAATCGGTCAAGCTGTTTCGGAGGAGTAAGGGAACGAACATTGTGACACGAGAATTTTATATACAAGGTGTTTCCTTTATGGTATATAATGCGGAAAGGGGCTGAAGGGCTCGCACCAAGCGAACATAATTTGTTCCATTACGGGGCATTCATAAATGTATTTATTTTCACAATTTTTCACATTGTATTTCAATTTTTATTTTCATTTTGCAATAATCATATTATTTTTTTTGCATTTTGTAATAATCATACCTATTGAAAATATTTATGACGAATTGTAATAGCCATAATAGTCATTATTGATAATATAAATTATAAGTCACAATATAGTTTTTAACGTGGTTTTCCAATGAGATTGAGATACCTCAATACTAAATATTTTCAAATACAATGTGAAAAATTGCGAAATTAAATATATTTATGAATTACTCGAAGTGCTGGAAAATTTAAATTTTCAAACACAATATGATTATTGCAAAATGCAAAAAAAAAATGTATCTAAGGAAGATATTGAATGGCATTAGTATAGTCTATGAGACCGTCCTTTGTATAGTATACTCACATCTGACTAGCCAAGTCCTTGTGTTGTTCCGTGTTGAGCACGTGTACTGTGTATATCTCGCGGGAGGGGAATGTGAGACCGCACGGTTCGCAGCGCACCGCAGTGGAGTGGTCTGCTAGACCGTCCGCCTGAAATTAGTTTAAGGTTAACTGAAATATAGTTCAAAACGTTGCAATACTTCTTAAGCAACATATAACTTTGCTCTTGAATCAAAGTCAAAAGTCAAAACGTTTATTTCCTTATAAGCATATTGTTTTTTTGTATTAGACTGGTGAATTACACATGTTTGATAGACATAGACATAATTTTATTTACTACAGAAACACACACAAAAATAATACAGACTCAGAAGCAACATACATTTTTAAATTACGTAACATTTATAGAAAAAAAAGCCGTGTTGGCTAAGTGGGAGGACACTCGACTTTCATTCCGAAGGTCGTGGGTTCAAACCCCGCCACGCACCTCTGGATTTTACTTCTTGAGAAATTTATGTGCGCTTTAAACACGTGCAAACATCGTGAGGAAACCGGCATGTTCTGAGAACTTTAAAAGGGTTTGAAGGACATGTGACATTCACCAACCCGCACTTGGCCAGCGTGGTGAATTAAGGCCTAATCTCTCTCGTCAAGAGAGAAGTCCCTGTGTCCCAGCAGTGGGAACGTTAATAGGGTGATGATGATAAAACATTTATATGTATATATAAAAACACAGAGTGAGCAGGTACGTGTGTGCTACAGCAGTAAAAGGGCAACGGCTCAGCTCTATGTCCGCTGGTGTTAACAGTGGACGCTGGTATTCTGCCGCAACCACAATAGTCACATCACAAGACTGATGAAATTCATTTGAGCCCTTCAAAAGTTATGGGGAAGAAGAACCGAATATCTGCAATTATACTCGAGTGGGGTCTCAAATGAAAGCGCATCGCGTGCACATTACAAAATAATGAATGAAATGGTTTTTTTTAACTTTCAAGGAAACATAATGTTTTTGGTATCAGGGTTTATTTTTAATTTAAAATTTAGATTATGATTTATTTTAAAAGGTTTGTATAATTAACTATAAGTTAACCTGTTTCGTGCGTCTAAGGAAATAAACGTTTTGACTTTGACAGGGTCCATGTTCTCACATATTTTATAATCGATTTATGGTTTATTAATAGATTAAATAAAGATTTCGAGGAGGAGATAGAAATCTTTAGAGGAGACCTTTGTCAATAGACAAGCTGTTCCACAATCACAACCAGTTGCCGATCATTCTAGCATATGATTCTAACATATGCTAGTTACAATTACATAAGTTTTGTTAGTTTTAGTATTTAAGTAGGCATTTAGTATTATAAGAATTATTGTAAGAAAGAAACAGCAATAAAGGCTATTTTATTTTTATTTTATTTATTAATAGATTAAATACCTGGTGCATCTTGAGGCGATGCGTCTGCAAGCCCAGCTCCGACACGAAAGTGCGCGCGCAAGTCACGCACACATGAGACGTCGCGTGAGTGAGTCGCTTGTGCGTCATGTACGAAGATATATGTCTGCCAAACAGATTGGGAACAGATTGAGAACTTCAAAATGTTATAATAGATAGTTTTTGGAACGAATTTCCTTATCGCGCGTTGTGAAAGGGGGCTAGACGGAAAAAAATCTTACGAAAAGTTGTCACGACACGCGACGCGACGACACGCGACACGACACTTTTAGAATCACAACATCTTTTCATAAGCTGTTGCTTAATTTCGCGCTTCTCGTCATCGACTCCGTGGCGCAACGGTAGCGCGTCTGACTCCAGATCAGAAGGTTGCGAGTTCATATCACGTCGGTGTCAATGCTTTTTGTGTTTCCAAAATTTAGTTTTGGGTAAAATTCAGTTTTATTTGTAAGTTAATTTTAGTTCGAATAACATTTGCAAAAAATAAAATTTTATTACAATGCCTTCACTAATTAATCGAAAGGAACTTCGTTCCATCCGGGTGTCCCTTGACACCTCTCAAGTTTTTTATATTTTTACAAAGTTTAACCCGAAAACTAATATTCTAAATTTGTGTAGATTAAGACGATTAAGATAATTAAGACGATGTAACCGTAACACTTACCACGGGGCTAGCTGTGTGTGTGGATTGAACGGATTTTTTTTTAGCTAGGAAAGCTTTCAGACTTTTATGAGACTACTTTGAATAAAATACACCGTTTACTCAAACAAAAACGAAGAGACAACCAGTAATAATTAAGTAATTACCATTAAAAAAATATTAAATCGGCTTTTTTTTAAATAGCTAAAATATTTTTTTTTATGCGATAACTTTATGTCGTGTATCCGCACATTTCGTTTGATCAAGGTTCGAAAATACACATTGTATATAGCTTGTATTATATTACTCACTTGAAGGCATGATTGCAAACTTCACATGTGTATATTTTTCCTTGATGCTTCTGGAAATGAGATTTCATTGCTTGCCTGAAACAAATACGCATTTTTTTTTACAAAAGATCAAAATTAATATTCTCGTTTTTTTTAATAATCATCATCAACACCCTACCCTTCCCTGTGTCCCAGCAGTGAGAACGAACTGCTGGGACACAGGGACTTCTCTCTTAGCGAGAGAGATTAGGCCTTAATTCACCACGCTGGCCAAGTGCGAGTTGGTGAATGACATACGTCCTTGAAACTCTTTAAAGTTCTCAGAACATGCCGGCTTCCTCACGATGTTTACCTTCACCGTGTTTTAAAGCGCACATACATTTTTAAGAAGAAAAATCCAAGAGTTGCGCGGCGGGATTTGAACCCACGACCATCGGAATGAAAGTCGCTTGTGCTCTTATTAACCAACACAGCTCTCATTTAATAATTTCATTCATATATACTATACTGTATGTGGTAACCATGTTGTACACCAATATTGTTATAATAACAACATAAGAGATGAAAGATGGGTTATTCTATTCGCTTCTCTACTCAGTGTGACAAATTTAAGCGAACTGTCAACACAATGTTATTTCCTTGATTATTCTTAGTTTTATTTATATTACCTTTAAGTTTTGGATTAAGCAGAAGGATTGATTGAGGAAGGTTGAGTCTGGCACGATTGTTCTTAGATATGTTTCATGAAAATCGGTTGTGCCATTTAAAAGTTATGGGGGTTAGAGTGGGGACAGAAAACCGAAAATCTGCAAATTTACTCGGGCGGAGTATCAAATGAAAGCGCATCGCGTGCACATTACAAAATATTATGGTGTTTCACTTTTAAGGAAATTAAAACATTGGATTCGGGGGTTTTACTTAAATTTTAAATCTGTAATGTTCCAATGTCGTAATGTGCGTAAGGATGAGGGCTATGCATCGCCTCGTGTGGTGAACTCACTCCTTGTGAGGTTCTAGATGTAAAAAAAACATTTGTTTCTATGGTAACGCGCGTTTATTTCTGAATTGAATTGACAGATAAGGCCAACGAGAGGCCCACACTCTACAGATACGCCTATTGGTATGCATAAATAAAGTTCTTTATACTATGGTTTTTTGGACGTTTTGTCTGTTCACGTCCGTAAGTGGTTACCCTCTGAATCCTTACACGTGACCTCCGGGCGGTGCTAAGAACAGTCTCTGGTGGTGGCTTCGGCCGCGGCTTGTCACCACCCTCCGGGCTGGGCCAGTGCGTGAAGCGATTTTTTCGTGTTTCGTAATGTGGCCCGGAGAAGCCACCTTCTAGGTCTTCATGTCCCATCTTAGACCACATCGTCACTTTACATCAGGTGAGATTGTGGTCAAATGAAGGCTTATCGAACATAAAAAAAAAAAAAAAAAATGGTCTACTATAATATTATTTATCATCAGTGTAAAGTTTGTGAGGTTGAAAGTGTGTTTGTTGTTTCACCCAAAAACTACTGAAGGGATTTTGATGAAACTTCACGGAAATATGGCTTACATATCAGTAGAACACATAGGCCCCTTTTTACCTACCTTAGTGTTTAAACAATTCCGTTTTTGGAGTTTACTCCTTAAGAAACGATTTGAGTTATAAGGCCCCGTACGGAAATTTTATGAGGAGTAAAATCAAGTCTAACACGAAAAGTTGAGGCGTTACGTAGAAAGAGACAAACATATATATCTGTAGGATTGAACGTGTAAAAGAATGAGATGGAATACATTACACAGCGTATCTCATTCTCGGGGTCTCCTCTTTGCGCGATACTTCGTAGTCTCACTGTATTTTATTTATATCATTTTGTATTGTAACATACTTTATGTAATACGCTTTATTGAAGTAATATAAATAATCCGAATAATTACAGATAAATGTTTGTTTCTCTTATCATTTTAGCAGATGCGTTAATTTACCTTTTTTTCTGTTCGATATATATCATAGTTATCGTTCGTAAGGAGTAAACTCCAATCGTGCGTCGTAGCTGACACACACACCCTTTTTTATTTTATTTTGTTATCGAATGTACTTACTATGTTTGTTAATTGTCTGTACTTATGTTTGTA
The DNA here is from genome assembly GCA_929108375.1 of Gymnoscelis rufifasciata. Classification (NCBI taxonomy): domain Eukaryota; kingdom Metazoa; phylum Arthropoda; class Insecta; order Lepidoptera; family Geometridae; genus Gymnoscelis; species Gymnoscelis rufifasciata. The sequence continues at coordinate 6,841,934 of OV815331.1, forward strand.
TACAATAAATGCTTATTATTTCTTATTACTATAAGTTGACCTGTCCATGTATGCCCTGGGCGTCTAAGAAAATGAAAGTTTTGCCTTCGCCTTTGACTTTGTATACAATCTTAAATGAACAAAAATAAAGGTGTTTATTACAATAGTCTTTTACTTTTTTTTTATTTGTACTAAAAAAAATTACGCTCACAACATATGTACATTATTACAGTCTGCTCTATAAGCTATCTGCAAATAACTGAAGGACACCTTACGTCTATTAGTTTTATTTCGAAGTGTGTTTAGATTTTAAGTCCTGGTGTTTTTTTCCTGAAATTAATAATTTTAACTAGCGGCCCGCCCCGGCTTCGCTTGGGTAAAAAAAGTTCCCGGCAATTTTTCCTTATTTGCTCACCGTTTAGACCTACCCTGGACTACGACAAACATTTTAAAACCAAAATCAGCTCAATCGCCCCAGCCGTTCTCGAGTTTTAATCAGACTAACGAACAACAATTCATTTTTATTTATATAGATTTAATTAATTTAATTTAATTTTATAAAGGTGTGTACTATTATAAGTTGACCTGTCCATGTATGCCCTGGGCGTCTAAGAAAACGTAAGTGTTGCCTTCGCCTCTGCCATTGTACAGAGTGCTGAGCACGTACCGTTGGTAAGTGACCAGCGGGCACATCCTGCAGGAGAACCGGCCGCGGTGGCAGGCCGGCTTGTGCTTCAGCAGCGTGCTGCGCGCGCCGAACCGCATGCTGCACACGTCGCACTCGTGGCTCAGCTCCGGTGACGGCTGCGCTCAAACAAATACATATATGTAAAGAAATATATTGATACTATTTCTTTATATTGTAAGATCGCTCTGTCGGTACTTTTGTACAGCAGCGTGAAACTAGGTGGCGCTGAGAGCAATGGCGGGCAGCCCGGTCGGTATATTTCTTTATATTGTAAGATCGCTCTGTCGGTACTTTTGTACAGCAGCGTGAAACTAGGTGGCGCTGAGAGCAATGGCGGGCAGCCCGGTCGGTATATTAGAGGAGACCACCATGATTGAACATAAAACAATGTGGAGATAATTATAAAGAAATATTGTAAAAAGGGAATTGAGAAATAAACTTTAATTGTCGTTTATTTGTTTTCAGGTAGGTTACCTAGTTAATTAAGTTTATAACTGTTATTTTTAACGTAATTATGTGCTAAGTTTGTACTAAAATAAAAAACTTTGTTTTCAGAGCAACAACGTGGTTTATTTGTCACACTATTCCCTATAAATTGTCTTATATATATATATGTTTCCGGACAGTCCACACAACTTCTAGCCCCGTGGTAAGCTCTAAGCTTGTGTAACGAATAATATAGTATTTGTTTATCACTATCTTATATATAAAATTCTTCTGTCACGGGGTGCGTAATCGAACTCCTCCGAAACGGCTTGACCGATTGTCATGAATTTTCTGAGCATATTGAGTAGATCTGAGAATCGGCCTACATCTATTTTTCATTTTGCAAAACAACGTTTGCTGGGGTCAGCTAGTATATATCCTACTACTATTATAAAGGCGAAAGTTTATAAGTATGGATGTATGGATGTTTGTTACTCTTTCACGTAAAAACTACTGAACCGATTTAAATGAAATTTGGTACACAGAATCTCTAGAGCCTGAAAAATAACATAGGCTACTTTTTACCACGGGAAAACGTCATTCCTTGGGAAAATCCATTATAACGCGGGTAACACCGCGGGGCACAGCTAGTATAGTATAAAACAAAGTCGCTTTCTCTGTCCCTATGTCCCTTTGTATGCTTAAATCTTTGAAACTACGCAACGGATTTTGATGCGGTTTTTTTAATAGATAGAGTGATTCAAGAGGAAGGTTTATATGTATAATAACATCCATTAAGTAGTGGAGAAGTACTGTTATTTTTGAGTTTTCTTAATGTGATGCCGTAAATAATTTCATCACAATTACATTTTGTTTACACTGGTTTTTTAGTACTGATAATGTCAAAACAAATAAATCATCAAATTCAATTACTTAATAAATATGTCAAATTGCAAATACTTAGTCAATAACACACATGTCGAGTTTTAAATAATAAATAAATTACAATACAAACGGAATGCCAGTGCAAGCAAATTAATTGGTATGCCAGCTAATTATGATTTGTCAGATAGGAATCATAGGTATACAATGACTGTTTTATGAGCCATCGTTTTAATCGTGCCTTGAATAAAATTAAAAAAATATATATTTCCAGACATTTCACACAACAACATCTAGCCCCGTGGTAAGCTCTTTACGGGTACTAGATATCTGATATACTTAATATAATAGTCATACATACAGGGTGTGGCGTAATGAGTGGATAATCCTTTACCCACGGTTGGGGGGCATCGCGACTGTTCGGAAAATGATAATTTGTATTCAGTAAAAGTGTCACGGTTTTCGAGTTATCAGGCATTTTTAATTTTTTTTAAAAAGATAGACCTGACCCACTCTTTTAAGTACCAAATTTACAATACAAAGAATTTTCTCAGTCTGTTTTCTGAATAGCATTCCTAGATAGTGGTGCTAGCAAATAGTAGTTGGGAGCGAATTAACAGGGCAGCGGAGACCATAAGTTAAACGGGGCATGCCCGAAATGTTAAGCGATCGTTTATTAGAAGGTGCAGGGCATGCATTCGAGCCCACGGTGGGCAATTCCAACATTTATTGTAAATAAATTTAATAAATGTAATTTTGATGACTTCTTGTTTCATTTACACGCTCTCATACAGTTCCTAGTAATAAACTTAAATAAATTTTAAATTATCTTGTAAATTCAAACAATGCTTCTAACTCATCTTTAAATCATAAGTTTTTTTAATTCAGAGCTAGAGATATCGTATGTTTTACCATTTTAGAATCCTAATGAAATAGGCTAATTATTTATTAATTGGGCACTCATGCCACCATACATTTTTTTTACACCACGAGATACCAAAGTTAGATAAAAATAAAATGAAAACACAAATTTTGCGTTCAAAAATAAAAATAGGTAAAACTATGGCTATCGTACAAAATTGGTAGTTTACATTTGATAGCACCACTATCTAGGAATGCTATTCAGAAAACAGACTGAGAAAATTCTTTGTATTGTAAATTTGGTACTTAAAAGACTAAGTCAGTTATAACTTTTAAAAAAAAAAATGCCTGATAACTCGAAAACCGTGACACTTTTACTGAATACAAATTATCATTTTCCGAACAGTCGCGATGCCCCCCAACTGTGGGTAAGGATTATCCACTCATTACGCCACACCCTGTATATCGATTTTTTATTATACATATTAATGCGAATGCGTGAATGCGGAGTCGGAGTCGGTATATAGAAAATACTCACATCATGCCATTTCATATGGAACTGCAGTAGTTTCTCGCACTTGTACACCGTGTAGCAGAGCTCGCAGCGATATCGCGAGGACGTGTACGGCTCCGTGTAGCGGCGTGACAGGAGCTCCTTCCTAGCATCTTGAACGAGAAAAACATTTTAAAGATAAGCCTTTATTTGAAGCCGTGTTGGCTAAGTGGGAGGACACTCGACTTTCATTCCGAAGGTCGTGGGTTCAAACCCCGCCACGCACCTCTGGATTTTCCTTCTTGAGAAATGTATGTGCGCTTTAAACACGTGCTTTAACGGTGAAGGCAAACATCGTGAGGAAACCGGCATGTTCTGAGAACTTTAAAGAGCATGAAGGACATGTGACATTCACCAACCCGCACTTGGCCAGCGTGGTGAAGAAGTCCCTGTGTCCCAGCAGTGGGAACGTTAATAGGGTGATGATGATGATGATGAAGCCTTCATTTGACCACAATCTCACCTGATGTAAAGTGACGATGTGGTCTAAGATGGGGCATGAAGACCTAGAAGGTAGATGGCTTCGAAACCACATTACGAAACACGAGAAAATCGCTTCACGCACCGGCCCAGCCCGGAGGGTGGTGACAAGCCGCGGCCGAAGCCTACCAGACTGTGCTTAGCAACCCACTGAATCCTGACACGGACGTGAACAGAAAAAAACCTCCAATATCAGAGAAAATTAACCTTCAACTACGAAAACTCAAACTTATAACACTCCTTTCTTTTCGTCGGGGGTTAAAAACAACGTTTAACGGGTCAGATCGTCCATGCTAACATTATTAATGCGAAAGTAACTCAGTCTGTCTCTTACTCTTTTATGCAAAAACTACTCAACATATTTAAATGAAATTCCGTACAAAGATTCTCTAGAGCCTGATATAGGACATAGGCTACTTTTAACCGAGGGAAAATCCTTTATAACGCGGGTAACAACGCGGGGCACTACTTGTAGATAATCTATACTAATATTATAAAGCTGAAGAGTTTGTTTGTTTGTTTGAACGCGCTAATCTCCGAAACTACTGGTTCGAATTGAATAATTCTTTTTGTGCTGGATAGTCCAGTTATCGAGGAAGGCTATAGGCTATATAACATCACGCTACGACCAATAGGAGCAAATATATAGTGGTAAATGTGTAAAAAACGGGAGAAATTGTTCATCTTTGAAGCCTTCCGTTGCTTGCGCCGTGAAAACGGTTCAAGATACACTAAAAATATTTATTAAAGAATAATAGCTCTTTTAATGATCTTAAAAACAGTCCGCGATAGTATATGTCTATCTTTTAAGATTAACTCACAAAAACCGTTTTTATGGTACCAAATTTGGTCGAAATAATTTGTTTAAGTTGTATCAACATAATAATATTAATCTTTATTTAAATAAATATTTTGTTGGTTAAGAGTACTTCATTGTGAATAAAATTGTCTTTGACATAACTTAATTTCAACAAAAAACTTTAAAAATTACCGGGAACTTTTTTATCCGTGCGACGCCGGGGCAGCCCGCCCCTGCTGCTAGTCAATAATAAAAATCAACCCAGCTATTTAGTTTTTTTTTCATACAAGTTGTTTCCTTTATTGTATATAATCGAAAGGTTGTAGTGGTGCGTGTCCTTCACCCCCTTTCCGGAGTATATACATAAAGGAAACACCTTGTATAGTCGAGGAGAAGGTGATCACTATGATCAGAAAACACCGAATTTACACTGAATCAATTAGATATAACACTATTTTTTGTCATTAGGTCTCGTCTGAAAACCAGCGCAAATCCGGCGAGACCTTTTGGCAAAACACATTCAATCTTCTATGTTTAGATAGTATTTTGTAATTTTAATTTACTTTAATTGTATTTTTCATTGTTATATGTGGGTGTTGTGTGAATAAATGTTTTCTCTCTCTCTCTCTCTAACTATCATAACTTTACATATACTTAGTTAAACTAATTACCACTTAACTAACAAATAGAAGTACACATGAAATAACTGTCTATTCTACTTATGTACCCCTATTAACGTTACCACTGCTGGGACACAGGGACTCTAGACGAGAGGGACTAGGCCTTAATTTACCACGCTGGCCAAGTGCGGGTTGAAAGATCGTGGGTTCAAACCCCGCCACGCACCTCTGGATTTTTCTTCTTGCAAAATGCATGTGCGCTTTAAAACACGTGATTTAACGGTGAAGACAAATCATGAGAAAACCGGCATGGTCTTTAAAGAGAACTTTAAAGAGTTTGAAGGACATGTGACATTCACCATCCCGCACTTGGCCAGCGTGGCGAATTGAGGCCTTATATCTGTCGTGAAGAGAGAATTCCCTGTGTCCCAGCAGTGGGAACATTAATAGGGTGATGATGATGATGATAATTGCATACCTGCGTAAGTGGGAAATAGTTCGACATCAAATACTGTCTCGTACTGTGTAAACTCGCTCCGCTTCGCTATTTCTCCTCTCAGCTTATACTTTGTTGGCACTGAAATAAATGATATTACTTTAAAAGCGGGTTTAGTAGAGAAAATTTGTTGTAGGAAATAGAATGTGAAAAATACTATACAAATTCGTTTTGGCTCTTCGACTTCCTAAATGGTTTGGATTCATTTAGGAAAGAGTGGATTATTTTTACTGGTATAATACAAGAAACAAAATCATTTATTTCCATTATTTGGTTTTACAAAACTTAGACACGTCACAAATAAATACAATAAGCAAAAAAAAAATCATAGGTGCTTAAAGATAAATAGAAAATAAATTTATCGTATCTGGTCGCTTCGCTTTTTTTACACTAGAGCAAAAAAGCGATTAGAAACTCTAGCTCATTTTTGTATTGTAACTTCACAATCATTATTTGTTAGTCTTGTTTTTGATTTCGTGTTGGAGCAGATTCCGTCCCAAGCAGTTTTGTCCTCAAGGTAATCCGATATTTTATAATAAACTTTTTATCAAAGATTGTTTTTTACAATATTTTTAAATTTAGTAATTGACAACTGTTGCAATTCTTTGGGAATCTTGTTGTAGAAGCGTATACATTGCCCTTTGAATGATACATTAAACTTATGCAGCCTAGTGGTGGGCAAAGCGAGTTTATATTTATTTCTTGTATTTACAATGTTTTCTATTTTCAATATGGAACATACATAATAATGTTTATGTAAATGTCAAACATACCCAACTTATTATGATTATAATAGATAGAGGTAGAGACAAAGAAAGCTTTATTTATCTACAAAACTACGCTACAACATACGAAATTAAATAAAAACATTACATAATGTATTTTAATTTTATACACAATACAACATATAAAAATAGAAATGTTACATAAATATTAGTATTAACCCGGGAACGGTGACTTATATGTCTGTGGGACCGGGTCACTTGAAAAATTCGAATAACTTTTTCCCTGGCCGCCGTTTTTTGTCGGAATTTCGAGTAGCTGCCTCATTTCCCTTCCCCCGCCACTAGTTCACCGCGGAAAATCTGTGCGGGCTCAGGTTTTTAAGTTTTGGCTCCAACCCGGTGCTGTACACCGGGGTCACCGAATATGTAAGTAAAATATGCAGAGTTTAATTATTTAGTATTCGTTTTGACTAATTTGTGTACATTTTTTACTAACTTTTATTATTGTTTTATTGCATTATCCTATAATCAGTAAGTTTGTTGTATGATTTTATGAATTTTATCGAAATATCACAAATTTGTTCTATCTTATTTCAAATATAAGCTTGGATACAGCATATCGTACGAAAGGGAACAGCATCGTCTAGAATCGCTTCTTATCGAACTGCTTGATGACAACAGACCATCAATGTCTTCAGACAGTGAAGCTGTGAAGTCATATCGAACAAACGAATCCTTCACCAGATGACATACAGAGTTGTGACAGCGAAAAGGAGTTCAGTGATCGAGAAGCTTCAAGTTACAACAGCGCCTTTAATTTAGGAAAGGATAAAAGTACGAAATGGAGCAAGGAACCCCAACGCCAATCTGTCCGTACTAGTAATTTTAAAATAGTAACTCAGTTACCAGGACCGAAACGAGCTATATCTAGTGAAAAAGACCCTCTTGGAATATGGAGACACTTCTTTTAGAAGATTCAATTTTGAAGATAGATGAGGTTCCTGGAAAGGCTGTTCCATCACGAAATGGCCGTTGCTTTGAATGTGGATGAAAATAAAATAGAAAGACCAACACTACACTTGCCACAAGTTAAAAAAACATTTGTGTCTTGAGCACGTAGTGCCTTATTGCAGGATTTGCTTGACTGAAAAATAGCTATTTTTTTGTTATTTTTTGTTTGTAGAATGCCATTTTTGTTTATTTTATGTAAGTTTATATAGTCTAGAAACAGAAAAGACTGAAAAAAAATCGATAATAATTTGATTGTTATGTATTCAAAGTTTTATAAAACCGTGGTGTAAAAACCAACTACTTTTATAGGGTTCTATGTGAAGTTGTATAATTATCAGAAAAAGTCATTATACGAAGCGTGATTAACGAAATATTGTTGTTTTAATGTCAAATAATATAAGATCAAATGAATTTCTTGAAACGAAATTCGATCATTATTGTATGAGTCGTATCATTCGAAGATACATATAACTTATGTAGTAACCTTAGTTTACACGAGGCATTCGCAAGTTTAGAGAATCGATTTATTTAATCGAAACTCGCGGTATTTTATTTTTTATTTTGTGTATCTACCCTCTATCCCGCGCAACCATCGCCCACTCGGCCGACGGCCGCCTCATTCAAGTTTAGAGATACGAGTATATTTTGTTTTCTACTTAGGATTGCGGGTGGGTGGGAACTATGTATCTTCGAATGATACGACTCATACAATAATGATCGAATTTCGTTTCAAGAAATTCATTTGATCTTATATTGTATTTCGTCGTATCATTCTTCAGATACATATAACTTATGTAGATGTTTAGAGATGTTCGGATTGGATGATTCAAGACAAAAACAATGTATCTGTTAAAGTAGAAAACATTTTCATTCTGGTTAAATCATATATAATCAATAATATATTTATAACTATATATTTATTGTCACAAAAATAACGATTACATATATTACATTAATTGGTAATTTGTATTATAGACCGCGCAAAGGCATGATTGTCTATCACCTGCCTGTTATAGAACCTAGCGAAGGTCGATGATCCCAAAGCCCAACCCACTGTTTTCCTTATGGTGTCAATGCATACACCAGCGGAGGCCGCCGCCGAGGTGGAGGCGTGACGAGTGCTATGTGCACTGGATATGGTGACGTCAACGCCTGACTCCGCTAGTGTCTGCTTGATCCGTCAATTTATCGTTTGGGATGAAGCCTTTGTGCGAGGTTTTTTATGAGACGGCAGAAGAAATTCTGTTTCTTCTGACCTCAACTCAGATGTAACTGCGATATAATCATCAAGAGTTTGGCTGGGAATAAGGCAGGATTTTCAAAATACTGCAAAAATAACACTGCTGCTCACAGTTTGAACATGAAGTTTTTAGCAAATCTTTTATAAAGAATTTAATACGAGCCGAGGATCGGTAGATAATTCTAATTAGAGACACGGATAAGAATTTGAACGCGGTGAGATGTTATCAACGCCCGCAAAATTGCAAGCTTCTTGGTATTTTTTTCTAGGTTTTCATTGGGATACCCATTTAGATAATCTAAAACAAGTTTTGTTTTCCAGGTGGCATTGTATTTAGGGAGAGAAGGTTTCTTTTCTTTTTTTTTCTTTTTTTTTTTTTTTAAATACCTCTTAACAATCGCTTAATTCGTTCCTATGTTATTCCCGAGGAGTAATGATAGGGCAGAGCGATGGCTGTTGATAGTACCATAAGTCGGTCCCCCTGTCAAATTGTTTAACCAAATATCTCATTACCGCTGGTAATGGTGCAACAATACATATACTTACATTATTGTCGATATATTTACATTATTGTCGATACCGTATTTCCACCAAAGCTTATACGTAACCAAGTATTGTTTCATTGTATTTTCCGAAATCGATGATAACATGAGATCAAGAGCATTATCAGGAGTATTTAAGGCTTTTGTTAGTTGTCAGGCTTGAAGAAATGATATCGAATATCAACATTCTCTTCAATAATGGAAACCATGGTTGTCCAGGCCAAAAGGGAAAACAAAAGAGCCGGTTGGTTTGTCATGATAATTTTACGTAAGCATTTGAGGATCAAAGCGCACGGTGGGAAAGCGTGAAAGGATAAGTGGTTCAAATTGGTTGTGAATACCCCAATTTTAATTGCGTCTGGATCTGGCTTCCAAGAGACATACTGAGTGCATTTAGCATTGATGCTAGGGGCTAATAGATCTATATTTGGTGATCTCAGTGAACGAACTATCTTTTGAAATGTCCATGTTGAAAGTACCCACTCTGTTTCAGTATTTACTATCCGGGATTCATGATCGGCCTCAGCGTTTTCATGAGTATTTATTATGTAGGACGCAAATAAAAATATTTGCTCTAAGTTAAATTATTTAGATGTGGAAACCGGGTTCCACCCATGCGGTTTACATAACACAGGGCTGTTGTTCAATTAGCAAAGCTTTTCAATCCAAGAACAACTAACATGCTAACATTTCTAAGTAATTAATGTGATAGGATAAAATTCATCCTCTTGCCAACCACGTTCCGTCGGAGACAGCCCCGCAGCCTGTTCTGGACGCGATCAATGAATATCTCTAAGGAAAATGTTTTGTCTGGTCTAAGTTTATTGCTAGTTGTCAATATGTTATTTGTCCACCATAGAAGATCTGGTAAGTTTATATTTGACAGTTTGAATATTGTCTCGAAATCATTATACTCGTGAAAGGTTAAGCTGGACAAGCCGCTATAAGAACGCCATTAAGTAGCGAAAATAATGATACCTAGTCGTTTTTCATTAGGTAAGCTTAGCGTCATGTGCGTCAAACAAATCCTAAAAAGTACAAACTTTATGAGGTTTGAGAATACTTTTGTCGAAATTTATAAGAAAACCCAAAAATTTCTATAAATTTTTAGTTTTATTTACATTTTCAAAACACTCATTAAATGTGTCTCCGATATATAGGATATCACCCAGGTAGATAACAGAGCGATAGCCTTGATATCGTAGGTAGTTAACAACATCTTTCGTCAATTTAGTGAACACCCATGGAGCAACGGATAGACCATACGGTAGGCTAATTTAGTAGCAAATGTTAAGAAATTCGAAACAAAAAATTTACTTTTTATTGGTAGTAAAAGATAGGCTTATTTTAAGTTTTTTTTTTTTTTTTGCCATCTTTTGACAAAAGTCTAGCTGCTGTCCTATGATCTTTCATTTTGAAGTCAAGCGTATGAACAAATTTATTTAATGCTTTTAGGTTTAAGATAAACCGCTTCGACCCGTTTGCCTTAGAAGCTAAAAATATTCCGGAAATGAAATCGATACAGGATTTTGATATTGGGTAACAGCCCCATGTCGACAACAAAATTAACTAGTTTGTTAATTGCTTCTGCCATATCTGGGACCTCATCGGTGATTGAAACAGAATTACGAGGAGCGAAATTTCGTTTGACTTTCATACAAAATGGTATAGTGTTGCCATTACAAATCCATTTAAGAATTTTTGAATTATTTGTGATATTTTCCAACAATTGTAAAACTGTTGGACCCTGCCAGTATGTACCTGAGTTATTGCAGTCTCTTTGATCTACAACGAAGTCGTCTGTGGTATCAGGGCGGCTGGCGCCCTCTGCGCCGGCGGCGCCCTATTGTTTCATACCTCCCCCCCCCCCCCCCCCCCCCCGTTCGACGAGGAGCGAGAAGGGCTCGCCCGATTTGCTAGACTGGAACCTTAGGAGCCTTAGGAGTAGGAGCCGGTTTTTTAACTTGTAATCCTATATGTAATTTTTTTTTTTTTTTTTTTTTTTTTTTATTATCTTCGTCGCTTTTTATTTTTTCTGAAAGCTTGCTTCCAAAAAGATATTCATCGCGATCAATGTGATGCATTGCGTTAAGAAATGATTCATCTAACCCTAGGGTGACAAACTTTTCTCGTCTTGTCTCTGAGTTCCTTCCGTCAAGGAAGCCGAGATTTCTGCATTAAGCTTCGGAGCTTGTAGTAGAGGACAATTCTCTGGAATGGGGAATTCTATAGCTAACTTTTCTTTTAGTTATTTATTTAGACCCTGCGAAAGCAAGAAAGGTAACCAAATTTTACCACGTTTGCTCGACTACCAATTCATAATATTATGCTAATTGTTAATTTAGAATACTCTTATCAAGTATTTTTGAATAAAATTCTTTAAACCGAAGTTGGCTTAATTTGTCATGTATTTATAGGTCCAAATTTCGGTGCTTTGCCGGACCCAAGACAAAATATCCGGGTCCAATTCTAGTACTGGGTCTGTTCAGACTCTGGTACAATCGGCATGGAATCTACTCCAATTTGCTCGGTTTCGCAATTACTATTGACTATGGGTTCTGGATACCCAGTTCTAACCTCATCGATTTCATTATCTAAAATGAAACATAAGAATACTAGAAAAACTATAATCTCACATCGTGGATTTTATTTTGTTAAAGGTAAACAGTAAGGTAGCTTTTTACTGGACTTTGCGTTTAATTTTGAATAAAATCTTGTTTTTCCACCGTGAGGATACACGATCCACCTACGGGAGATTTTGTTTTGTACGAAAGGTAGTTCAAACCACAAAAGTAGCTGGTATTTACGTTTACTTTTGAATAAAATCTTATTTTGCCACCGTGAGGATACACGATCCACCTCCGGGCGATTTCATTTTAGTACGAAAGGTAGTTCAAACCACAAAAGTAGCTGGTCTTTACGTTTACTTTTGAATAAAATCTTATTTTGCCACCGTGAGGATACACGATCCACCTCCGGGCGATTTTATTTAAGTACGAAAGGTAGTTCAAACCACAAAAGTTGTACAAAATCGTAATTGCCTTCGTGAGGATACACGATCCACCTCCAGGCGATTTTGTAGTTCATGGTAATCGTTCTAGGAACGATTCCTTGTAACACCACCATGCTAACACACGGTTAACCTTCCGGTGTAAAAAAAGAACAAAGACGTCATGACACGTACTTACAAGTTCACAAAAATGGGTTTGATTTTACTTTCACAGTACTAACAAGCGAGAAAACACCTGTTACTCACCTGAATTTTGATCGGAACTTTCTGATGATGACGAATAAATGATTCGTCTTGAAGATTTGTCTTCTTTTTGCATTTTACGAAGTTTTCTTCGATAACGCTTTATTTTTTCTTCGTTCTTACGCTTTGGCATTGTAATAACGAAAAAAAAAACACTTCTGTAGAACTTTTATATCACTTTTTATTTATGCGCGTGCGAACGTTGCCTCGCAAAAAAAAGGAATGAGGCGGCCGTCGGCCGAGTGGGCGATGGTTGCGCGGGATAGAGGGTAGATACACAAAATAAAAAATAAAATACCGCGAGTTTCGATTAAATAAATCGATTCTCTAAACTTGCGAATGCCTCGTGTAAACTAAGGTTACTACATAAGTTATATGTATCTGAAGAATGATACGACGAAATACAATTAATAATTAACAAAAAATATTGTCAGTAAACAAAAGATTTTGAAAAATCTTTCATTTAAAACCCCGGTGCGTGGAACCGGGGTCACCGAAGATGTAAGTCAAATCGACGTCACCGTTGGCGGGTTAAATTGTTTTTTATTAAATACTAATATGACTATCGATGTTAAATAATGTTAAGTCGACTATAAAGTTGTTGCATTTGCAATATTCTGTGACATTACGCAAGCTTTCGACTATATAGATTATGCCTTGAATGAAAGTTATTTAACCAAAGATTGTTCTAATAATTAATACTGCAAAAACATAACGCAAATAGCTAGAATAGTGACAACTTTAGTAAAACTTTAGCAAACTTACATCAATGCAATATTTTTAACAGTGTTCCACAAGGGAACGTCCACGGACCATTGATGTTAATTTTGTTTTTATTGTTCTTAGGCACTTTAAAATGTTGTTTGTAGATTTATTTATCGCTATACTAATATTACAAAGCTAACGTGTTTTTTTTTTGGTTGACTGTTTGTTTGAAAGTACTTATCTCAGGAATTACTGGCCTGATTTGATTCTTTCACTGTTAGATAGCATATTTATCGAGGAAGGCTAAAGGCTACTTTTTATCGCGGTAAAATACTTTTACACAATTAAGACATTTATTAATCCCCAACCTCTTTACTTGTGAAGTTTCTCAATTAACTCAATACTAATTTATTGCACTTATAATGTGTTTCAACATACCTTTTCTAGCAATTTCCGTAATAGATTTCGTCTTCTTTACCTTAATAGACTTTGGTTTCTTCTTAACAACCTTACTTTTCTTCTTTTTAATAACAACTTTCTCCTCATGCAGTGATAGGTCATCTACAATCATGTCACCATAGTTGTCACTGTCATTGTCAAACTCAATTCTTTTGACAATGATATCTACATCCTCCGCATTCACTTCTAATTTAATCTCATTTTTTATTGCATCATCTATTGCACTACATAATACATCTTCGGTTTTCTCATGTTTTGCTACTTTTAAACAGTTATCTTTGAGTGTTGGTTCTAATAGGGTGTGTAAACCTTCTATAGGGCATTTTTCCTGTGAAGAAGCAATTAGCAATTGTAGTAGGATATCCCCAAAGATTTTAGTTTTTAAAGTTGGTAACATTTTGCAAGCAAAATGACCAAATCAGTAGCAGAGTTATGGGTGGTGGCGCACAAAATGCTCAAGAAAATTATCTCGCAATTATCATTTACGTAATTTTCTTTCACAATAATTAATTAATTAGCTGCTAGCTATAATCAATTTCGTACATGATTTTGATATTTTTTAGTTTACTAAACAAATAAGTTAACATGGATAATCCTAGGTTACTGTGTAACAGAAAAATAATAAATGTAAAAGTCTGAAGGTGTATAGATAGTTCTCAGGGTGTTCAATGAGGAGTTTGTTGCACCAAAACAGGTAACACGTTTCGGGATTATAAATAAATCAACACTCGCCTAGCCGCGCGAGGCGAGAGCGATATCCACTCACCTATTGAGCACCTTAAGGACGCGTTTCGGGTTTATGGTTAAGGAAAGGTATCCGGGCTACATAAATAAATATTGTTTACAATCTAAGAGACCATAAAGGCATACTATGTCTAGCCTAGTAGTCCTTATATTTAAACAAGGCCTTCTGTTTAAATATAAGGATACAAAATTTGGCTATTTAAGCATTATTGTAAAATCTAGAATAATTACCTATTAATTTTGTACATGGGTTTGTTAATAATTTCCTGACTCCTAAAAATGCTAAGCAAAATAGATAACACGGTGTTGGTTTATAAAACTTAAGACACTAAAATACACTTACAAGAGCTGCATTCCATTCCCAATCTTGCAGTATTTGATTAGATATCCGGCATTTATTCCTAAATTCTAAATTATCCTTCAGCGCTATTTCACATACTGAGCAACACCAATGTTGAGATAATCCACTCTGAAAATAATAAGCATGCAATTTGCTAATCAATCCATTTGTGGATCCCAAGTTGGTGTGGGCGGGATAATATAGCCAAATAAATTATTAATAAACAAGTTGAGAATAGAAATTAAGGTTTTATAAATAGTTTTAATGTATATTCATAATTTATAAAAACAAAGACACTGTGAACTTGGAAAATAATTCATTTCTGCTGTGGTAAGTAAGTTTGTATAGTAACTAGGTAGTATTTGTTGAAAGTGTAGAAAGTAGGAATTATTCTAACAAGAATGGATATGGATACCTATTTCATTAAAAGATGCGGAACCAATGTTGTAAATACTAAAATACTGACATTTTTGTTGAAAACTGTTGTACAAAAGGTTTTATAACTAAAGGGTACAAGTTTCTACAGCTTATCCTCGAGAGGGTGTAAAATAATAGGTCTTAGTCTAGGATACGAACTATGTATGTATGATCTATAAAATTTCTGGTTCGAATTGCTTATTCTAGGTAGCCTAAACTAAGTAAGTACGAAATTAATTTTTACCAACTCAAATATGGGTTTTCAAGTGTTCATTTCTAATTCAGTAGTTCTATCAGATGTAAGAATAATATTTATGCCTGAAACACTTACGTTATAGTCACATAATTCATGAAAATAGGCTGCTAAATCTTCTGCTAGTTCACAAAGAGGTTTTTGGGTGGTCAAGCAAACTCTACATATCTTGGACATTGTAAATTAGCTCACAACTTCAATGATCTTCAGTGCTAGCGCATATCTAAAACTTTTTGTAATATATTTATCTACAAATAGCCATTTTTGATTTAAATAAATAAGACCAAAGAAACCAATGGTTTACATATAATCAATCCTTTTGTTTTTAATTGATTTGGTTAGTGCTAAAATGAAGGAATGCGGTTTATTTAATACATTTTTTTTAACAACTCCCAGTCACCGCTAAAATCACGTCAAATAAGGGGCGTTCTCTCACTTTCAATAACCCTAAGGTAGAATTATCTATCATCCATCCATCCATACTGGTCTTGAGCCTCTCAAATCGATTTATCATGTGTGGGTGAGGTATTATCACAGAAATCTAAATAAAAGACAGTACTAAATTTCTTTAGGTGTAATTATGTTTTACTGAAAAGTCAAAGTCAAAGTCAAAACGTTTATTTCCTTAGAAGCACATAGCCTACATGGACAGGTCAACTTAAAATTAAAATTAATAAAACTAAATTGCTTAAATAACAAATATCAAGGAAATAACATTGTCTTGACAGTTCGCTTCAATGTTTTATACTGAGTTGAGAAGCGAATAGAACAACACAGCAAAAAGCACAGAAATCCTACACTGTGCTTATAAATGATTTCCTTGAACCTTATGGCCAATTTTGACCTTAACGGTAAAATAGTAAGTTAATTGCGCTGTTTTCCAAAATAAAACAATCACTAATACAATTAAAACAAGCTTAGCCAGTTTAAGGAATTTTTTTCAATAATTCATCATCTTGATTTTGTTTTTTTTTATAATCTGTATAAGTAACTGGACTTATTTTTTTTTATATACAGTGCATTGAAGCGTGAACTAACGCTGTCGTGCGCTTTGTAGTACTAAATATAAACATCACGTACCCCCACCCGCCTAAAACATTATGTAATTCATAAATAAACACAAAGCTTTAATTAAATTCAAAAGTACTACTGAATTTAATTTACGTTCGGGCTGTTAACTGGGGCATAGAATAATAAATTACTAGCTGGGGTAACAACGAATGCAAGCGTTCTCTCCCCTACATCAAGAATCTTTTTTTGTTTGTTTTAGCGTTGATTTAGCTAGCATTAACCAGTTACCAGTCAACGAACGCCCGCCCGCTGTTGTCGTTACGTTACTACGGTTTAACACTAACCAGTCCGTAAAGTTTGTGACTTGTGAAAAAAAAAGTTAATGTTTTGTTTTGCAATTGTCTTACTTTTGTGAAAAAGATAAGTCATTTTAGTTATAACTGAATTTACTCATAAATTCGTATTTTAGGATTTCGGCAGATGATGCACAGCTTCATTGAATATCTCAAGTCTCAACTGATATAGCTTACAGTTATCAAATTATAGTTTGTGATAACCTCACTAATACGAAATTTGTACATTCAGTTCAAAGCACTTAGACTTTTCGAATCTGGTATACCTACCTGCTATAAAGCTTTGAACGATAGACAATTTGCGATGGAAAATACGAAAATTAAAACTAAAATTAAAATGGAACTTAAAATTTGCCTGATATGCCTACATACCAACATACCATTGTTAGAGGTGAAAGACGAACGTGTTAACTACTTTTTGAAACTATGCTGCAGCAAGGTGTGTATAAATTTAACATTAATAAATAAGAAAGAATTAATATCCAGCTTTTCACAACACAGCAATACCCATGTTTTATGGTTCTTACCTCGGTAAGCCTATAGCCTGCCTCGTATTTATCGTGGCTATCTAACAGTAAAATAATTATTCAAATCGGACTAAGTCCCTGAGATTAGCGTGTTCAAGCAAACAAACAAGCTCTTCAGTAATATAATCTTCTCAATAAAATGTCCATGACACAATGCTAGTAACCATACTCCTCCGAAACGGCTTTACTGATTTTTACCAAATTTTATATGCATATTCAGTAGGTCCGAGATTCGGCTACTATCTATTTTTCATTTTGCAAAAATATGTTTGCTGGGTTCAGCTAGTTTATGTATAGATGTAGTAAATATTTATTTGTTGTATTGTTTTACTAAACTAATCACATAGCAGCAGGCATTTTATACAAATTTCTCCACATAACTGATGAGATATTGTTGTCAATATCATACATGGTGTCTTGAGTACCTATATTCTTCATTTTTATAACTGATACATATATGCAATTTTGATTATTTAAGATTTGACATTCTCATAGTAACTGACTTTCTTATAATTTTTGCTTAACAGTTTCGATTTTGATTATTAATTTTATTTTTATTTTTGTATTACAATCTGTAACTTGACATTGTCTTGATTGGAATGTATTGTTATTGTGTTTCGTTATAACTTAGATTAGGTAGTTTAATTGGATTATCTGTACTATATATTAAATAAATAAATAAAAATTATGACTTAGTTTGACAATCAAGGCTTGCTCTTTAATTTTATATGTATAAAGTACTGGCTATCCAGGTACTGACTAAAGAAATAATATATATACTGAATAGTTGTTTGTTAGAACGCGCCAAACTCAGGACAAACTGGTCCAATTAAAAAAAAAAATTAAAAAAAATACTTTTAGGTCTCAGATAGTCCATTTATAAAGGAAGGCAGTTTATTTTTAATAACATGCTGAGAAAGTGGCTCATTGAAATGGTATTTCGAATTCATTTATTCCTTTTTGATACAAATTTAATATGTAATTTTATTTAATTTAAAAATAAATTTAATAATATCAGTTACTTTTTTAGTTCATTGCTTATATGTATAAAATTTGTATAACTACACAATATTATATTTTATTTCATTCATAAATTTTTGACATGTTGGTATAATGAATACATTCTGGTAAATAGGCTGGCTGTTGTTATGTTTGGGAAAATTTGCCTTGCCTGCGGGAAAATCAATAAAACACAGGCCATTGCCATTGCCCTGGCATTAAAATCTTGTGACCAATAGATAGAAACCCAATGTGAATTTTACTCTCATCATCATCATCACCCTATTAACGTTCCCACTGCTGAGATACAGGGACTTCTCTCTTGACGAGAGAGAATAGGCCTTAATTCACCACGCTGGCCAAGTGCGGGTTGGTGAATGTCACATGTCCTTCAAACTCTTTTTTTTTTTAAAGTTCTCAGAACATGCCGGTTTCCTCACGATGTTTGCCTTCACCGTTAAAGCACGTGTTTAAAGCGCACATAAATTTCTCAAGAAGAAAAATCCAGAGGTGCGTGGCGGGGTTTGAACCCACGACCTTCGGAATGAAAGTCGAGTGTCCTCCCACTTAGCCAACACGGCTCCTTTAAATTTTCGGCGGAATTTTACTCTCATAATTCATTATTCATAAAATTTATTCAATACACAATTTTTACATTGTATCTGAATGTCTATTATATAATAAAATACATTAATTACAATTCTTATAGCTAAATTATTTCTATAGTCCTCAATATTGATACACCAATATTGTTATTATATCAACATAAGAGATGAAAGCTGGGTTGTTCTATTCGCTTCTCAACTCAGTGTAAAAAATTGAAGCGAACTGTCAAGACTATGTTATTTCCTTGATTATTCTTAGTTTTTTATTTAAATTAGCTTTAAGTTGACCTGTCCATGTATGCTTATGCGTCAAAGGAAATAAACGTTTTGACTTTGACTTTGACATTGTCATAAAAACATACAAAAAATTAAAATAATAGTCAGAAGTCAGTAATTAATTAAGATTAAATTAAAACGAAAATAATGATCTTAAATTAAAATGTCTTTTTAAAACAATATTGGTGAAAAAATTATAATATTACAAATGTCATTGAAAATATATATTATTGAAATGTCATGAAGAATCTTATCAAAGACGTCATTATATCTCCATCCAAAGGTTGTCTGGAAGAAATTGCTTTAAGCAATAAGGCCGCCCATAAGGAATTTTTAGCTTTACGTCCTTTTTGTATTTTATTATCTTGGTGTGTAATAAAGAGTTATATTATTATTAATCCAGTTACCGATATTTTTAACCCTTTAAGCTTTTTTTGTTGAAGTTTGGCGCGAGTGTTCTTAGACATGTTTCATGAAAATCGGTTGTGCCGTTTAAAAGTTATGGGGGTGAGAGTGGGGAAGGAAAACCGAAAATCTGCAAATATACCTACTCGTGTGGGGTATCAAATGAAAGCGCATCGCGTCCACATTACAAAATATTATGGTGTTTTACTTTTAAGGAAATTAAGGCATTGGAATCGGGGTTATTCTTAAATTTTAAATTTAGATTTATTAAGCTATTGCTTAATCTAACAGAATTAAAATGTACTTAACATTGTTCTAGAAAAAGCATATTACTTGTCTACTATGTCCACAATGCCTTGGGAGAATAACGGACCATTTAAGATTCAGAAATAAATGTGTTCAGTCATACAAAATACTGCAGGAATGGAAGAAAAAGAAGAAGAATCAGGTGAGGTGCAGAATTAAAGATTATATAAATAATAATAATAATCATAATCATTCATTGCATGAAATATGGTAGATATAAGATATTACATTTCAATTCGTTTCACATACTTCACCAAAAAACATTGGCATGCAAAAAATTTTTACATTAAAATATAATAAGTCAAGATTAAATTAAATGTCAATTACAGCTACTCAACCATGGTTCATTCCATCAAAATTATAAATGTCAATTAATATACATAGTCAAGATTTAAATTCTAAATAGTCCTTGAAAAATGGCGTTCAACTGAGAAACATCTTTTACACTTTCTAAATTTATTAAACTCGACACTGGCAAATTGTCGCTTCAAGCGCAAAGTCCAATTAAAAGAAACTGAACTAAATAGTCCTTGACACTGTAGGAAGGTCTTAATATAATGATTTGTTTCACATATATCACCAAATTACACTGACATGCAAATATACAATATTCCATGGATGGTTACAAAAAACTAAATTGAAATCGGATGGAGCGATTTCAATTTAGTTTTTTGTATGAAAGGCGAGTCTGGCGCGAGTGTTCTTAGACATTTTTCATGAAAATCGGTTGCGCCGTTTAAAAATTATCGAAAATAAATACCGAAAATCTGCAAATATACTAGTGTGAGGTATCAAATGAAAATCATCGTAATCAGAGGACGCATCGCGTCCACATTACATAATATTATGTTGTTTTACATTCAAGGAAATCAAAGCATTGGAATCGGGGGTTTTTCTTAAATTTTAAATTTAGATTTATGCAACATCTCTGTATTATATTGTAACTGTATTATTTTGTATTTCTTTGTTTTTCTATAGGTATCTTTGTGTGTCTGTACCTATATAGTCGTTAATTAACTACTCTGAAAAAAACACACACGGTTTCTGTTCTGTTTACACATAATTTTTATAGCAGTTAGCCCCTCCAAAAATAAAATATTATTGCTATTTATGAAAATGCAAAGACATAGAACATCAAAGTGCCTGAGTGAGAGCTCGTGACAGCGAAATTTAGAACAATACAGCATTACAGCATTCGCCCATCATGCAGACATTCAACAGAGTCCTCACTAGACTCCATGGGTTGGGTAGGAGTCTGTTGAATGACTGCTGCAAATTTAATTTTAATTTAATGTCTTATGTTTTTATTTTTGTATGTATGTGGACAACCTGTCTGAATAAAGAAACTTTTTATTTATTTTATTTATTACCTCACGTGAAATTTCAATGCACTGTAACATGTTAATTATTTGTTTGCAAGAAAAATGAAAAAATACGGTTACAATTCATTTAAATAATCTAAATAACACACAAGTTTATTTTATTAGACATTCTACCCTATTAAAAATAGAGGTATTGTAAAAAATTACAGGCAAAACCACCTCTGGAGACGTTACACCATTTCACAAGCAACAATGATGACTATATTAATAAAGCTACAAGGAAAAGGCAAAATAGAAAAAGTTTACACACAATGGAAGAAGAGAAACTTCATTTAGCCGTGCAGGGTATTAAAAGGGAATACAATAATATTTATTACAACCATGAAGATTTTACTACTGGCCATGAAGAATCAATGAATCATGATGATAATGAGATGAAATATGAGGGAACGAATGATTTGGACAACTATAACCATTATTACACGAATGTGGTGAATGTATCTAAACCTAAACGGGTTAAAAAAGGTAAGCAGGCTTCATTTGTTTATACTACCTACATAATCTAAATTTAAAATGTAAGATAATTTGTAGGTTTTGTCTGTTCACGTCCGTAAGTGGTAACCCTCTGAATCCTTACACGTGACCTCCGGGTGGTGCTAAGAACAGTCTCTGGTGGTAGGCTTCGGCCGCGGCTTGTCACCACCCTCCGGGCTGGGCCAGTGCGTGAAGCGATTTTTTCGTGTTTCGTAATGTGGCCCGGAGAAGCCACCTTCTAGGTCTTCATGTCCCATCTTAGACCACATCGTCACTTTACATCAGGTGAGATTGTGGTCAAATGTAGGCATATCAAAAAAAAACCTTGTTTCCTCAACTTTATAGGTGCCTAGCAAGTAAAAAATCATAATAGTTTGTAGTGTGCATTTTTTGCGCTTTCATTTGATATCCCACTCTAGTATATTTGTAGTTTTTCGGTTCTTCTCCCCCATTTTCACCACCCATAACTTTTACACGGCTTAACCGATTTTCATCAAACATCTAAGAACACTCGCGCAAATTCACTTTCATACAATAAAAAAACCAAATTGAAATCGCTTCATCCGCTCGGGAGCTATGCTGTCACAGACAGACAGACACGTCAAACTTATAACACACCTCTGTTTTGTCGGGGGTTAATAAGGCAAGCCAACAGCACATATTATGTCAGATACCTAGCTTAATATACGCGAAAGTCGCAAAATAATGCGTAAATAGGATTTTGTGTGTTTTAGCCGTGTTGGCTAAGTGAGAGCTCACTCGACTTTCATTGCGAAGTTCGTGGGCTCAAATTCCGCCAAGGACCTCTGGATTTTCTCTTCTTGAAAAATGTATGCACGTGCTTTAACAATGATGGCGGAGGTCGTGGATTCAAACCCCTCCACGCATCTCAGGATTTTTCTTCTTGAGAAATTTATGTGCCCTTTAAACCTTTGCTTTAACTGTGAAGGCAAACATCGTGAGGAAACCGGCATGTTCTGAGAACTTTAAAGAGTTTGAAGGACATGTGACATTCACCAACCTGCACTTGGCCAGCGTGGTGAATAAAGGCCTAATCTCTCTCGCTAAGAGAGAAGTCCCTGTGTCCCAGCAGTGGGAACGTTGATAGGGTGATGATGATGTGTGCTTTAGCTAAAATAGCATATCGAGAAGACTTTGTTAACTCGTAATGAAAATAAGAATCTGACAAACACTTAAATAATAAAAATTATATTTTTATTATCTCATTGTTGAATGTTTGTTAAAATAACGCCAGATAGCAGAGTGATAGATTAAGATTGTTAAAGTTTTTACTCTAACCACACACACACACACACATACACATAGGTTCATACATATTACGCGGAAAAATAGTTAACATATGCACGGACATAGCTATTTTCCCTGTAAAGGACTAATGTTAATTATTTAATTATACTTTGTGTACAAACATGTACAGAGGAGGACTTAATGCTAGAAGCATTCTCTACCAGTCATCCTGGGCGTGCAAGAAAATAAATTAGGCACTATCAATATAAAACTTATTTAAATATATATATAGGTACATATAAAATGATTAAGTAAAATGTAAATGGTTCGTAGTTATGTTTGTATTGTGATTTAGTTAGTAAGTAAAACTGTTTGTTTTCCAAATAAAATAAAATAAGTATTAATAAAAACATACCTAAATATATATTATATATATATCAATATATACAGATATACCATAAACAATACATAAATATGACACTGAGTATTGGCGATGCAAAGATTATCCGCACGCCTCTAGCGGCGAAATTTAGAAACTGTCTAAGAACGACACTTTGTTTGTATATATCTGATTTCTTTTTATTATTTACGTTTTTCTCTGACGTTAATTGTAACGAAAACTGTCAAAGTGTCGTTCTTAGGCAGATTCACATTTTGACACTAGAGGCGCTAGTTAATCTTTGCATCGCCAATAAAATTGTAGTACATAAAAGCTATACCTAATTACAAGCCTTGTGAACATTTTAGTTTCTAATTACGGTTAATTAGAATTATACTGCGAGAAAATCTTCCAACAGAAATAACTGGAGATCTTTGAGGCCTATGTTCATGTATGGTCGGCCTGCAGCTCAAATAAATAAATATTTTTTATTCAAATACTAGCGGCCCGCCCCGGCGTCGCACGGCTAAAAAAAGTTCCCGGCAATTTTTCCTTATTTGCTCACCGTTTAGACCTACCCTGGACTACGACAAACATTTTAAAACCAAAATCAGCTCAATCGTCCCAGTCGTTCTCGAGTTTTAATCAGACTAACGAACAACAATTCATTTTTATTTATATAGATAGATTAACGAAATTCACTTATAACTATAGGTACAAATATGATGATGATAATGATGATTGCTCTTAGTTTCAGAGCCGAAGCCGAAGCGTCCGAAAGTTTTTAAGGAGTATGGCATGTACGCTGATATATTCGATGTATCACTTTTTAATTCATTACAAGGTTAGTAGATACTCATTATCATTACTGGTGAATAAATAAATAATAAATATTACCGGACAATCCACACAACAACATCTAGCCCCGTGGTAAGCTCTAAGCTTGTGTTACGGGTACTAGACATCTGATATACTTAATATAATATACATACATACAACTCGACCACGGCACACTACACCGACCGTGTCTTGGCGAATAACCGGTGTTACATATATTTGAGTTTTTCAAAAACCGTCAAATCAGGGTGTGTTACTCGTTCCTTCATCTACCTTCTAGGTCTTCATGTCCCATCTTAGACCACATCGTCACTTTACATCAAGTGAGATTGTGGTCAAATGAAGACTTATAGAGCATAAAAAAAAGTCATTATATTAATTTTCTGGTATGGTAGTGTAGTGACACAGATTAGCATAAAAGTACGCGGCGCAAACGCGTTTCGTTAATTCAGCTTTTTAATAGTTATGCGGAGCCTCGCCAGTCACTCTTCAAACCTCAGCCGTGTTTAGACATATCCTAATAAGGATTAAATAAATAATATAATTGTAATAACCTGTAACGTGTTAAATGAATAGATTCAGTATAGTGCAATAACTCTTTTATTTCAACCAACCCACATACATAATCACTAAAGACTAGTTTAAATACTAAAGTGGTGACCCCGACGTGATTCGTTATTATCGTGATTTATATTGTGGGTTGTGTTTAAGTTATCCGTGTAGGAGTGACTCAACTTTAAGAACGCGGCTGAAGGAATTTATAATAGAACAACATGGATAAACAAGCACATTCAGAAAATGCCAACGCAGCAACGCCACGCGGAATGCGCAGTAAGTGATGTCATCCAATGAAACCGCGATCCAGACAACGAAGTTCACAGTCTTCTATAGAAGCGGCATGATAAAGCCAGCTTATATCTGAGGTGCATTCAATCCTGACGAAAATGGAGTTTGGACCTGCAGATTCACTCGAGGTTTTGCCCGGTTGGAAGAAGCGTTTTTGCCGGAGGATTTGCCCGGTTGGAGGAAACATGCTTGCCGGAGGATCAGTGCTGGAATTTGAGATATTGGCTCATTCCCACTGCTTGTGCCGAGTGACTGGAATATGTGTAACCCCGCTGGAGACCGAACTTCCGAAAATAACTACAAAATTCAAGATGTAGTGCAAAGTGATTAGAAATGATAACTAGGTTCCGTTCATTATTCTTATGTGTTGCAAATAATTCAATTATATATAGAACTTGGCGTTATCACGAACTGTAACCTGATACTAGAGCGCACTAACAGTGTAATGTAGCGATCTTGCAACTTAGCGAATTTGCACGTGTGTCTCAGTAATACGAAATTTAATATTTTTTTCAAAATTAGATTTTATTAATTTTTCAGTGTATTAGAATTATGTAAAAAAATGTGTAGTTTAAAAATGTATTTTTTTGTTAACATACAAAGTTTATTTCATTGTTTATACAACTTTATTAAAAGATTTCATTGTTAAAAATGTATTTTAAAGTAAAAAAAAAACATGTATGTAATTTTACAAGCTGACTGTACTTTGGTCATTCGAACGAACTTTGATTGTGAAATAACTATGTACTTACCTCTGCATAAATGAATGCGAGCTCATATCGCATGTTGTTTCAAACGTAAGCATATTTGTGTAGCAGGCATGAGCGTTTGAATTTGTAATGTTTATTGTAATGTTTTAACCTTGAATGTACTATTGAAGTAAAATAAAAATTTTTTTGTAAAAAATTTTGAAAAAAGTGGAGGATTGATGTAGTGACACAGATTAGCATAAAAGTACGCGGCGCAAACGCGTTTCGTTAATTCAGCTTTTTAATAGTTATGCGGAGCCTCGCCAGTCACTCTTCAAACCTCAGCCGTGTTTAGACATATCCTAATAAGGATTAAATAAATAATATAATTGTAATAACCTGTAACGTGTTAAATGAATAGATTCAGTATAGTGCAATAACTCTTTTATTTCAACCAACCCCCATACATAATCACTAAAGACTAGTTTAAATACTAAAGTAGCAATAAATTAATATTTCCGGACTACTCACACAGCATCACTTAACCCCAAACTAAGCAGAGCTTGTACTACGGGTGTTAGGTGACTGATATACTACAGAGATACATATTTTTTTAAATACATATATGATACATAGAAAACACCCAGACCCGAAATCAGAAATTGTAGATCGTACAAAATCTGGTCCCCCGGCGGGAATCGAACCCGAAATCGAAAACCGAGCCACAAAGTTCGTTATATGATTTTTTCTCTTTATCTACTTTGCAAAGCCTCTTGCCTTGATTAAATAAAAAAAAAATAATAAAAAAAAAAAAAAAAAACGTTTATTTCAGACACAGGTCCATATTAAATTAATGTGATCAGAAAAATTACAAAATTAAAGAAAGATAAACTACATAAATAATATAAAACTTAGACAGTGCAGAGAGCGATCAATCTAGGAAAAAGGTTCCTTCAGTGATCACTCTCTGCACAAGAGACCTCCATAGTGGAGAGTAAATGTCATCTCCGACGGTTTTTAAGATATTGTTTCGACTGCCCCGGACTCTGCGCTTTATTATATGTGTAATAATTAATAAATACCTTTGCAGAAGCGAAAGAGGAGCGACTCTCCCGTTTGCTGACTGATTCGTACCACACCGCGAGGTTTAAATGTGAACTTTGCTACAAAACGTTTAAACAAAATGGACAACAAACTTTGCATCAGAAGTGCCATAACCCGGTAATTATTGAATATGAAAATAAATAAATTAAAAAATATTTCCGGACAACCTACACAACAACATATAATAAAACTAGCGGCCCGCCCCGGCGTCGCACGGGTATAAAATTTTCCCAGAAATTATTAGAATTTTTCTCGCCGTAAAAACCATCCTATCTCTCAAGTTGGATCGAACTGCACATGGTGTGCGAATTTTATTATAATCGGTTAAGTGGTTTAGGAGTCCATTGAGGACAAACATTGTGACACGAGATTTATATATATTAAGATATAATATATACCCCGTGGTAAGCCTAAGCTTGTGTTACGGGTACTAGACATCTGATATACTTAGGGCCAATTTTTCAATCCTCAGTTAAGTCGTCAAATAGTTATTTAGCGTATAAAATTATCTGTCTGTTTATCGGGCGAATAAGTATTTTCAAATTTTCAATCGTCTATTATATAGAGAATAACTATCAGTGGTTTATCCAAACCAACTTCACACCATCTGTGTGCAAGCGAGATACACAGATACTGTATTCAAAGTGTTAGTGAAGAATAGCAACAAAACTGTATTTGACAGTTCAGTCAGTTCAAATCTTGTTATTTCTACATTATCTTTTTCGAATTAAAAATGAATCAGAAAATGGATTTATCCAAGAAACGTGAACGTGCTACTAATTTCAGTAGTTCAGAAGTACGTTTACTGACCGAGTTGGTAACTAAATATCGGTCAGTAATCGAAAACAAGAAAACCGACGCCGTAACCAACAAAGACAAAGATGATGCATGGACCAAAATTAAGATATAGATAATTAAGTATTTCTTGTTCTTCCTCGATTGATAAGTGGTCAATTGCTTTATCCATCATCATAATACATCCATTTATAACAAATCATGGGAAGAACCTATGTCGTTTTACGGTTTTATCAAACAAAATAAAACGAACGAAACTATACAACATAACCTAAACGTCAAACTTATCGGCGGGATAGAACCTTATCTGGTCCTTTAAGTAGCAGGTAACTTTATTCCTCTGATAGGGACCTTATTCGACAGTTAACTACTATCAGACCGTTGAAAAACCATGAATATTGCTATTCGACGAATAAAGTCTATCTGACTGTTTATCTGACGATTGAAAAATCGGCCCTTAATACAATATACATACATATATAGATATTTTTATTAAACATATTATTAAGTATTTATGTTATATGTATATATTAATTAATTAATAATTTCTTTAAAGCTATAATATTAAATTAATTTTATAGCTACACTTAATTTACTGAAATGTTAGTATTTATGGCTGAGCGAGATTCCTCTAACACAGGTTGGATCACAAACCTAGTTACCGTATACTGTACATTAAGTTGCTGAATAAATGTTTTTATATTTTGTATTTGTATTTTATGTACCCTCATCATCAACCTATTAACGTTCCCACTGCTGGGACACAGGGAATTCACTCTAGGCGAGAGAGATTAGGCCTTAATTCACCACGCTGGCCAACTGCGGGTTGGTCAGCGTCAGGAATGTCCTTCAAACTCTTTTAAGTTCTCAGAACATGCCGGTTTCCTCACGATGTTTTGCCTTCACCGTTAAAGCACGTGAATTATGGCCTAATTCCTCTCGTCTAGAAGAAGTCTGTGTCCCAGAAGTGGGAACGTTAATAGGGTGGTGATGATGATGATGAAATTATTGATTGATTGATTGAAATTTATGTTCATTGGGGTGTGTTATATATAGAATTTTCTATTCTTTTACATTCTTGTATTATGATAAATTGACATTATTTATATTTCTTGTTGTTTATAAATATAAATTTGTAAGTCGTGCTAATTAATTGAATAAATAAATAATAATAATAAATGTATTTCAGATTTTGAGACATTTAAGAATAATTATGACTTTAGTTATTATATTTTGAATATGTTGTGGCATTGGAACCACGTTAAAACTCATATTGTGACTTATAATTTATGTTATCAATAAATAATGAGGCAAAAGAGGTTGTGGGTTCGATTCCCGTCGGGGGCCCAGATTTTGAACGTTCTACAATTTCTGGTTTCTGGTCTGGGTGTTTTCTATGTATCATTATGTATGTGATTACAAAAATGTATCTATGTAGTATATCAGTCACCTAACAACCATAGTACAAGCTCTGCTTAGTTTGGGGTTAGGTGATGCTGTGTGATTAGTGCGGAAATATATGTATATTTATTTATTTATCTGTTGCATCATGTGGTTACTATAGTTCGGCCGTTCAGAGAATGCGTTCCTGACCGATGTCAGAAAAATCACGCCTATGAAGTCCTTATTAGTACAGATTTCTTATTAGTACAGACAATAGCTGTCATTGTAATACTTAATGGGCATGCCGAACTACCTAGTGATGGGAGATGAATCATCGTGCATAGTTTATAATACAAGTTACTGATATTTAAAAAAGTATTTTATTTCATAGTACAAATTAACATTTAGGTTTATTTGCGTACTCCTGTAATATACTTGATAAAATAAAATATTAGTAAGTACCTATTTAAAATCTAATCTAGTCTGGCTGCTTAGAGATTGCGTTTCTGACAGGTCGTGATCGAATAGGCGATGTAACTTGGAACTGGCGTACAATTTACTTAATTTAATAAATTATACTTTATTCAATAGAAATACCGAAACAATTTTATTATATTAATATTACCTTTTTTTTGGTTTCCACTTAAATACTAAAATATAAATTTTAAATGATTCCGCCAATTTGAAACGAAAATAATCTTAAAAATAACGCGGCTTCATTTTGGAGGAGCGGTAACGAACTCAGTGTTATGTTGCCCATCACTAGTCTAGTATAAGGTCTCGTCTGAAAATCACAAGGTCT
Organism: Gymnoscelis rufifasciata; assembly: GCA_929108375.1. Classification (NCBI taxonomy): domain Eukaryota; kingdom Metazoa; phylum Arthropoda; class Insecta; order Lepidoptera; family Geometridae; genus Gymnoscelis; species Gymnoscelis rufifasciata. Next base: position 6,871,828 of record OV815331.1, read on the forward strand.
CGTCTGAAAATCAGCGCACCTCCGCGCTCTAAGTGTGGGGTTGCATTATGCTGAGACGGGGCCTTTTGACACATCACAAAACTATGTGTTAAGTATTGGTTGTTTTTCTTTGTTTTATTGTATTTTGTGTTGTGATGTGTCAATAAATGTTTCTCTTTCTTTCTTTTCTCTTTCTAGTCGTGACTAACTGAGAGGTGTCAAACGCATTCTCTGAACGGCCGAACAATATAAAGGTGTTAACATAATAGATTCTTAACAACTTATCCTTTACTATATTTACTTAAATAAACTATATTATATATTTATATAGCATTGTTCACGTTGCAGTCGGCCACGCTGGAGTGCCCCGCGTGTAGATTCAGGTTCTTCACGCGCAAGTCCCTCAACAACCACACGGGGAAGTGTCACCGCGGGAAGTTCTCCTGCAAAAGGTGCCCTCTCGTCACGTACCATGAGTGAGTATAAGTCATCATCACCATCATCACCCCCGTTAATAGGGTGATGATGACGCGGGCATGGAGCCCGGGGACCTCACATACGAGGGCGGCGAGCGCATCGAGGTGCTCAACCGAGGGAACAGGTTCTCATTATCAAATTACTCTTAGTAGGTTATGGTTGCCTGGTACTTTGGATCTTGAGGGCGGCGAGCGCATCGAGGTGCTCAACCGAGGGAACAGGTTCTCATTATCAAATTACTCTTAGTAGGTTATGGTTGCCTGGTACTTTGGATCTTGAGGGCGGCGAGCGCATCGAGGTGCTCCGCCGGGATGGGGACTGGTGGACCGGCCGCCTCGGGAACAGGTTCTCATTTACAAATTACTCTTAGTAGGTTATGGTTGCCTGGTACTTTGGATCTTGAGGGCGGCGAGCGCATCGAGGTGCTCCGCCGGGATGGGGACTGGTGGACCGGCCGCCTCGGGAACAGGTTCTCATTTACAAATTACTCTTAGTAGGTTATGGTTGCCTGGTACTTTGGATCTTGAGGGCGGCGAGCGCATCGAGGTGCTCCGCCGGGGTGGGGACTGGTGGACCGGCCGCCTCGGGAACAGGTTCTCATTTACAAATTACTCTTAGTAGGTTATGGTTGCCTGGTACTTTGGATCTTGAGGGCGGCGAGCGCATCGAGGTGCTCCGCCGGGATGGGGACTGGTGGACCGGCCGCCTCGGGAACAGGTTCTCATTTACAAATTACTCTTAGTAGGTTATGGTTGCCTGGTACTTTGGATCTTGAGGGCGGCGAGCGCATCGAGGTGCTCCGCCGGGATGGGGACTGGTGGACCGGCCGCCTCGGGAACAGGTTCTCATTTACAAATTACTCTTAGTAGGTTATGATTGCCTGGTACTTTGGATCTTGAGGGCGGCGAGCGCATCGAGGTGCTCCGCCGGGATGGGGACTGGTGGACCGGCCGCCTCGGGAACAGGTTCTCATTTACAAATTACTCTTAGTAGGTTATGGTTGCCTGGTACTTTGGATCTTGAGGGCGGCGAGCGCATCGAGGTGCTCCGCCGGGATGGGGACTGGTGGACCGGCCGCCTCGGGAACAGGTTCTCATTTACAAATTACTTTTAGTAGGTTATGGTTGCCTGGTACTTTGGATCTTGAGGGCGGCGAGCGCATCGAGGTGCTCCGCCGGGATGGGGACTGGTGGACCGGCCGCCTCGGGAACAGGTTCTCATTTACAAATTACTCTTAGTAGGTTATGGTTGCCTGGTACTTTGGATCTTGAGGGCGGCGAGCGCATCGAGGTGCTCCGCCGGGATGGGGACTGGTGGACCGGCCGCCTCGGGAACAGGTTCTCATTTACAAATTACTCTTAGTAGGTTATGGTTGCCTGGTACTTTGGATCTTGAGGGCGGCGAGCGCATCGAGGTGCTCCGCCGGGATGGGGACTGGTGGACCGGCCGCCTCGGGAACAGGTTCTCATTTACAAATTACTCTTAGTAGGTTATGGTTGCCTGGTACTTTGGATCTTGAGGGCGGCGAGCGCATCGAGGTGCTCCGCCGGGATGGGGACTGGTGGACCGGCCGCCTCGGGAACAGGTTCTCATTTACAAATTACTCTTAGTAGGTTATGGTTGCCTGGTACTTTGGATCTTGAGGGCGGCGAGCGCATCGAGGTGCTCCGCCGGGATGGGGACTGGTGGACCGGCCGCCTCGGGAACAGGTTCTCATTTACAAATTACTCTTAGTAGGTTATGGTTGCCTGGTACTTTGGATCTTGAGGGCGGCGAGCGCATCGAGGTGCTTCGCCGGGATGGGGACTGGTGGACCGGCCGCCTCGGGAACAGGTTCTCATTTACAAATTACTCTTAGTACGTTATGATTGCCTGGTACTTTGGATCTTGAGGGCGGCGAGCGCATCGAGGTGCTCCGCCGGGATGGGGACTGGTGGTACGGCCGCCTCGGGAACAGGTTCTCATTTACAAATTACTCTTAGTACGTTATGATTGCCTGGTACTTTGGATCTTGAGGGCGGCGAGCGCATCGAGGTGCTCCGCCGGGATGGGGACTGGTGGACCGGCCGCCTCGGGAACAGGTTCTCATTTACAAATTACTCTTAGTACGTTATGATTGCCTGGTACTTTGGATCTTGAGGGCGGCGAGCGCATCGAGGTGCTCCGCCGGGATGGGGACTGGTGGACCGGCCGCCTCGGGAACAGGTTCTCATTTACAAATTACTCTTAGTACGTTATGATTGCCTGGTACTTTGGATCTTGAGGGCGGCGAGCGCATCGAGGTGCTCCGCCGGGATGGGGACTGGTGGTACGGCCGCCTCGGGAACAGGTTCTCATTGTCAAATTACTCTTAGTAGGTTATGGTTGCCTGGTACTTTGGATCTTTTGCTAGGTCATCATCATCACCCTATTAACGTTCCCACTGCTGGGACGCAGGGACTTCTCTCTTGACGAGAGAGATTAGGCCTTAATTCACCACGCTGGCCGAGTGCGGGTTGGTGAATAGTATAAGTAGCAAGTAAAAGTAGCATCTTTTATTTATTGAAGTGGAACTTCTTTAGAATCGTTGTGATTTCAAACCGGATGCAACGGAAAAAACGACAGGTAAGCCAAAAGTTGCTGAGGACCGCAAACATTGGAAGGATCAGGAGGAGGCCTTTACCTGAGAGGGGTCCTAACTATGGACGAAAATGAGAAATAACTTAATCACAATTAATATAAAAAATAATATTAATAATGCATGCAATATTAAAATAATTGAATATCATATCTGACATTGATCTATAAATTAATTAAACATGCATGTACAGTGATATCCACGATTTACTTGTAAATATCTTTTTAAAGTTACGTAAGAAGCTTTTTTTTGTTTTTTTTTTATTTAAGCCAATCTTAAACGCTAACAAGGTTAAGCAACTTTGCGCGACGCCAGTACTTGGATGGGTGACCGCCCGAACAAAATCTTTTTGCACAGTATTTTATTTTTGTTTTTTTTTTATTCATCTCATTCTTTTGTCGATTTACTGAAGTTTCACTCCTATCGTGTGTGAATCGCACACACACCTTTTTTTTTTATTAGGACTCATTATCATCAACACCCTATTAACGTTGTTCCCACTGCTGGGACACAGGGACTGTTCATTAGGCGAGAGAGATTAGGCCTTAATTCACCACGCTGGTCAAGTGCGGGTTGGTAAATGGCACATGCCCTTCAAACTCTAATTTTTATATTAATTTTAAATTTAGATGTGTTATTTATTTTATTTATTTATTGTTTCAGGTCTATTATGAAAAAGCATATGGATGTGCATTTGGGGAAGACTTATACATGTGACTGTGGAATAGTATTTAGGTAATATTATACAGATTAAAAACCAAAAAAAAATCCGGACTAATCACACAGCATCACCTAACCCCAAACTAAGCAGAGCTTGTACTATGGGTGTTAGGTGACTGATATACTACAAAGATACATATTTTTTTGTAAATACATACATATGATAATATAGAAAACACCCAGACCCGAAACCATATTTTTTACGATCTTTAATTTACCACCGTAAATTATAGATAAAAAATATGGTCCCCCGGCGGGAACCGAACCCGCAACCTCCAGCAGGCGGACATTCGCCCACCGAGCCACAGAGGTCGTCATATATCAATTTGTATTATTATCTCGAGGGCTATGTTTGGGATTTCTCCACGGGATCGATTCAGAAACGATTCTTTATTACTGACATTGACTGTCTCAGTGGCGCGGTGGGCGGATGTCCACTTGCGGAAGAGGTAGCTGGTTCGATTCCCGCCGAGGGGTCAAGTGTTTGAATGATCTATCTTAAATCAAATAAATAATATGTCTATACATGTATGTATATTATATTAAGTATATCAGATGTCTAGTACCCGTAACACAAGCTTAGAGCTTACCACGGGGCTAGATGTTGTTGTGTGGATTGTCCGGTAATTAAATTAAATTTGTTTATTGCTTGAAATATGGTTAACATAGGTATCGGGTTATTTATACAGTTCTACATACTTCGTCAATTCAGATTTGACATGAAATGTCATTTATGATGAAAGGAAAAAAATATATGTAAATACATAATACAATGTCAATACAATGGCCTTTTTGTTTTACTGCAACGCACACATGCTATAGTCATGTTAACTTTTAACTAATTTTAATTTAATATTGTGTATTTAATACGGGTGTATCCTTTTTGTTTTTGCCCGATTATTGTATGTGTGTGATTGGAGTACAAATAAACATTTTATCTATCTATCTATCTATCAATATTAAGGCAGTTAATTATATATGGAAATATTTATTTGTTAAATGTTTAAAAACAAAATTTAAAATACTATTAACCAAAAAATGCTATTATAGCTAATGTAAATGACTTTTTATTTGATAAGGACATTAAAATGGAGTAATTGGTTAAAAATTATTTAATATGTTTAATCTCTATTTTCACATTGACATTTTATATTATAATATTTGAATTTATGTAAAAAATACCTGATGACCCCTACGATACCTTTTTTTTTATTTAGTAAAACCTTGCATTTATGTAATTTGCATGCCCTAGGCTAAGGCAATACATGTATGTTGCTTATAATATTGATAAACAAGACCCTGTATGTAACCCGTGTGTGCAAATAAATGATCTGTATTCTGTATTTTAATAATAACATTTACAGGCACAAAACAACTTATCAAAGCCATTTACGAGTTAGGACGCGAGAGCAGGGCTGCCGTCCTAGACGCTTACGCAACATTACTTCTAAAGCCAAACAGGTAATATTAAGTATAGTTATAGTATTTACCGTGTGTGCCGTGTTAGCTAAAAAAGCCGTGTTGGCTAAAAAAGCCGTGTTGGCTAAAAAAGCCGTGTTGGCTAAGTGGGAGCACACACGACTTTCATTCCGAAGGTCGTAGGTTCAAACCCCGCCACGCACCTCTGGATTTTTCATCTTGAAAAATGTATGTGCGCTTTAAAACACGAGCTTTAACGGTGAAGGCAAACATCGTGAGGAAACCGGCATGTTCAGAGAACTTTAACGAGTTTGAAGGGCATGTGACATTCACCAACCCGCACTTGGCCAGCGTGGTGAATTAAGGCCTAATCTCTCTCGTCAAGAGAGAAGTCCCTGTGTCCCAGCTGTGGGAACGTTAATAGGGTGATGATGATGATAGTATTTAGATTAATTTGTTTTACCTATTCTATTTTTTTTTCTATCTGACCTATCATATGTGCACATTGTCAACCCACTCTTTTTTACACGTCTCTTGTATGTCGGGGTCGGCTGTAAGAAAACTCTTTTAGGGTTAAGCTCACCTTTTGTACATTTTGGCTTAGTTACAAACTTTTTTTATGTGTTTTTTTGTGTGTGCAATAAAAATTGATGAAATTAAGCCAATAATGTTTTTACAACGTGATAAACCCCACTTAAAAGTTGAAACTAATATTTTTAACTTGTGTAGAAAATATTAAGACGAAGTAAAGTAGCTTACTTGTTAGACTTTTTAACCCCCGACTTAAAACTTATAACACCTCTCGGTGTTATAAGTTTGACGTGTCTGTCTGTCTGTCTGTCAGGGACATCATAGCTCCCGAACGGATGGAGCGATTACAATTGAGTTTTCAATGTATGAAAGGTGAGTTTGGCGCGGGTGTTTATACATACATGTTTCATGAAAATCGGTTGCGCCGTTTAAAAGTTATGGGGGTGAGAGTGGGGGAGGGTAAAATCTGCAAATATACTCGAGCGGGGTATCAAATGAAAGAGCATCGCGTGCACATTACTAAATATTATGATGTTTTACTTTTCAGGTAATTTAGGCATTATAATCAGGGGTATTTCTTAAATTTTAAATTAAGTTTATTGTAACTAGTATTGTAGCTATTGAAGCTTACCACGGGGCTAGATGTTGTTGTGTGGATTGTTCGGATATATTTAAATATTTATTTATATAAATATGTGCGCTTTAAGCACGCGCTTTAACGGTGAAGGCAAACATCGTGAGGAAACCGGCATGTTCTGAGAACTTTGAAGAGTTTGAAGGACATGTGACATTCACCAACCCGCGCTTGCATTAGGGCCTGATCTCTCTCTCCCTGTGTCCCAGCAGTGGGATCATAAATATTCTTCTAGGTATTCTTTCTTATGTTCTATGTATATAAATCTAAATTTAAAATTTAAGAAAAAACCCCGGATCCAATGTCTTCATTTCCTTAAATGTAAAACAACATAATATTATGTAATGTGGACGCGATGCGCTTTCATTTGATACCCCACACTAGTATATTTGCAGATTTTCTGTTTTCCTTCCCCACTCTCACCCCCATAACTTTTAAACGGCTCAACCGATTTGCATGAAACATGTCTAAGAACACCCGGGCCAAACTCACCTATCATATAAAAAAACTAAATTGAAATCGCTCTATCCGTTCGGGAGCTATGATGCCACAGACAGACAGACAGACAGACAGACACGTCAAACTTATAACACCCCTCTTTTTTGGTAGGGGGTTAACAATATTAAAGCAATTAATTGTGCTATCATAATTATTTCTTAGACTATTAATATTTATAAGGAAACAAACTGGACTACATAAATGACACCCAAATGAATGTAAATATGTGTGTGGGTGTGTGTGTGTGTGCTTGTGTTATTTATTCAATTAATTAGCACGACTTACAAATCAATTACACTAATTAATATATTTATACATATGAAATAAATTAATAAAGATACAATTTGATTCTTAAAAATAAAATTAAATAACAAAATAGGAATTTTTAATCACAAGTTAAACATAATCAAGTTCATTCATTCATTAAAACAATGCACATTCACGCTTCCTTCTCACAAAATCTCAAACAAACAGCAATAATGTTTTCCCATTTATCGGCAAATACATCGGTCTCTATGTTTTGGTCAAGAAGTGTGTTAAGGGCTTGAAGGGTGCGAGGAAGAGGGTGATATGTACGTGGTTTGCGATTTACTTGCTGCAACACAGTTTCTAAAGCCGTGTTAAAGCCGTGTAAAAGCCGTGTTGGCTAAGTGGGAGGACACTCGACTTTCATTCCGAAGGTTGTGGGTTCAAACCCCGCCACGCACCTCTGGATTTTTCTTCTTGAGAAATTTATGTGCGCTTTAAACACGTGCTTTAACGGTGAAGGCAAACATCGTGAGGAAACCGGCATGTTCTGAGAACTTTAAAAGAGTTTGAAGGACATGTGACATTCACCAACCCGCACTTGGCCAGCGTGGTGAATTAAGGCCTAATCTCTCTCGTCAAGAGAGAAGTCCCTGTGTCCCAGCAGTGGAAACGTTAATAGGGTGATGATGATGATAGGAGGTTAAGTCTAAAGACCTCGTTAATTATGCAATACTTTGGGTTTTAATAAATTACTGATTTGCAGATTGTAAAAAAGAAGAAAGAAAAAAAAGTCAAAGAAAAGAGGGTAGATACCACACCGGTAAGTAATGCTGAGGCAAATTCGGTAGCGGACAATAATATCAAGGTGAATTGTATGAAATAGTCAAAGTCAAAACATTTGTTTCCTTAGAAGCACAGGGCATACATGGACAGGGCATACATGGACAGGTCAACTTAAAATTAATAAAACTAAATAGTCTAAACAAAAAATATCAAGGAAATAACATTGTCTTGACAGTTCGCTTCAATGTTTTATACTGAGTTAAGGCGAATAGAACAACACAGCTTTATCAGTTTGTATAATTTTATTCACCAACCCGCACTTGGCCAGCGTGGTGAGGTGACATTAAGGCCTAATCTCTCTCGCCAAAAGAGAAGTCCCTGTGTCCCAGCAGTGGGAACGTTAATTGAGTGATGATGATGATGAATCATAACCTTTTTTTAATAATCTGTTAATGTTATGGTGCTGTATTTCGGTTAATATTTGTTTTTTTCGGGTTGTTCCAACATTCGTTTTGATTTAATTTTTTTGATTTGATTTCATATCAATCACGTAGATTTCACATTAGTTTTAAGGAATATGTATCATATAGTTTCATGTTATATGTTAGTTTGTAAGATCTTTATTTATAGGTATGCATTTGTAAGGTATTTTGTATGCATACGTTTTTACGGGCATTAGCTGTAACACAGTTTCCTATAGACTGCGTTAATTATGTAATACTTTGGGTTTTAATAAATGCTTGATTTGCAGATTGAAAGAAAGAAGAGAGAGAAAAAAGTAAAAAAAAAGAGTATACTTACCACACCACACGCTGAGACAACTTTGGTAGCGGACAACAATATCGAGGTAAATTGTACATATGAACTAGTCAAAGTCAAATTTTGACTGATAAATATAATTATAATTGAAATTGAATTCAATTGAATCTGACATTTAAAATAATTCAATTTACTTGTAAGTAAATTGAATTGTAAAAAGTTAATTGTAATTAACTTTTCCATAATCTTATCTAAGTCAAAGTCAAATCGTTTATTTCCTTAGACGCCTAGGCATACATGGACAGGTCAACTTAAAGCTAATTTAAATAAAAACTAAGAATAATCAAGGAAATAACATTGTCTTGACAGTTCGCTTCAATTTTTTACACCTGTACCTATCTGTTTTCCTAAATATTTTTCCATGAATTATTTACATAAAATATTTGCATGCTCTAAATAAGCAAAACATGTATGAACTGTATGTAACCACTGAACTTCTTTTTGTAATGATATTGTAATCCATGTTTGCAAAAAAAAACATTTTTTTTTTAACATACTAGCGGCCCGCCCCGGCGTCGCACGGGTATAAATTTTTACCGGAAATTATTAGAATTTTTCTTGCCGTAAAAACCATCCTATCTCTCAAGTTGAATCGAACTGCACATGGTGTGCGAATTTTATTATAATCGGTTAAGTGGTTTAGGAGTCCATTGAGGACAAACATTGTGACACGAGATTGTTATATATTAAGATATGTAACGTGAGGAATCCGTCATGTTCTGAGAACTTTTAAGAGTTTGAAGGACATGTGACATTCACCAACCCGCACTTGGCAGCGTGGTGTTTCTCTCGTGGCGAGAAGTCCCTGTGTCCCAGCAGTGGGAACGTTAATAGGGTGATGATGATGATCTACATGTATTTTGTATTATTGTGTTCAGCTGTAAGTTTATCTTAAATAAATAAATATTTGTGTTCGCAGGAGAAAACCGAAGAGGCAGACAGTGCCGAGCAATCTGTGCAATTTCCCATGATGTTACCGTACCAACGGCTGTGAGTATACTTAAATAAAATAAAATAAATATTTCTGGACACTCCACCAACATCTAGCCCCGTGGTAAGCTCTGAGCTTGTGTTACGGGTACTAGACATCAGATATACTTAATATAATAGACATACATATATAGATATACATATAAAACACCCAGTCAGTCAAAACATTTATTTCCTTACACGCACAGGGCATACATGGACAGGTCAGATGAAAATTAATAAAAATAAATTGTTTATACAAAAATAATCAAGGAAATAACATTGTCTTGACAGTTCGCTTCAATGTTTTACACCGAGTTGAGAATAGAACAACACAGCTTTATCAGTTTTTTACAATTTTGGAGTTCATTATTTATAGGTACATATTTATTACGCATTGCGGAGTATTGAAACACCTTGTATTTGTGAGTTTTATGAGGTTTTAAAAGTCATGTGAGAGGATAGAGGATATTTTATGTTTTTTTTCTGTTCACGCTCGTAAGTGGTAACACGTGACCTTCTAGGTCTTCATGTCCCATCTTAGACCACATCGTCACTTTACATCAGGTGAGATTGTGGTCCAATGAAGGCTTATCTAACATAATAAAAATATCTATGTTTCAGTCCCAATGGCATCAAGAATGTATTTAGATGTGAAATATGCCGTATGAGAACTTATAAAGGAACTGAGCGAAGGATAATCATGGCCAGATTCCCTCTCGACCCAGAGCGGTGAGTCTAAATAATTATATCCGGACAGTCTACACAACAACATCTATAGTTCTAAGTTCTAAGTTTGTGTTACGGGTACTAGATATCTGATATACTTAATATAATAGACATACATTTCTTTTTATACATATTAAGCACCCAAAACCAAGGTGAGAGAGTGCTTGCTTGAAGACCATACAAATACTTGACTAATTAATACAATACTTTTAATTGTTTAAATTTTTTGGTTCAAAATTGTTATATAATTATGGCAACTTTCTAGTCTGTCCCCCCCCTATGGAGATGTTTTATAAGTTTTAATTTTCAACACATAAGTTTTGTTGTTTCCTTTTTTTTTAAAGTTATAATTTAACACTGAACTTATAGTTTAATGTATTTATCATTAGTTACCTGTGCCATATTATAACATCTTGGATGAAAATTTCTGTAAAGTTATGTATGTTGTAAATAAAAAAATTAAAAAAAATACTTTTTGAATCGAACTCGCTACCTCTTGCACCGTGTTGGCAAAGTGGGAGGACACTCGACTTTCATTCCGAAGGTCGTGGGTTCAAACCCCGCCACGCACCTCTGGATTTTTCATCTTGAGAAATTTATGTGCGCTTTAAACCTTTGCTTTAGCGGTGAAGGCAAGCATCGTGAGGAAACCGGCATGTTCTGAGAACTTTAAAGAGTATGAAGGACATGTGACATTCACCAACCCGCAGTTGGCCAGCGTGGTGAATTAAGGCCTACTCTCTCTCGCCAAGAGAGGAGTCCCTGTGTCCCAGCAGTGGGAACGAACGTTAATAGGGTGATGATGATGACTTATTTTTTTTTACACTTTTAGATGTAAAAAGTGGGTGTCAGCCACTGGGAATCACGACTTAATCTATTTACCAATTGAGAAACTACATGCGTTGAAAACAGTTTGTGGCAATCATTTCACGAGAAAAGATTTCAATAGTAAAATGACTCGTTTGCGCAGAACAGCTGTGCCCACAGTTAATATATCTAAGCATCCTATACCAGAGGAAGATATGACGGAATTCCCTTTGTATATCGCATCGAAAGTTCCCTTGAAATGCCCTGTGTTGGAGCATGATTATCATGGGCTCTGAGATATCTGGTCTGAAACAAGAATTCTGGTAAGGACTGATTTTTTTAACCCCCGACCAAAAAAGAGAGGTGTTATAAGTTTGACGTGTCTGTCTGTCTGGGACATCATAGCTCCCGATCGCATAGAGCGATTTCAATTTAGTTTTGTTTTTGTATGCAAAAGTGTGTTTGGCGCGGCTGTGCTTAGACATGTTTCATGAAAATCGGTCGTTTAATAGTTGTGGGGGTGAGAGTGAGGAAGGAAAACCGAAAATCTGCAAATATACTCGAGTGGGGTATCAAATGAAAGCGCATCGCGTGCACATTACAAAATATTATGGTGTTTTACTTTTAAGGAAATTAAGGCATTGGAATCGGGGGTTTTTCCTTAATTTTTAATTAAGATTAAATTTAATCATTTATTTATTTAAACAGGGTTTTGTGAACATGTCACCCTTATAGACTAGAGGTAAGGACTGAGAATAGTAATTATTGTTTTTCTTTTAAAATAATTTTAGCGTCATAGCGTCATATATAGCATCATACTAGCGGCCCGCCCCGCCTTCGCACAGGTGATTATTTAAAATTGTTTCCCGGCAATTATGTAAAAAGGTAGGAGGTTCTCAAATCAACACAATTTTTTGGATTTCGTATTTAATTTTAAAGTAATGTATTAATTTTATATATAGAGGTATAAATGAATCGCAAAATGTGTTGCTAATCGCATAACTCAACAAATCCTGGACCAATTTGGCCATTTTTTTTTTAAATGTTCGTTGGAGTTCTAGGATGGTTTTTACGGCGAGAAAAATTTGAAAAATTACTGGGAAAACAATTCCGAATAATTACCCGTGCGAAGCCGGGGCGGGCCTCTAGTTAATTATATATTTTTTATGTTGTTTTAGTTATAGTATATTCCTACCTTATTGGTTGTGTCAATATGTCTCCTGTGTACAAAGTACAATTTGATCTTAACCTTTTTTAGGATATTACTAAATGTAAACTGAAATGTTAAATGAATCAAGGTGCATAGTCTTTGTTATTGTGTGTAATATAAGTACCTATGCAATTAATAAATTAAAATATAACCTGAATATGTTTTATCATTTAAAAACAACATTTGTCAAGCGTATGGCCATGTTCCATTCAGAAGGAAGTTCGAGTCCAGTAGTAGACATATTAGGTAAAGAGAGAATGAGAATTAAACATGTTTGATGGTGGGATCATATAAACCGCTAGAAAGGAGAAAATGGTCTCATCACGCCACAAAGTAGACAAGTTTGGCCACAAATTCGGTCTACAAAACTGGATTGACAAAAAGATGTTGCTTTATTGGTCGGTTTTTGAAGTACATACATTGACATAATTTTTGCCATGAACGCGTTTAGAAACGAGAAACCACATTAGTATATTTCGAATATTAGTTTAATTATCTAAAGAAAGTAAGGTTAAAAGTTTGTGAACTTGTCTAAATAATTTCATACATGAGGCCGCAGCGATCTCATTGTACCTTACCAAAACCAAAACAAACAGCCCATTATAAAATTTTCTACTGGGTCAGTAACTGAATCAATATTTTTTATTTAGAACTTCATTATAGGATACCTTAAATTATTCGTAAACTATTTCCTTTAAGCTTGTAATTAGGACATAATGCTCTTTTATTTTACTGAAGCCACATCTTGCACAAAATAATTATTATACAGCAGCACTATTAAATAGCCTTTGCCTCCAAATGTAATCCGGAATTTAATTCACACACCCAATGCAAATGTTCGTTCCCGCAAGATCTGTAAGTTTTTTGTTACTAATATTACTATGTTTTAGCATTAGCCAATCATTTTTAAATACAGGAAGCTGATTGGATGGGATGGATTGATATTGTTTTGATTTGAGGTTTGTGTTGTGGTTTTTCGTACAAGACAAGACAAATTTGGCAATAGCCGCAATATTAAATTCGTTACTAAACCTGGAGGTAGAACAACTTATTGATAATGTAAACAGCATTAAATATCGCTTATTATATATATATCACAAATATACTTAGATTATTAGTTTAACTCTTGTTATGGAAATAATTCATATCAAAACAATTGGTTAAATCATGAATTTGAATTAAGTGACTGCCAATTAATAGAGGAGTCTCTGTCCCAGTCGTGGGAACGTTAATGGAATGTAACGGGATGCTTAAGCTTTAATTAATGTACCTAGCCGTGACGGCTAAGTGGGAGAACACTCGACTTTTATTCCGAAGGTCGTGAGTTCAAACCTCGCCACGCTCCTCTGGATTTTTCTTCTTGGGTTTATGTGCGCTTTAATCACGTGCTTTAACGGTGAAGTGAGGGAGCAAACATCGTGAGGAAACCAGCATGTTCTGAGAACTTTCAAGAGTTTGAAGGACATGTGACATTCACTAACCCGCACTTGGCCAGCGTGGTGAATTAAGGCCTAATATCTCTCGCAAAGAGAGAAGCCCCTGTGTCCCAGTAGTGGGAACGTAAATAGGGGTGCTTATGATACAATAAAATTAATTAATCAGGAACTAAGCAACTCCAACGTCTTAAATAAGAGGAGTTAACCTTTTTGAATAAAGTAGGTACAGATATTTACCTAAATTCTACAACAGATTTAGTCAAAATGGTGTCAAAAATCTGCCGTATCTGCCTACATACCAACATTCCATTGCAAGAAATGAATAAAGAACATCTAGATTATTTTCTGGAAATATGCTCCTGTAAGGTATGTATTAAAATTGTACATAAATATGGCAATACCATTGCCGTTTTACTGTGTATAGATTCCAACAAATTACTAACAAAAATTTTACTTATTATGTATTATCAAACTAAAATTTTAATGTGAATTCTGTATGCGGGGAAAGCTACTATTATGTAGGAATATACATGGTGTTCACAATTTTCCTCATCATGTGCTCACCTTTTAACCCCTTCCGCTTAAGACACCAATATTTAAACACCTTTGTATAGCATTGTGTCAAATAAACTTAAATTTAGTTCATAAATCTAGTTGTATTGGCTGACAAATGTTATTATAGTTTAAAAGAATTTATGGACGATAAAAAATTTTAATTTTCATAATTTGCAATAATTTTGTCATTTTTATTTATAAATTAATTTTCTATGATGGTAATTTCAATTGTAATTAAATTCAATAACTATTGTAACATGACATTGCACGCCATATATTGGTAAAATACATTGTTCTATGTAATTTACTCATGTATTTATGCAATTAAGATACTTTTACTTTACTAAAGTCTTAGGGTAGCTTTTAATTATGTAATTTATGTTAAGTGCATCATCTTTTTTCTAGAAAAAACATTCAAAACACCTACTATGTGCTCCATGCCTGGTAAATCTAGCAGATAATTTGAAATTCAGGAAAAAATGTGTTAAGGCAAACAAAATACTGCAAAAATGGAAGAAGAAGAAATCTCTGGTGAGTTATAGTTTTAAATATCTTTATTCTCATACAAATACTTGTAGGTAATTAATTATTAAATAATTCTGGTTAAACATCAGCATCATTACCCTATTAACGTTCCCACTGCTGGGATACAGGGACTTCTCCTTAGGCGAGAGAGATTAGGCCTTAATTCACCACAAAGCCGAAGGCCCAAGGCCAAGGCTGTAGGCCACTTTTTACCTCGGTAATATACGTTGTTCCCGCCGAAAATCTAAAAATACCGTCTGCGCCGTTTCTTGTTGCTAGTATTAATATAGATACGATGTTAATTGATTTAATTAACCCCCGACCAAAAAAGAGGGGTGTTATAAGTTTGACGTGTCTGTCTGTTCCATCATAGCTCCCGAACGGAGGAGCGATTTCAATTTAGTTTTTTTGTATGAAGGGTGAGTTTGGCCCGGGTGTTCTTAGACATGTTTCATGAAAATCGGTTGAGCCGTTAAAAAGTTATGGGGGTGAGAGTGGGGAAGGAAAACAGAAAATCTAGTAATCTATATACTAGTGTGGGGTATCAAATGAAAGCGCATCGCGACCACATTACATAATTTTATGTTGTTTTACATTTAAGGAAATGAAGGCATTGAAATCGGGGGTTTTTCTTGAATTTTAATTTTTTTTTTATTTATTATAATTAAAATTTTAAAAGAAGTTTTTCTTTCTTTCATTAAGAGTTTCTAGTTTTAAGAAAACTATTCACTGTTTGTTGTTGAATAAACTATTACTATTTATTTCGATAAATAAATAAATATTCAAAATAAATCTCATATAAATGTAATAATAATAATTTGTTTATTCAAATACACTTTATACAGTGACCTATTATAATGTCTTCAAGCCTTTGTCTGGTTTATCATGACACTATTAGAGTTCTCAAACAACAATCACGCATCTAAATACTATCTACATACATTCTTATTATAAAAATAACTTACACTAATCAAAAGAGAGATAGTTCGGACAGATTATCACTGGACGCGTATAACAAACCGGGTTTAAAATTTAAAAGTGACTTTTATCATGCATCCATAGTTAAAAGATTTCACTTTTAAAAATGCTGACTTAATCAACAATTTATAATCTTTTCAGATAAAACAACCTTTGAATACTTTACACACTCTCCTAATTAAAAACGATGAAACGTTAAATGGAGGTAATAAGAAAAATCATAGAATACTTAAAGAATGCTTTAGCAAAAACGCAGAAGATAAACTTGATATAATAGATGTTAAAACAGAAGATAATATTATACAGGTTAATACTGATGTTGGGAACATAGAAGAGCTTAAAGATTTTGAGGATACAGTAGAAGAGAGATCTTTTGTTGATTGCAGTGAATTTGAATATGAGGATGAAACAAATACAGAATTACCTAATAATTGTAATGTGAATGAGATTACAGTTAAACCTAAAAAGATTAAGAAAGGTATGTGTACATCTATTCATTTTCTATACAAGGTGGTTTAAAATTGGTATTTATAGCCGGGTGTGAATAGCACGCGACATGTTTCTTCTTCTTCTTTTGTTTGATGGCGTCCGTGAGTGGCTATATCGCCGTCAACAGCCAATGTCCGTATGTTTTGTTGGACATTGTTGATTCTTTAAGATTATCAACCATAAAACAATGGGAGTAAAGTTAATAAAAACAAAAAAAAACTTCGTCTTTCTTCTCTTTCCAACAATCAAAAAGCTTAATGCGTTATGATAAAAATTAAGCTTTTGACCCTCATCCCTTATGTTTCTGTGATTGTATTAAATAAATATAATTGTATCAAAATAAATAAGTGTTTAATGTTATTTAATTATAATTTACATCTTTGACAAGGCCTCTTTACAGCTGCTATTATTATTATGTAAATTGATTGTTTTTCGAGTTTTCCGATACTTTGGGGCAGTTACATGCGGCATGATCACGGTGGAGCTGAAGCCGCAGCGATTGGAGTAACAGTTTTATTGGCAGACAAAGAGTTCTACCCTCTTTCTCAGTCTTTTATCACTAGATTTGGCGCATGCAACGAAATACATATAAATAAATATAAATATTTCCAGACATTTCTCACAACAACATCTAGCCCCGTGGTAAGCTCTAAGCTTGTGTTACGGGTACTAGACATCTGATATACTTAATATAATAGTCATACATATATAGATATTTTTTATTATACATATTAAACACCCAGACCAAGGAGATCGTGCTTGCAGAACATACAAACACTTTCACCCTCGGCGGGAATCGAACCCGCTACCTCTTGCGCCGCAAGCGGACCCTTGCCCGAAGCAGTCAAAAACTGTGACGAAATCTCGGGAAACTCGAACGACAATCAATCATGGTCAATATCCCGTTATAAATCTAAATAGTCTTGATAACCATATTAGTTTTAAAATATCCCTGCTTTTTTATGTAAAAATTATATTGCGTCTACTCTTTCAACATTATAATATTAAGTACTTATAATACCTATACATAAATAAGGATTTTATTAAAACTTCTCTCACGAAAGTGGCGACTAGAATCCATAGATGAAAGTATTTTAATGTCCTCATTGAAAAGGTATCTTAGACCCTTTCTGATATGATGGTTGCATAATATAACGTTATGCACAACTTATTTTTTGACTGCCTCAGTGGCGCGGTTCGATTCCCGCCAAGGGGTCAAGTGTTTGTATGTTCTGCAAGCACTTTCTGCTTTGTCTGGGTGTTTAAAAAAATATTTATAGTAAGTATGTCTATGATATTAAGTATATCAGATGTCTAGTACCCGTAACACAAGCTTAGAGCTTTCCGCGGGGCTAGATGTTGTTGTGTGGATTGTCTGGTAACATTTATTTATTTATAACCTATAATGGTGTTATTTAATTTCAGATCCGGATAGGAGTCAGAATGTTTGCAGAGAATATGATCAGTATATTGAAGTATTTGAAATAGTTCTATTTAATACAATAGACGGTGAGTTGAGAAATTACTAGAAATTACTCATCATCATCATCATCATTTCAGCCGTAGGACGTCCACTGCTGAACATAGGCCTCCCTCAAGGACTTCCAGTGATTTCGGTCGGTAGCAGTTTGTAGCCACCGCGAGCCCGCTACTTTCACCAAGTCGTCCGTCCATCTAGTTGGTGGACGTCCTACTCTCCGTTTGCCGATTCGTGGTCTCCATTCAAGAACTTTCCGGTCCCAACGGCCATCTGTTCTACGCAAATTGTTTGTTGAAATTACTCCGTGAATTAGATTTGACTAATACTGGCAATGCCGTAGCGTAAAAAACCAGTATATATTTTTAAATGTTAGCTGAAAGTTTTCCAAAAATCTCAATCAAATAAAAATAGTATAATTGGTAATGCCCGCACTTTTTTAAAGATTTGTAAAACAAAACAATGGAAATAAATGTTTTTGTATCTTGTATTTTGCCCAGCGTGGTGAATTAAGGCCTAGTCTCTCTCGTCAAGAGAGAAGTCTCTGTGTCCCAGCAGTGGGAACGTAAATGGGGCGTAATAAGGGTTTTAAGAATGGAATGTGACATTTCATTTCACATAAAGCTTTTTATTTTATAAATAAACCCTCATTACGTTGGTACATAAAACCTCATTGGATATACCAAATTGGTCAAATAGAACCTTATTATGTAAGAATGAAAATGAAAATGAAAAATGTTTATTCAGGGAACATGGTACAGAGAAATAGAAGCTATGAACGGTAATACACGCAGAAGTTATAAAAACTGTGTCGCGGGTATTAACGCCCTCCTCCTTAAGCTAGATGACAATAGTTCCTTAAAACTAAATATGAGTAAAGATAACAATTTATCCTAGAGAAACATTAAAAATAAAAATATTATAAAAAACAGCATTTTAAAGTCTACGATTAAAGTGGATGAGAAAACAAAAACAGCAAACCTACAAATTTATTCTACTAAAATCATTACTTCTGCAAAAGACGTCCACAGCTGGACATAAGCTAAAAATATTATTTACCTATGAAGTTATTATAATTATTATTTTCGAGACCACCACTATCTAACTGATGCGAATCAAAAGGCTCTCGGTTTCAGAGTAGAATATAAAACTTTATTTGTAGACGCCAGAGCGGAACTCCTTTCTCGCGCGACGTCGGAGCCGTACCTGAGCGCGCAGTTCAGGTGCGACCGCTGCTACACGACCTTCAAAAGCGACAAGCTACAGCTGTTCCATGAGAAATGGCATAACGAGGTAACTAAACCAAAAAAGAGGGGTGTTATAAGTTTGACGTGTCTGTCAAATTCAAATTCCTTTATTTGCACGAACATAAGTAAAATTAGTAAGGTCTTAAAATAGTTATAGATACATTACGTTGTCTGTCTGTCTTGGACATCATACCTCCCGAACGGATGGAGAGATTTCCATTTTTTTTTTGTATGAAAGGTGAGATTAGCTTGTTTGTTCTTAGACATGTTTTATGAAAATCGGTTGTGCCGTTTAAAAGTTATAGGGGTGAGAGTATTCATCATCATCATCACCCTATTAACGCTCCCACTGCTGGGACACAGGGACTTCTCTCTTGGCGAGAGAGATTACGCGTTAATTCACCACGCTGGCCAAGTGCGGGTTGGTGAATGTCACATGTCCTTTAAACTCTTTAAAGTTCTCGGCACATGCCTCACGATGTTTGCCTTCACCGTTAAAGCACGTGTTTAAAGCGCACATAAATTTGTCAGGAAGAAAAAATCCAGAGGTTCGTGGCGGGGTTTGAAACCACGACCTTCGGAATTAAAGTCGAGTTTCCTCCCAATTAGCCAACACGGGGGTGAGAGTGGGGAAGGAAAACCGAAAATCTGCAAATATACTCGAGTGGGGTATCAAATGAAAGCGCATCGCGTGCACATTACTAAATAAAAGGAAATTAAGGCATTGGAATCTGTATTTCGAAATAAATTGTGTAGTGTTCAAATATAACTCTCTTTTCCTTGATGTCCTCTACATCAATGGTCCTTCGAGCCGGATGGTAATGTGGACTGACGCGGGCGCTGCATCCCGCGCCCGGCGGTCCCACGGTTACACAAATGCTGCGTTGCATTTCTGTACACTATACTTATTGTACGAACCGTACAGGAGTTTTTCTTAAATTTAGATTTATTATGGGACGCGCCATTGAAAGTTATGGTACATTCCAGTCATCACCGTTGGAATGTCCCGTGTGCTGTTTCCGCTTCCTGACGAGCAAGTCTCTCCGCAACCACAGGACGAAATGTCACCGAGGAAAGTTCTCGTGCAAGATGTGTCCCCTGGTCACGTACCATGAGTGAGTACCACAAATATAATAATAAAAAAAGGGTGTGTGTGTCAGCTACGACGCACGATTGGAGTTTACTCCTTACGAACTATAATTATGATATATATCGAATAGAACAAAAGGGTAAATGAACGCATCTGCTAAAATGATAAGAGAAACAAACATATATCTGTAATTATTCGGATTATTTATATTACTTCAATAAAGCGTATTACATAAAGTATGTTACAAAATAATATAAATAAAATACAGCAATACCTCAGAGGAGACCCCGAAAATGAGATTAGTAGATTAGAGAAGTAAAACCGAATGTGTGCAAATATACTCGAGTGGGGTCTCAAATGAAAGCGCATCAAAAGCATATTACAAAATAGTATGATGGTTTTCTTTTAAGGGAGTTAAAGTCTTTGAAATTTAGGTTATAAGAAATATGTAGCTAACAATAATGTTATGTTTCAGATCTGTCATGAAGAGGCACTTTGAGAAGCATCAAGGGAAGACTTTTAAGTGCGATTGCGGGAGAGCATTTAAGTAAGTACCTAGATGAGGCGCACGAGGTAGCGGGTTCGATTCCCGCCCAGGGTCAAGTTTTTTTTTTTATTATTGATAAGCCTTCATTTGACCACAATCTCACCTGATGCAAAGTGACGATGTGGTCTAAGATGGAGCATGAAGGCCTAAAGATGGCTTCTCCGGACCACATTACGAAACACGAAAAAAACGCTTCACGCACTGGCCCAGCCCGGAGGGTGGTGACAAGCCACCCTCCAAGACAAGTTTTCGTATGTTCTCCAGTCACTTTCTCCTTGGACTGGGTGTTTAATATGTATAAATATCTATATATGTATGTCTATTATATTAAGTAAGTATTAAGATGTCTAGTACCCGTAACATAAGTTTTAGAGCTTACCACGGGCTGGATGCTGTTGTGTGGATTGACCGGAAATATTTATAGATAGATAGATAGATAACTCTTTATTGTACACCACAAATAAAATACAAACTGCAAACAATAACAAGACAATACATTAGAGTACAACGGGCGGTCTTACCGCTGTGAGCGATCTCTTCCAGGCGACCTTTGGATGGACAGGAAATAAATTATCATTATTTTGAAGAAGAAGTTATATTATTATATTGATAGTGTTGCGGCGAGTACAACGGTTCAAGAAACCTTTGCACCCGATCGCCAAGCCAAGGGTCAGTGCAACAACGCCAAGCTTCGCGGTACGCTAGCTCAAAGCTGAAATTCAGTGCTACACGTGGCACTCGGCAAATCCGGTCTGCACCTGCTGTCCGGTGGTGTGTCGAGGGGTGTGAAGTAGATGACTTTCAAGTAGCTGCGTTTAACAGCTACCCAGCGCTGTAGTGGGAAACCTCACTACCGTGACTTTCCTAGAGAAAATCTGAGAACTCACCAGAAATCCCAGGAGATGCAGTGAAAATCCAATGTTTTAAATAATGCGTTTATTAAACATACTCACAAACACTAGATTTATCTTTCAGTACTTAGCACTAAACACAAACACTAAGATCACAAATACACTGCAAACACTTTTCACAGAGCGGATCGGAACTTAATTCGCAACTTCACTTTTCACTTATGATCGTTATTTTCACCAAATACAAAACTTAAAAAAGTGAGGATTAGTTCGCGTATTTATATTTCGGTCGTATCCCCACTTAAACACAAAGAAATTCTATGAATTTCCAGAACAATAGTTCCGTCCCGCTCTTACATTATACGGCTTGTCAGCTATCTCGCTCTAATAATTCCGCGGCGTTCTCGAATATATTTCTATCTCTTTCATAGATCGAGAATAGTGCCGCTATCTCTGTTTTTCATTTCGAATCGTTCCAGAGATTTCGAGAACATTCTTTAGAGGTTTAAATGCTCATGAATTATTGAATATATATTTTTTATTATTCTACAAGACTCTACGGCTTTCTACGCATTTTTAAAACATAACAAGATGTAGAAATCCTATCTCGAAGGTTCTTAAAAGGCACTTATTGGTAAATATCAGACTGACAAGGCGTATTTATAAAACTTAGGCTTAACTTAAGTAATAATATTTAAACTATCGACTAAGGTCGCCGACAGATAGATAACCAAGGTACTTTGCGTGTCCGAACCCATTTTGGTCCAAATACACGCAATGAACTATGCTTAATTGTATTGTGTTAACCTACTGTGCATTGTGTGTGAAACAATCAATGATTTATTAACCCCCGACCAAAAAAGAGGGGTTTATAAGTTTGACGTGTCTGTCTGTCTGTGGCACCATAGCTCCCGAACGGATGGAGCGATTTCAATTTAGTTTTCTTTTGTATGAAAGGTGAGTCTGGCGCGAGTGTTCTTAGACATGTTTCATGAAAATCGGTTGAGACGTTTAAAAGTTATGGGGTTGAGAGTGGGGAAGGAAAACAGAACCTCTGCAAATATACTAGTATGGGGTATCAAATGAAATCGCATCGCGTCAACATTACATAATATTATGTTGTTTTACGTTTAAGGAAATTAAGGCATTGGAATCGGGGGTTTTGCTTAAATTTTAAATTTAGATTTATTGTATTGTATAAATCTACTGTGCATTGTGTGTGAATCAATCAATTTATTTCTTTTTTGGATTGGATTACTAACAGAAACAATATAACAAACTCTGTTAGATAGGATATTTATCGAGGAAGGCCATGCTCCTTTTTACAGCAGGAAGATGCGTTGTTTTCGCGGTAAAATCCATAAAAGCCGTGTTGGCTAAGTGGGTACACGCTCGACTTTCATTCCGAAAGTCGTTGGTTCAAACCCCGCCACGCACCTCTGGATTCTTCTTGAATTATGTATGTGCGCTCTAAAACACGCGCTTTAACGGTGAGGCAAGCATCGTGAGGAAACCGGCATGCTCTGAGAACTTAAAAGAGTTTGAGGAACATGTGACATTCAAAAGTCCGTAAGTGGTAACCCTCTGAATCCTTACACGTGACCTCCGGGTGGTGCTAAGAACAGTCTCTGGTGGGAGGCTTCGGCCGCGGCTTGTCACCACCCTCCGGGCTGGGCCGGTGCGTGAAGCGATTATTTCGTGTTTCGTAATGTGGTTTCGAAGCCATCTACCTTCTATGTCTTCATGCCCCATCTTAGACCACATCGTCACTTTACATCAGGTGAGATTGTGGTCAAATGAAGACTTATAATTATCGAGCATAAAAAAAAACGGAATTGGCCAGCGTTTTGAATTAATCCCTAATCTCTCTCGTCAAGATACAAGATACAAAATCATTTATTTCCATTGTTTGGTTTTACAAAACTAAGACACGTCAAAATAAATTACAAAAAAACAAAAACAAAATAATCATAAGTGCTTAAAGATAAGTAGGAAATAAATTTATGGTATTTGGTCGCTTCGCTTTTTTTATTGAAACTTTACAATCATTATTTGTTAGTCTTGTTTTTGATTTTGTGTTGGAGCAGATTCCGACCCAAGCAGTTTTGTCCTCAAGGTAATCCGATATATTATATTATAATAAGCTTTTTTACAAAGTTTTTTTTTTACAATTTTCTTAAATTTAGTAATTGACAACTGTTGCAATTCTTTGGGAATCTTGTTGTAGAAGCGTAGAGAGCAAGAGAGAAGTCCCCGTGTCCCAACAGTGGGAACGTCAATAGGGTGATGGTGTTAGTTGGTAAATAAATGTAATTGTTCGCAGACATAAGTCCACGTACCTAAACCACCGCCGGAATGTGCACGGCTCTAGTCACGTGTGCGTCACTTGCGCGCGCACCTTCGTCTCACGGCTGGGACTGCTCAACCATAGGTCCAGAGCTCATCAGGTAAGAAGAATAGAATAGAATAAGAATATAATAATTTTTATTTAAAAGAAAAAGAAAGAAACTTTTATTAGTCACATACTTAATCAAAAACCAAATATAATATAAAATAAACAAAAAAACAATAAAGAATGTGACAAAAAGGTGATCATTCAGCGTTATGCTGTGATTGAGCGAGTCAAACCACAGCGCTGTTCTTCCATGATCACCTTGAGCTAGTGGTTCTTAAACTATTTAAACAATTAAAAATACAGTAAACCTTATGACAAATATTCATACTTATATATTTATCATTTTACAAAACATATTTATTTCTGTAGAAGCTGAGTTGTTCTATTCGCTTCTCAACTCAGTGTAAAAAATTGAAGCGAACTGTCAAGACAATGTTATTTCCTTGATTATTCTTAGTTTTTATTTAAATTAGTTTTACGTTGACCTGTCCATGTAAGCATAGGCTTCTAAGGAAATAAACGTTTTGACTTTGACTTTGTCTGTCTGTCGACAAGCGTGCTGTTCAAGAACCCTGTTTTTTTACTAACCCCGTGTTATAAGTTTGACGTGTCTGTCTGTCTGGGACATCATAGCTACCGATCGGATGGAGCTATTTCAATTTAGTTTTTTTTTTGTATGAAAGGTGAGTGTAGCCCGGGTGTTCTTAGACATGTTTCATGAAAATCGGTTAAGCCGTTCAAAAGTTAAGGGGGTGAGAGTGGGGAAGGAAAACCGAAAATCTGCAAATATACTCGAGTGGGGTATCAAATGAAAGAGCATCGCGTGCCCTAACTACTAAATAATACGGTGTTTTACTTATAAGGAAATAAAGGCATTAGAATCGGGGGTATTGCTTAAATTTTAAATTTAGATTTATGATAAATAAGCCTTCATTTGAGTGTAAGTCATTGATTAACAAATAATTTGTCTTTAGCACTACAATATGATGTTTTTCTGTTGCCTATAGCAAAAAATACTCAAAGGTCATATAAATAAATATATAAGGGGCTCTTATTTATTTATTATTTATTTATTAATATTAATTAACACGGTTTGATACCAATTACATTAATTAATTAATTAAATAATAGATTAGCACATAAATTCATAAATATCGTAATCTAATAATTATTATAGAAGAGAAAAATTATATAATACTAGATACATTTTATAAGTCAAGTAAAATTAAAATAGCCGATAGCCGTGTTGGCTAAGTGGGAGGACACTCGACTTTCATTCCGAAGGTCGTGGGTTCAAACCCCGCCACGCACCTCTGGATTTTTCTTCTTGAGAAATTTATGTGCGCTTTAAACACGTTCTTTAACGGTGAAGGCAAACATCGTGAGGAAACCGGCATGTTCTGAGAACTTTAAAAGAGTTTGAAGGTCATGTGACATTCACCAACCCGCACTTGGCCAGCGTGGTGAATTAAGGCCTAATCTCTCTCGTCAAGAGAGAAGTCCCTGTGTCCCAGCAGTGGGAACGTTAATAGGGTGATGATGATGATGATGAAAATTAAAATATAAATTCATCATAATTCTAGATTAAGTTCACAGAAACATAGACAAGCTTTTATTAGAGTACTCCAACTGTCAGAGAAGATGTCAGTGTCGGGGCTATTTTCCAAAAGGGCGTTGAGAGCCTTTAAAACACGTGGGATAGGTGATCTTGAACGATCTTATATATAATAAATAAAAAATAAATATTTCCGGACAATCTACACAACAACATCTAGCCCCGTGGTAAGCTCTAAGCTTGTGTTACGGGCACTAGATATCTGATATACTTAATATAATATACATACATATATAGATATTTTTATTATACAATAAACCTGATTTTTATGAGGAGTATGCTTCGACTGCATTTTTGCACTGTAAAATCAATTTGTAGTGTTTCTACGGAACTCTCGGTGTAGTATGAGCCTATTTCACGCTTATATATTTTTTTAAATGTTCTTAGAAGTCATATGATAGACGACGACCTCTGTGGCTCGGTGGGCGAAGGTCCGCCTGAGGCGCAGGAGGTTGCGGGTTCGATTCCCGCCAGGCGACCAGATTATGTACGATCTACAATTTCTCATTTCGGGTCTGGGTGTTTTCTGTATGTCATAATGTATGTATTCACAAATAAAATGTATCTATGTAGTATCGGTCACATAACACTCATAGTACCAGCTCTGCTTAGTTTGGGGTTATTTATTTATTTATTTATTGGAAAACCAAAAACTTACAAATACATAGTAACAAATCAATATAACACTAGAAAGCTTAATTAAGGTTTTCACGGATACAAAACACAATATAAAAACAACAACACTGTGAACAAAAACAAACAAAACCGCATCAAAGTAACAACACACAAAGATATACAACTAACATTATCTTATAAGAAAAACTCTCTGCTCATCCGCCGCCTGACCGTAGTCGCACTTGAACAGAATAGATCTATGTCAAATTGCTTACAGATACTATTAAACATATTGCTTGCGCGACACAAAAACGAATTTTGACGATAGTTCGTACCAGCGTATGGAATATATATATTAAATTAAGGTTAGGGAATGCTGTGTGAGTAGTCCGGAAATATTTATTTATTTAAAAATATATACGTTTCAGGTGAAAGCAACTGAGACAACTGGCGAGGGAGTTGATTGTTCGCAATGCGAGCTCACGTTCCCGAACCGGTACATATACACCGTGCACGTACTTAGCACGCATAAGGATACGCAGGAAGCTAGGGACATGTAAGTCAATAAATCTAAATATAAAATTTAAGAAAAACCCCCGATTCCCATGCTTTAATTTCCTTAAACGTAAAACAACATAATATTTTGTAATGTGGACGCGATGCGATTTCATTTGATACCCCACTCGAGTATATTTGCAGATTTTCGGTTTTCCTTACCCACTCTCACCCCCATAACTTTTAAAAGGAACAACCGATTTTCATGTAACATGTCTAAGAACACTCGCGCCAGACTCACCTTTCATACCAAAAAATCTAAATTGAAATCGCTACATCCGTTCGGGAGCTATGATGACACAGACAGACATACAGACAGACAGACACGTCAAACTTATAACACCCCTCTTTTTTGGTCGGGGGTTAAAAAGAAAATTTAATCAATTTAATCAATCATAAATTGTAATAATTATTTTTAATATTTATTTTCTTTTGTAACAAGATGATTTATTTATCATTGTAATTATTAATGTTTGAAATATTTTATCTATAATTTGTATGTTCTATTGTTATTAATTTAATTTACTTGTTATTTTCTAATGTCGCATGGGTGTCAAACTGTAATGGCAATGTAAAAGTGTTTCTTAAATAAATAAATAAAGTGTTTATTTATAGATAGATACCTAGATATAGAGAACCTACATTTATAATTAAAAAAACAATTCCAGAATCTTAGTTCCCTTAAAAGTAAAAAGTCATACTGTTTTGTAATATGCTTTTGATGCGCTTTCATTTGAGACCCCACTTGTGTATAAATATACTGTGTAATATACTGTGTGTGTGTGTGTGTATATATATATAAAAGGCACTTTTACCCTCATATCTTTTAAACGAGTCAACCTGTTTTCAACAAACATGTCTAAGAACACACAAGCCAAACTCACCTTTCATACAAAAAACTTAATTAAAATCGCTTCATACGTTTGGGAGCTATGATGCCACAGACAGACAGGTCAAATTTATAATCCCCTCTTTTTTCGTCGGGGGTTAAAAGTTAACCTAGAATGCCCCAATCTGATCCCCTTCTAAAAGTACACTCTTATAAAGAGTTTGAAGGACATGTGACATTCACCAACCCGCATTTGGCCAGCGTGGTGATTTAAGGCCTAATCTGTCTCGCCTAGAGAGAAGCCCCTGTGTCCCAGCAGTGGGAACGTTAATAGGGGTGATGATGATGATGATCCCCTCCTAAAGGTAATAAATATATATTTTTGTCTATTTTACATTGCAGGATTGCTTGTCGCTTCTGCGGTCTAACATTCGACGACGTTGAACAACTCAAGGTGCATAAGAAACAGAGCCATCTGCCGGGGAGCTTCGACAACGGACCTGTCAAATGTCAACTCGTGAGTTTAATAGTAGTGCTCCTGTAATAATATTTCCGGACAATCCACACAACAACATCTAGCCCCGTGGTAAGCTCTGAGCTTGTGTTACGGGTACTAGACATCTGATACACTTAATATAATAGGCATACATACAGACATAGATATTTTTTGTTATACATATTAAACACCCAGACCGAGGTGAAAGTGCTTGCAGAACATACACACACTTTAACCCTCGGCGGGAATCGAACCCGCTACCTCTTGCTTAAGCCTCTTTTTGGTCGGGGTCATAAACGCAAGCTTAGCCCTAATAATATTATACAACAAAACGTAAATAATTATTTTTTAAATTATTTATTATTATTATTTTATTATTATTATAAGGTAACATTTAATATAGGTTTGTGGGAGACTGGTGCCTGAGGTAGGTATATCAACCTGTATTACAGGTGACTAGGGTCCCTCATTCGCGAATAAAAGATAATAATAAATCTAGGATAAATGTCAAAATAATTCATTAATGTCATAAAAATTATTTATAATAATAATAAATCATTTATATTGTGCCACAATAGAAAAACTTAATTGACGCATCCAGCATCTGCCTGCAGTCTTCAGGTCGTCGTCCCACCTGGCCGGAGGGCGTCCCACACCACGTTTGCCGAGTCGCGGTCTCCACTCCAGAACACGTTTACCCCAACGGTTATCAGTTCTTCGTACGATATGGCCGGCCCACTGCCACTTCAGCTTGCTAATCCTATGAGCTATGCCGGTAACTTTGGTTCTCTGTCGGATGTGCTCGTTCCGCATTCTATCCTTCAGAGAAACTCTGAGCAGAGCTAAAAAAAAAAAAAAAAATATTTATTTCAGCAAAAAAACATTAAGACGTAAGGTGTCCTTCAGTTATTTGCAGATAACTTTTAGAGCAGACTGTATATCTGGTGACTTCTTCACTAGGCTAAGCCTGTATCGTAGAAGCCTGTACATTTTTGCAGGTTCAGTTATAGGATACTTCCTGTGATTTTAACTGTAAATAATAATAATAACTGGTAGACTAAAAAGAAAAAATCTCTCCATAGCTCGCTGCGCGACTTCCCTAAAAAGTGTTTGACTAAAACTCATGTAGAGAGTTATTTGTCGCAACAGTGCGGCGTGGAGGGCGCAGGCCCGGCGTGGCGCCCGCAGCACTACAGGGCGGAGCACCCGCACGCGAGATGCCAGACCGCGAGCGAGGCCGCGGCGCAGCACATGTGCGACCAATGTGGACGCCTCTTTAGTGTAAGTCTTCTCATGATCTTATTCTTAAATTGGCTTTTCACTCCACGGCGTTTTCCGAAGGAACGTCATATTTTCCCCCGGTTAGATGTAGCATACTCAATACTCAATTCATTTATTCCTGTATAAACATTGGTTGACTGAAATATAAGACATAGTTTTTGAATTGTGTATGCATGTTTCACAATGTGGACCCTGTTGGGCGTTACAGCAAGTGGGAGGCAGACCGAGGCTTTTTATATGTTTTTTTTATATATATATAGAATTGGTACCTACATGTCATGATATTCATTAGTTAATTATAATTTAAAAACAAAAATTAAATCATATCAAAAATTAAATCATATCAAAAATTAAAAATCAAATTAAAGCCACATAAAAAAAATTATATAAACAGGTTCATAATTATATTTAAAACAAAAATGTCATTTAATGAAATTAAAAAAATGACAAAATAAAATTTTATTAATATTAATATACATATATTGAATCAATCAGTATAAATATTACGTGTCTATAATTATAATTATGCATATAGCCTTTCTCGATAAATAAGCTATCTAACACTGAAATAATTATTCAAATCGGACCAGTAGTAGTAGTATTCGGACAGTAGTAGTATGGAGGTTTTGTCTTTTCACATCCGTAAGTGGTAACCCTCTGAATCCTTACACGTGACCTCCGGGTGGTGCTAAGAACAGTCTCCGGTGGGAGGCTTCGGCCGCGGCTTGTCACCACCCTCCGGGCTGGGCCGGTGCGGGAAGCGATTATTTCGTGTTTCGTAATGTGGGTTCGAAGCCATCTACCTTCTTGGTCTTCATGCCCCATCTTAGACCACATCGTCACTTTACATCAGGTGAGATTGTGGTCAAATGAAAGCTTATCCAGCATAAAATAAAATCTTTCATTTGCCTTGACCTGCATCACTATTGTAATGAATAGACAACGCTCTTTTAATCGCCCTCTTTTGGACATAGGCAGTGCCGGATTTACGATTTTTCAAGGTATAGGCCAAATAGTTTTAGCCGTACTTGCCTCAACAATTGTCATATCATTGTTGAGTTTTTACAATGCAATAATTTCGTCGAAATTATCGGTATATTTTTGAGCTAATCGGTATAAGTTTCTTACTCTCGGAATGTGCAATGACAAGTGAGAGAGAAAAGTCATTGACAAAATCACTCGAGCAAAGAAGCGATTAGAAACTCTAGCTCATTTTTGTATTGAAACTTAACAATCATTATTTGTTAGTCTTGTTTTTAAGGAATTAGGGAATTGGAATCGGGGGTTTTTCTTAAATTTTAAATTTAGATTTATTGATTTTGTGTTGGAGCAGATTCCGTTTCACACAGTTTTGTCCTCAAGGTAATCCGATATTTTATAATAAGCTTTTTTACAAAGATTGTTTATTACAATATTCTTAAATTTAGTAATTGACAACTGTTGCAATTCTTTGCGAATCTTGTTGTAGAATGATACATTAACCTTATGCAGCCTAGTTTTTGATTCCTCACCTCCAAAATTAACCCTTAAAAGAGTAATCCTGAATAAATAATGAAATTAAAGTGATTATTTTAGACTAAGTCAATAAATTAAATATTGAATTGTTTAAGTCTGATAAATATTTAATTTACCTTTTCATTTGTGTATCTATTGATAAATAATTAAATCTATTTACATATTTTTACGTTGAACTAATTTATTTGGAAAATGTATTTAATTGACATCTGATCTTTAGCGTCTTAATTCGTTGGAATCTATTTCTTTTCTTTTTTTTTTAAACTCGTAGAAGAGTTTAGCGGTTTTTTCTTACGCAGAATAGGTTTTTATGATTTTTTGTAATTTGTTTATGGATAATTTAACTAAGAAAGAAATAACTTACCTAGTATAGCAACCATTGTTATAATTAGGTGAAATAAATAAATCTGAATCTGAATCTGATTTCTATGAAGTAAAAAAAAAAGAAATGGTGTTCCCCAAATTTGCCGCCCGCCGCATATTTGTCGTCCTAGCCTCGAGCCTACTCAGCCCGCTGGTATATCCACCAGTGGACATAGGCCTTCCTCACTCATCCCAGTTTACAATTGATGTTTCGAGGGAGGAACTTTAAAATTTAGGCCATTTGCACACGTTTTTTGAACGCCTTGAGTATTTACGAAGTAGATGTTGATAAAAGTAGCGATAGCCCATTGTACTCCAACATTATCTTTATATATTAAGTCTATGTTTATTTTTTCTATAATATGTTGTGTGGTGTGCAGTAACATAACATAATTTTCTTTAAGATAAAGATGTCTTAAAACCTCGCCCGATGCCATTATGGAACTTGCCTTGCAGCTCGTCCTATAGAAATGGTATCGGTGTCTTAACATCCCTCATTATACAACAGTAGCATAGCATACGATTTTTATAATTTGTATAAAATTAATTATTGCCTATGCCATCTCTAAATAGCTATTGGAATATTCACCACGCTGGCCAAGTGCGGGTCGTTGAGTGTCACATGTACTTCAATCTCTGTAAATTTTAAACATACCGGTTTCCTCACTTATGTCACTCAGCCAACACGGCTTTGTGTCAATAAGAATAATTTATTTGCATAAAACATGAGTGTATACATGGTAGTAAGTTTAAATAAAAAAGTGTTCCACATGTTTTGCCAATCCTGGCGTTCAAATTTGAGAGGGCACAATGCATTTGGTCACAAATGTGATTTTTCTGTGAAATATTTAAAAAGTTCGTCTGTGACTATATCTTTTTTTTTGAAGTGAAACTTCTTTAGAATCGTTGTGATTTGAAATCGGATGCAACGGAAATGGAAATAAGATTGGCTTACCTGTCGGGTAAGCCAATCTTAAACGCTAACAAGGTTGCTTACTTTGCGCGTAGCCAGTACTTGGATGGGTGACCGCCCGAACAAAATCTTTTTGCATAGTATTTTTTTTTATTCTTCTCATTCTTTTGTCGATTTCCTGAAGTTGCACTTCTATCATGTGTGAATCGCACACACACCTTTTTTATTTTTTTTTATTTACAAAAACAATAAAAAGTTTGTCTGTGACTATATCTTAATTGTGTTGACAGAGCTTGTACGTGCTCCGCGACCACCTGAACCTGCACCTCGGGCTGCGGCCGTGGGCGTGCCGCGCGCGCGCCTGCGCCGCCGCCTTCCGCTCCCGCTCCGCGCGCGCGCAGCACGAGGCGCGCCACGCCCCCGCCGCCACCGCCCCCACCGCCGCCACCGCCGCCACCACGCGCAGGAGGAGGTAGGGCACAGAGCGTGTACGTGCTCCGCGACCACCTGAACCTGCACCTCGGGCTGCGGCCGTGGGCGTGCCGCGCGCGCGCCTGCGCCGCCGCCTTCCGCTCCCGCTCCGCGCGCGCGCAGCACGAGGCGCGCCACGCGCCCGCCGCCACCGCGCCCACCGCCCCCGCCACGCGCAGCAGCAGGTAGGGCACTTTGCTAGGCGCATCACTTAGCGCTGTACTGCTGGGACACAGGGACTTCTCTCTCGACGTGAGAGATTGGGCCTTAATTCACCACTCCACGAAGATTTGAGATATCACTGCTTAATTTGAACTTAATTTAAGTACAAATATATTTATTCAAATACTAGCGGCACGCCCCGGCTTCGCACGGGTAATTATCCTATGTTACCGGCATGTTCTGAGAACTTTAAGAGTTTGAAGGAAATGTGACATTCACCAACCCGCACTTGGCCAGCGTGGTGAATTAAGGCCTAATCTCTCTCAAGAGAGAAGTCCCTGTATCCCAGCAGTGGGAACGTTAATAGGGCGATGATGATGATGATCCTATGTTACTCCTAATACCTTCAAGCGTATATGTGCAAAGTTTCATGATGATCGGTTAAGTAGTTTTTGCGTGAATACGCTTTCACGCAAAAACTACTTAACCGATCATCATGAAACTTTAACAAACAAACTTACATTCGCATTTATAATATTAGTATGAAGTATGATATTAACTTAACTAAAGTTAGCTTAACTAAGGTTCAAATTAAGCAGCGTTATCTAAAAGCCTCGCAGTAAAATCCAAAGATAATTAAAATTTGACAACTAGATTTTTGAAGTGAAACTTCTTTAGAAGCGTTGATTTCAAACCGGATTCAACGGAAAAAACGACAGGTAAGAGACACAAATACAATAGTCGCCTGTAATTAGTGAGCCAGAGCGAGAGAGCAGATGTCGGTGCGTATGTATATTCACACTGTTTAATACTTGCTTGTATTTGAGCATTTAACGTGTGTTAGTGTATGTGAAAACTACGTGAGCTAATCATTGAGCTAATATCTATAGAGTCACAATCTCTAACTAACAAACGTCGAAAAATGTCCGAGCGCCGCTTTACATACCTATACATTGATATCATATGGTTCACAATGACTTTTACTCGAATTTAGACGTTATCCTGCTTACATAATGTTCAATGTAGCTTGTACGCAATGTCATAACAATCCACTCAAAGGCATGCCTACGAACAAAGAACAAATGCAGTAGTGGCGACGCTATTGATACTAAATTAAGATTATAATGAGGTAATATTTGTGAAATATGAGTTTTAAATTTTTATTACCTAGGAGATTATCTCCGAAATAAACATGTGATTTCAAAAATTATTTGAGAAATTATAATGGATATTTAAGACTTAGTATGGGGATATGTATAGATTCACCCGGGTGGAGCCGGGATGGGTCAGCTAGTTTAAAATAAAACAAAATTAATGTTTAGAGCACTTTATTCCTAACGTACAACTAAAACTTATTTAAGTCTCACATACTTATAGGCTGCCGGCGAGTAAAAGTGGAACGTGAGGGCGAATTTCCTAACAGCAGGCGGATACTTTTTAAATGGCCTCTTCTTTTTCTTTACATTTTTAATATATAAAGCATTGAACATTTCTGTAACTTCTAAATTTTGAGATAATTGCGAAAATAGCGATTCGTCAATGCCTGTCCTACTTTTTAATACTTTCAAGGCATTTTTTAAGCTTGTGTTCATTTTTATGAGTCTTTTATTTTGTTTTTGCAGTCTATTGATTTGTCTGTTTTTGTTTTGAATAATTTTATCGCATATATTGAGCTTCCTCTTCATAACCGTTTTTCTAGGAGTGTCTAAAATAGACCCTATACTCAAAGAAGTAGAAGGGCTTTTTTCGATTTTGCTCGAACTATCCTGAAACAAATAAATAACTTTAGTAAAAAAAAATATTTATTTTAGTCAAACAATACTATAGAACGAAAATTAATTACCAGCAAGCATGCAATATTTATTTGTGGGCGTATTAATTCATTGTTCCCAAATTCATTTTCAACCTGGAATAAATAAATAGGAATTAATTTAGTCTTTAAATATTTTAAAGTAGGTACTTTATTTACGGGAATAATACTAACATGTTATGTTATACATAATATTTAAATTTTTAAAATTTATAGTTATATTGAACGAGTTATACATAATAACTCGTTCAAAATTTGTAAAAATATTTAGTACGAAATAATTATGTAAAAATATTTAGAGTGTACCAACTCCATAGCTTTTCTTTAGAACACAATGTGCGCGTCACTCATTAGGAGAGTGCAGCGCGAGACTACTAGTTTCTCTTTTACTCCTACATATTCGTTTGACGTGTGAAAGAGATACGCTATCGAGGCGCCGCGGTCGGGCTGAGCGTTTTATTTTGATAGGAAATTTAAAAAATATTGAAAATAAAACGGAAACACGTACTGTAGACACATAAATTCGTAAATTTGTTATGATACTTACCTAAAATAAGAAACACCATCCTTTTTACGGACGTGTCTACTGTTATTTGCACAGGAAATCACTGAACACTTTGGCATCGCGAACGTTGGAACAGGATCGCGGTCGACTCACAACTAACCAAAAAGTCGGCGCGTAGCGTGCGCCGACTTTTGGCCCGGACGTTTTTTATATCTGTTTGTGACTCTATAGATATTAGCTCAATGGAGCTAATACTACTGTACACTGAATGCGGCTGCGTATTACAGCTTTTTAGTAAGATGTCAGCGTGGTGTGTTATTAATTATCTAACAGTGTATTTGTGACTATTTTTATATCTTGCTGTGCTAAATAATAAATTTTATAAGATGCCGAAAACTAATGCCGAAATGTGTCGTCAATATCGACGCAAAAGAAATGAAAATAAAATCAAAATGAAAAAAAACTGAAAATATGGAACTTGATATATGTTAAATAAAATATCTTTAAAAATTAATCAAAATACTTTCATTTTTAAACAATTTAACTTTGTAATTATCCTACAATTGTTATTTATTTATTTGTTTCAGTTTAATACATAATCATAACAGGTTATTTTTTAGCCCTAATGCGATGTTATATACATTCATCTCATTCTTTTGTCGATTTACTGAAGTTTCACTTCTTTTATATCTAAAACTAGAACTGGTATTTCTTTACAGACAGACAGGAGCGCGCGCCTGCCTCCTCCGGCCACGCGCGCGTGCGTTCGACGCGCAAGATACGCGACACTGAATAAATGTACTATGTCTAGTAACACGTCTGAATAAATGTACTATGTCTAGTAACATGTCTGAATAAATGTACTATGTCTAGTAACACGTCTGAATAAATGTACTATGTCTAGTAACACGTCTGAATAAATGTACTATGTCTAGTAACACGTCTGAATAAATGTACTATGTCTAGTAACACGTCTGAATAAATGTACTATGTCTAGTAACACGTCTGAATAAATGTACTATGTCTAGTAACACGTCTGAATAAATGTACTATGTCTAGTAACATGTCTGAATAAATGTACTATGTCTAGTAACACGTCTGAATAAATGTACTATGTCTAGTAACACGTCTGAATAAATGTACTATGTCTAGTAACATGTCTGAATAAATGTACTATGTCTAGTAACACGTCTGAATAAATGTACTATGTCTAGTAACACGTCTGAATAAATGTACTATGTCTAGTAACACGTCTGAATAAATGTACTATGTCTAGTAACATGTCTGAATAAATGTACTATGTCTAGTAACACGTCTGAATAAATGTACTATGTCTAGTAACACGTAGTTTCATTCCTTCAAACTAGTGTCTATATATATAGGTTAGCATGCAATAGAAATCCTAGACGGTGTAGAGACCTATGACGAATCGCGCGACAGGTTTGCAACAGGTGTAAGTCTCGCGATCATTGCTGTCAAACGTGAATTTTGTATTAGCTAACAGCAGCTACAACGCCAACAGCAAACTCTTAAAGTTCTTTTAACATTCGGGTTTCCTCACGATGTTTTCCTTAACCGTTAAAGCACTCGTTTAAAGCGCACATAAATTTCTCATGAAAAATCCAGAGGTGCGTAGCGGGGTTTGAACCCACGACCTTCGGAATGAAAGTCGAGTGTACGTACTTAGCCAACACGGCTTGTCATGGTTTAGTTTGATACAAAAAAACAAGATGAATACATGACAATATTTCATTTAATTGACTAGATTCTGTATAAAATGTTCTACAATATCTATAATTATACCTATCTTACAATTTTAATAACACTGATTCTAGACCTTTGATAGACTCATAATAAATAAATATTTCCTGACAATCCACACAACAACATTTAGCCCCGTGGTAAGCTCTAAGCTTGTGTTACGGGTACTAGACATCTGATATACTTAATATAATTGACATTTATAGAATTTCTTTATGACATATAAAACGTATATTTGCAGATTTTTCCTTCCCCACTCTCACCCCCATTTCTTTTGAACGGCACAACCGATTTTCATGAAACATGTCTGAGAACACTCTGAAGGCTTCAGTTCAGTTCAGTTTCTTGTAATTGGACTTTGCGCTTAAAGCTACAATTTGCCAGTGTCGAGTTAAATAAAATTGTAAAGTGAAATACTAGATGTTACTCAGTTGAACGCCCTCTGAAGGCTTATACAGTATAAAAAAAAAAATATTTAAAATTGCTACAACTTGTTACATCTGTCACGTCACGCAATAAGATGTTTGGTAACGTTAATTTCGATTACTTACTTTTTCTGTTACAACCCACGTTACAACAATATCTATATTAGATACTAGCGGCCCGCCCCGGCGTCGCACGGGTATACAATTTTTCTCGCCGTAAAAACCATCCTATCTCTCAAGTTGGATCGAACTGCACATGGTGTGCGAATTTTATTATAATCGGTTAAGTGGTTTAGGAGTCCATTGAGGACAAACATTGTGACACGAGATTTATATATACATATTAAGATGTATGTCTATTATATGAAGTATATCAGATGTCTAGTACCCGTAACACAAGCTTAGAGCTCACCACGAGGCTGGATGTCGTTGTGTGGATTGTCCGGAAATATTTATTTTATTTTATTGTATTGTTTTTGATAATTATTCACTTGCACTTCCTCTGCCTTCGGATGTGTAAGTGCACGCCTCTGACGTGCTCCCTCAGCGCGGCGCAGTGCAGGAATCCCTTGCCGCAGAGAGAGCACTTGTAGCGCCGGTCGCCGATGTGTGACTGCAATATAGATAGAATATAAGAGTTTGACTGCTTCAGTGGCGCGGTGGGCGAAGGTCCGCTTGCGGCGCAAGAGGTAGCGGGTTCGATTCCCGCCGAGGGTGAAAGTGTTTGTAAGTTCTGCAAGCACGATCTCCTTGGTCTGGGTGTTTGATATGTATAATAAAAAATATCTATATATGTATGTATATTATATTAAGTATATCAGATGTCTCGTACCCGTAACACAAGCTTAGAGCTTACCACGGGGCTAGATGTTGTTGTGTGAAATGTCTGGAAATATATTAAAATATTATATTATATAAGAATAATGCCCGCTTTCCACTGTGAGCGGAACGGACCCATTACGGACTCCGCTATACTCGTAACGATGGTTTTCATACATGTGCTTCCACCAAAGCGGAGCGGAGTGAGCGAGTTGACAGAGTCACATAAGAGGTTAGCGAGTTGAGCGAGTTCAGTTTTCGTTTTCAGTGGAAGGCGAAATAAATAATTTTTTAAAACTCTTTCTTAGTGGAAGGGAAAAACTATTTATCATTTCAAACTACGTTCCGGTTGACTATTTCTCGCTCATTTCACTTACGCAGTGGAAAGCGGGCATTAGAATCATTAATTTTGTCACAATCACAATAAAATACAACAAATACATAAATTTACATAGGGTTAGAGCTATGTTGCGACAAAAAAGGTAACCATTATGAGATGTCGTTAGTCGGGGCTTCAACCGATATTACAAAATGCAGAGGGATTTCGACTTATCACGTGATTGGCGCGTTTGTGTAATTAGTAGCACGTCGGGGCGCCCTCCCGGAGGTGTCGGTTCGAAGCCTGCGTGCGAAGCTTACGGATGCGTCTTAATCTTTTTCAGCATAAATCTAAATTTAAAATTTAAGAAAAACCCCTATTCCAATGCCTTAATTTCCTTAAATGTAAAACAACATAATATTATGTAATGTAGACGCGATGCGCTTTAATTTGATACCCCACACTAGTATATTTGCAGAGTTTCGGTTTTCCTTCCCCACTCTCCCCCCATAACTTTTAAGCGGCTGAACCGATTTTCATAAATCATGTCTTAGAAAATCCGGGCCAAACGCACCTTTCATAAAAAAAACTAAATTTAAATCGCTCCATCCGTTCGGGAGCTATGTCCCAGACAGACAGACACGTCAAACTTATAACAACCCTCTTTTTTGGTCGGGGGTTAATAAAAAATAGTTTAAGCTAAAAATGTGAGGTTTATCATCATAAAATATCATTAAGATTCATTATAGATTTTATCAAATTGTATATTTGCATACCAATTAATTCTAGTGAAATATGAGAAACAAATTATTATATGAAGACCTTGTATATTGTACCATACTGCTGTCTAGTACCCGTAACAAAAGCTTAGAGCTTACCGCGGGGCTAGATATTGTTTATTTATAAATGCTTACCCTCATATGGTTAGAGAGATTCGCTGCACTAACAAATTTCTTCCCACATTGAGTGCATTCTCTCTTCGGCGGGGCATGCCTTTCTGAATGAAACTGAAAATAAGTAGATAATAAATATTTGCGGACTAATCACACAGCATCACCTAACCACAAACTAAGCAGAGCTTGTACTTTGGGTGTTAGGTGACTGATACACTACATAATATTTATTTACTAGCTGTGCCCCGCGGTGTTACCCGCGTTATAATGGATTTTCCCGCGGAATGACGTTTTCCCGCGGTAAAAAAGTAGCCTATGTTATTTTTCAGGCTCTAGAGATTCTGTGTACCAAATTTCATTTAAATCGGTTCAGTAGTTTTTACGTGAAAGTGTAACAAACATCCATACATCCATACTTACAAACTTTCGCCTTTATAATAGTAGTAGGATTTGAAGGAAAATCAACAGCCAAGATTATCACTACAACCAACCTAGGAGCAACAGAAAGCTAATTACAGATCTTCACGGATGGTCACAAATTAATTATGTGAACACAACTCGATGGGCACAATGAACAATACATTATAAATAACAAAGAAAGAACCAAAAACCTACATAACTACCATTTTACTAACTATTAGCTAGTCGCTGCCTGACCGAGACCTGACGCCAGCAATGGATGGATCTGTATGCCTGTATAGCATAATGAAATCGTCACTAGTTCGCCATAATAAATAAATAATAAATAAAAATGGTTTTAATGTAAAAAATTACAAAAGGTACATCTTATCGTTACCACGATGTCTTACAGACGACCTATGCTACATTAAAACTAAACTAGACTAGGTTTATAAAAATGAATTGTATATACATTTTTTTGTAAATACATACTTATGAATCTTATGATACATAGAAAACACCCCGACCCGAAACCAGCAGTTGTAGATCGTACAAAATCTTGTCCCCCAGCGGGAATCGAACAGCCTCTCGCGCCTCAGGCGGACTTTCGCCCGCTGCGCCGCAGAGGTTGTCGATGATATATTATTTATTTATTTATTCAATTAATTAGCACGACTTACAAATCAATTACACTAATTAATAAATATATTTACATCTTTATATATATAATTCCGATTATGATGAAATTTTTTGTGTGTGTTCAAGGGGATCTGGGAATGGTATAGATCATAATACGGTCAACTGGATATTGTTTTTTGACACGTGGGACAGGACGACGTCTGTCGGGTCGACTAGAGTCTATTTAAATAAAAATGAATTGTTGTTCGTTAGTCTGATTAAAACTCGAGAACGGCTGGGCCGATTGAGCTGATTTTGGTTTTAAAATGTTTGTCGTATTCCGGGGTAGGTCTAAGAGGTGAGCAAATAAGGAAAAATTGCCGGGAACTTTTTTTACCCGTGCGACGCCGGGGCGGGCCGCTAGTATAAAATAAATTAATAAACATAAAATGTAATTCTTAAAAATAAAATTAAATAACAAAATAGGAAATTTCAATCACAAGTTAAACATAATAAAGTCCATTCATTCACTAAAACAATTCACATTCACTCTTCATGATATGTCAGTGGTGTCCTACCTTGAGGTGCGACTTGGAGCTGAAGGCGGCCGGGCACTTGTCGCAGCGGAACGGTTTGAGTCCGGCGTGCGCGAACGCATGCTCCTTCAGTTGAGTTATATTCTGTACAAATAATTATTAATCTAAATTAAAAATTTAAGAATAACTCTAGATTCCAATGTCTTAATTTCCTTAAAAGTAAAATACCATAATATTTAGTAATGTGCACGCGATGCGCTTTCATTTGATACATCTTAAGATGCCCCAACGCAACGGGGCTCATGTCAGGGAATTTAGTATGTTAACACCTTTATGTAACCACATGATGCAACAAATAAATAAATAAATAAACCCTACTCGAGTATATTTGCAGATTTTCGGATTTTCCTTTCCCGCTCTCACCCCCATAATTTTTAAACGGCTCAATCGATGTTCATGAAATATGTCTAAGAAAACCCGTGCCATTTTTTTTTTATTATTGATAAGCCTTCATTTGACCACAATCTCACCTGATGTAAAGTGAAGATGCAGTCTAAGATGGAGCATGAAGGCCTAGAAGATGGCTTCTCCGGACCACATTACGAAACACGAAAAAACCGCTTCACGCAATGGCCCAGCCCGGAGGGTGGATATTTAAGAAAAACCCCCGATTCCAATGTCTTAATTTCCTTAAAAGTAAAATGCCATAATATTTAGTAATGTGCTCGCGATGCGCTTTCATTTGATACCCCACTCGAGTATATTTGCAGATTTTCGGGTTTCCCTTTCCCGCTCTCACCCCCATAACTTTTAAACGGCTCAATCGATGTTCATGAAATATGTCTATGTACTCACCTTTCATACAAAATAAACTAAATTGAAATTGCTAAATCCGTTCGGCAGCTAGGATGTCCCAGACAGACACGTGAAACTTATAACACCCCTCTTTTTAAGTCGGGGGTTAAAAATATCAAAGAAATAACATTGTCTTGACAGTTCGCTTTGATTTTTTACACCGAGTTGAGAAGCGAATAGAACAGCACAGATTTATTAGTTTTTACAATTTTGTTGTTATTATACTTATTGTTATAGACATATTTAAATTTAACATTTATGTACTAAAAAACGCTAATAAAGTGTTAGCGACGACGACATTATGTTTACTCACTTAAGGCACAGAGTGCCGAGTCGGAGTTTACAAATTATAGTTAACTTTCTCGATCGTGAGAACGTTAACTATAATTTGTATGGGATCGAAACAGCGCCTCTTGTGGCAAACTTGAGAAACATAATTTGCTAGTTTGAGATTCACTATCGACCGTCGATCGTCGACTCGTTTACGCTCACGTTCGAAAGTGAGAACGTTAACGCATTTGATTGGTTGTTTGAAAAGTTTCCCGAGTTCGTGTTACCATTTTTGACATTCGAATAGTTAACGCGCTCGAAAAAGTATTCGTCTAGCATTCACTTAGAATTTCTCAGTGAGTAGAGGTGAGAGTGCTAAGTTATTCAGTAAAATCATTAATATTTACAAATAAATTATGGCCGGATGTTTCTTTTTCGCTTGGATATCGTCTTACAAAGACAGCTTTTAAGTTTTTGTGCAGAGAATTAAAACAATTGCCGAATTTAAGGTCCTCTCAACTCGTTTTGTTGGAACTTATATTATGTACTTTTTGTTATTTATTAATTAAAATATTAAAAAGTACCTAG
Organism: Gymnoscelis rufifasciata; assembly: GCA_929108375.1. Classification (NCBI taxonomy): domain Eukaryota; kingdom Metazoa; phylum Arthropoda; class Insecta; order Lepidoptera; family Geometridae; genus Gymnoscelis; species Gymnoscelis rufifasciata. Next base: position 6,914,472 of record OV815331.1, read on the forward strand.
CTATAGTTTCGACACCTAATTTGTTCTTCGCAGGTGTTCACGGCTCTCTTCTTTTTTGCTTCTGGTTCATACAAAAGCCAATTTGAGTAGCAAAACAATGCAATGAATTTTTTTTCAGTTATGTGATGATCAATACTACATTTTAAATGTTAACCCTAAGTTTGGAGGTGCAAAGCACGATTCTTTGTATGGGAAAACAGTGACTTGAATACATAAATTCAATCTCTGCACCAAAATAGAGAAATGGTCTGGCTTCTATATAGGTAAAGTATCTTTAGGTACTTGATTTATTAAAATGCATTATGTTTTGATCCCTTTCACTATTCTATCTTTTACATAATTATTTATTTTTTAGGAGACTCTGGATACCCTCAGCGCCCAGGCTAATGACTCCAATTTTAGATGCAAATACTGGTACACCAGAGGCCAATTATAATAACAAGCAAATGAGGGCTAGAGTAATAATAGAAAATACATTTTCAAATGCTGAAAAACAGATGGTAGTGCTTAGACAAGGATGGAGTTCACTCCATCCACTTCAAGCCACTCAAATATGCTTCTATTATTATAGCATACTCAGTATTGCATAACATAGTTATCAATCTTGGCATTGATCTAAATCTTACTCGGTGTCCGAGTAAGATTTAGGTGGGTCTAGTTAAGGTAAAATATTTCATATGATATTATAACAAAATACCTATTTATGTTACAATTAATCATATCTAGTTCCAGGAAACTTAAATAGTGAACCGGGTTACAATGACTATGTGGAAGGAGCTGGTAGCGGACCAATTTTAGTAAGAAGACTGATAAATAGTGTGTGATATATATATGTATGTAGTTCTCAGTTATATATTGTGTTAATGTACTATTGCTATTTATAGAAGTGTGCTTAGGATTATAAGGTTAAGGATATTGTATTGTGACAATGAATAAATAAACAAAATTATATAAGATGAACTTTATTTTTTTACCTAATTAGACAGTCAGAATTGACAAGTTAAATTTATAAACTAATATACTTATATTTACAAAAATATAAACTAATCATTACAGAGTCTATTAACTAACTTATCTTAAACTCTTATTCCTATTGCTTGCCACTCTCTGGCTCTGCGCTTCCATCTCCCTAATCATATTTTGCTCTCTCCTCAAGCTTATGTTACTCTATTATAAACTTTCTCCAAAACTCTTCAGCTTGTAGAAAATTTTGTGCTAGCCTCAAAATTCTTCAAGGAATTCTTGCATGGCAAGGTGGTGTTTGCCCAAAGCAAGCAGGCTCAGGCCGAATCAGATTGCTCTCAGAGAGCCTTATAGGAGAGAGTGCATGGGCATCTGTAAAAATACATTAATGTTATTATAATTATGTTATCCTTAGAAAAGTTAAGTCTTACCTTCCAGTCTTAGCTTCCAATATTGTGAAATAAATCTCAAAAACAAATCCAATATTGTGACAATATTGTGAACTGGGGTTGTTACAGTAATTCTTTGACTGGGGCTTAGGACTGGGGCAACATATGATGTTGATGGCCCAGGTTCATCCCAATGTCTGAGGTCTCCATGCCTAGAAACAACAATAAACTTTGTTTTTTCTTCGTCGATGAAACAACTTCACTTAAATAGATCTAAACATCAAATAAATTATCAAACACTCACTGCTCCATGAACTTGTCTTCATTTTTAGACTGTTTAACTCATAGTTTCAATTTATTATTAATTTATCGGCCGCCCACTTCTTCCTACTCGAACGAAAGTTTTCATTTCAAACGTAAACAAAACACAGAATAATCATAACATTTTTGATAGACAGCTGCTTCTAGACAAAATACTAGTAAAAATATCATTCTGAATTTGGCCGGTTAATGATTTGATGACGTCATGCTACCACCCTAACAAAAATATTTAACTATGCTCACGGTGAGTAAACGCTTTCGTATAGTTTTTGTCGATAGGCACTCGCACTTGCATGCCATTGCTTTTCGATTCGAATTTCGTTAGCTCGATTAACGAGATAGTAAAGTCATTCGAAAACGTTTGTGGAACTCCAACTCGGCACTCTTAATACATAAAGTAAAATCGTACACAGACTAAGACGTAGCAATCATACGTGCACTGTGACACATATTAGCTAATAGTAGTCGCGGACTGACCTTTGTACCCGCGTTCTCTGGAATAAGCCTATATTCTAGGCTTATTCCGTCATAGTCATAGTTTTTAGTTTGTTTACGTTTTAAAGATTATTCGGGAATAGGCACAGATTAATTAATAGTTTTGTTTGTTTACGTTTTTAGAGGACTTCCAGTTATCTAAAGATATTTCTAGAACCTTATGTTTTGATATAAATACGCGGGCTGTGTTCCGAGTACCTATTCAGTATTCGAGATGGAGTATTCATTCGGGATTCAGTATTTGGATACGAACAAGAAAGTGAACAAGTGAAAATACCTCTAAAAGCGAAGAATGAATAGCAGTAGTGACTTGAATATAAGTAGTCGTGATTGTGAACAGATAATAAATCTGTGTCGAGAAGATCTGGAGTATCATTGACATCTTCCCGCCAGCACCTGAGTCGGTGAGTTACGCCTTCGACAGAAAAGCCGTTACATTTTGGTTTTCTTTACTATTGTGTTGCGGACGTCCGATACATAAAGTGTGTAGGTACGTGCGTGTCAATACGTACGTAGAAGCTCCGCCCGCACTGGTCGCACAGCAGCTTGCGGCGCGCGCTGGTGACGCACTGGTCGTAGTACTATGTGTACGTACTACGTAGCGCGTAGTGTCGGTACGTACGTAGAAGCTCCGCCCGCACTGGTCGCACAGCAGCTTGCGGCGCGCGCTGGCGACGCACTGGTCGTAGTACTATGTGTACGTACTACGTAGCGCGTAGTGTCGGTACGTACGTAGAAGCTCCGCCCGCACTGGTCGCACAGCAGCTTGCGGCGCGCGCTGGCGACGCACTGGTCGTAGTACTATGTGTACGTACTACGTAGCGCGTAGTGTCGGTACGTACGTAGAAGCTCCGCCCGCACTGGTCGCACAGCAGCTTGCGGCGCGCGCTGGCGACGCACTGGTCGTAGTACTATGTGTACGTACTACGTAGCGCGTAGTGTCGGTACGTACGTAGAAGCTCCGCCCGCACTGGTCGCACAGCAGCTTGCGGCGCGCGCTGGCGACGCACTGGTCGTAGTACTATGTGTACGTACTACGTAGCGCGTAGTGTCGGTACGTACGTAGAAGCTCCGCCCGCACTGGTCGCACAGCAGCTTGCGGCGCGCGCTGGCGACGCACTGGTCGTAGTACTATGTGTACGTACTACGTAGCGCGTAGTGTCGGTACGTACGTAGAAGCTCCGCCCGCACTGGTCGCACAGCAGCTTGCGGCGCGCGCTGGCGACGCACTGGTCGTAGCGCTGCGCGGGGTGCGCCGCCTGGAAGTGCCGGTACAGCCACGTGTTGTGCGCGCCGGACGCGCCGCACTGAAACATACTTATCATTACCCTTAGACTCGCACTGTGCCGATCGGCACACCTGGGTTGCTATTATTACAATACAATACACTTTATTGAACACCTGTTTACAAAACAAAAAAAGTGTGTGTGTGTGTCAGCTACGACGCACGATTGGAGTTTACTCCTTACGAACGATAATTATGATAGATATCGAATAGAAAAAAAGGGCAAATGAACGCATCTGCTAAAATGATAAGAGAAACAAACATATATCTGTAATTATTCGGATTATTTGTATTACTTCAATAAAGCGTATTACATAAAGTATGTTACAAAATAATATAAATAAAATACAGTGAGACTACGAAGTATCGCGCAAAGAGGAGACCCCAAGAATGAGATACGCTGTGTAATGTATTCCATCTCATTCTTTTACACGTTCAATCCTACAGATATATATGTTTGTCTCTTTCTACGTAACGCCTCAACTTTTCGTGTTACACTTCATTTTACTCCTCATAAAATTTCCGTACCGGGTCTTATAACTCAAATCGTTTCTTAAGGAGGAAACTCCAAAAAAAAGTGTTCTAGATGTTTTGCCAATCCTGGCGAGCAAATTTCATAGCGCTGAAGTTGTACTACGGGTGTTTCTCCCGGCGATGCGCCCTCACAGACACTTGTCCGGTAAAGCCGGCCTGTCTAGCTATACAAGCTACTATGTGTACCTACTTGATTGCGTGTTAATGACTTTGTAGGCGACGCGTAGTGTTTTCATAGTTTTAAGTTTTAATTTGATTTTTATTTCTTTAGTTTATGTTAAAAAAACAAACCTTATATTTTTGATCTCTGTAATTTAAAAACATAAATAAAGGTATATGCTGTGGCGCGCGGGGCGACGATCGGTGAGGTACGCGGGAGGGGAAGTCAGTGTGCACAACGACGGCGCGCGCGAACGTTCGTTTTCCCGCTCGCTATTGCTTTTTGGTGCAATACCTATATTTTATTGATACAACACCTACAGACTTATTATTCTTTTTTTATGAATGTATTGCTATTCTTCTTTAGTTTGACTACATTTATGAGTTATGACATATTTGACATGTTAGCTTAATTTTAATTTGAAATAAATAATTAGAGACATATTCATTAACTAAAATATTTGCACGACTTACCAAGTCGAATATAGAGATCAATTTTGTAATCTAATAAACCTGTAAACCTAAACAACCTATATTCTAAAATACAAAAAAAAATACAAAATGTTTATTGTGGTAACAAAATGATACAGTACATTATCCGTTATTGGATGCCTCCTTTTAAGTACTAACTACCTGTATTAGGAGACAACGCTCTTCCATAGAATATTCTGGCAAATAAAATATCATTTCATTTCATGATGTAAACACACTTAATATGTTCTCTCTCTCTCACTCACCAAAGGACAGACGTGTCCCTCAGCGACACCGCTCTCAGTCCTCTTCATAGCGCTGAAGTTGTACTGGGGATGTTTCTCTCGGCGATGCGCCCTCACAGACAACTTGTCCGGTAAAGCCGGCCTGTCTAGCTATACAAGCTAAGCTACTATGTAAACACACTTATGTTCTCTCTCGCTCACTCACCAAAGGACAGACGTGTCCCTCAGCGACACCGCTCTCAGCCCTCTTCATGGCGCTAAAGTTGTACTGGGGATGTTTTTCCCGGCGATGCGCCCTCACAGACAACTTGTCCGGTAATGCCAGCCCGCATTCCGGACACGCTATGCTGTAAAAATAATCTAAATTAAAAAAAAACACACTCCAGAACTTTAGTAACCTTAAATGTTGAAATCTTTCATTTGAGAGCTCTTTCTCTGCTGACTAAACTGATATAAAATTGACATTTATTTGACTTATTTCAAAAAACAAATAATTTATTTATTATATATTTATTCTTAAAGCATTGGCTTTAAGAATAATAGTTATTTCTATGAAAAATCGCATGCAAGCTGTCATGCAGGCTAGGGAACACACCTTATTAATAAAATGTTTTATGCCGATTTTCATGTTTCAATTAAATATTTATATTCCTAATTTTATTGTTTATTTTAGCAGGTAATTTAAAACAGTTATTTAATATTATCCCTAAAATCAATAAGTAGACAAATAAGGAAGCTCTGGATAGGTTTTGAAACAAACTTTAACTTTGGATACAAAAAACAAAAAAAAAACATTTTTTTTTGAATTTTCCAAATTTTATGTCAATTTATTGATATGCGAATTTTTTGCACCCAAGTGTAGGTTCCATAAAACTCATTTTGTAGCATAAAATGAAAGATTTAAAGGAATTTAGGTAGCCAGTTCCAAATTAAAGGTAAGTTTGAATGTATCAAAGTCAAAGTCAAAGTCAAAACGTTTATTTCCTTAGAAGCACATAGCCTACATGGACAGGTCAACACAAAATTAATAAAACTAAATTGCTTAAATAACAAATATGAAGGAAATAACATTGTCTTGACAGTTCGCTTCAATGTTTTATACTGAGTTGAGAAGCGAAAAGAACAACACAGCTTTATCAGTTATAACAATTTTGTAGTTATTCATCATCTATTAACATCATCTATTATCCCTATTAACGTTCCCACTGCTGGGACAGATTAGGCCTTAATTCACCACGCTGGCCAAGTGCGGGTTGGTGAATGTCACATGCCCTTCAAACTCTTTAAAGTTCTCAGAACATGCCGGTTTCCTCACGATGTTTGCCTTCACCGTTAAAGCACGTGTTTAAAGCGCACATAAATTTCTCAAGAAGAAAAATCCAGAGGTGCGTGGCGGGGTTTGAACCCACGGAAATCCGGAACCCATCGGAATGAAAGTCGAGTGTCCTCCCACTTAGCCAACACGGATTTTGTAGTTATAACAATGTTGGGGTATGTAACTCACAGTGTTTCAGCGAGCTCCTTGTGTCTGGCCGTGTTCATGAGGTGCACGGTGTACACTTGCTGGGTCGCGAAGGTGAGGCCGCACGGCGCGCAGCGCGCTGTGGCGTCCGCATCGAACTTGTTCGAAGTCTGTCATTAATTAATTAACTATTAAATATATAAGTATACTTTCAGATTTTCGGTTTTCCTTCCCCACTCTCACCCCCATAACTTTTAAACGGCTCAACCGGTTTTCATGAAACATGTCTAAGAACACTCGCGCCGAACTCACCTTTCATACGTAAAAAATGAATGGAAATCGCTTCATCCGTTCGGGAGCTATGATGTCCCAGACAGACAGACAGACACGTCAAACTAAACACCACTCTTTTTCGGTCGGGGGTTAATAAATTAGCTAGCTTCTACCGATTGGTCGTTTTTTACGAATCCACATACTAAACGATTATGGTAGTTTATTCACCCCACTTTTTGTCGGGGTCGGTTTTTGTTTGTTGTTTTTGACACTTTCTTGGAGGTTTTGTCTGTTCACGTCCGTAAGTGGTAACCCTCTGAATCCTCACACGTGACCTCCGGGTGGTGCTAAGAACAGTCTCTGGTGGTAGGCTTCGGCCGCGGCTTGTCACCACCCTCCGGGCTGGGCCAGTGCGGGAAGCGATTTTTTCGTGTTTCGTAATGTGGTCCGGAGAAGCCATCTACTTCTAGGTCTTCATGCCTCATCTTAGACCACATCGTCACTTTACATCAGGTGAGATTGTGGGCAAATGAAGGATTATTTGGTCGTTTTATTACGAATCCACATACTAAACGATTATGATAGTTCATTCACCCCACTTTTTTGTCGGGGGTTCAGAATGGTACACTGGTGGTTGCTACTTACATTAAGAACCTTCTTGCGATGCACAGTGAGTCCCTTCTCGCTCACGAAGGTCTGCGCGCCCACTTTGTCGGGGGTTCAAAATGGTAAAATTTGCTACTTACATTATGAACCTTCTTGCGATGCACAGTGAGTCCCTTCTCGCTCACGAAGGTCTGCGCGCCCACTTTGTCGGGGGTTCAAAATGGTAAAATTTGCTACTTACATTATGAACCTTCTTGCGATGCACAGTGAGTCCCTTCTCGCTCACGAAGGTCTGCGCGCCCACTTTGTCGGGGGTTCAAAATGGTAAAATTTGCTACTTACATTATGAACCTTCTTGCGATGCACAGTGAGTCCTTTCTCGCTTACGAAGGTCTGCGCGCCCACTTTGTCGGGGGTTCAAAATGGTAAAATTTGCTACTTACATTATGAACCTTCTTGCGATGCACAGTGAGTCCCTTCTCGCTCACGAAGGTCTGCGCGCCCACTTTGTCGGGGGTTCAAAATGGTAAAATTTGCTACTTACATTATGAACCTTCTTGCGATGCACAGTGAGTCCTTTCTCGCTCACGAAGGTCTGCGCGCCCACTTTGTCGGGGGTTCAAAATGGTAAAATTTGCTACTTACATTATGAACCTCCTTGCGATGCACAGTGAGTCCCTTCTCGCTCACGAAGGTCTGCGCGCCCACTTTGTCGGGGGTTCAAAATGGTAAAATTTGCTACTTACATTATGAACCTTCTTGCGATGCACAGTGAGTCCTTTCTCGCTCACGAAGGTCTGCGCGCCCACTTTGTCGGGGGTTCAAAATGGTAAAATTTGCTACTTACATTATGGACCTTCTTGCGATGCACAGTGAGTCCCTTTTCGCTCACGAAGGTCTGCGCGCACGAGACGCACACGTGCTCCGTGCGGTGCGACTTCCTGAGGTGCGACATGTACGTCGAACTGTGGCTGGAGTTCAAAAAAACAAGTCACAAAATCAAAATGGCGGTCATAAGATAAACATTCTTTATTGCACACATCATTTAAACGCGAAACAATACATAAAGCACTTAAGCAAGCACTTTCTCCTTGGTCTGGATGTTTAATAGTATACTTAACGAAAAATAACTATTATATTAAGTATATCAGATGTCTAGTACCCGTAACACAAGCTTTGAGCTTACCACGGGGCTAGATGTTGTTGTGTGAATTGCAGGAAATATTAAAAAAAATATTATTAATACTATGTGACAAATGGCGCTGGCGGTCTTATCTCTAAAGAGCGATATTAATAAAATAAATAAGGATTATTGGGAAAAAGAAAGGGAACTGTGTGCAAGATACGAAAGTATTATAATAACATACTATATATTATATAGGGTTACGTCGTAACTTCGTGTTCTATGGACTCGTCTATTCCTTTACGAGAAACAAGTTTCTTGAACATAGAGAATACTAGCCAGTCACAAATGCCGTAAGTGGTATTTAAGTAGCCTATACTCTAGGCTACTTAAATACCACTTGAGGTAAAATAGCACTTTTTACTGAATTTTTTTTTATGCCAGCAAAGCTCAATTTGGATTTAAATTTCGCAGCCGTATTCCCAGTACAGGACAATTTGATGGATTTGATTTATTTTTTTATTTTAGGACTATCATCATCACCCTAGTCCCTGTGTCTCAGCAGTGGGAACGTTAATAGGGTGATGATGATGATATTTCATTGTAATATATAAATAGACTTACTTGTATGTTTTGTTGCAGATTTTGCAGACGTAGCTGACGCCCTGGTGTTTCCTGTAGTGCAGGATCATCACCATTCTGTTAAAACAAGACATTAATATTGAATAATATAACCTACCGACTAATTATTTTATCAAAGTTATTTTCCATCCAAGGGTGCCTGGAAGAGATCGCTTTTTAGCGATAAGGCCACCACCCATTGTACATTTGGTGTCCTAAGTGTTGTTGTATTTTTAACCCCCGACCAAAAAAGAGGGGTGTTTTAAGTTTGACGTGTCTGTCTGTCTGTGGCACCATAGCTCCCGAACGGATAGAGCGATTTAAATTTAGTTTTTGTATGAAAGGTGAGTTTGGCCCGGGTGTTCTTAGACATGTATTATGAAAATCGGTTGAGCCGTTAAACAGTTATGGGGGTGAGAGTGGAGAAGGAAAACAGAAAATCTGCAAATATACTAGTGTGGGGTATCAAATGAAAGCGCATCGCGTCCACATTACATAATATTATGTTGTTTTACATTTAAGGAAATGAAGGCATTGGAATCGGGGCTTTTTCTTAAATTTAAATTTAGATTTATGTTTCCCTGTGTGTGCAATAAAGTGTTTTTGTATCGTTTTTTTTTGTATTTAATAATAATATTTATTTGCATCAGCATAATGTTGAACAATTGAGAGCTGTGTGGCGGGGTTTGAAGTGGGTTCAAAAGGGAAGTTTGACCTTCGGAATCAAAGTGAAGTGCGCTCCCAATTGGCTAAGTGGGCGCGAGCTAACACGGATCAAATCAAATTAAGTATTAAACAATGTCGTAAAGAGATACATTAATAACCAAAAACAAAATACGTAACAATATTATTATTTCTAATTTAAACTTTTAATTCTTTCTATCTTAATAATAATATTTCAGTGAGAATTTGATTGACTCTAGTGACAACTAATTAAATGATAACATTTACTTGTGTTAAGTGATGAAATGATGACACTTACTTGTGGTAAGTGATGAAAAAAGTCAGTCACCTGTGAGCGCTAGTAGAGCCAACACGTATCGTATCGATCGTGCGACATACATATTCTTACTTCCATAATCTCAGTATTTACATAAAATGCAGTGTGGAGCGTGTGGTGATAATTTTAATGATGGGGTGCAGTGTAGTTATTGTTTATATTGATTCTGAATTGTAAAACTTGACTTACCTTGTATAACGCCCTGTGTTATAATCATGGTGAAATAAATAAATTGAAATTGAAATAAGTACCTACTTGTAAGATTTATCTGGACTTTGGTTGCGCCCAAATAACCGAACCTATTCTAGAAGATTATGATGCAACTGCTCAAACAAGGGGGGGGGTGGTAAGTGATGAAATGATGACACTTACTTGTGGTAAGTGATGAAATGATGACACTTACTTGTGGTAAGTGATGAGCGGGCACTTCTTGCAGGCGTAGCGGCCGACGTGCACGTCCGTCTTGTGCTTGCGCATCGCCGAGTGCGACTTGAAGCGCATCGCGCAGATGTCGCACGGGAACTCGCCGGCGGCAGGCTGTCAACAATTAAATTGATCACTAAAGTAAAAATTCAAGAAAAATCTGCAGAATTTTGCTAGCACTTTCTCCTTCGTCTGGTTGTTTTATATTATAAAAAAAAATATCGATATAATGTATGCCTATGTTATATTAAGTACTAGCGGCCAGCCCCGGCGTCGCACGGGTAAGAAAAGTTCCCGGCAATTTTTCCTTATTTGCTCACCGTTTAGACTTACCTTGGACTACGACAAAAAACAAAATCAGCTCAATCGGCCCAGCCGTTCTCAATTTTTAATCAGACTAACGAACAACAATTCATTTTTATTTATGTAGATAGATATCAAATGTCTAATACGGGGCTAGATGTTGTTGTGTTGATTGTTCGGTAATATTTGAGAGAGAGAGAGAGGGAAACATTTATTAACACAACACACACATATCCAGTAAAATACAGTTAAATAAAATATTTATATAATACTAAATACTATCTAAACAAAAATGATTGAATGTGATGTGGCAAAAGCTCTCGCCTCAGCATATGCAGATCCACCATTAGGTGGATTTACGCTGGTTTTCAGACCAGTTATTAACCCCCGACCAAAAAAAGAGGGGTGTTATAAGTTTAAGTTGACCTGTCCATGTAGGCTATGTGCTTCTAAGGAAATAAACGTTTTGACTTTAACTTTTCTACGTGTCTTTTTGTCTGTATGTTTGTTTGTCTGTCTGTCTGTCTGTCTGTCTGTCTGGGACATCATAGCTCCCGAACGGATGGAGCGATTTCCATTTAGTTTTTTATGTATGAAAGGTGAGTTTGGCCCGGATGTTCTTAGACTGTTTCATGAAAATCGGTTGAGCCGTTTAAAAGTTATGGGGGTGAGAGTGGGGAAGGAAACCCGAAAATCTGCAAATATACTCGAGTGGGGTATCAAATGAAAGCGAGTCGCGTACTAAATATTATGGTGTTTTACTTTTAAGGAAATTAAGACATTGGAATCGGGGGTTTTTCTTGAATTTCAAATTTAGATTTATTTATTTGTTTTTGTTTTCATGAATATTCATGTAACTACTCACCAGATGCCATTTCATGTGGAACTCCTTGAGTTTGTGGCACTTGTACACGGTGTAGCAGACGGGGCACTTGTGCGGCGCGGCGAGGTAGCGCGCGGTGGCGCGGCGCGCGGCGAACTCGCGCCGTGCCTCCCCCTCCGTGCCGAACACCTGGATGTCGAACACGCTCTCGTACTCCTCGTGGCCCTTCAGCGGCTTACGCGGCCTGACGTTCCTGGATCCGACTGAAATAAATAAATCTAAATTTAAAATTTAAGAAAAACCCCCGATTCCAATGCCATAATTTCCTAAAACGTAAAACAACATAAAATTATGTAATGTGGACGCGATGCGCTTTCATTTGATACCCCACACTAGTATTATTTGCAGATTTTCGGTTTTCCTTACCCACTCTCACCCCCATAACTTTTAAACGGCACAACCGATTTTCATGAAACATGTCTAAGAACACTTGCGCCAGACTGACCTTTCATACAAAAAAAACTAAATTGAAATCGCTCCATCCGTTCGGGAGCTATGGTGCTACAGACAGACACACAGACAGACAAACAGACAGACAGACACGTCAAACTTATAACACCCCTCTTTTTTGGCCGGGGGTTAAAAAAGGTGTGTGTACGATTCACACACGATAGAAGTGAAACTTCAGTAAATCGACAAAAGAATGAGATCACGTAGTTTTCACATACACTAACACACGTTAAATGCTCAAATACAAGCAAGTATTAAACAGTGTGAATATACTATACATATCGACATGTGCTCTCTCGCTCTGGCTCACTAATTACAGGCGACTTTTGTATTTGTGTCTCTTGCCTTTCGTTTTTTCCGTTGCATACGGTTTAAAATCACAACGATTCTAAGGAAGATTCACTTCAATAAATATATTATAATTATAACTTATTGTTACCAGACTGGATACCAGATAAACACGCTGGTTATAAAAGCCAGTGCTGCCACGACCGGCTCTCTTTCTTCCTCGCGCCTTCGTGGAGTCGACACGCTGTCACCAGCGCTGTGGAGAAACCATCTACCTTCTAGGTCTTCATGTCCCATCTTAGACCACATTGTCACTTTACATCAGGTGAGATTGTGGACAAATGAAGGCTTATCGAGCATAAGAACTTGTGGCCGAGCCAAACATCATAGGCGAAACGAAATCCCACAGACTTCGCTGGCTTGGCCACGTTTTGCGAATGGATGAGGATCGAGCTGCTAAGTGAGCCTTTGAGGAAGTGCAGCACGGTCGACGTCCTGTCGGTGGACCCAGGTACATGGAAGGATGAAGTAGAGAAAGACTTTCTGTCACTTCAAACGTCACAGGTTTCCAACTGGAGAGAGGCGGCGCATATGTAAATTATTAAATTTATATGTGATTGTAATATTAATCCAAAATATGTAATCCATATATTATATTATTTGTGAGTTTAATATTTACTAATTTTCAGTAATGATTATTCAAAGCGAGCAATTAAGAAGTAGTAAAGATCTCTACACATACATTTTTTTTATTGTAAATGTTAAACTTATAATAGTTACCTATAAATAAGAACTCTAAAATTGTAATATGTAACTACAAAATTGTAATAACTGATAAAGCTGTGTTGTTCTATTCGCTTCTCAACTCAGTATAAAACACTGAAGTGAACTGTCAAGACAATGTTATTTTCTTGATATTTGTTATTTAAGCAATTTAGTTTTATTAATTTTAAGTTGACCTGTCCATGTAGGCTATGTGCTTCTAAGGAAATAAACGTTTTGACTTTGACTTTTGACTCTATTTTTATGTTAGTATCTCTTCGCTACTGTGCTTATGAAGCTCTGACGAGGACACTGGTGACCTGTGACAAACCAAACGCAGTAGCCTTTAACAAGAAACTGAACTGACAGCGACCGCTGGCGTTCTATTGTGTTGGAGGCCAAGACTCATTTTGGGGTCGATGCGCCAGGATAGTAAATAAGTAAAAAAAAATAAAAATTAAAAATAAAATAAATAAAATTAAAAATAAATTTGTGTAGAAAAAATTAAGACAAAGTAACATAGCTTACTAGTGATATGCGGGCGTCGAACCCACGTCTTCGATTGCGTTTAAAACATAAACGAATTGAACAAAGTATTTTGTATTTCATATTTTGATGGTTCTAAGATTTGTAAAATGAAACAATAATAATAAATGATTATAAATTTGAATCTTGTATCCAACAACATATAGCCCCAAGTATATCAGATGTCTAGTACCTGAAGACCATGCTTTTTATAATGCAAATGAATTTATGAATATGAATATTATTAAATCACATTTTGCTTAAAATTATATGACATTTAGTATTTGTATTGACATTTTGTATTCAATTATTAGGACATTAATTTATAATTAACATTTTCATTGACATTGTATTTACACTAGACTGATAAAAACAAGTTTATTTTGATTAGGTATTTATTTTATGCTATTTTCTAATGATTATATGTTTTTTTTTATTTCATTTAAAAGTTTAACTTGTGTGATTTTTATTAATTGTGTATAAATTGTAAAACTTGACTTGCCATGTATAACGCCCAGTCGTATTACTATGGTTAATAAATGAAATTGAAATGGACAAGCTTAGAGCTGACCATGAGGCTAGATGTTGTTGGATGGACTGTCTGTAAATATTTATTTATTTGAAAAAATAGAAGCAGTAGCAGTAGCACATATATACCTGCATTTTTGAGTTCCTCTTGTTCTTTCTTTTTCTTTTTTTCTCTAACTTTTTTCTTAACTTTCGGCTTAACAAAATCAATGAGGCATTTGTCATCATCAGAATCATTAATATCTTTGTCATCAATTTGATCATTAATTTCATTCAAATCATCAGCTGCGTTATCATTATCAGTGGTATCAGTGATGACATCATCACTGTCATCAATAATTAAATTATCATTAACATTTTCTTCATACTTTTCCACTTTTATTACACTATCAGAATCTGTTTGTATGTTTATTTCATTTTTTTGATTGCTTAATGATATGGATAGGTTAGATTGTGGTATTTTTTTATAGATTTCATTTATTGGTGATTTGTCCTGTAAAAATAATGTTATTAATAAGCCTTATTATTTCCTTATATTTAATTATATATTTGAGAATAACATAATGTAAATTGTCTGGTACACGAAAATAACACAAATACATATTACACTATACATACTTAATTACCAATCCAAAATAATAGTCATAATAGAAATAATAGTCATAATTAGTCAATTATTGATAATATACATACAATATTGGATCATTATATTAAGAACAGAATAGAAAATTCTTTATTACAAAAATATTGGAGCATTATCATTCCAGCCGACCTGTCATTAGTCTATAGTCTATAGAACAGAATAGAAAATCCTTTATTACACGCCACTGAACTTATATACAAATTATTAATAGTAAGGTTTCATTTAACCTAGTATGTGTAATGGGCACTCTCATTGCTATTTGTCTATAAGCAGGTATGCTGCCTCAAGTCAGTCGCTGACTGTGCTGATGTTCTTAATACACTGCTTTGCCAGCTAGTTATTGATAAGAATAATGAATGTTTTTACCTGACTTTTAGACTTCTTCCAATCTTCAAAAACGTAATTAGATTGCAGACATTTATCTTTGAATGTGCAGAATTTTTTGAGCAAATGATGGCATATTGAACAGCAAAATAAGCTTGCATTGACAATCTAGAAAAAAAAATCTATTAAGGAGAGCCTTTACATTTTATTAAATACATTTATGGTATTTATGGATATATACCATTTACACATTAAAATAACATTTGTTAAATAGTTTGTCTGTTTATTAGGATTTATTACAGGATATTAAACATGGTCAAAGAACACTATTTGTCCTGTAGCCACTGAAAGTGTACATTTGTCACTAATAAAATATTATAATTTATGTAGTTTATGTATATATTTATGTTTATTAGGTTAGATATAGTATGTATATTTACATATATGTAGGTTTATTTTATTTATTTTGGTCACTTTTGTTATATATAATCCTGTAAGTATCTATAATTAATTCATAATTGCACACAGATCCCCTTTAATGTCTCAATGATCATAACCATTCAAGGTTGTCTGGTAGAGATCGCTCTTGAGCGATAAGACCGCCAATTGTCGCATAGTATTAACTCGTTAATCCCCAAGCGGTAACCGGTTACCGCTTACCTGACCTTATTACCTGAGGTGAGGGTCAAGGAGTTAAGAATATTATTGTTATGTTTGTATTATAATTATATTATTATTAAATTACATGGAAAAATAATATCCTGTTCGAAATCTAAATAGTATTGATAAATGTGATGGTTAAAAATTTAATCCATATTGCTTTGTCAAGGCTAGACAGATTTAGATGGGACATTTACTGGTATACAGCCTTATCATTATGTAACTCCGAGTAAACATTTGTGTTCACAAGAAACATTATGACATTAACTCTAATTTTCTGTAAACGCCTGTATTTAGATGAACATAAGTTTTTCATGTATGTAGTAGCAACAGTGTTTTATCTGTTGCATTGCAGGTTCTAAATCAGTCTAATTTTAATATAGATTTCCCTTAGTTAGTACGTACTAGACATATTTCTATATTGTCGTCGAAACATCTTACACAAATTAAGATATCACTATTATTTTTAAATAGTTTACATGGAATTTACGGCGGAATTTCCGTATTGATCTATCTCCATGGCAAAACTTATTTTCGAAAGTTATGAATGAAAACATTAATTTAGAAACTCTAAATTCACAAGATACGCTAAACATACTGTATTAAATGTAAAAATTAACTAAGCTTTTGAATTACTTACGAAATTCTCGCTGAACTCCTGAAATGTCTGCATTATTTGTCCACCCAATTTTTGTAATTTTATATCTGTACGTAGGCATACGCGGCATATTTTGTAAATTGGCATTTTGGAACGGGATTTTATGAGAAAACTAATTGAAATATAATTATCACTTATACTCTTTAAAATTTTATTTCATTCCTACTATAATTATTATAATAGACATAAAATCACTTCATATTCTTCTTCAAATAGTGTAAATATTTGTTTGCATCTTCTTCTTCTTCTAAGATGGCATCCGTGACTGGCTGGCTATATCGCCGTCAAAAGCCAATAACCGCATGTTTTGGAAGACATTAATAGCTATTAAGCACTGCATAATTTTTTACATAATAACAATTTTATCTTAACTTCTAGTGAGTGATATCAAACCCCTGTTGGGTAAGTGTTGCACTGATTTGTAATGAAGGCTGTAGACATTCATTCTCATGCTCGAAGAATGCCGTGGTATTTTTCATTCTTGCCATGTCATCTCTTAAATCTCTTTATATTGTACACGAGCTTGGCTTCGCATAACCTATTGTTAGCTTTATTTCTTTATTATCACTATGTATTATTTCTAGCAAATCATAATGTCACTTTCACATTCCTTTTACATTTAATTTTTATTTTCACCTCCCGTTCTGATTGTGACTTCCACGGCATCATGAACACTTAGTGTTTTAGCTTTTTGTACTGCCGTGGGAGCCCGTCACCCTGCGAGGAGCTGGTTATAATGCATTGCTTTATGGCGCATTCCAGGGTTCAAAGTCCACCCTAGGGCAGTCTTCGTCTCCGGCCGGACTTCTCACGAGCTGCCTCCCTTTTACTTGGACATCCAGCACTGCCTTCACCGTCGGGTTGCTGCTACACTCGCGGCGCACTAAAAGGACAATACTGAGGAAGAGGAAAAACAAGGAGAAGACTTTCATAACCACTAGAATCCGCCGTCTGTAGGAACTTTAATGAACCCTTTTCGAAGCCCCTCCGGCAGTTCTAAGCTAGACTAAATTTTTACCATATGATACCATGCCCTTCTGGCTCTCTATAAACTTCATCATCACCCTATTAACGTTCCCACTGCTGGGACACAGGGACTTCTCTCATGGCGAGAGAGATTAGGCCTTAATTCACCACGCTGGCCAAGTGCGGGTTGGTGAATGTCACATATCCCCCAAACTCTTTAAAGTTCTCAGAACATGCCGGTTTCCTCACGATGTTTGCCTTCACCGTTAAAGCACGTGTTTAAAGCGCACATAAATTTCTCAAGAAGAAAAATCCAGAGGTGCGTGGCGGGGTTTGAACCCACGACCTTCGGAATGAAAGTTGAGTGTCCTCCCACTAAGCCAACACGGCTTCTATAAACTTACTTAGATAAATTACAATTACATTAATTCCGTGTTTTTTTATGTCTCCGATTTCTAAGGTCCGGACATTTCTTAGGTCCGGGCATTTTGCGAACGGGACACCACACAGACATTGCATTGCATTTATTTGTTACTTAAATATTTAATGTGTTTGTACCTACCAATTAGTTAAGGAAGAGCGAGGCCTTCTATCACAGAGTTTTAAATAAATCTAAAAGAAGGTCTCAACAACCATAAAATTGTAAAAAAGTATGTAAGTTACTGAATAAATGCATTATTATTATTATCTTAAACAGTTACTCCAAATATTATTGTATAATAGATGTATTTTATTCTTTCGCTGACGTTGACAAATAACTATAACCAATATTGATCGTTGGTTATGGTTAGGTAAGTGTGAATGAATAGCCAAAGCCAAAACCAGAGAGTATATAATCACTACGTTTTAGCCAAAACCAACACGGTCATTCGCCTCGGCTTACGGCATCCCATCCCATAAAATTTTAAAGAATACATTACCTATTACCTGGTCTCTATACTAGTAGTTATTAATTTCCTCGTGTAAATATCCAACAAAAGTTAGTGTTTTACTGTACCCAGGAAGTAGGAACCCAGAAAGTTATTGGGAGCTACCGTAACTATCTTTCATTTAAGAATACCTACGTTGTGAGCAATAATTCGGCATCGTTGACAACGCTTTACTCCAAGTGTTCGTATGGCGTCCGTGTGTCGAGTCTGCCTCAGCGGCGACCTGAGGATGCGCTCCGTGCAGAACGATCTTATCAATTTGTACGACAAGCTAACAAATGGCGAGGTAAGTCATCTGTATCGGCGTGTGCCGCCGTCTTCTCCAGAGAAGAGACAAGTCAAGGGAATCCAACAAATGTTGGTAATATTTAATTTGATATTTTTTCACCAACTTCTATCTAGCTAATGCATTAGCTGAATTCATTAAGAAAAGATGCGATGGCAATTAACCTCAACAGAAGTAAAATTATTATTGTTAAAAATATTGTTGTTCAAATCAGCCATTTTCCATGGTAACATTTATGAAACTAATTTCAGTTCAACTCCAAAGATGGCAGGCCGAGAGCTGTGTGCAGTTACTGTTACCAGCAACTACTAAAGTGCTACACATTCAGCAAAACAGCGCAGAGATCTGAACAGATCTTCAATCAACTGTTCTCTGAAGGTGTACTCAAGGTAAATGAGACATGTAACATCAAGACATTTATATTATTTCAGAATAAAATAAAATTGTTACATTATGACCATAAAGATATTTAATAAACTAGGTAAGTACCTAATAATATGCGGCAATTACCAATACGGCAGTTTAAGACAAAAATGTATTTGTGGATAGTAATAAATAAAATAAAATAAATATTTTTGACTAATCACACAGCATCACTTAACCCCAAACTAAGCAGAGCTTGTAAGGAGTTAGGTGACTGATATACTACATAGATACATTTTTTTTGTAAATAGATACTTATGATACATAGAAAACACCCAGACCCGAAAACAGAAATTGCAGATTATACAAAATGAAACAGGAATCGAACCCGCATTAAAACATTTGCATGCCATTTTACTGGTAAAGTATGTGAAACCTTATATCAAACCAAACATCTATTATAATATTATATTGTATGTACTTTTGGCATATAAATTAACTCCTTGACCCTCACCTCAGGTAATAAGGTCAGGTAAGCGGTAACCGGCTACCGCTTGGGGATTAACGAGTTAATATCATTTTGCTAACTGACTTCAAATTGCCGTTTATGTTGGTTAAACTTGCACATGCAATGAATTGTGAAATTATATCTTTCTCCACGTGACATACAACCAAGGGGAAGGGAGTCAAAGGACTGCTGTGCAGCTTATTTTTCCTAAAATATTCTTAATATACCTGCAGCAGAGCAATAAGTTAATTTGTATTATTTGTTTCAGATTGTACCTGAGCTGAACATGTCCAATAAATTACAGTGGTCTACAACTCCCTTGCAGTTAACGTCTGTAGATGATATATCTGAGCAATATTCTCCTGTGGCAATAAAAGAAGAACCATTTTCAGTGAAACATGAGAGCTTTGTGGAAGAGGAATGTGCAGGTTTTGAGTCTGTGTATAGCGACACATTGACTGAGGAGGAAATAAAAAGTGCATTGATATTTGATGATCCTTCATCAACTGAGGCACCACATGAAGCACAAGAACTCAGAGATAATCAACAATCAGAAACAAATATAACCTTTGAATGTGACAGTTGCAGTAAGAGTTATAGTACCAAAGCAAAACTGATAAGACACATAAAAAATAACCATAAAATAGTTTATATTATGGATCAGAAGAGACTGCACGCTGGAGAGAAACCCACCTATTCTGAATGTGGTAAATCCATTAGACAATCATCAAATTTGAAACTGCACAAGAGACTGCGCACTGGAGAGAAACCATTCAACTGCTCTGTATGTAATAAATCATTTGGTTGTCAAACACATTTGGAATCACACAAGAGACTACACACTGGAGAGAAACCATTCAACTGCTCTGTATGTGATAAATCCTTTAGTCAAAAACAAAATTTAATTAGGCACAAGAGATTACACACTGGAGAGAAATCATTCAACTGCTCTGTTTGTGATAAATCCTTTAGTCAAAAACAAAATTTAATTAGGCACAAGAGACTACACACTGGAGAGAAACCATTCAACTGCTCTGTATGTGATAAATCCTTTAATCAAAAAACAAGTTTGAAACTGCACGAGAGACTTCACACTGGAGAGAAACCATTCAACTGCTCTGTATGTGATAAATCCTTTAGTCAAAAACAAAATTTAATTAGGCACAAGAGACTACACACTGGAGAGAAACCATTCAACTGCTCTGTATGTAATAAATCATTTGGTCGTCAAACACATTTTGAATCTCACAAGAGACTACACACTGGAGAGAAACCATTCAACTGCTCTGTATGTGATAAATCCTTTAATCAAAAAACAAATTTCATAGTGCACAAGAGACTACACACTGGAGAGAAACCATTCAACTGCTCTGTATGTGATAAATCCTTTAGTCAAAAACAAAATTTAATTAGGCACAAGAGACTACACACTGGAGAGAAACCATTCAACTGCTCTGTATGTAATAAATCATTTGGTCGTCAAACACATTTTGAATCTCACAAGAGACTACACACTGGAGAGAAATCATTCAACTGCTCTGTATGTGATACATCCTTTAATCAAAAAACAAGTTTGAAAGTGCATGAGAGACTACACACTGGAGAGAAACCATTCAAATGCTCTTTTTGTGATAAATCCTTTAATCAAAAACCACATTTAACAGTGCACCAGAGAATACACACTGGAGAGAAACCATTCAACTGCTCTGTATGTGATAAATCCTTTAGTCATAAAACAAGTTTGAATGTGCACAAGAGACTACACACTGGAGAGAAACCATTCAACTGCTCTGTATGTGATAAATCCTTTAATCAAAAAACACATTTAAAAGTGCACGAGAGACTACACACTGGAGAGAAACATTCAACTGCTCTGTATGTGATAAATCCTTTACCAAAAAAACAACTTTAATAGTGCACAGAAGTCTACACACTGGAGAGAAACCATTCAACTGCTCTGTATGTAATAAATCGAAGATCCTAAACAAGCGCCGCACAGAGAGGTATTTGGCCCTAAAAGATGGACAAAAATATTTTTTGCGTTTAATAGTATTATTTAAGTATTTCTTTCTGTATTTAGGTATAATAGTGTAAGAAAAAGACAAACATTATTCTTAACAAATTTTATTTTTAACTTTCATCATCTTCGGAGTCATTATCGATACTTATATTACATATATCATTTTCCTCTAAAAGTTTCATCGTATCCGCTGAAAGAGGACTCTTTCTTTTGTGTTTTGCATTCCTCATTCCAGTCAGCAAGGGGTCTGATGTCAAGAGGAACCTATTTAATACGTCTGTGTTGCAGGCTACTCTTGAAAATTTTCGGGCGTAGTTTAGCCGAAAAGCTCGGATGTGTTTATTGCGGGCTTCTGCTGCTTCCTCAGACAGTTGCCCGATTGGCAGAATCGCCTCCTTTATAAGGGCTGCCCCATGACGCAACACCTTATGTAATGTCGGCGTCATTGGGTGAAAATTGTACAAAGAAACGTACAATTCAGCAGTTTCTTTGCAGTAAATTTCGAACTTCGGAATGTTAATTTTTATCCCGCAGCACATGGTGTCTAGGATGACTTTTAATCGGTAGATTAGATTCTGGTCGATCCCAGTTATTTTTGCAGATTTTTCGTATTCTTCGAAAAATCGCCGGCTGGTATTCCCGTCATTCGTGTTTCCAAAGTTAGCCTTTGGAATATCAACTAATAATCCGAGTTCTTCACGGAACTTGTTTTGAATGTCTTTTTTTCGTGTCTCCACTAGCTTCTTCTCTTCGGCAGTAAGACGAGCCCTCCACTTCATGACCGGTAATTTATAAGATAGATGAAGAATGCTCTCAAAAAATCTTATTCGAGCATGTAGCAAAGACAGACCAAATCGTATGTTATCCGTATTGCAGGGCCTTTCTTTTGTAAGGTCGTTGAAATCGGAGGATGTGAATCACCATTTCTGCTTGAATTGGTGACGTATAATCGACAACTTATGTTTTGCATCGGCAATGTTTGGGTCATCTTCAGAGTATTGATGGAGAAGTTCCAACTCCAAAATTCCAACTTTTCGTTGAAAGTTGACGCATTGGAGCGTTCCATGATAGTTAGTAAATCGTTTCTAGTTAATACTCTCATTCCAGAAGATCCTGGAAACAAAATAAACCAATTATCATTAAAAAACATAAAATATATTATACCTATATATATTTTTAGGATCTATACAAAAAAAAATTGCTAAAAATAGAGGTGTGGTTTGGAGTGGCTGTTTTACGCATTTTAGAATACTGTAGAGTCCATTCTCAAACAAACCATATAAATTTTTACTTAGAAATGCTGAGAAATACTTTAGAACGCTTAATGAATTTTAATAATGGGTATTTTATTTTACTCTTTAAGGGTTAATTACTAATAGAGATAAAGGTACGAAAAATCTCTTTTTACATAACAAAACTAAATAAAATATTAAGTACATACCTGGTTGTGTACGATCCATGGTAGAAACTCACACGAAATCGACTTTTTTATCATAAATTTAATATTTTAAAAACAATGAATATGAGCGTATCGAGCAATCACACGACCACGGCAAGCGAACGGTAACTTCCGACTAAGCACGTGGAGCGGGGAAAGGCTCTAGCGCGTCGGGTTCGCGCTATTGTAAGGAGGAGATACCATTGTATTTCGAGGAACAATAAGAAAGGGTGCAGAACTGCAACAAAAAAAATGGATTTTGACCAACTTTTAGGGCCAAATACCTCTCTGTGCGCCGTGTCCAGTGTGTGGTAACACACACACTATGACGAAGTGCCCTAGATAGCCCATTGTGATGGAGTTGTCAACACAATGTGGTTTTGTAAATTCTAAATTTTGATGTCAAAAATGCAAATCAAATCAAATCAAAGAAAAAGAATTCGTCGCGTCATTCATGTCCAGAGTTGGCATGTGTAAAAATAATATTATCGTTAGTTTATCTGACTTTCGGCAATTTTGAAAATTGCCACCTGAACCTGACATACCTACTGTATACAAGCAATACCGATTTTTTTTTTATTACATTTTTTATCACTATTCAATTAATAATAATAATTAATAATTAAATATAAAAATAAATATAAACAAAAATAATAATATAATATTAAATTAAATAGTTTAATATTATTTTTATATTGTTTTAATGTATCTTGTGTCCTTAATAAAACATTATTATTATTGCCCACGCAAACATAATATGTTATTGTGCTCGAACAAGAAAACAACATTAACCTGATTATGTACCCTCTGTCTAAGTGTGTTAGTATTGTTTAATGCTTTAAATGTCATGTTTTTAATTAGTTTTGTTTAGTAATTATTATTATTTTTTAAATTTTTATTATTATTGTGTGTGTGCGCTTGTTTCTGTATATTATTTTTCTGTAATGTGCTGTTGTGTCCAAAACAAATGTTTTTCTGTTTCTAATAATTAAATCCTAGTAGGGTCATTCTCACATACGGTCATAATCTGTGTCTCGCCAGTAAACTTGCGAACTTTACATGTTTTTGTTATTAAATGTTCTAGATTTTGTAAGCTAGATTAATAAGGAAAAAGCAATCTAAACCGTTTTTAGATTGAGTGGCTAAAAAAAAGTAATACCGGTTTTTGTTATAAAAACGTCATTACCTCTCATGTCACAAAGGTGCATTTCATGCTATATCCTTGTACAATTAAATTAACACTAAGATATTGTCAAATTATGTGTGAAAATATTGTTCTTTAATGTTTTAACAGTACGTTCCAAAAATAAAAGCTTAATTTTTTTTACTAAAAGTTAATAAAAACGGCATCAAACAATGTTCAAAAAAATATCGTCATTTATGCCAACCATGCTATTTCGTAACACTAAAAACGGAATGCGTTAAGAAGCATTGCATGGCAATTCTGGACACTCCCCCGTCTTTCTGTTTGCCGATGCACTTTAAAGTGGTTCAACGTGCACATAGTTCTCACATTTTAAGTTTTAATTTGATTCTCCTAACTTTGTCACGGCAGTCGTCATTACCATTTTCAACTATATCTTGATAAATAATGCTTGATGAGTTGTTTTTAAACACCCATAAGTAAGGGGTTGTGAACGCTAAACAGCTCTCCGCTTTTTTCCGTTGCAACTTAATAAACAAGTTTGTAAAATTATGGAATTACACGTGTTGACAAAATGACGTTAAATGAAAAAGAGGAATGATGAACGTTGCCAAAATAATTTATTCTCTTAATATAAATTTTAATTGTGCTTAAATTGTGTTTTGTTTAAAATATAATCTGGATCTGGATTGGACATTAAATTGCATTTGACATATTACGGGCTATTAAAACTTTTGACACAATCATGGTTATTAACACTATTTAGATTTATTAACTAATATTCACCATGATGGGGCTTGCCGTATGAGGATGTGATGGTACGAGTTCGTGATACCATAGGCCACGGTCTACAGAAAAGTATTCTGACAGTTATAAGCAAACGCTCAGAGTCGCTCTATCAGCTAAGGAGAGTGCTATGACCGTAAGCATTACGTGATCGAATCAGAAATGAGAAGATACGTAGAAGAACGAGGGTCACCGACATAGCCAAACGGATTAGCTCTTTAAAGTGGCAGTGGGCTGGCCATATTGCCCGTGGAGCAGATGGTCGTTGGGCCGAAAAGTTGTCAATTGGAGGCCCCGTATCGGCAAGCGCAGCGTAGGACGTTCACCAACTAGATGGACGGAAAATTAATACCAAATTATTTACCAAAGTACAAAAATTATTATTCTTTTTTTATTTGCTATTGTATATTTATTAGGTTAGGACATTTATGTGCGCTTTAAACACGTGCTTTAACGGTGAAGGCAAACATCGTGAGGAAACCGGCGTGTTCTGAGAACTTTAATAGAGTTTGAAGGATATGTGACATACACCAACCCGCACTTGGCCAGCGTGGTGAATAAAGGCCTAATCTCTCTCGTCAAGAGTGAAGTCCCTGTGTCCCAGCAGTGGAACGTTAATAGGGTGATGATGATGATATTTATTAGGTGATGTACCTAATAAATATCATCATCATCATCTTTGTTTGTTGGGAAATCTTGTTTTACATTATATTTATAGTGATAAAAATAGACTACCTACCTAGATTGTATTGCAGTAATTACGCCAGTTCCTTAAAAAATATTGATTCATTTATCTGAAAGTAGGTAAGTTGATTTATTGTTCAGTATGTTATAATAATACAACTCTTGAAATCACTATTTTAGATTTGATATTAAGCTAAATCTTGAGAAGCTGTCACTATCGGCAACACTTCGTCATTAATAAAGTAATTATTGTATATACAGATCGTCATTATCGCCAACACGAAATTTTTTAAATATTCAATATTTTTAAAAATAATGATTTATTTGAAGTGCCTCTTGTTTAGAAACGTTTGATTGCGACAAACTTGTGTTATAACCTTCAATTAGAAGCTGCAAAACCAGTTTCGTTGACGAAAAAAAAAATGTATGCAGGAGAAAATTGCTAGGAAAACCAGCGTTCAACACTTCGATATATCGATAGTCAATGCGATATCGTTGGAGAGACTCAAGCACCGCCCATGTTTCCACCGAATCGAAGGCCTTCTCGTAGTCCACAAACGCTAAACGGAGCGGCAAGTTATACTCTTCGGTCTTCTGTATAACCTGCCGCAGCGTATGAATGTGGCCTTTTCGGAACCCGGCTTGTTCGGGGGGCTGGAAGTCATCAAACCTGCGCTCGAGACGATTTGTAAGGACCCTAGAGAACAGCTTATAAACATGGCTTATAAACAGATGGTCGTTGGGGTCGAAAGGTTCTCGAATGGAGACCACGGATCGGCAAGCGCAGCGTAGGACGTCCATCAACTAGATGGACGGACGATCTGGTGAAGGCTGCGCGGCCTCACGATGGATGCAGACCGCTGCCAGCCGAAACAACTACATCTTTGAGGGAGGCCTATGTCCAGCAGTGACTGTGGACGTCTTACGGCTGAGATGATGATGATTTATATATGCCATCATGTAACATACAAACCACACACACACATTGCATTGCATTTATTTGTTACTTAATATAATTAATGTGTTTGTACTAACCAATTAGTTAAGGTAGCTCCCATTGATAGAAGGCCTCGCTCTTGCTCTTCTATCACAGATTTTTAAATAAATCTAATAGAAGGTCTCAACAACCACAAAATTGTAAAAAAAGTATGTAAGTTGCTGAATAAATGCATTATTATTATCTTTAATAGTTATTCCAAATATTAATACGCTAAGAATATTTTATTCATTCGCTGAAATTGACAAATAACTATAACCAATATCCAATTCATCGTTGGTTAGTGATAGTGTGAATAGCCAAAACCAATACGCTCATTCGTCTCGCCATCCCATAAAATTTTATGTAAATAACATTATTAATTTCCTTGTGTAAATATCCAAGAAAAGTTAGTGTTTTACTGTACTTTACGAACCCCAATAACTGTCTTTTTGGGAGCTACCGTAACTATCTTTAACTTAACTGAATACCTACGATGTGAGCAATAATTCGGTATCGTTGACAACGCTTTAATCCGTATGGATCGTATGGCGTCCGTGTGTCGAGTCTGCCTCAGCGGCGACCTGAGGCTGCGCTCCGTGCAGAACGATCTTACCAATTTGTACGACAAGCTAACAAATGGCGAGGTAAGTCATCTGTTTCGGCGTGTGCCGCCGTCTTCTCCAGAGAAGAGACAAGTCAAGGGAATCCAACAAATGTTGGTACCTACCTATTATTTAATTTGATATTTTTTGACTTACTTCTATCTAGCTAATGCATTAGCTGAATGCATCAAGAAGATGCAATGGCAATTTACCTCAACACAAGTAAAATTAGTATGTATTAGTAATTTTGTTGTACAAATCTGCCATTTTCCATCGTAACATTAATGAAACTAATTTCAGTTCTACTCCAAAGATGGCAGGCCGAGAGCTGTGTGCAGTTACTGTTACCAGCAACTACTAAAGTGCTACATATTCAGCAAAACAGCGCAGAGATCTGAACAGATCTTCAATCAACTGTTCTCTGAAGGAGTACTCAAGGTAAATGAGACATGTAACATTGTCAAGACATTTATATTATATGAGAATAAAATAAAATTGTAATTCAACACATTCAATAAATTGTTACATTACGCCTGCATACTTATTCAAAAAGTTCATCTGGGCCAAGGCAGACTCGAAGTATGCCAGAAGAGAGTGTGCTCATGTGTTTGTCACTCCGGAGCATAAGAGTATAACATTCAGGGGTTCCTTTAAATTTGCTTCGCATTGTTGGAACGTACTCTTGCCTCCCGCTGCTCGTGCTCTAAAAACTGTACAAAGCTTCAGGCATACAGTAAGAAAACAATTGCTTAACATTCAACTTAATCTATAGTACCATTTTCTTCAATCCAAACACCAGTAACATGTACCCTTCTATAAGATATATAGAACATGTATGGTGGAGACGCGCGGGAACCCTGTGTGTGCCTTCGATACCACGGGGCCGCCCCCCTTTTTTTTACTAGCCTAGCTGTCCCACTGCTGGGCAAAGGCCTCCCTTTTCTCCTTCCACTCGTCTCGAACTGCCGCCACTTCAGGCCAAGATTTTAGATAAGCGTCAAGTTCGTCCCGCCATCGGATCCTAGGCCTTCCACGTCGCCTCTTAGCGTTGGGTGGAATAACAGATGGGTAAAAACGGCGCGGCGCAGTCGTGTTCTTCAGTCGCCATTTTTCTTCTTCTTGTCGCGCCAGCGCATGACAGTGACACTAGCACGCTTATGTCAGGGAAAGGAGAAATTGGATAGGATTATGGATAGATGGCGTTACCATATGGTTTTGTTTTATTTATTAACTGTTAGGTAACTCATTTAAAATTGTTTGTATTTATTTTACAAACATGTGCTGTTAATTATTTTCTTTACATTACTTATTCTACATTTAATTTATTGTTTACTTACCTTTTATTACATAGCTTATTGTTATTTGGCTATATTATATTATTAATATTATGCTTAATATTACATTAATATGTATGTATCAATTGAGTATGTACTAGTTTTCTGCAGCTTCATTTGAGTAGTAGGTGAAGGTCCATTTGCACTATGTACTAATAGAACCCACCTGGTATCTTACTTTCAGACTGTTGCTGCAGACATATACTTAAGTAATTAAACCAGCTAGATTAGAATAGAAAATCCTTTATTACACACCAGATAAACAATATAATAAGAAATTAAAACTGAACCTAGCTAGATATGCACATAAGGAACTTATCATTGAACACTCCAACTTATCACTCTTCTCTGATCCCTTAATCACTCCTTTATGGATACTGTACCTATGATACTACTGTGGATATTTGTTTTAATATTAAGTTGTGGTGTTGCCACTCTCACGGGCCCTGGCTGAAAACCAGCACTCTGTCATAGTGCTCCTACGGGCCCTGTGGCAGATGCATTATGCCGAGCCAGGGACCCTTTATTACACAAATTTTAAATAGTTTTAAGGTACCTATATATAATTTGTAATAAGCTTAAGTTTGTTGTTAATGTTTTTGTAATTGTTTTGTGTAATAATAAATATTTTTCTTTCTTTCTTTCTTCCCCATTGGTTGTATCTCACGCTGTGCAGCTTCTATATTTAACCACTTTTCCTATAATATTCTTAATATACCTGCAGCAGAGCAATAAGTTAATTTGTATTATTTGTTTCAGATTGTACCTGAGCTGAACATCTCCAATAAATTACAGTGGTCTACAACTCCCTTGCATTTAATATCTGTAGATGTTAAATGTAATATGGAATATTCTGCTGTGGCAGTCAAAGAAGAACCATTTTCAGTGAAACATGAGTGCTTTGTGGAAGAGGAATGTGCAGGTTTTGAGTCTGAGTATTGCGACACATTCACTGAGGAGGAAATAAAAAAAACATTGATATTTGATGATCCTTTATCAACTGAGAAACCACAAGAACTCAGAGACAATCAAGAATCAGAAACAAATATAACCTTTGAATGTGACAGTTGCAGTAAGAGTTATAGTACCAAAGCAACTCTGATAAGACACATAAAAAATAAGCATAAAATAGTTTATGTTATGGATCAGAAGAGACTGCACACTGGAGAGAAACAATTTAATTGCTCTGTATGTGATGAAACCTTTTCTCATAAAACAAGTTTAATTGAACACAAGAGACAGCACACTGGAAAGAAACCATTCAAATGTTCTGTATGTGATAAATCCTTTAATCAAAAAACACATTTCATAGTGCACAAGAGAATACACACTGGAGAGAAACCATTCAACTGCTCTGTATGTAATAAATCATTTGGTCGTCAAACACATTTGGAATTGCACAAGAGAATACACACTGGAGAGAAACCATTCAAGTGCTCTGTTTGTGATACATCCTTTAGTCAAAAAACAACTTTAACATTGCACAAGAGAATACACACTGGAGAGAAACCATACAACTGCTCTGAATGTGATAAATCCTTTAGTCAAAAAACAACTTTAATAATGCACAAGAGAATACACACTGGAGAGAAACCATTCAACTGCTCTGTATGTGATAAATCCTTTAATCAAAAATCACATTTAATAGTGCACAAGAGAAACCACACTGGAGAGAAACCATTCAATTGCTCTGTATGTGATAAATCCTTTAGTCATAAAACAAGTTTGAAAGTGCACGAGAGACTACACACTGGAGAGAAACCATTCAACTGCTCTGTATGTGATAAATCCTTTAATCAAAAAACACATTTAAAAGTGCACGAGAGACTACACACTGGAGAGAAACATTCAACTGCTCTGTATGTAATAAATCGAAGATCCTAAACAAGTGCTGTGTCCGGTGTGTGGTAACACACACTATGACGAAGTGCCCTAGATAGCCCATTGTGATGGAGTTGTCAACACAATGTGGTTTTGTAAAATCAAAAATTCTAAGTTTTGATGTCAAAAATGCAAATCAAATCCAATCAAAGAAAAGAATCGCGTCATTCATGTCCAGAGTTGGCATGTGTAAAAATAATATTATCGTTAGTTTATCTGACTTTCGGCAATTTTGAAAATTGCCACCTGAACCTGACATACTGTATACAAGCAGTACAGATTGAATTTTTTCTTTGTTATTAAATTTTTTATCACTATTCAATTCATAATAATAATAATTAATAATTAAATGAAACAAAAATAATAATATAATATTAAATTAAATAATTTAATTGGAGTTTACTCCTTAAGAAGCGATTTGAGTTATAACTGTTATAAGGCCCGGTATGGACATTTTATGGGGAGTAAAATCAAGTGTTAACAAAAGTTGAGGCGTTACGTAGAAAGAGACAAACATATATATCTGTTAGATTCAACGTGTAAAAGAATGAGATGGAATACCGTCGAAACGTCACGTTCGAAATAAGAACTTTAACGCATTTTGATTGGTTGTTTGTTGTGTCTCTGGAATGCGAGTTACCATTTTTGACATTCGAATCCGCGTTCGAAAAAGTATTCGTCTAGCATTCACTTAGAATTTCTCAGGTGAGAAGACAAAGTTAATCAGTAAAATCATCGTAAATATTTTAAAAAAAAATTTTGGCCGGACGTTTCTTTTTCACTTGGATAACGTCTTACAAAGATAGCTTTTACGTTTTTGTGCAGGGAACTAAAACAATTGACGAATTTATGGTCCTCTCAACGCTTTTCGTTGGCCGCTAGTCGTATTAATATTTGGAATAACTATTGAAGATAATAATAATGCATTTATTCAGTAACTTACATACTTTTTTTACAATTTTGTGGTTGTTGAGACCTTATTTAGGAACATATAATAAGTACCTTCTGTTATTTATTAATTAAAATATTAAAAAGAAGCTATAGTTTCGACACCTAATTAATTTGTTCTTTGCAGTATTTAAGAATTATATTATAATTCAAAGTGAAAGAAATCAATCATCCTAAAATTGGATTTGTATAAATTGAACACAATTATTATTATTTTGTAACATACTTTATGTAATACGCTATAATGAAGTAATATAAACAATCCGAATAATTACTGATATATGTTTGTTTCTCTTATCATTTTAGCAGATGCGTTCATGTACCCTTTTTTTCTATTCGATGTACATATATCATAATATCGTTCGTAAGTAGTAAACTCCAATCGAGCGTCGTAGCTGACACACACACACACTTTTTTTTATTTTATATTGTATTAATTTATCTTGTGTCCTTAATAAAACATTATTATTATTATTGCCCATGCAAACATAATAATATGTTATTGTGCTCAAACAAGAAAACAACATTAACCTGATTAGGATTACGTACCCTCTATCTAAGTGTGCTTTAAATGTCATGTTTTTAATTAGTTTTGTCTATGTAGTAATTATTATTATTTTATAAATCTTTATTATTATTGTGTGTGTGCGTTTGTTTCTTTATATTATTTTTCTGTAATGTGCTGTTGTGTCCAAAACAAATGTTTTTCTGTTTCTAATAATAAAATCCCACTATCGATATATCGAAGTGTTGAACAACACTTCGATATATCGATAGTCAATGCGATATCGTTGGAGAGACTCAAGCACCGCCCATGTTTCCACCGAATCGAAGGCCTTCTCGTAGTCCACAAACGCTAAACGGAGCGGCAAGTTATACTCTTCGGTCTTCTGTATAACCTGCCGCAGCGTATGAATGTGGTCTACGGTACTATAGCCTTTTCGGAACCCGGCTTGTTCGGGGGGCTGGAAGTCATCAAACCTGCCCTCGAGACGATTTGTAAGGACCCTAGAGAACAGCTTATAAACATGGCTTATAAACAGATGGTCGTTGGGGTCGAAAGGTTCTCGAATGGAGACCACGGATCGGCAAGCGCAGCGTAGGACGTCCATCAACTAGATGGACGGACGATCTGGTGAAGGCTGCGCGGCCTCACGATGGATGCAGACCGCTGCCAGCCGAAACAACTACATCTTTGAGGGAGGCCTATGTCCAGCAGTGACTGTGGACGTCTTACGGCTGAGATGATGATGATTTATATATGCCATCATGTAACATACAAACCACACACACACATTGCATTGCATTTATTTTTAACAACGAATCGGTTAACCACTTAAACGATTATAATAAAATTCGCACGAGATAGGATAGTTTAAGTCTCAAATTATAGTGGCAATTTTAATTTATTGCTAGTTATTTTTCTGTAATTATCTACAGGTTAACAAAAGTGTAAAATAAATGTCTTTATAGAGGCTGTCTATGATTTTTCTTGAAAAGCTATTCATACGTGGTAAAATACTTTTTGAGCTATTGTTTAAGTCTCGAAAGTTCAATATTCATTTTATAGGTTGTCTATGATTTTTCTTGATAGGCTATTCATACGTGGTGGTTATATACTTTTTGAGCTATTGTCTATGTCTCGAAAGTTAATTATTCAACATTTTAATCATTTTTTTCTGACATGAGTTTGAAGTACTTAATTTTTTTTGTAAAAAGCGTCCGTGAAATAGCGGAGATTATCTATATGCTATATAAATAAAAACGAATTGTTGTTCGTTAGTCTGATTAAAACTCGAGAACGGCTGGGACGATTGAGCTGATTTTGGTTTTAAAATGTTTGTCGTAGTCCAGGGTAGGTCTAAACGGTGAGCAATTAAGGAAAAATTGCCGGGAACTTTTTTTACCCGTGCGACGCCGGGGCGGGCCGCTAGTCGTATTAATATTTGGAATAACTATTGAAGATAATAATAATGCATTTATTCAGTAACTTACATACTTTTTTTACAATTTTGTGGTTGTTGAGACCTTATTTTAGATTTATTTAAAATCTGTGATAGAAGAGCAAGAGCGAGGCCTTCTATCAATGGGAGCTACCTTAACTAATTGGTTAGTACAAACACATTAATTATATTAAGTAACAAATAAATGCAATGCAATGTGTGTGTGTGGTTTGTATGTTACATGATGGCATATATAAATCATCATCATCTCAGCCGTAAGACGTCCACAGTCACTGCTGGACATAGGCCTCCCTCAAAGATGTAGTTGTTTCGGCTGGCAGCGGTCTGCATCCATCGTGAGGCCGCGCAGCCTTCACCAGATCGTCCGTCCATCTAGTTGATGGACGTCCTACGCTGCGCTTGCCGATCCGTGGTCTCCATTCGAGAACCTTTCGACCCCAACGACCATCTGTTTATAAGCCATGTTTATAAGCTGTTCTCTAGGGTCCTTACAAATCGTCTCGAGCGCAGGTTTGATGACTTCCAGCCCCCCGAACAAGCCGGGTTCCGAAAAGGCTATAGTACCGTAGACCACATTCATACGCTGCGGCAGGTTATACAGAAGACCGAAGAGTATAACTTGCCGCTCTCTTTAGCGTTTGTGGACTCATCTACGTCACGCAATTCAAAACAAAATAACATTAATTTTAAACATAATTACAAAAATAAACAAGAAAAATCTATTTATATAAACTCATTTGCAATTGTAAACAACAAACAAAAAAATACATTCATATGTATCGTTTGTGATAAAAATCACAAAATTTATGAGTGTCCGATATTTAAAAACAAAGATTTGAGTAATCGTTTAGCTGTTGTTAAATTACATAAGCTTTGCAAAAATTGCTTACGACAAGGTCATCCGGAAGGTGAATGTCGTGTGGGTCCTTGTCGCATTTGTCAAGAAAAACATAACACCCTGTTGCATAACCCGGAGCAGCCAGTGGTAAACCACGCCTCCTTGGAATGTTGTGTTCAGGACGAAATTACAAGCAAAATTGTACTGAAGTTCTATTATCTACTGCCTACATCGAAGTAGTGAACCCCAAAACAAATAAATCTCATAAGGTTCGCGCACTATTAGATTGCGGTAGTCAGTCATCGTTCATAACAAAACGATTACAACGAAAACTATCACTCAATTCATGTCCCATTAACGCGATAAAGGTTGTTGGGATTGGCAACAATTGTTCGGATAGGGTAATCGAGAAATGTAACGTTCAAGTAAATTCATTAAATTCACAATATAGTATATTAACTTCTTGTTTAGTTTTAAATGAGCTGACAAGTAATATACCACGATGTCCAATCGACATAAATAAATTAAATATACCTATCGGTATCCAACTCGCCGACCCTTTGTTCCACCAACCAGCGTCAGTGGACCTACTAATCGGCGCTGACATATTTTGGGAAGTTTTAGACAATCAGCAAAAAACACTCGGTCCTAGACTTCCCAGATTACACAGCTCAAAGCTAGGGTGGTTATTGTCAGGCCCAGTAAACTCACAGGTTACTTTAAGGTGGTTGTATGGGCTAACGCGACTTTTTCAAATTGATATATCTACTTTATGAGTGAATAAATATGTATAAAAAAAATATATGTTGCAAAATAGATATTAAATTACAACTTGAACGTTTGAAATTATTGTATCTTCATTATTACTTAATAAAAAAAATATTCAAAGTAAGGCATTTTTTATCCGAAATTTGGATATATCTTTTAAACGGTATTGAGTTTGAGTATTTTTCTTTAACTTAAATATTTGTCAAAGTATTCCACACAAACTGTACGTTTGAAAATTAAAACAAATGATTTATACGACTACAAATAATTATTTTATGTTTTCGGTATGAAATGGAACGACCGGGTCTGTGCGGGGGCGACGGGCGGCAGTGTGGCTCGGACTATCGGACGGGGAGGTTGTGTCGCGCGTCTTCGTCATCGGTCCAAATGCATTTTTCGATGTAACCGTATAACGATTATTGTTTGCGCATGGACGCTGTTGTTTAGTTTTATATTTTAGAAATAGGTATTTGAGCTCGGACTTTTGTATATTCGTTGGACAAGGTCAGTAAGCAATTAGCAGGAATAAAAGTTAGTAATAAATAAGTAATGATTATACTTACTACCTACCAACTAGTGAATTAAGTACCAAGCTAATATAATAAGTACCTATTAATATTTATAAACAAAAAAAAACACTTATGAAAAAGTTTTTTTTTTTTATAAGGGTTACCTAGTTAACTAACTCTGACTCTGAGTGCCTCGTAGGCGCGGTGTGCGAATGTCCGCTTGCAGAGCAAAAGGTAGCGGGTTCGATTCCCGCCGAGGGTAAAAGTGTTTGTATGTTCTGCAAGCACTTTTCTCCTTGGTCTGGGTATTTAATATGTATGATAAAAATATCTTTAAATGTATGTATATTATATTAAGTATATCAAATATCTAGTACCTACCCGTAACACAAGCTTAGAGCTTACCACGGGACTAAAATGTTGTTGCGTGAATTGTCTGGATATATTATTTATTTATAACTAGCACAGACTAGTATAAATATAATTAAAAATTAAATAATGAATTAATTGTTATATATATTTTATGTCACCGCACCGTCCAGTTATTTGCTGTGCATTATCCTCTCCATCCTAAGGTTGTCTGGAAGAAATTGCTCTAAGCAATAAGGCCGCCCATTACGCATTTTTGTATTTAGCTTTAAGTCCCTTTTTGTATTGTGATATGGTGTGAAATAAAGAGTTTTATTATTATTATTATTACTGGGTAGATGATACAAACAAAGTATATACAATGTGTATTTTCGAACCTTGATCAAACTAAATGCGGATACACGACATAAATTTATGGATAAATATAGGATAAAAAAAATTATATGTTGGCTATTTAAAAAAAAGCCAATATTTTTTTATGAAAACTACTTCGTATGGTTTTTTATTCGTTTATGTTTGAGTAAATGGTGTATTTTATTCAAAGTAGGCTCATTTGAAAGCTAGATAGTTTACATCATCATCATCATCAGCCCTTATCCCATATTACGTGGGGTCCACGCAACATCTTTCTTCCTTCCATTTTCCTCCGTCACTCGTCATCTCAACACTCATTCCTTCCTTCAAAGTTCAAAATTATTTATTGCGTAAATACATGTTACAGCGTTGTTATGGCTTAAATTTTACATGGATCAATGTATTTTACCTGTCCAGGCATGCAATTATAAAATTGGCATTACATTATTGAATAAACTAAAATAATAAAAATCTAACAAAATACAGTACTAAATAATTTTTTATAATTATTAACTTTAAATTAATTTCATTAAACATTTATAACATCAGTAATCATCATAGTAAGCAAAAATTCAAAGTCATAAAACTCATTATTGTACAATTTAAAAAGTCATTATCTTAGAAACATTTTTGTCAGTCATTTTTGTTTTTACGCATGCCATCCTTCAAACAGTCTATCAATATTTTCTTTGACCTACCTCTTCCCACATATCCATCAACACACATATCTAACACTCTAAGCTAGATAGTTTACCTAATTAAGAAAATTCAAAACAAAATACAATTTTGGTACAAGAGCCCGCTAAATTTTTTTTTGTAGAAATTTACCAAATATTTTTTTTTTTATTTTGTTGTTGATCTATAATTTTTAAACTTTTTTGCATTATTAATTAAACTTCATAATATTTTTCAAAGGTTGTCTGGAAGAAATTGCTTTAAGCAATAAGGCCGCCCATTATGCATTTTGTATTTTGCAAGTCCATTTTTGTATTGTTTTATCTTGGTTTGTAATAAAGAGTTATATTATTATTATTCTACAAATTCTACAAAGAGTATGGGTCTACCTTTTTTCGTTGTCATGTAATAACATGACAACGAAAAAAGGTAGACCCTAATTAGATGGCTAATAAGCCATTTTAATTAGGTACTTTCTGCCTTGTAGTGCCAAATATCAACAGACAACAAATTATGTATCTTAAGTTGCATTAAAATGATCACGCACGATTGTGGTGAAGTGAGCTGGAGCGTCACCATGAATCACGCCAGCGAATCAAATAAGAAACGATCGCGATGTACTAAAAAGAACTTGTGAACTGAACGTGGGTTTACTTGCAACGATATGCATTGAGGAAAATGGTTGGCATTTTGAACAATCAATAAATTAATTGATAGTAATAACTTAAAGTGTTGTATTACATAATCTTATCATTATCCACCGTTAATATCCCACTTTTGGGCAAAGGCTTCGTTCCGTTTCATCTTATCTTGCCTTGTTTCATTACATAATTTGCTGTCTGTTGATCTCTGTACAAGGCAGAAAATACCTAATTCGAATGGCTAATAACATGACAGCAAAAAGAGTTTAATTAACCTTTTTGGTACGTGGGCTACCCACCAACCTTAGAGTATCTATGGATACCAACAGTGTCAGTCTCGTAGCATTTCAAATAATTTTATACTCTCTACCTGAAACTTAAAAGGAAAAGCAAAATACCACGAAAACTTAGTGACTGACCAAAAATCTGAAATTGTACTCGTCTTTATGCCCGATTTTCGATGCCGATAATCCTATGACATTATGAATATTGCAGATACTACCTAGATTCTATCAGACGATTGGCCTTCAAGCAAAAACCAGACATTTATCATAAAATTAAAACCCTTACTTTTTAGAAGAGATTTGTAGTATAAATTATGAAGTTTAATATGACATGCAAAAAAGTATACCTCAATAATCCAGTGTAAAAGTTACAGATTAAAAATAAAATAAATATCTATTTTTTTTGTTAAATTTCTACAAAAAAAAAGTTTTAATAGGCTTTTGTACCGAAATTGTATTTTCTTTTAATTTTCATAGCTAGGTAAACTATCTAGCTTTTTAATGAGCCTACTTTGAATAAAATACACCGTTTACTCAAACAGAAACGAAGAAAACACCAGATGAAGTACCTAGTTCTCATAAAAAAATATTAAATCGACTTTTTTTAATAGTTTACATAAAAAAAAATCTGATATTTATCGATTAATTTTTGTCATGTATCCGCAAATTGCGTTTGATCAAGCTTCGAAAATACACATTGTATAGGTAACTAGCCTATAAGCCTACCCTGGCAGGATTGGCTTAGGATCTTATTATTAGGTTGGTACTTAGTAAGTAAAGAAAGCCTAGTTAAAAAAACATACTTATTATTTATTTATTTATTTCTTATATTAGAACCACCAACAAGAAAATACACAAAAATAGTTTAAAAATTAAGGTTCATTAATATCTAATAATAATAATTTTAACAATACATTTTAAATTTAAAAAAAAATAAGCACAAACGCATAAATCTCTAGGTAGAATAGTTTTAGCGTAATAATGATGTAGTTGGAAAGTCCTTATTTACGGCGTCGCGACTCGCGAGGACCCGGCACGCGTGACCGCTTGCCAAGAGCGCAGGCCGCGCTCTGCGTCGTAAAAATGTAGCGGGGACTATGCGGGTGGCGCGGGGAATAATTTTGACTCCGCCCGAATCCTCAAGGCCGTTGGCCCATACAGGCGCCTTAAATAACGTTCATTGTAATAACGCCGCGGGCACCGGCGCAAGAATGTTGCCCCCCATCTCTTCCCATGGGCGCCGTAAAACCCGGCCAAGGGACACTAATCAGAATAATAATACCAAAAACTTCACTCGCTTACCGTCCAACGATAGGTGGCGAGTATTTAAAAATCCTCTTAATCGCTTTGAGGGAGGCTTATGTCCCACAGTGGACTTCCTACGGCGTAAATAAAAACGTTATCGTAGACGAAATTAATTACAATGTAATAAACAACACATTACAAAAGTTTAAACTAGGTAGGTATTTATAGAAAATACAAAATACTTTAGGTGACGTTCGTTTGTGTAAAACTATCGTTATCAATTTTACCAAGTAGGTACATTATTTAGGTGATACAATAATCTTGCTAAAACGATTATTTTAAATTCATCTCTTCAAATTGCACCTTGAGAAAAGATTCTTGAGAATAGTTCATTAATTATTAAGCAATCAAAATATCTGAAAGTATTTTCCCAAGTTAGTTCTAATGAACTAAGTTTTACTAACTATAAACAATACAAATATATGTCGATGATCTTATCGCAGGCACCGACAATGAACAGCTGATAAGGTACATTCAGAGCGAAACCTTTGCTTACAATGTGTACCAGCTGCTTTTAATTAATTACGTATATTTAAAAAACATTTATAAAATATTTTTATGATATTAACGTAAACACTCAACAACATCAACAAATAAATGAGTCATCAAACACTCTAGGGTTGGGATAGTGTCCGGCCAGTGATACGTTTAATTTTCAGTTACAAAACTTAATAAAATTAAAATAATAACAAAAATGCATAATAATGTCAAATGCATGTTAGATCTTTATTCCCTTGGGGTTTTGAGCCCTTGCATCATTCAACCTAAATTGATGATGAAAAAATATTTAATTAAATTCACATTAATAAAACTAACTGATCGGTAAAGGTACCTAAATGTTTTACCGTTCACCCAGCTGATCTGATTTCGCAGGGGGTGGATGCCGTTCAGTTATTGTCACTACCATTGTGTTGGAATGGTCCGTCTTTTTAATAATATATGAGAATGGCCAGCACTTAATACAAAATTCATGATTTACCTTAGGTAAAGTCCAACACAGTTATCTATACTAATATTATAAAGAGCAAAGGTTTGATTTTTTGTTTGTTTGTTTGTTTGTCTCGAATAGGCTCTGAAACTACTGCACCGATTTAAAAAATTCTTTCACCATTTGAAAGCTACACTATCCCTGAGTGACATAGGCTATATTTAGTTTTCAAAAATAATATGATTTCTTACCAAACTCCGATAATGTAACCCATGGTGAAAAAAAAAGAACCTAAAATCTTTCTTTAATCGCGAATGCTGCGAAAACTATTGAATATATAACAAAGTGATGTATTACAACTTTGTAGAACTTATCATTATCTACAAAAAAACGTCGTTACATCATATCTCTAACTATTATAGTTTAGTGACAATAAGCGATTTTTTTTAAAAAATAAACCTAAATCTTTCTTTAATCGCGAGTGCTGCGTAAACTATTGAATATATAACAAAGTGATGTATTACAACTTTATAGAACTTATCATTATCTACAAAAAACGTCGTTACATCATATCTCTAACTATTATAGTTTTGTGACAATAAGCGATTTTTATATTAAAAATTATAATACCACTGTTTGAAAAGGCTCTTTATTTGTATATTGGTATTAATCCTTAACAAAATAATTTATTATGTAAGATTGCTTTAAAACCTTTATATAACTTTTTGAATTATTATATTCTGACATTCCATTCAAAAGATATCACGAGTTAATTTTTTTTTAAATAACCGTGGCGGCGGTCGGTCGGCTCCCTACTGAATGGTCGTGTGCGGAAATAAAAAAATTGTCGCTTGATAATATTTTGTCGCTTAGTTAGTAGTTAATAATTCGTTAACAGGTAACTAATCCCATTCAAAAAGTTCTTTTCAGAACTAAACCCTAGCATATAGCATAGATATTGTACATTATCGTCGGTTGCAGGTTCAAATTCAAATTCAAAATCGTTTATTGCATTCATGTGTACAATTTTGGTCTTAAAATTAATTAGCGCTTACAACATG
Source organism: Gymnoscelis rufifasciata (assembly GCA_929108375.1). Taxonomy (NCBI): domain Eukaryota; kingdom Metazoa; phylum Arthropoda; class Insecta; order Lepidoptera; family Geometridae; genus Gymnoscelis; species Gymnoscelis rufifasciata. The sequence continues at coordinate 6,955,430 of OV815331.1, forward strand.
AACGTTCAATTGGGTTAACCACCAAAACACGTACAATAAGTGGAGTATACAGTTTTTTTTAGTTTTTTTCTGCTCTTTCGAATAGCATAATAATAGAATACTAGCTTTAAAAAAATACAGTTACGCTATACATTTTAACTGTGAATTTGCAGACTTCCGTCGAAATTATGTTGTAACTGAGTAGGTATGTGATCCATTTATATAAGTCGAATTGTTGTATTCCTATCCTTTGACCAAAGAAGGTTAAGTTGGTGTATGTATCTTGGCAAGCCAGCATTGCTCGTACACTAATTCTTAGCTTGAACGAAAAATTATAACCACACATACACCAATATAAAACCAACTTTCTTCAAAAAACTAACGTTACACCAATTGACCCGAACCAAGTTTATGTTTGTTGTCGGTTACACCAATTTGAGCATTGCAATCAATAGTATGTTTTCTCTTACCTTAATCACTCTAACCCCCACAATTTTTAAACGGCACAACCGATTTTCATGAAACATGTCTAAGAGCACTCGCGCCAGACTCACCTTTTAAACAAAAAAAACTAAGTTGAAATCGCTTCATCCGTTCGGGAGCTATGATGTCCCAGACAGATACACATCAAACATATGACACCCCTCTTTTTTTGTCGGGGGTTAAAAATGAATCGCAAAATGTGTTGCTAAGCGCATAACTCAACAACGCCTATACCAATTTAACCAATTTATTTTTTTAAATGTTTGTTGGAGTTTAGATTTGGATTTTAGATGATTTTTAAGGAGAGAAAAATTCGAATAATTTTGAAACACTTTTGAATAATTACCCGTGCAAAGCCGGGGCGTGCCGCTAGTTTTAAATAAGAACATTAGGTATTCAATTTGAAACCTTTACTAAACTGACGAGGATTCAAAGAATAGGTATTTGCATACGTAACAACATTATAACTTGTTTACATTATACAATAACAATAGAGTTATTGTAATATTAACTGTCTACGAATTGAATAAATTCATTAAAGTTGTATGACGGCACGAGTTTTTCGCAGCCGAATAGATTTGTGTTTGTTTATGAAAATAAACCTTTTAATTAAAATATTACCCTTATCTCCCTTTCAAGATGATGTGGGATTAATAAGTATATTTAAGAGGCAGAATTAGTGCTTCATATTACACTTATGATAAAAATATAAATATAACTCGAAAGGGAAAGCCAGTAGAAATATTCTGTGACAATGGTTTTGATTTAGTAGCTGCCGCGAAGAACATAAGTCAATTTTTACAAACGCTACAGAACCTTTATCTGATTTTGCAAGTCAGGAAATAATTAATAATAGTTCACCTACGTACGCTCCTCACTTCGGAGACCTCTGGGAGGCAAAGCCGGGGTAAAATCCGCTAAACACCATTTGCGTCGTGTTGTATGCAAAAGTCATTTAACCTATAAATATAATTATCAACATTGTTTGCGCAAATGGAGGCTATTTAAACAGCCATCCCTTGCGTCCTTAAACCGCATCTCCTAACGACTCCTTTCCCTCTCTCCAGGGCACTTTCTAATCGGAAGGCAGCTGAACGCGATGTTTTGGCCTGCTCTGGAAGATCGACCTGAAACCACTCTTCAGCGCTATGCTCGGATTGAGCGACCCCGCTAACACTTTCGCCAAATGATGGCAAAGGGAATATCGCTGAACTACAACAAAGAACTAAATGAAGAACGAACTCACACACGTTGAAACGTTGACCTAGTTCTCATCCAGGAAGAAAATATCCCACCTATATGTTGGTGTCTTGGGCGAGTACCTCGTCTTTTCCCTGGATCAAATGAAATCACAAGTAATGCAGACGTCGTTACCGGCAACAAGTCTTCTCACACTGAAGAAGTCAATTGATGCAGATCGACACAGAAGAAGATGCCCACTGATGAAGACGTCCATTGATGAAGATTTCTTGAAGTTAAATTCACTTAGTACCTAATGCTTTCTGTAATTTCTAGCTGGGTCAATTTGTTTCTATAAATAAATCTCAATAAATAGTTAATTTATTTTCTATTGTAAAACGAATATTATATGTCTGTGTTGCATAGTTTCATTGAATGCACACATTTTTCACTTTTCCCGGGGTGGGAAGATGTTCAGGCCCATAGCCCTCCAAATATTATATAAATAACTAGCTGTGCCCTGCGGTGCTACCCGCGTTATAATGGATGAAGTACTCTTAACCAACAACATATTTATTTGAATAAAGATTAATATTCTTATGTTGATACAACTTAAACAAATTATTTCGACCAAATTAGGTACCATAAAAACGGTTTTTGTGAGTTAATCTTAAAAGATAGACATATACTATCGCGGACTGTTTTTTAGATCACTAAAAGAGCTATTATTCTTTAATACATATTTTTTGTGTATCTTGAACCGTTTTCACGGCGCACGCAACGGAAGGCTTCAAAGATGAACACTTTCTCCCGTTTTTTACACATTTACCACTATATCTTTGCTCCTATTGGTCGTAGCGTGATGTTATATAGCTTATAGCCTTCCTCGATAACTGGACTATCCAACACAAAAAGAATTATTCAATTCGAACCAGTAGTTTCGGAGATTAGCGCGTTCAAACAAACAAACAAACTCTTCAGCTTTATTATATTAGTATAGACTAGCTGTGCCCTGCGGTGCTACCCGCGTTATAATGGATGAAGTACTCTTAACCAACAACATATTTATTTGAATAAAGATTAATATTATTATGTTGATACAACTTAAACAAATTATTTCGACCAAATTAGGTAAAAACGGTTTTTGTGAGTTAATCTTAAAAGATAGACATATACTATCGCGGACTGTTTTTTAGATCATTAAAAGAGCTATTATTCTTTAATACATATTTTTTGTGTATCTTGAACCGTTTTCACGGCGCACGCAACGGAAGGCTTCAAAGATGAACAATTTCTCCCGTTTTTTACACATTTACCACTATATCTTTGCTCCTATTGGTCGTAGCGTGATGTTATATAGCCTATAGCCTTCCTCGATAACTGGACTATCCAACACAAAAAGAATTATTCAATTCGAACCAGTAGTTTCGGAGATTAGCGCGTTCAAACAAACAAACAAACAAACTCTTCAGCTTTATAATATTAGTATAGATAACATCTTAGCTCTGTCTGATTTCGGGATTGAGTAGCCATTGCTAAATTGTATAAGGTGCAAGCCCATATAAATAGAAGCTCACACGTCACCCGCCCTCTCTTGGCATCTACGCAGCGACCCCAGCTAGACGTACTCACTATCAATAAATACAGAAAAATATGCTGGAGTTTCAATTTAACTCCCTTATGTAGCACAAGCGTTTACATCCCTAAATCTTAAATTGAAGGAATTACCATCGATTTAAAAATGGCACGGCTCACGTGCCTAACGCCACACGCAAAAGAAAATGATGACACGGCTGCCGTGCCATCCGCAACGAATCGGTTAAGGAGTCCATTGAGGACAAACATTGTGACACGAGATTTTTAAATATTAGGATAAGAATATTTTATTCATTCGCTGAAATTGACAAATAACTACCTATAACCAATATCCAACTCATCGTTGGTTAGTGTGAATAGCCAAAACCAATAACGGTCATTCATTCGTCCTCGCCATCCCATAAAATTCTAAGTACATTACTAACATTATTAATTTCCTTGTGTAAATATCCAAGAAAAGTTAATGTTTTACTGTACTTTACGAACCCAGAAAGTTAATGGGAGCTACCCTAGCTATCTTTAACTTAACTGAATACCTACGATGTGAGCAATAATTCGGTATCGTTGACAACGCTATAATCCAGGTGTTCCTATGGCGTCCGTGTGTCGAGTCTGCCTCAGCGGCGACCTGAGGCTGCGCTCCGTGCAGAACGATCTTACCAATTTGTACGACAAGCTAACAAATGGCGAGGTAAGTCATCTGTTTCGGCGTGTGCCGCCGTCTTCTCCAGAGAAGAGACAAGTCAAGGGAATCCAACAAATGTTGGTACCTATTATTTAATTTGATATTTTTTGACTTACTTCTATCTAGCTAATGCATTAGCTGAATGCATCAAGAAGATGCAATGGCAATTTACCTCAACACAAGTAAAATTAGTATGTATTAGTAATTTTGTTGTACAAATCTGCCATTTTCCATCGTAACATTAATGAAACTAATTTCAGTTCTACTCCAAAGATGGCAGGCCGAGAGCTGTGTGCAGTTACTGTTACCAGCAATTACTAAAGTGCTACACATTCAGCAAAACAGCGCAGAGATCTGAACAGATCTTCAATCAACTGTTCTCTGCAGGAGTACTCAAGGTAAATGAGACATTAACATCAAGTCATTTATATTATTTCAGAATTAAATAAAATTGTTACATTATGACCATGAAGATATTTAATAAACTACCTAAAAATATGAGGTAATTACCAATACGGCAGTTTAAGACAAAACTGTATTTGTGGATAGTATATAAGTAAATGTTTTTATAAATAAATAAAAAATTTTGGACTAATCGAGCCATCATCATCATCACCCTATTAATGTTCCCACTGCTGGGACACAGTGACTTCTCTCTTGACGAGAGAGATTAGGCCTTAATTCACCACGCTGGCCAAGTGCGGGTTGGTGAATGTCACATATCCTTCAAACTCTTTTAAAGTTATCAGAACATGCCGGTTTCCTCACGATGTTTGCCTTCACCATTAAAGCACGTGTTTAAAGCGCACATAAATTTCTCAAGAAGAAAAATCCAGGGGTGCGTGGCGGGGTTTGAACCCACGACCTTCGGAATGAAAGTCGAGTGTCCTCCCACTTAGCCAACACGGCTTTTTTATATAATCGAGCCATAGAGGTCGTCAAAATAAATAAAATAAAATCAATGATTTCTATTTTAAATTTAACTTTGACAACATAATTAATATTAAATAAATTTATTTCAATTGTAATGCCATAAAACATTAGCATGCCATTTTACTGGTAAAGTATGTGAAACCTTACATTAAACCAATCATCTATAATTGTATCAGACATTTAAATAAATAAATATTTCCGGACAACCTACACAACAACATCTAGCCCCGTGGTAAGCTCTAAGCTTGTGTTACGGGTACTAGATATCTGATATACTTAATATAATATGCATGCATATATATAGATATTTTTACTGTATATATTAAAAATACAGACCAAGGAGAAAAGTGCTTGCAGAACATACAAACAATTTTTCCCTCGGCGGGAATCGAACCCGCTGCCTCTTGCATTGCAAGCGGACATTCGCCCACCGCGCCACCAAGGCAGTAAAAATTGGCAAATTTGGTAAAATTTGGCATATAAATTAATATCAATTTGCTAACTGACTTCAAATTGCCGTATGGTTGGTTAAACTTGCACATGACATGAATTGTAAAACTATATCTTTCTCCGCGTGAGATACAACCAAGGGGGAAGGAAGTCAAATGAATGCTGTGCAGCTTCTATATTTAACCACACAGCTCAATTTGCCTATAATATTCTTAATATACTTGCAGCAGAGCAATAAGTATTAATTGTTTCAGATTGTACCTGAGCTGAACATCTCCAATAAATTACAGTGGTCTACAACTCCCTTGCAGTTAATATCTGTAGATGTGAAATCTAATATGCAATATTCTCCTGTGGCAGTAAAAGAAGAACCAGTTTCAGTGAAACATGAGAACTTTGTGGAAGAGGAATGTGCAGGTTTTGAGTCTGTGTATAGCGACACATTGACTGAGGAGGAAGTAAAAAAAACATTGATATTTGATGATCCTTTATCAACTGAGAAATCACAAGAACTCAATCAAGAATCAGAAACAAATATAACCTTTGAATGTGACAGTTGCAGTAAGAGTTATAGTACCAGAGCAACTCTGATAAGACACATAAAAAATAACCATAAAATAGTTTATGTTATGGATCAGAAGAGACTGCACACTGGAGAGAAACCCACCTATTCTGAATGTGGTAAATCCATCAGACAATCATCAAATTTGAAAGTGCACAAGAGACTGCACACTGGAGAGAAACCATTCAACTGCTCTGTATGTAATAAATCATTTGGTCGTCAAACACATTTGGAATCGCACAATAGACTACACACTGGAGAGAAACCATTCAACTGCTCTGTATGTGATAAATCCTTTAATCAAAAAACAATTTTCATAGTGCACAAGAGACTACACACTGGAGAGAAACCATTCAACTGCTCTGTATGTGATAAATCCTTTAGTCAAAAACAAAATTTAATGAGGCACAAGAGACTACACACTGGAGAGAAACCATTCAACTGCTCTGTATGTGGTACATCCTTTTATCATAAAACACATTTAACAATGCACGAGAGAATACACACTGGAGAGAAACCATTCAACTGCTCTGTTTGTGATAAATCCTTTAATCAAAAACCACATTTAATGAGGCACAAGAGAATACACACTGGAGAGAAACCATTCAACTGCTCTGTTTGTGATAAATCCTTTAATCAAAAAACAAATTTCATAGTGCACAAGAGACTACACACTGGAGAGAAACCATTCAACTGCTCTGTATGTGATAAATCCTTTAGTCAAAAACAAAATTTAATTAGGCACAAGAGACTACACACTGGAGAGAAACCATTCAACTGCTCTGTATGTGGTACATCCTTTAGTCATAAAACAAGTTTGAAAGTGCACAAGAGACTACACACTGGAGAGAAACCATTCAACTGCTCTGTATGTAATAAATCATTTGGTCGTCAAACACATTTTGAATCGCACAAGAGACTACACACTGGAGAGAAACCATTCAACTGCTCTGTATGTGATAAATCCTTTAGTCAAAAACAAAATTTAATTAGGCACAAGAGACTACACACTGGAGAGAAACCATTCAACTGCTCTGTATGTGATAAATCCTTTAGTCATAAAACAAGTTTGAAAGTGCACAAGAGACTACACACTGGAGAGAAACCATTCAACTGCTCTGTATGTGATAAATCCTTTAGTCATAAAACAAGTTTGAAAGTGCACAAGAGACTACACACTGGTGAGAAACCATTCAACTGCTCTGTTTGTGATAAATCCTTTAATCGAAAACCACATTTAACAGTGCACCAGAGAATACACACTGGAGAGAAACCATTCAACTGCTCTGTATGTTATAAATCCTTTAGTCATAAAACAAGTTTGAAAGTGCACGAGAGACTACACACTGGAGAGAAACCATTTAACTGCTCTGTATGTGATAAATCCTTTAATCAAAAAACACATTTAAAAGTGCACGAGAGACTACACACTGGAGAGAAACATTCAACTGCTCTGTATGTGATAAATCCTTTACCAAAAAAACAACTTTAATAGTGCACAAAAGACTACACACTGGAGAGAAACCATTCAACTGCTCTGTATGTAATAAATCGAAGATCCTAAACAAGTGCTGTGTCCGGTGAGTTAACACACACACTATGACGAAGTGCGCTAGGTAGCCCATTGTGATGGAGTTGTCAACAAGATATGGTTTTGTAATATCAAAAGTTCTAAATTTTGATGTCAAAAATGCAAATCAAATCCAATCAAAGAAAAATAATCGCGTCATTCATGTCCAGAGTTGGCATGGGTAAAAATAATATTATCGTTAGTTTATCTGACTTTCGGCAATTTTGAAAATTGCCAGCTGAACCTGACAAACTGTATACAAGCAGTACTGATTGTATTTTTTTAGGTTATTATATTTTTTATCACTATTCAATTAATAATAATAATAATTAATAATTAAATGAAACAAAAATAATAATATAATATTTAATTAAATAGTTTAATTTTATCTTATATTGTATTAATACATCTTGTGTCCTTAATAAAACATTATTATTATTATTGCCCATGCAAACATAATTATGTTATTGTGCTCGAACCAGAAAACAACATTAACCTGATTATGTACCTGACGGCGTGACGTCCTGGTTCTTCATTGTGGTGCATTTGTACCGAGTGGAAGTAGCATAGAATCAACTTAAAATGTCCGATGGCGTGAGCGGGAGCTCACGACACTCGATCGCGCGGTGTTTACCTGCGGCCGGTACCGGTCCGGTACGTTCACACGGCGTCGAGTGTTTCTCTAACGAATCGGTTTTTTGCAGGATTCGGTTTAGTGGCATAAGTATTTCAATGATGGAGTTCACACATGCATTCGGTTTCAAGACACGACAAAAAAACCGAATCTTGCTGAAGTTGACATCCGATTTTGCGACTACAAACCGATCCGGCGATACTGCAAAATGCAGATCCGATGCAGTGGTATAGGGCATTCAATACATGCGTTCATACGATACACGCAGGGGTAGATTCGGTTTTTTGTCGGATCTTGAAACCGAATGCGTCGCACAAGCTGGGAAAGATATTTGTATCACGCTTTTTCAAATCTTTTTCCACTTTTTTCAAAAGATTATCAAATGTAGGTATAGTCATTCTAAAGTAGTTAAAAAATTTTTGTGGATCATTTCTTAACTGCTGCTTTAGAGTTGTAAAGGCACCAACTGTTGATCTTCTTTGTACCTACTATTGGGTTTAACCACAATCTTTTTCTACGACGCTGACGGCGATAATACCAGTATAGTATAGCAAGACTGTTCACGTCCATCGCTTCCAAATCAACGTGAGGAACTGTGCGCGCTCTTGCTAATAAAAGCCGGATATATTCCCATCTACCCCATTAACCTCCCCATCAATGGGGTGGTTGGGAAAACAAAATCCCATCCACCCCATTACTCAAGTCAATGGGGTCGATGGGAATTTTTGCCCCATTAACTTTTTAAAAATATAAATTTATATTAAATCTCACTATTCATATTCATATACTCATGTTACTATTCACATAATTGAGTATTAGTAGGAACGATCGGAAATCAAAAGGCCAACTTATTTGAGCTAATCAAGTTCTGGTTTATTGTAAATAACATTTTTTGTTAAATAATCACTACGCAAATTTGTAAATCAAATAATAATCTTAAGAAAAACAGTAAGTAATTAAAGCATCATACGAAATTTGTTTTCTAAATTTTAAATACAGTATTGTTTTCAAATACTTTATATCACAATGTAATCATCACATTTTTACAATAATTATTTTTATAAAAACTAAGGCCTCATAGGGCTCTTGTACCTATGAGGCCTTAGTTTTTATAAAAATAATTTGATTTACAAATTAGCGTAGTGATTATTTTACGAAAAATGTTATTTACAATAAACCAGAACTTGATTCGCTCAAATAAGTTGGCCTTTTGATTTCCGATTGTTCCTCCAAATACTCAATTATGTAAATAGTAACATTAGTATATGAATATCAATAGTGAGATTTAATATAAATTTATATTATTAAAAAGTCAATGGGGCAAAAATTCCCATCCACCCCATTGACTTGAGTAATGGGGTGGATGGGATATTTTTTTCCCAACCACCCCATTGATGGGGAGGTTAATGGGGTAGATGGGAATATATCAAAAGCCGGATGGTGAGTTCACACGAGATCCCGATACGAGGCCGTCGGATACGGCCAAGCAAGATGTGCTGTGTGAATACAACATTCGGTTTTTCCAGATCCGATGAAAATAAGATTCGGCAAATCGTGTCTCCGTGTGAACGTACCGGTCGGTGTCAGCCGACCGGTCTAACAGCCAATCGGGTGGCCGCAGGTGGAGGGGTTGTTTACGAGTTGCACTGCTATTTAACTACAGTTCCAATAGTCCGGGAGACATTCTTTCTTTGGCTTCTGCTCTGTGCAAACGCTCTCGGAATTACTAGTTGACTTTATCTATATCTCTGTTAAACTGAGCCTCAGATTATTTGTGTGATTGATATTATTCGATTAATCCCGTAATGAATTATTATTCAATGATATAATCTGTTTAAATCACTATGTCAAAACCTTTCACCTACATCAGCAGTGGGATACCCGCCTCCACAACCGCCTGACATGATTAATAATTTTTCGTCAATGTTCCTGAATTTAAAATAAATTTGATAGACACATCCGTAACCGTCCGTAATCGTTAATTTTATCTGCATTAAACTTAAAATTGTTTAACCTGCAAATTGAGGTTTATCACTTATTAAAAATAATTGAAATTTGATAGGCCCAAAGAAAATTGTATGTAGGCCTCCATAAAGATTAGACATTGCTAAAAGTAAAATTTAAGATTTACTCTTTAAGAGCTTAACAGCAATGCGCAATCCGATAGTTATCAACTTCCGTTAATTAAGAATCAACTCGATAAGTTGCATGGCGCTAATTACTTATGAAGGTTATGGGGCTACCCTCATAAAAAAAAAAAAACAGAAATTTGCTAAAGGAAAAAAAAGCAGTTCCTATCTAGTACAAAAAAAAATACAGTTCATTGCTAAAGGGAAAAAAGAACAGTTCCGGTCTAGCATTCGTACTAATCCAGGCCAGTTCTCAACTGAAGGGATTGTAAAAGATGATTTTAATTAAGATTAATATTGTAGTGTTAAAGGGTGATTTACTGGGCCAGCCTTCAAATAGGCTTTACAGAAAAAAAATATAAATGGAAAATCTTTAACAAATACTTTAATTTTTAAAGTCAATATAAATTTAAATTAAATAATAAGTCAAAAATTCATAAATAGAATATAATAGAATAGCTGTTGTCAGTGAGCCAGTGTTTAAATTTACTTTTAAAGGAGGTAAGGGTGTCTGATGTGATGTCACTATCTCATCAGGTAGGTGGTTGTACACCACCGGGCCCATTATGCTAGTTAGTTTACCCGATTTTACAAGATTTCGAGACAGTGTGGTAATTTTATTAGCTCTGCGGGTTTTGTATCCATGGATGTCACTATTTCTAGTGAACATATCCTGGTTACACCTTACATAAACCGCTACCTGGAAAATCAGAATTGAAGGAAGCGTGAGGATTCTCAGTTCTTTGAAGTAAGGTTTTGCAGACACGTCTTGAGGGATCTTAACGATAGCTCGTATCGCCCGCTTTTGCAGACGAAACGCCCGCTGCCAAGCGGCGGCGCGTGCCCAAAGCTCGGCTCCGTATTGCATCAATGAATGCACAGTTGCATAGTTACAAGAACGTACTACGTGTGCTGGCAAGAACCTGGCCAAACGGGTCAGCGCATAGCATGCACCTCCAAGTTTTTTGCATAGCTTGTCGATGTGTGCTTCCCATGTGAGACCCCTATCAAGTTCAAAACCAAGAAAAGTGGTTTGAGCTACCTGCTCTATCTTGGTATCACCAGCGACTACAGTTAGGTTTCTAGGTTGTCGTCCTGACAAGCAAATATGCATGAAGTGGGTTTTTTTAATGTTTAAGACTAACCCGTTAGCCCTGAACCAGCACACAAGCTTGTTCGCTGTTACGTTCATGTTAACTTCTAAAGCATCAACTGTCGGTCCTGTAACTAAAGCGCAAACATCATCCGCGTACATTAATATGTCGGCTGAGCTCACCGCCTGCGGCAGGTCGTTAAGTAAGACCGAGAACAAGATGTTGGAGACGGAAGACCCCTGTGCTACGCCCATTGTTGTTGTGAGAGGCGTCGAACGGACGTCGCCATTATCGCCCACCACAATCTGGGATCTAGGTTTCAACATGTTCCCTAGTAAAGATAGCGCGGCTCCACTTATCCCATATGTTCCAGCTTAGTGACAAGTACTTCATGGTCGGCAACATCAAACGCCTCTGATAGGTCACAGCAGATCATGGCAACCTGCTGTTTGCTCTCACGAGCGTCCATGACTTTTCTAAGCGCTTCCCGGGCCAGCGACGTGGTCGACCTGATGCCTTCTCTGTAAGCATACTGCCTATCTGACATTGCCTCGATGTCACTAAAGTACTAAGTAAGTCTAGTGCTTATGCCGTTTTCTATGATCTTAGCTATTGCTGGTATTATAGAAACAGGCCTGTACGAGTCCATACTGTCTCTATTGCCCTTACCCTTATATATCGGTGTAATCTTGCTGAGTTTCAAGCACTTCGGGAATTCACCAGAGCGCAGACACTCATAAAAAGGTTTGTCAGAACTGGGGCTAGAGGTTCAGCGGCCTTTGCAATTAGCTTCATAGATATACCGTACACGTCCTTAGAAGGCTTAGGACGTATTCGTTTGGTAATAATTTCGTATACCTCATATGGTGTAAATGGAACAAGCCGCAGTGACCGATCAGCCGACGGGCGCGACTGCTGTAATGTCTCTCGTACCCTGCCCATGTCAGGGGCCGGCGCTCCACACGTCAGAGCGGCACTTATAAACCTGGAATTTATAGCATTAACTGCATTTTCCTTACATGGAAATTTACTACCATTCATATCAGTTATACAATTTGTAGAATCAATATTGCAAACATTGTATTTGCCCTTTTCTATGTTTACAACTCTCCACATTGATTTACATTTATTTTTACTATTAATTAACATATTTGAATAATCCTACTACTATTATAAAGACGAAAGTTTGTAAGTATGGATGTATGGATGTTTGTTACTCTTTCACGCGAAAACTACTGAACCGATTTAAATGAAATTTGGTGCACAGAATCTCAGCGAAAGCCTGAAAAATAACATAGGCTACTTTTTACCGCGGGAAAACGTCATTCCGCGGGAAAATCCATTATAACGCGGGTAACACCGCGGGGCACAGCTAGTATTCATATATAACTAAAAAGTTATTTATATTCAAAGATTAATATTTATTTATTTAAAGATGAGAAGTCTCTGTAAACTCTCTTACCTTTATCTGACATAAACTTACCGTATTGGATCTTAGCCCTAATTGCTAAGTGATCACTCAGATGAGTAGTCACAGAGGAGGCCATCACAGAGCTCACGGGCAGGTTCACATACATATGGTCGAGGCATTTTGATGTGTTCTTTGTTATGCGTGAAGGGAAATCAACGATATTGGTCATTCCGTGAGTTGACAATAAATCCGATAATCGCTTACAATCACAGCTAAATTCATCGAGATAATTAATGTTAAAGCCACCCATTATCAGGCATTCCACTCCTAAATCGCAAACTGCTGACAACAGTGTTCCTAAGTGATGAAGAAATTCGCTAGCATTTACAAGATTAGTTCTTTATACGCATAATATAGTTAAGTTATAATCTAATAAGTCTATTGCGCTGATTTCACAATAGGTATTGCTCCACAAATAATTTACTTAGGTTAGTATTTTCTATAGGTAACTCTAATTGTTTCTTTCACAAAAAGGCATGACCCTCCGTGAGAAATGTTATTTCTGCAAAAGTATGACGCAAGTTTATACCCCGCAATCCTGACACATTTTAACTTAGTTTCGTTGAGCCAGTGCTCCGTAAAACTTATCACATCGCACGCTATTGAGCTAGACAATAACACTTCCACTTTCTGAGTTTTCTTGTCTATCGAAGCTATGTTTAGTAAGCACACAGTAATGCCTAAGTCATGCGTAACACCTTGTTTATGAGACGTGCATCCCTCACTGGCGCTGGACGAGACTGGCCGCGGCGCTCGCTGCGGCGGCGGGCCTGGCGCTCGGCGGCTGCTTATCAGCTGTGATTGCCGTCAACAGGTCCCCGCACAGAAAGCTTATAAACAGATGGTCGTTGGGGTCGAAAGGTTCTCGAATGGAGACCACGGATCGGCAAGCGCAGCGTAGGACGTCCACCAACTAGATGGACGGACGATCTGGTGAAGGCTGTGGGCTCACGATGGATGCAGGCCGCTGCCAGCCGAAACAACTGGAGATCTTTGAGGGAGGCCTATGTCCAGCAGTGGATGTCTTACGGCTGAGATGATGATGATGAGGACTTATATATATGCCTTCATGTAACATACAAACCACACACACACATTGCATTGCATTTATTTGTTACTTAATATAATTAATGTGTTTGTACTAACCAATTAGTTAAGGTAGCTCCCATTGATAGAAGGCCTCGCTCTTGGCCTTCTTTCACAGATTTTTAAATAAATCCAAAATAAGGTCTCAACAACCACAAAATTGTAAATAAGTATGTAAGTTACTGAATAAATGCATAATTATTATCTTCAATAGTTATTCCAAATATTAATACGATAAGAATATTTTATTCTTTCGCTGAAATTGACAAATAACTATAACCAATATCCAATTCAAAGTTGGTTAGTGTGAATAGCCAAAACCAATACGGGCATTCGTCTCGCCATCTCATAAAATTTGTAAATAGATACTTATGATACATTATAGAAAACACCCAAACCCGAAAACAGAAATTGCAGATTATACAAAATCAAACAGGAATCGAACCCGCAACTTCCTGCGCCTCAGGCGGGCTTCCGCCCACCGAGATTAAGATTTAACTTTGACAACATAATTAATATTAAATAAATTAATTTTAATTGTAATGTGACAGCATTAAAACATTTGCATGCCATTTTACTGGTAAAGTATGTGAAACCTTATATCAAACCAAACATCTATTATAATATTATGTGTACTTTTGGCATATAAATTAACATCATTTTGCTAACTGACTTCAAATTGCCGTTTACGTTGGTTAAACTTGCACGTGAAATAAATTGTGAAATTATATCTTTCTCCGCGTGACATACAACCAAGGGGGAAGGGAGTCAAAGGACTGCTGTGCAGCTTTTTCATTTAAGCACACAGCTCATTTTTCCGATAATCTTATTAATATACTTGCAGCAGAGCAATAAGTATATTAGTATTAATTGTTTCAGATTGTACCTGAGCTAAACATCTCCAATAAATTACAGTGGTCTACAACTCCCTTGCAGTTAATATCTGTAGATGTTAAATCTAATATGCAATATTCTCCTGTGGCAGTAAAAGAAGAACCAGTCTCAGTGAAACATGAGAGCTTTGTGGAAGAGGAATGTGCAGGTTTTGAGTCTGTGTATAGCGACACATTGACTGAGGAGGAAGTAAAAAAAACATTGATATTTGATGATCCTTTATCAACTGAGAAATCACAAGAACTCAATCAAGAATCAGAAACAAATATAACCTTTGAATGTGACAGTTGCAGTAAGAGTTATAGTACCAGAGCAACTCTGATAAGACACATAAAAAATAACCATAAAATAGTTTATGTTATGGATCAGAAGAGACTGCACACTGGAGAGAAACCCACCTATTCTGAATGTGGTAAATCCATTAGACAATCATCAAATTTGAAAGTGCACAAGAGACTGCGCACTGGAGAGAAACCATTCAACTGCTCTGTATGTAATAAATCATTTGGTTGTCAAACACATTTGGAATCACACAAGAGACTACACACTGGAGAGAAACCATTCAACTGCTCTGTATGTGATAAATCCTTTAATCAAAAAACAATTTTCATAGTGCACAAGAGACTACACACTGGAGAGAAACCATTCAACTGCTCTGTATGTGATAAATCCTTTAGTCAAAAACAAATTTTAATGAGGCACAAGAGACTACACACTGGAGAGAAACCATTCAACTGCTCTGTTTGTGATAAATCCTTTAATCAAAAACCACATTTAACAGTGCACCAGAGAACACACACTGGAGAGAAACCATTCAACTGCTCTGTTTGTGATAAATCCTTTAATCAAAAAACAAATTTCATAGTGCACAAGAGACTACACACTGGAGAGAAACCATTCAACTGCTCTGTATGTGATAAATCCTTTAGTCAAAAACAAAATTTAATTAGGCACAAGAGACTACACACTGGAGAGAAACCATTCAACTGCTCTGTATGTGATAAATCCTTTAGTCATAAAACAAGTTTGAAAGTGCACAAGAGACTACACACTGGAGAGAAACCATTCAACTGCTCTGTATGTGATAAATCCTTTAGTCATAAAACAAGTTTGAAAGTGCACAAGAGACTACACACTGGTGAGAAACCATTCAACTGCTCTGTTTGTGATAAATCCTTTAATCGAAAACCACATTTAACAGTGCACCAGAGAATACACACTGGAGAGAAACCATTTAACTGCTCTGTATGTGATAAATCCTTTAATCAAAAAACACATTTAAAAGTGCACGAGAGACTACACACTGGAGAGAAACATTCAACTGCTCTGTATGTGATAAATCCTTTACCAAAAAAACAACTTTAATAGTGCACAAAAGACTACACACTGGAGAGAAACCATTCAACTGCTCTGTATGTAATAAATCGAAGATCCAAAACAAGTGCTGTGTCCGGTGTGTGGTAACACACACACTATGACGAAGTGCCCTAGATAGCCCATTGTGATGGAGTTGTCAACACAATGTGGTTTTGTAAAATCAAAAATTCTAAATTTTGATGTCTAAAATGCAAAACAAATCCAATCAAAGAAAAAGAATCGCGTCATTCATGTCCAGAGTTGGCATGTGTAAAAATAATATTATCGTTAGTTTATCTGAATTTCGGCAATTTTGAAAATTGCCACCTGAACCTGACATACTGTATACAAGCAGTACCATTTTTTTTTGTTATTACATTTTTTATGACTATTCAATTAATAATAATAATAATAATTAAATATAAAAATTAATACAAACAAAAATAATAATATAATATTAAATTAAATAGTTTAATTATATTTTATATTGTATTAATGTATCTTGTGTCCTTAATAAAACATTATTATTATTGCCCATGCAAACATAATATGTTATTGTGCTCGAACAAGAAAACAACATTAACCTGATTACGTACCCTCTATCTAAGTGTGTTTGTATTGTTTAATGCTTTAAATGTCATGTTTTTGAAGTGAAACTTCTATAGAATCGTAGTGATTTCAAACCGGATGCAAAAAGATGAAACGGAAATGGTAAGAGACACAAATACAATGCTTTATTTAAATTTCTTTGCGCGATAGTTGAGACTACGAAGTATCGCGCAAAGAGCTATTGCTTCATTTTATTTATATTATTTTGTAACATACTTTATGTAATACGCTTTATTGAAGTAATATAAATAATCCGAATAATTACAGATATATGTTGGTTTCTCTTATCATTTTAGCAGATGCGTTCATTTACCCTTTTTTTCTATTCGATATATACCTATCATAATTATAGTTCGTAAGTAGTAGACTCCAATCGTGCGTCGTAGCTGACACACACACACTTTTTTTTATTCTTTAATTACTTTTTTTGTCATTCTTCTTATTCTTTCGTCGATTTACTGAAGTTTTACTTCTATCGTGTGTGAATCGCACACACACTTTTTTTTTTTATTAGTTTTGTTTAGTAATTATTATTATTTTTTAAATTTTTATTATTATTGTGTGTGTGCGCTTGTTTCTGTATATTATTTTTATGTAATGTGCTGTTGTGTCCAAAACAAATGTTTTTCTGTTTCTAATAATAAAATCCCACTATCGATATATCGAAGTGTTGAACAACACTTCGATATATACGATATATACCCGGTGAGGGTCATTCTCACGTACGGTCATAATCTGTCTCTCTAATATTTTTTTTTGTTATATGTTATATGTTCTAGATTTTGTAAGCTAGATTAATAAGGAAAAAGCAATCAAAACCGTTTTTAGATTGAGTGGCTAAAAAAAAAAATACCGGTTTTTGTTATAAAAACGTCATTACCTCTCATGTCACAAAGGTGCATTTCATGCTATATTCTTGTACAAATAATTTAACACTAAGATATTAAAAAAAAATTATGTGTGAAAATATTGTTCTTTAATGTTTTAACACTACGTTCCAAAAATAAAAGCTTAAAATTTTTTACTAAAAGTTAATAAAAACGGCATCAAACAATGTTCAAAAAAATATCGTAATTTATGCCAACCATGCTATTTCGTAACACTAAAAACGGAATGCGTTAAGAAGCATTGCATGGCAATTCTGGACACTCCCCCGTCTTTCTGTTTGCCAATGCACTTTAAAGTGGTTCAAAGTGCACATAGTTCTCACATTTTAAGTTTTAATTTGATTCTCCTAACTTTGTCACGGCAGTCGTCATTACCCTTTTCAACGATATCTTGATAAATAATGCTTGTTGAGTTGTTTTTAAACACCCATAAGAAAGGGGTTGTGAACGCTAAACAGCTCTCCGCTTTTTTCCGTTGCAACTTAACAAACAAGTTTGTAAAATTGAAATTTATGGAATTACACGTGTTGACAAAATGACGTTAAATGAAAAAGAGGAATGATGAACGTTGCCAAAATGATTTATTCTCTTAATATAAAGTTTAATTGTGCTTAAATTGTGTTTTGTTTAAAATATAATCTGGATCTGGATTGGACATTAAATTGCATTTGACATATTACGGGCTATTAAAACTTTTGAAACAATCATGGTTATTAACACTATTTAGATTTATTAACTATATAGTTATTAAACTGTGATAATATGTTACTTCATACAATAGAAATTTATACATAGGTAATAAGATAAAGATTCCCACTAGCCATATTATTATTAATATAACTTTCTTTTAACACAATTTTATTTTTAATTATAAATATTTAATATGTAATAAGTTACCTACTATAATTTTAGTTTATTTTTAATATTAGTTGTACCTAATGTCCCAACGGGGCTCATGTAAGGATAAATATAATACCTATCACCTAAATTGTAACCACATGAAACAACGAATAAATGAATATGATATTCAAAAGAAGTGGTTTAATTCTTAGTTGAATATTTTAAGCCGTTTTAATATAAGGTCGGATACAGCAGATTAATTAATGAAACGCCCGATGACTGCTACGACGCACCCTTGAATTGCCGCCCAGAGCGAGCCGGGGCGGTGCGGAGCCAGCGAGTATTGCGGAGCGGAGTTGCGGACTGTGCGGAGCTAGGCCGAGTTCACGCAGCGAGCAGCGGCATACTATCCCAGTATCCCATACCCCCTTCCGCCGGCTCACTCGGCTTTCACTCCGCCGCGCCGCCTCGCACCGCCGCGCCGCCTCGCACCGCTACTACGTGACGCTTTCACAAATTCACACATTCAATTGAAACTTCACAAGAATATTCATTGCAAGCAATCATACCTTAGTAAATGTTAAAAAAAAAAACATTTTGGAGGTTTTGATTGTTCACGTCCGTAAGTGGTAACCCTCTGAATCCTTACACGTGACCTCTGGGTGGTGCTATGCTAAGAACAGTCTCTGGTGGTAGGCTTCGGCCGCGGCTTGTCACTAACCTCCGGGCTGGACCAGTGCGTGAAGAGATTTTTTTGTGTTTCGTAATGTGGTACGGAGAAGCCATCTATCTACCTACTTGATCTTGATGCCCCATCTTAGACCACATCGTCACTTTACATCAGGTGAGATTGTGGTCAAATGATGACACATCGAAAAAAAAGGTGTGTGTGCGATTCACAAACGATAGAAGTGAAACTTCAGTATATCGACAAAAGAATGAGATCACGTAGTTTTCACATACACTAACACACGTTAGATGCTCAAATACAAGCAAGTTTTAAACAGTGTGAATATACATACACACCGACATCTGATCTCTCGCTCTGGCTCACTAATTACAGGCGACTATTGTATTTGTGTCTCTTACCTGTCGTTTTTTCCGTTGCATCCGGTTTGAAATCACAAAGATTCCAAAGAAGTTTCACTTAAAAAAAAACAATAATCAGAAATAAATGTTATGTATTTTATTGTTAAGCCTCCAGTATACAGTGGCCAAATTTGGCCCAGAACAGGCCATCGCCAATATAAACTAGGGGTAATGGTATATGTTGGCGGACAAATTGTCAATCGGGGAGCTGTTTTTATTTTAGCACATTCAAAGGAATCGTGGCGTAGCGTGGCCGGTGGTGTGAACACAATCGGCCAATGTTTAGTTCAGGTCATTGTTTTGGTCATCATCCACTATCGCCTTTTTCGCCATTTCTTTTTAATAACTAAGAAGAACGTAAACACTTCTGTAATACTTGTATACAAATAAATGTCTGCAGTCGTAATATCTTCGACGTCCATCGCAAGTGGTTTGCCAGGCAGCAATGAGCCATGCGCCAATGTGTGAATACCAAGTGATCGAGGCCGACAATTTATAATTGTTTATTGCGCTTTGCGTGCTAAAGCGTGGCCCAGCACAGGCCTCTGTGTACTGGAGCCTTTACTAGTGTGCTTTCGTGGCACTTAGTATTGCTCGCTGAAATTGACAAATAACTATAACCAATATCCATCGTTAATAAGTGTGAATAGCCAAATCCAACACTTATAATCGTCGTCATTCCATAAAATTCTAAAGAATGCATTTGCATTACATACTTACTGTTACACTTTACTTTACTTTTGTAAATATCCAACAGAAGTTAGTGTTTTACTGTACTTTACGAACCCAGAAATTTATTGAGAGCTACCGTTACTATCTTCAGCTTATTTAAATACCTCCGTTATAATTCGGCATCGTTGACAACACAAAGTACAATTCAAATGTTCCTATGGCGTCCGTGTGTCGAGTCTGCCTCAGCGGCGACCTGAGGCTGCGCTCCGTGCAGAACGATCTTATAAATTTGTACGACAAGCTAACAAATGGCGAGGTAAGTTATCTGTATCGGCGTGTGCCGCCGTCTTCTCCAGAGAAGAGACAAGTCAGGGGAATTCAACATTAGTTCGGATTAATTGGATGGTATTATTTCTTTTTTACTTACTTTTAAAATTTAATGATGTTTAATAGTGATAAACCTTACTTTGCAGGTTAAATTATTTTTAGTTTGTATGCAGAAAAACATTTAGACACATCCGTAACCTTCGCGCACAGGATTCGAACCTGCATCTCCGGGACAGCGCCCCGACGCGCTACCTATTAAACGTCAATACGTGATAGGTCCAAATTTTTGCACTTTGTATTATCGAGTGAAGCCCTGAGTAACGACATCTCATAGAAAATACAAGGACTATTCCTGCAGATTCTTGGAGATGCAATCGATTAATAATAATAATAATAATTTATTTAAAACAAATAGTTATTTTACAGCTTTGGGCCAATTATAACTATTTCGACACACACAGGATTCGATTGTTCGAATCCTGTGCGTGTCGTGTTACGGATATGTCTTAATCTTTTACTGCATAAAATCAACACAAGTCAAGTTATTGTTAGAAATTTTGTTGTACAAATCAGCCATTTTCCATGGTTACATTTATGAAACTAATTTCAGTTCAACTCCAAAGATGGCAGGCCGAGAGCTGTGTGCAGTTACTGTTACCAGCAACTACTAAAGTGCTACACATTCAGCAAAACAGCGCAGAGATCTGAACAGATCTTCAATCAACTGTTCTCTGAAGGAGTACTCAAGGTAAATGAGACATGTAACATTGTCAAGACATTTGTATTATATCAGAATAAAATAAAATTGTAATTCAACACATTCAATAAATTGTTCCATTATGACCATGAAAATATCTAATAAACTACCTAAAAATATGCGACAATTACCAAAAATAATAGTAATTAAATTAATTTCAGTTGTTGTATGAAAGCATTAAAACACTTTACTGGTAAAGTATGTGAAACCTTATATCAAACCAAACATCTATTATTGTATCATACATTTGGCATATAAATTAATATTATTTCATTTTGGGTTTTACTGCTAACTGACTTCAAATTGCTGTTTTGCATTGGTTAAACTTGCACAGGATCTAAATTGTGAAATTATATCTTTCTCCGATGACATATAACCAAGGGGGAAGGGAGTCAATTGACTGCTGTGCAGCTTATTTTTCCTAAAATATTCTTAATATACCTGCAGCAGAGCAATAAGTAAATTTGTATTATTTGTTTCAGATTGTACCTGAGCTGAACATGTCCAATAAATTACAGTGGTCTACAACTCCTTTGCAGTTAACATCTGTAGATGATATATCTGAGAAATATTCTCCTGTGGCAGTAAAAGAAGAACCAGTTTCAGTGAAACATGAGAGCTTCGTGGAAGAGGAATGTGCAGGTTTTGAGTCTGTGTATAGCAACACATTGACTGAGGAGGAAATAAAAAGTGCATTGATATTTGATGATCCTTCATCAACTGAGGCACCACATGAAGCACAAGAACTCAGAGATAATCAACAATCAGAAACAAATATAACCTTTGAATGTGACAGTTGCAGTAAGAGTTATAGTACCAAAGCAAAACTGATAAGACACATAAAAAATAACCATAAAATAGTTTATATTATGGATCAGAAGAGACAGCACACTGGAGAGAAACCACAGAAACCATTCAACTGCTCTGTATGTAATAAATCATTCACTAAAGAATCAAGTTTGAATGTGCATAAGAGACTGCATACTGGAGACAATCTATTCAACTGCACTGTATGTGGTAAATCCTTTACTCGCGCATATCATTTGATGGCACACAAGAGACTACACACTGGAGAGAAACCATTCAACTGCTCTGTATGTGATAAATCCTTTAGACATAAAAAAACTTTGAAAGTGCACAAAAGACTGCACACTGGAGAGAAACCATTCAACTGCTCTGTATGTGATAAATCCTTTAGACATAAAATTACTTTGAAAGTGCACAAGAGACTGCATACTGGAGAGACACCATTCAACTGCTCTGTATGTGATAAATCCTTTAGACATAATATAACTTTGAAAGTGCACAAGAGACTGCACACTGGAGAAAAACTATTCAACTGCTCTGTATGTAATAAATCATTTGGTTGTCAAACAAATTTGGAATCACACAAGAGACTACACACTGGAGAGAAACCATTCAACTGCTCTGTATGTGATAAATCCTTTAGACATGAAATAACTTTGAAAGTGCACAAAAGACTGCACACTGGAGAGAAACCATTCAACTGCTCTGTATGTGATAAATCCTTTAGACATAAAATAACTTTGAAAGTGCACAAGAGACTGCATACTGGAGAGACACCATTCAACTGCTCTGAATGTGATAAAACCTTTACTTATAAAACAAACTTGACATTGCACATGAGACAACACACTGGAGAGAAACCATATAGCTGCTCTGAATGTAAAAAAACCTTTAGCCAAAAAATAAATTTAATAGTGCACAAGAGACTACACACTGGAGAGAAACCATTCAACTGCTCTGTATGTGATAAATCATTTACTCGAGAATCCGGTTTGAAAGTGCACAAGAGTATACACACTGGTGAGAAACCATTTAGCTGCTCTGCATGTGATAAAACCTTCAGCTGCAAATCATATTTGACAAGACATGTAAGGACACATACCGGTGAATAATGCATGTGTAAAACTTATTATGCGCGGGGTTGATGATAACGACGATGGAACACTAAAACACTTTAGTTCTCAGAAAACACGTTATTTTTATTCTTTCATAGAGTAGCACGTTTACATTACAGTAACAGAGTACAAAACTTATCTATTTCGCGCGCAGTTTCTCTGCGTAATTCGTCGCGGCCTTCCCCTTACATGTCTCGTTTTGCACTGCCCGTGCCCGGTCCGGCCGTCCGGTAGACATGTGTTGTTCACGAATGAATCGTTCAAAAGATATACTTCAGTTGTGCTCCTTCCTTCTCTCTCTAGTTCACTTACAATTCAACTAGCTCACTAACTCTTTGTCTCTTTTATCTCAGTTGTTTTGTTTTCATCGGGACGAATGAAAGATAGCCCGTGCGGATAGATTATGCTGTCACGCTCTGTTGTAATTGTAGGATCACATATTCTTTAATTGTAGAAAACTCCAAATTTCTTTAAACGATCTCATTCCTCTATCTGTCCCTCGTCCTTTTTCCTTTAAAACTTTATTATCTCTCACCTATTCCCCCAAAATAAATTATATTCTCTGTAAATTTGTACATAGTAATGCTAAGTAAGTTGTAAATATTCTTTGTATATTATGTATTGTAGTTATATAAACTCTTATTTAGAAATTTATTTTGTTTGATTGTAGATACATAGTAATTATAGTATGTTTTGTTAGATTTTTTTTATTATCGCTTAATCTGGTTGGTCAACTTTATGTTTAGAAACATAAAGTTGACCAACCAGATTAAGTAGAACTGCATTCTTGATACCGATCAATTCTTTTTGTATAGCTTACTAATCTTTCAAGTAACTGAATGACACTGGCAAGTCGTAGCATATGGCAACTATGGCAAGCGCGATGCCACTAATAAGAACTGAACTGTTGTAATTGTAAGTACTGAAGTGATTGTCTGTTTCACTCGGTCATAGAATAATAAATTAACTCGGTTACGTTCGTATAGAATCGTAAAAGACTTCGTCGTTCTTTGTAAAGTCGTAGTTTGTAGCATATAGGTAAGGTACATTGAGTGTTATTCAAGAAGGGTGATTTTAAACTAACCACTTAAATTGCAATGTTTGTAACATGAAGCAACAAGTTTGAACATCATTATTTGAGCCTTATGTCTTAATGATAAAAAACACTTTGGCATATATTTATCAGTTTACCTAATTACCTATCTCTTTCATTAGAATAATAATAATAACACTGAAGTATCTTCCGCAATTTTGCAAAATATAAACAGTTTGGAAGTAATTACGCGCGAACCTCTGACTGCCTCTGCTGTTTTCTTTAGATTAACTTTAAAGATATATTATTTGTCAATTTAAATTGACAAATAATATATCTTTGCCTGCAAAACCATAAAGATAGCAGTAAGTAGGTACATTTTTACCTTACCAAAAAATATGCTCGAATGGCGGATGGTAACATTTTACCTGCCTAAATCATATTTTTTTTTGGTGTTTGGATAAGTCTAAGTCTTTGTCGGTTGTCCGGGCTTAGAATTACTCCGACGTCGTTGCTTGGTAAAAAACAAAGCATCAGGGCGCGACAAGTCATCGCTTAGTACGTACGCGCATTCCGTGAATGGCGAGTGGGTCTGAGTGGGACGGTGAGGTAAGTACTAATTTTGTGTTGACAGATAGGTACTTAGATCACGTATTTTGTTACCTATGTAATTTGGTTCTGTTTGTCTGTTAATATTGCTTTTTGTTTAAGTTAACAATGCATATAGAAGAAAGCGTCTTGATGATTATATCGGTCAAGCGTATAACAACGCTGGAATTGCTAGTCCTCAGTCAGAGACTTCAGTCCAACCATTTTTGGCGAAGAAATTTTTACCGAAGATTTCAACATAGGGTTCCATGTCCCGAATTAAGACAAATGTTTGAAGTGCCTGAAATTGCCCAAATAGACACTATCACCAAACTAAACTTAGCTGAGGAAAAACAAGAACACGAGGTAGAGAAAGAGGAGAGCTACAAATGATTCTATGCACATAAAAATCTTCATAAAATCGGTTGCACCTCTAGTCCGGATACTCCTTGTGCTAGTTTTGATCTTGATAAGTCTTAATACCTTAATACGGCGAATCAATGTTGTAGTACTCACCTATTCCACTAAGTTCAACTATAAGTTCAACCGTTGAACTAATTGCACCAAAAAATTCCAGTTCTTTCAACTTTGTTATTTTTTTCTAAAAATTGAACTTTCTGTACTATATTGGTGCTATTAGTTCAACTTTCTGTCACAATGGTAATAATAATAATAATCCGATTTCGAATTAATATAAATACTGTTTAGTGGATACCTATTCCTAGACAGTAATGCAATCTCCGTACACAAAAAGGTTATCTAGATACTGGCCATCAATAATACTATATTACAAACCAACAAATGACATTCTATGACATTCTGCTTTTTCCTGCATGTTTACTCTAAGTTTTCGTCTATTATCTTAATATAATACGCTTCAAAATATATTAAAATGGAAAACAGTGAGCTATCATATATTCAAAAAGGAAGAAAAAGCATAATTTTATGTGCGAACGGATATAAATATTATCGGATAAGAGAATATAAAGATGGATCCAGCATTTGGAGATGCTCGGCCAAATCATCTGGAAAGTTTAACTGCGTCGGTTCTTTAACAGTAAAGGTACGTGAATTTCTAACAAAACTAAACTAAACAAAAAACTACTAAACTATATAACTATATTTATAGCTAAATCAATATACTATTATATTTTTTATATTTTAGTGTCGACAAAGCATAAGTCACACACATAATTGTATGTCTATACTAATATTATAAAGAGGAAAGGTTTGATTTTTTGTTTGTTTGTTTGTCTCGAATAGGCTCTGAAACTACTGCACCGATTTAAAAAATTCTTTCATTATTCGAAAGCTACACTATCCCTGAGTGACATAGGCTATATTTAGTTTTCAAAAATAATATGATTCCTTACCAAACTCCGATAATGTAACCCATGGTGAAAAAAAAGAACCTAAAATCTTTCTTTAATCGCGAATACTGCGAAAACTATTGAATATATAACAAAGTGATGTATTACAACTTTGTAGAACTTATCATTATCTACAAAAAACGTCATTACATCATATCTCTAACTATTATAGTTTTGTGACAATAAGCGATTTTTTTGAAAAAATAAACCTAAAATCTTTCTTTAATCGCAATTGCTGCGAAAACTATTGAATATATAACAAAGTGATGTATTACAACTTTGTAGAACTTATCATTATCTACAAAAAACTTCGTTACATCATAAAGTCAAAGTCAAAGTCAAAGTCAAAACGTTTATTTCCTTAGAAGCCTATGCTTACATGGACAGGTCAACTTAAATCTAATTTAAATAAAAACTAAGAATAATCAAGGAAATAACAAAGTCTTGACAGTTCGCTTCAATTTTTTACACTGAGTTGAGAAGCGAATAGAACAACTCAGCTTCCATCTCTTATGTTGTTATTATAACAATATTGGTGTACAACATGGTTACTTATACATTTAACATTTACAAACAAATGCTAGTCAAACATGCACATAACAGAAAAAAAAACTAAATTTAGCTATTTTGTCCATCCTAGTGGAACCGAGCTACATCTGACCAAGCATTATCGTCTTTGATATAGTCCTCTGTAGAATAATAGGCTTTTTTCAAAAGACATTTTTTAATTAAAAACTTAAACTTTCGAATGGGTAGGTCAGTTATAAACTGCGGAAGTTTATTATAAAAACGGACACAATTGCCCATAAAAGATTTCCCCACCTTACGTAATCTAAATGTAGGGATATGTAGTTTATTCTTATTTCTAGTATTAACATTATGGAAATCACTCTTTTTAAGAAAATCTTGCTTATTTTTGTGTGTGTACAGCAAATTCTCATAAATATATTGTGAAGCAACAGTCATAATATTTATTTCCTTAAATTTATCTCGTAAGGAGTCGCGTGGTTTCATTTTATAGATTGAACGCACCGCTCTTTTCTGAAGAACAAAGATAGTTTGGATATCAGCTGCCGTTCCCCATAGCAAGATACCGTATGACATGACACTATGGAAGTAACTAAAATAAACAAGTCTCGCGGTGGCCTCATCAGTAATATGCCGCATAGTCCGAACTGCATAAGCTGCTGAACTAAGTCGACTCGCAAGAGCATTAATTTGAGGTTTCCATTGAAGTTTTGAATCAATATGTAGCCCTAGAAACACTGTTGAGTCAACAAGATCAAGCTTTTCATTATCTAATATTATTTTTATAGGACGTTCTCTGACAGTTGGTAATTTAAAATTAATACATTTAGTTTTTTTCGCGTTTAGTAGCAGATTATTAACAGTAAACCAATTCAGTACGCGAGACAAAGAATTATTTACGTCGTCATAGTTATCTTTATTTCTATCTACCTTAAAAATTAGAGAGGTGTCATCCGCAAATAAAACTATGTCACAAAGGTCCTTGGCATAAAAAGGAAGATCATTTACATATACTAAAAATAAGAACGGTCCTAGAATCGATCCTTGCGGCACGCCTAATTCTATTTTTGAGCCCGTGGATCTTTCAGTTCCAACTTGTACTATTTGAATTCTATTTGTCAGATATGACTGGAGAAGGTCTAATGCTTTACTGCAAATACCGTAATGTTTTAATTTATTTAATAACGTAACGTGACTTACACAGTCAAAAGCCTTGGAGAGATCACAAAATACACCGATAGCGTTTTGTGATTTATCCCAGGCCCCTAAGACGTGTTTTAGTAGTAATGCACCTGCATCATTAGTGGATCTACCTTTGGTGAAGCCAAACTGGTTATTATGTAATAATTTGTTAAAATTAAAATGTTCAGTAAGTTGATTTAAGATAATTTTTTCAAATATTTTACTCATGACAGGAAGCACTGATATAGGCCTATAATTGGCAGGGTCATTATGACTGCCAGATTTAAAAAGAGGGACAAGCTTACCATGTTTCATGAGATCAGGAAATAAACCCACCTCAATACACTTATTGAAAATATGAGCTAGATAAGGTGCAATTTCGTTAATGATGTTACCCAGCATTTTTGTTGATATGTTCCAAAGGTCCTCAGTATTTTTTATGTTAAGGGACTTGTATGTTTTTACAATATCGTCAGTGTCAACGTAACTGAAATCGAAACCACCTACACATTTATCAACAGATGATTCTAATAAATCTACAGCCTTTTCGGCGGAGGAGTTTAATGAATGGGTTACAGTTTTAGAAATGTTACAAAAAAACTTATCGAAGGCATTCGCTACCTCTTTATTTTTAGTTAGAACGGTGTCATTGATTTTTAATATAATATCTTTTTTTTGTGGCTTTGACCTTCCAGTCTCATTATTTATAATATTCCAGGTAGCTTTAGGTTTATTAGTAGAACACGTTATTTTGTTTCTAAGAAAGAGAGATTTAGCGGTATTGCATACTTGTTTAAACAGCTTCGAATATGTATTTACGTAGGAAAGAAAAGAATCGTTATGTAACATCGATCCCCTGTCAGAATAGAGTTCGTATAGTTTATTCCTGCTTTTAAAAATGCCTGGCGTAGCCCAGTCAGTGAAACTAACTTTTTCTCTAACCTTACAAAATTTAATCTTAAATATTTCATCGTGTGCCCTTGCAATTATTTCGGAAAGCGAAGTAAATAGATCATTAGGGTCATCAATATAAGGTAATGAGACAAGATTATATGCTATTTTACTTTGGAAAATAGAGATGCGCTCCTTTGTTATAGGCCTGTAACTAAATTCCACTAACTTATTTATAGAATTGGTATAGGGGAACTTAACACTTTGTCCATAATGATCTGAATTCAAATGTTGTATTACTGATTTACTAATTGGAGATTTATTACTGAAAATATTATCTATACAAGTGGCGGTAGTAGAAGTTACTCTAGTTGGTTCATTAAAAATGTTATGCATACTAAAACATTTGAATAAGTTAAGTAGTCTATCAGCTAGAGGATTTTGTAAGATATCTATATTGAAATCACCACAGACAATCAGATACTTGTTGCAGGTAAACATTTTAAGAAGTACTTCTTCCATAGTAGATTCAAAAATTTCCTGGTTTACACTCGGAGGACGATAAACGCATAAGATTAAATGCCGCTCCAGTTCCACACAAGACAGTTCAATATTTCTCTCAATACTTAACCTAACTATGTCTTTACGCTCTTTATATTTAAGATTGTTTTTGACAAATATTAATGATCCACCGCGGATGGCGGTGCTCCTTTTATAACAACTAGCACAACAATAATTACCATAAAAAGGTAGCAGCTGATTATTTAGAATCCAGTGTTCTGTTATGCACATAATGTCAACTTTAAACAAATTTAAAAATAATTCTAATTCTAAAACTTTGCTGGATAAGCCTTGTATGTTTTGATGTACTATATGTAATTCTAATTGCTTTTCCATTGTCGAAGAAGTCAGTTTAAATTAATATTATCTGGCATTGAAATAACTTTGCCCTCATTAGTAAAATTACTAACTACTAGTACAGGCTCGTCCGGTAACTTCGTTATACTTTCTATAACTGGATCAAAAATATTATATGCTAACAATTTAGCAAGAGTTAATTTACATTTTTTACTAAGGTACATAGTATCTTTAGTCATAAAGCAATTACTAATAAAATTATTAGTTTCGAAAAATAAAACGTCACTATGACGACATGTCAGATTATACATAAGCAAATTGCTATTATATATCAGTTGATTTTGCTTTTCACTCAATGACTTTGAGTACGGAAGAGCACAAAGAATTAGTTTGCCCAGGCCACATTGTATCTTATTTAGCAAAATTTCAACTAATTTAATTATTTCAGAACGTTTTAAGTTTACGTTACTTAATTGAACTATAAACTCTAACTATTATAGTTTTGTGACGATAAGCGATTTTTTATATTAAAAAATTAAAATACCACTGTTTGAAAAGG
Source organism: Gymnoscelis rufifasciata (assembly GCA_929108375.1). NCBI lineage: Eukaryota > Metazoa > Arthropoda > Insecta > Lepidoptera > Geometridae > Gymnoscelis > Gymnoscelis rufifasciata. The sequence continues at coordinate 6,985,643 of OV815331.1, forward strand.
CTCTTTATTTGTATCTTGGTATTAATCCTTAACAAATTAAATTATTTATTATGTACACCAATTTGAGCATTGCAATCAATAGTATGTTTTCTCTTACCTTAATCTTCTTATAAATAATAAATCTAAATTTAAAATGTAAGAAAAACCCCCGATTCGAATCCTTCAATTTACTTTAAAGTAAAACACCATAATAATGTGTAATGTGCACGCAATGCGCTTTCATTTGATACCCCACTCGAGATTTTTGCAGATTTTCGGTTTTCCTTCCCTACTCTAACCCCCACAATTTTTAAACGGCATAAACGATTTTCATGAAACATGATTAAGAGCACTCGCGCCAGACTCACCTTTTAAACAAAAAAAACTAAGTTGAAATCGCTTCATCCGTTTGGGAGCTATGATGTCCCAGACATATAGACACGTCAAACATATGACACCCCTCTTTTTTTGTCGGGGGTTAAAAATTAATCGCAAAATGTGTTGCTAAGCGCATAACTCGCCTATACCAATTTAGCCAATTTATTTTTTTTAATGTTCGTTGTAGTTTAAGGATGGTTTTTACGGCGAGATAAATTCGAATAATTTTGAAACAATTTTGAATAATTACCCGTGCAAAGCCGGGGCGTGCCGCTAGTATTAAATAAAATTAAACGAACTTCAAGAGCCTATAGTTTTATCTATTAAATCATTACTTGTTACAGAACGAAGTTATAAAAAAATTTAAAGAACATAATGCAAATTGTAAATCCAATACAGCCCAAGTTGAATTAGAAAAAAAATAGCTACGTGTAAAAGCAAACTTGCAACAACCGATTCACATAAAAGTGTTCCGGAAGTATATAATGAATCAGTTATATCTATCATGGACAAAGGCTACGACAAAGTTTGTAAAGTACCGACATTTACTTCTATAAAAAGCAGTTTATATAATGCACGAAATATAGGTGAAGGTATGCCCAAGTTTTGTTTCGTCAATCCAGCGGAGGTTATTGTGCCACCTAAATATTCATTTTTTCTACTGGGTGACTTCAATTACGACGGAGAAAGGATACTTACTAATGTTTTGTACCCAGGAAAATAGACATAATGTCGAGAAGATAAAGCACATCTTTATTGACGGGACTTTTAAAGCTTGTCCTTTTCCTTTCAAACAAATTTATACGATCCATTTTGACGCTTTCAGTAATGAAACAGAAACTAATATTGTACCTTTTATACCTATATGCGTTAATGACCGGAATGTCCGAACGATCTTATATGAATTTGTTTCAAATAATAAAATCTCAATTGCCGGGATTTGCACCTAACAAGTGTACTTCCGACTATGTAGAAGCGGGAAGGGCAGCTAATGCTTCAATTTTTCCGAATATAGACGTGAAAGGTTGTTACTATCACTACTCTAATAGTGTATGGAGAAAAGCAAAAAGATTAAAACTAACCAAACCGGGATACATTAAAAAAAATATAGCTCTTACTAGTGTACTACCCCTTCTGCCCAGCCAACACATTTTAGAAGGTTGGGAATATACTAAACAACATAAGTTTTTTTAAAACTTCATGTTGAAAATATAAGGGAATTAAATGAATTTGTTGTATATTTTAAAAAATTTTGGCTCAAAAGTAGTGATTTTATACGATCATGGTGTATTTTCGGTGAAAGACACCGTACTAACAATAACGTGGAGGGTTGGCATTTGAAATTAAATAACGCTATTAAACGAAAGCAGGTAAACTTAATACAATTATTGAAAGTGCTACACGACGACGCGAAATTAACAACATTTAAAAGAGGAAAAATTGAAAGACAACAGTTACTGAAAAAACGAAAGAGAGAATATGTTATAAATGACAATATAATATTGGACATGCAAATGCAGCTAGTAAATGGTGAATTATCCGTACCCCTGTTTTTAGAGAGTTTACGTTCTTAAACATTGTACCTACTTAAAAAAAAAAAATAAGTATCCACTAATTACCATGGCTCTTCCTTTGTGACACAAAGTTGAACTAATAGCACCAATATTGTACAGAAAGTTCAATTTTTAGAAAAAAATAACAAAGTTGAAAGAACTGGAATTTTTTGGTGCAATTAGTTCAACGGTTGAACTTAGTGGAAAAGGTGGTTGTACTAATCAAGAAAGTTGGCCGTGTATAATTCGCACCTTCGGTAGAACAAGGGCCGAACTACCAAATTTTCAAAAATGACTTAAGTATGCCAAAGTGCTTTTAAAACGTATTTTTACCCGGAGGAACAAAAACACTCGTTCAATTCCATCTAATTTCGCCAGAGGGCGACAGTGCCTTTGTCACATTGAAGCGTTTTTTCAAACGTATTGGCGCGACAAAATCCTATTGGTCAGTTGCGGCGCTGTCGGCGCGCTGAGTGCTTGTCAGCTGGAGGGTACAAGTCGTTATGGTAAATATGCCCTTTTAATTTCAGATTTTTGGAGAAACAAAGTCTCACTTTCTTTACTTGTGCCCATTTCTTAGAAGATAATTTGGTGGTACAAAGTCGTTCGAACAGTTGTGCTTTTGTATGTCCAAAATATAAACAATCTCGCAGTCGTAAAATCTACAATTATTTAATTCTTTGGTCGTCAGAATTTAAAATTTCCTTTTTTTTCATTCAGGTTCGTGTTTGTAATGTTTTATTTCGCTATAAATACACCGGCAATCAAATCATTACACATAGGATCCTTATTGGAGGACATACGCAAAATAAAGCTGACTGTTCATTCTGTAATTGAAAATAACAACTGGACCAATTTACTGCCCAGCAGAATACAGAAGCCTATTATGAAACGCCAAAAAAACAGGCAACGGCTTTATTGTCAATGACATGAACTTTGATTCATTCTTTGATCTGAAATCGCTGTCGGTTGACGTGAATATTTAAACCTAAACAAAGACGTTGATCGAAATAATTTAAAACTATCTGAGCTAAAAGGCATTAAGCTCACTTAAAGTTCAGAGACGTACCAATTCCGATATAGCTATCAATCAGATTTCTGGACAGAAGCTATTGTGAAAAGCCACACCGGTAACAAAAAAGTATTAAAGCTCAATGTGCTGTACACCAATCCCTGATCGGAAGAGAGATGACATAAGAAACGATTCCATATTTTAATGAGTAGGTACAGTAAGGTAGTGTATAGCAGATTTTTGAAACGTTTATTTTTAATTATAATCAAGATGAGAACGATCTCACTTTTCGAATAAATAGGTACATTATTTTCAGCCGCACTCCGAGATGTCAATGATTGCTTAAACTACTAATATGTTTAAATAAGTTTTTTTATCTGTAATGATAAAAAAACTTAGTGGTAGTTTTAGTAAAAATACCGTCATAACGTCGTTGAGTGCGACTGTAATTACTGTTCCTTGTTTTGATTTTAGAAACTTTTATTTTGTTAGAATTTTCCACTCAGATACGTTCTATTGCCATTAAATCTGAGTGAAAATATACTATAGTCTTGTTTTCGTCTCTATATTTTATATAAATATAATAAAACTTTTATAGTTAATAATTTAAAAGTTAAATAATTGTTATTTTTATTGAAAAACATCCCATAAAAATAAAGAGATAAATGGACATTATTACTATTCTTCTTTGAATGTTGGTGGAACAAAGGCCTAAGTGTAGGTAAGTTTTTATACATATATGAAAATAATTAAAACTATAAATATTTTAGCATTACAGAGAGCATGCCATTATTCACAAAACTATAAGGTATATTTCACACTGAGGAAATTTTACCTCAAGGTCAATATAAGAATATAAATTGACTCTAAACACAAAAAAAAACTTAAAATGTCTCTCCTGTAAAATCACAAACATGGCAATTAGGCCCTTGTTCTACCGAAGGTGCGAATTTATGTTTTTATGAAAACGGAACTAGAAAGGTACACTGTTATTACTGGGATGAAGGTAATGGAAAAGGGGAGCTAACGAAATTGGCAGTATTCTTCAAATACAGATACATAAATTGGGTGATTAAAGATGTAACGTCAAAAACTGCTTCTCTACTGCGATTGCTGTCCAGGCCAGAATCGCATTCGCGTGATTATTGCGATGATCCATTCTACTTTACAGGATTGCAAAAATATTGATCCTATCCAAATAAATTATTTACAAACTGATCACACTTACATGCCCGTCGTGTGTTAAGGCTGTCTTATAGAACAACTTTAAAAATATAATGCACCATCACAGTGGTAAACTGTGTTGTATTTAATAATGAAGAACATGTTTGTATTCTTTAATTTAAATTTATAAATGAAACAGTAGTCAAAGCATTAAGTAATAAGTTGAGATGGGATTCAAGTCGTCTGGTAGCTAAGGTAGGTCATGAAAATGAATAAAAATCAAGGGAATACTACTAATCGCTTTCTTGTAAAATAATAAGACAGAAACAGCCAACCCTGATGATGTTACTTATGGCATTAGAACGAGATAGTAAGCGAGCATTGAAACAAATAATACAAAATACTGGTACGTCTAAGGCAGCCAAGTATATATCACGAAAGATATGGATATCTTATGTGTTAGAAGAACTGGAAAATAAATCAATTCAAGTCGGATGGTGTCTTAAAAAATTAAGAAGATAATATTATATTAGAGAGTACTGTCTCAAAAACCAAAAATACATGTAGGTACCATTTCCTTTATTTTTGGTTTTTGATTTATTAAAAAAGCGATGTGTTTGGAATGTGTTGATTTCTGTGATAATTACTGATCTATATAAATAAAAATGAATTGTTGTTCGTTAGTCTGATTAAAACTAAAGAACGGCTGGGTCGATTGAGCTGATCTTGGTTTTAAAATGTTTGTCATAGTCCAGGGTAGGTCTAAACGGTGAGCAAATAAGGAAAAATTGCCGGGAACTTTTTTTACCCGTGCGACGCCGGGGCAGGCCGCTAGTTAATAATATTGACTTACTTTATATTATTATAAGTGAAGTTGTAGAAAATGTCTTAGTTTTGAATTATAAGAGAAAATAACTATATATGCTAGCAATACAAAGTTATATTAAAACAATTCTCAATTAGTAAGAGTAATTATAATTGTGTGATGATTCCTGTGATTTTAGATTTTATTAAAATAATTTACTATTGATTAATATAACATATTCAATAATATACTTTTGTTTTAATTTAAACTTCTAAACACTACAAGCGGGATCCGTTTCCAAAAATATTTGAAGTAACTTTTTGTAGCCACGGATACCGGGATCAGTGGATAAAAATATTTAATCATTTTTTAATTGGAAACCGATCCCAGTATCGGTGGAGAAAACTTGGCGGTATCAGTGGACAATAAATTCTGATCCCGGGATCGGTGGATTGTGTCCACCGATCCCGGGATCAGAATTACCCCATAATACAACTTTATGGGCATATATACAAATTTAATGTGACCTAACGTTGACCCATATTTCCCCAATACTTTGTTTATTAAAAGTTGTAATAAGTAGACCTACTTATTACAACTATTAGTATTTATTTATTAGTAATTATTAGTAGTATTCCCTTGATTTTTATTCATTTTCATGACCTACCTTAGCTACCAGACGACTTGAATCCCATCTCATGTTAGACGTTTATTGTTAGAAAGTATGCTTTGGTGGCACTTAGAATTGCTCGCTGAAATTGACAAATAACTATAACCAATATCCATAGTTACTTAATGTGACTCATATCTTATAGTGTGAATAGGCAAATCCAACAGTTTTGCGTCTGGTCACGCACGTCAATTCCATATAATTAATTTTAAAGAATACCTTACACATAGTTTTAATTTCCTTGCATAAATATCCTACAAAAGTTAGTGTTTTACTGTACTTTACGAACCCAGAAAGTTATTGAGAGTTACCGTTACTATCTTCAGCTTAATTAAATACCTCCGTTGTGAGCAATAATTCGGCATCGTTGACAACACAACGTACAATCCAAGTGATCGTATGGCGTCCGTGTGTCGAGTCTGCCTCAGCGGCGACCTGAGGCTGCGCTCCGTGCAGAACGATCTTATCAATTTGTACGACAAGCTAACAAATGGCGAGGTAAGTCATCTGTATCGGCGTGTGCCGCCGTCTTCTCCAGAGAAGAGACAAGTCAGAGGAATCCAACAAATGTTGGTACCTATTATTTAATTTGATAATTTTTGACTTACTTCTATCTAGCTAATGCATTAGCTGAATGCATCAAGAAGATGCAATGGCAATTTACCTCAACACAAGTAAAATTATTGTTAGTATTTTGTTATACAAATCAGCCATTTTCCATCGTAACATTAATGAAACTAATTTCAGTTCTACTCCAAAGATGGCAGGCCGAGAGCTGTGTGCAGTTACTGTTACCAGCAACTACTAAAGTGCTACACGTTCAGTAAAACAGCGCAGAGATCTGAACAGATCTTCAATCAACTGTTCTCTGAAGGAGTACTCAAGGTAAATGAGACATGTAACATTGTCAAGACATTTATATTATATGAGAATAAAATAAAATTGTAATTCAATACATTCAATAAATTGTTACATTACGCCTGCATACTTATTCAAAAAGTTCATCTGGGCCAAGGCAGACTCGAAGTATGCCAGAAGAGAGTGTGCTCATGTGTTTGTCACTCCGGAGCATAAGAGTATAACATTCAGGGGTTCCTTTAAATTTGCTTCGCATTGTTGGAACGTACTCTTGCCTCCCACTGCTCATGCTCTAAAAACTGTACAGAGCTTCAGGCATACAGTAAGAAAACAATTGCTTAACATTCAACTTAATCTATAGTACCATTTTCTTCAATCCAAACACCAGTAACATGTACCCTTCTATAAGATATAAAGATATATATATAGAACATGTATGGTTTTGTTTTATTTATTAACTGTTAACTCATTTAAAATTGTTTGTATTTATTTTACAAACATGTGTTACTTAATTATTTTCTTTACATTACTTATTCTACATTTAATTTGCTGTTTACTTACCTTTTATTACATTTTATTATATTATTAATATTATGCTTAATATTACATTAATATGTATGTACCAATTGAGTATGTACTAGTTTTCTGCAGCTTCATTTGAGTAGTAGGTGAAGGTCCATTTGCACTATGTATTAATAGAACCCACCCGGTATCTTACTTTCAGACTGTTGCTGCAGACATATACTTAAGTAATTAAACCAGCTAGATTAGAATAGAAAATCCTTTATTACACACCAGATAAACAATATAATAAGAAATTAAAACTGAACATAGCTAGATATGCACATAAGGAACTTATCATTGAACACTCCAACTTATCACTCTTCTCTGATCCCTTAATCACTCCTTTATGGATACTGTACCTATGATACTACTGTGGATATTTGTTTTAATATTAAGTTGTGGTGTTGCCACTCTCACGGGCCCTGGCTGATAACCAGCGCTCTGTCATAGTGCAGATGCATTATGCGCCAGGGACCCTTTATTACACTATTTTTAAATAGTTTTAAGGTATCTATATATAATTTGTTATAAGCTTAAGTTTGTTGTTATTGTTTTTGTAATTGTTTTGTGTAATATTAAATATTTTTCTTTCTTTCTTTCTTCCCCCTTGGTTGTATCTCACGCTGTGCAGCTTCTATATTTAACCACTTTTCCTATAATATTCTTAATATACCTGCAGCAGAGCAATAAGTTAATTTGTATTATTTGTTTCAGATTGTACCTGAGCTGAACATCTCCAATAAATTACAGTGGTCTACAACTCCCTTGCTGTTAATATCTGTAGGTGTGAAAACTAATATGCAATATTCTCCTGTGGCAGTAAAAGAAGAACCAGTTTCAGTGAAACATGAGAACTTTGTGGAAGAGGAATGTGCCGGTTTTGAGTCTGTGTATAGCGACACATTGACTGAGGAGGAAGTAAAAAAAACATTGATATTTGATGATCCTTTATCAACTGAGAAACCACAAGAACTCAATCAAGAATCAGAAACAAATATAACCTTTGAATGTGACAGTTGCAGTAAGAGTTATAGTACCAGAGCAACTCTGATAAGACACATAAAAAATAACCATAAAATACTTTATGTTATGGATCAGAAGAGACTGCACACTGGAGAGAAACCCACCTATTCTGAATGTGGTAAATCCATTAGACAATCATCAAATTTGAAAGTGCACAAGAGACTACACACTGGAGAGAAACCATTCAACTGCTCTGTATGTGATAAATCCTTTAATCAAAAAACAAATTTAACAGTGCACAAGAGACTACACACTGGAGAGAAACCATTCAAGTGCTCTGTATGTGATAAATCCTTTAGACATAAAAAAACTTTGAAAGTGCACAAAAGACTGCACACTGGAGAGAAACCATTCAACTGCTCTGTATGTGATAAATCCTTTAGACATAAAATTACTTTGAAAGTGCACAAGAGACTGCATACTGGAGAGACACCATTCAACTGCTCTGTATGTGATAAATCCTTTAGACATAATATAACTTTGAAAGTGCACAAGAGACTGCACACTGGAGAGAAACCATTCAACTGCTCTGTATGTAATAAATCATTTGGTCGTCAAACACATTTGAAAGTGCACAAGAGAATACACACTGGAGAGAAACCATATAGCTGCTCTGTATGTGATAAATCCTTTAATCAAAAAACACATTTAACAGTGCACAAGAGACTACACACTGGAGAGAAACCATTCAACTGCTCTGTATGTGATAAAACCTTCAGCTGCAAATCATATTTGACAAGACACGTAAGGACACATACCAGTGAATAGCTATATGCATGTATTCATTTAAACATAACCACTTGTACGATAGCGGGCTTGTACAAAGCCTTTTTAATCTGAAAAGGTGTATACCTACGCCAAGGTCCTAAACTTTTCCTAACTGGATGATTTTAAATGAAAGATATATTTTGGTGCAACGAACGTCTTGATTTTATTGTGCAATATGGCGAATGTGAAGTATTATTACAGTAAAACAATTTAAACTCGTATTTGAAATATTATAATGATATATTTACTTAACTGAACACTTAAATTGAATTGAAATAAAATAAAATTAAAATTTATTAACATCTTAGGAATAAATCTAAATTAAAGAAAAACCTCCGATTCCAATGCCACAATTTCCTTAAACGTAAAACAATATAATATTATGTAACGTGGACGCGATGCGAATTCATTTGATACCCTAGTATATTTGCAGATTTTCGGTTTTCCTTACCCACTCTCACCCCCATAACTTTTAAACGGCACAACCGATTTTCATGAAACATGTCCAAGAACACTCGCGCCAGACTCACCTTTCATACAAAAAAAAACAAATCGCTTCATCCGTTCGGGAGCTATGGTGCCACAGACAGACAGACAGATACGTCAAACTTATAACACCCCTCTTTTTTGGTTGGGGGTTAAAAATTACAAATGTTAATAGTTAGGGAGGGGAATTTTCGGAATTTTATTTATTTATTTAATTTAATAACTAGTACAGATTATAATCCAATTAAACTAGCTAATTATAAGTTATTACAAAACACAATACTAATAATACATCCAATCAATACATTGTCTAGTTACATAAAAATTATAATACGGAAATAAAAATAAAATTAATAATTAAAATCGAAAAATGTTAAGAAAAAAATAATAATAATACTAATGTCAAATCTTAAATATTAATGTATCAGATGTCAAGTTCACAAAAATGAAGAATGTCACTCACTAAGTCCATCCATTCGTCCGCAAATACATCACATTCAGGGTGGGCTTCCAGGAGGGTATTGAGTGATGCAAGGGATCGGGGAATCGGTGACTTGGCGTGAGCTACAGTTCGAGTGAATGGAACCGCGAACAGTCTATGGTTCCTAGCTCGAAGGTAATTGTTAGGAACATTGAGTCGCAGAATACCATCACTTAAATCTGGTGCGTCAATCTTCCCATGGAGAACCTTGAGCATGGTTAAGACTCTTAACCATGCTCAAGGTTTTTAACTTTGTTAGAGCGAGAAGTCCTCGCTCTAACAAAGTTAAAATAACTTGTAATGAGACACAAGGGCTCTTCCCTCCGGCTACAAATAAGTACAACCAGCACTAGGTGCGACTAAAGATTTAATTTTCCTAGAGATATGACGTATTCTAGTATACATAGTAGTTACCTAGAAATGATAACTCCAAAATTGTAATAACTGATAAAGCTGTGTTGTTCTATTCGCTTCTGAACTCAGTATAAAACATTGAAGCAAACTGTCAAGACAATGTTATTTCCTTGATATTATTTGTTTAAGCAATTTAGTTTTATTAATTTGAAGTTGAACTGTCCATGTAGGCTATGTGCTTTTAAGGAAATAAACGTTTTGACTTTTCTTTTTATATATTTACTTAACTGAACACTTAAATTGAATTGAAATAGAATATTTTACATAATGACAGTAGCAAAGTGTGTGCGTTCGCCCAGCAAAATGTATCGTCATTTTGTTCTATTTCTAACCCCCGACAAACAGAGGGGTGTTATGAGTTTGACGTGTGCGTCTGTTTGTCTGGGTCATCATAGCTCCCGAACGGATGGAGCGATTTCAATTTATTGTAGTTTTGTATGAAAGGTGAGTTTCGCGAGAGTGTTCATAGACATGTATAATCTAATTCTGCTGCACGAGCGTTCAAATTCAGAATCCTACGTATGTTCTCATATGAATACCTCTGTGGCTCTGTGGGCGAAGGTCCGCCTCAGGCGCAAGAGGTTGCGGGTTCGATTCCCGCCGGGGGACTAGATTTTGTACGATTTTCAATTTCTGGTTTCGGTTCTCGGTGTTGTCAGTCAGCATCACATATAAGTACCCCCCCCTATCTCTGTCAGTGGGTTCGAATCCTGCCAATCGTTGAGATTGGAAGATCATGTTATTTGAAATTTTCCATTTTGTTTTGATATTTTGTGACGTTTCCAACAAAAATTTTGTTTTGTATCGTAATAAATGCTTATTTTTATATATGTACTTAAATGCTAATTTTATTTTATTTTCATTTGTAACCTCACTCAAAATTTCGAAAAGGTCTAAAAGTATTATTTAATTATGTGTATCATATTATATTAATAAGGTAGTTAGTAAGTCTATTATGTAGATTAGTATGCCATTAGGTACGTTATTCTGTCTTTCTTTGTTTACTGTATGTACACAACGTCAACCCTATCTGTTAGCGCTTATCACAATGACGAGGTTTGCTGTCAGAAAACTCTTTTAGGGTTAAGCTCGCCTTTTTGTACATTTTGTTAATTGTATGACCATTTTGTATTACTGTGGTTTTGTTTACAATATAGAATTTATTATTATTATTATAGTAACTACTTGGCGCTGTGGCAGTAACAAGCAAATTAATCTACCTATCATAATAGTTATAATACGAAGTGACGGAGTTCAAATCTCGTGAGCGGTGTTTTTTTTTTCGTTTTTTTTTATCAATTGTTATCTATTCCCGTTGCAAGATTTTTTATTAATATATTATTCCTAATGGCAAGTTATTGAAACAAACTTTGAAAAATATTGAAAAAAAAAATATATTATAAACGCTACGTACGCTAGCTATTAAGTATATGTGAGATTAATTAACCAAATAATAGTTTTAATAACAAATAATATTTGTAAACAGTGAAAGGTTTTAAAGGTTAGATAGTGATAATTTAATCAGAAATAGGTAGGTACTCAATTTGTTTACATCGAAAGAACAGACATGTTAACTAGTAACAATTTCGATCTCTCGGTAGTAAACTAACATTTTCTAGGGGAATGTGGGGCCAAATGTTCATAATAAATAATAAAAAAATAAAAATCATTTATTCACATAGAGTTTGAAAACATAACATTTTTGGAACTCTGTCACCTGTGGTAGCTAAAGCTGTGTTACAGATGAACAGTAGGTAACTTCCTATTTAGTATATGTTGTATACAGTAATAGAGTTGCAGAGTCTAGGACATAGACATATGAACTATCTTATGAACTATCACTTGGATCTTAGAACTAGATTAAATAATATGTGGGCTTCTAAAGTTAAATCTAATATGAGTACACTATAAATGAATACTTTAATTAAAATAATATATAATACATTCATAGATATATATTTAATATTTACACACTAGTTTGGGTTATCATAGAATTAATAATAGGTACGTAATATTAAAATTATAATAATAGTACCTATTTGTCGGTCAATTTAGGAAAAAAATTACCTACTCGTTATGTATTTGTTTATTGTATTTATTTCGATATTATTTTCTCAATATCTTCATACTATTAAATGAAATATTATAAGAAATAAACAAATCATCATAATATTTTTATACAATGGTTTTTTGTGTTAAAAAATATCTAATAACGTATTATTAGAGTATTGTTTTAACACAAAAAAAGAAACGTGAACATGATATTGTGTATTCGGATGACCTCCGTTTAAAATAATTTGCTGCAATCTACTTTTCATTATGAGTGACCATATTCCAGCTTGCCTCACTACCACGCATTATTTCCCAGGTCCTCAGAACTTCTTTTTGTAAGTTAGACTTGGACCTTACATCACTAGAGTCCCAATTGAGAACCATTTGACCTTACTTATTTTCTATTGGATTCAAATTCGGACTTTTAGATGGCCATGCAATGACAGTTATTTCAGGTTGTGATGATAACCACTCCTTTACAATTCTTGAGCGATGCACGGCATAGTTATCGTGGACAAAGTAAATTTGTCCATTTGGATAGGCGACACGGACAGACGGCAGCATTATGTCTTGCAATACTTCTAAATATTGCTCTCCATTCATGCGACCAGCAACTTCCACCAATTCGCCTGGTCCCATTGACGACATCCATCCCCAATAACCTAAAAAAACATTGAATTTACTACAGAAGCGTAATTGTGTAGTAAGATATAAAAGTCAAGTATTATGAAAAATTTTAAATGCTACTAATAAAATAGCTTACCTAAAGTTATTCTACCACTTGCCCGTACAGGCTGAATGTTTTGTGGCAAGTATCGCTCATTTGGTTTTCTCCAGAGTATTTTTCGACCGTCTGTGTCAGATCTGAATGTCTTTTTGTCACTGAAAATAACTATATTGTTCTCCCAATGAAAGTTAAGGTGTTCATTTGCCAAACTAATTCTTGCCCTCCGGTGATCTTCTGAGAGTTCAATTTTTCTTGCTGGCCGATATTGTGTTTATTACGAGCATGCAAGTGTCGCCTCACAGTTGACAGAGATATGCCATATTGCTGAGCAGTGATGCGGGTTGATGCAAATGGTGCCATTGCATGATAATTCACAATATCTTGGTGGCGTTGTGAGGTATAAGCCGTTGAGATGCGGCCGGGTTTATTAGCTTTCACATCACCATCTGTCCACCCATAGGCTTACTGTTCTCACCTAGAAAAAACATTATACCTCTACAAACTTAATAAATGTTTCATACCATCCGTATACCGAGACCACCACCGTATACGTATACCTATACTCGACATTACAAATTGAGCTCACTACGCCAGCGTCGTCATATGACGACCAAAACTACTCCAAAAGAAAAACGAAATATACAATCTTTAAACAGTTAGTTCTGCGTTTTATGTATCCTTAAATAATAATAATAAATAATAATAATAATAAAAAGTTTTATTGAGTAAAAAGTCGTCTAAAGCTAGTACATACATTCATGAGACCTTATCTAATTCAATTCGTGCATTCGTGTGTCTAAGTTTTGTAAAACCAAACAATGGAAATAAATGATTTTGTAACCACTTTGCTGCACTTGCTGGGTAATATTTGACCTATAATGAAATGAAGCTACGAATCAAACAATAGATAAAAAGTGCGGAAACGCGACCAGTAATGCACAGCTAGCTGCATGACTTCTATCCTCCGCGCTAGTTAACAAACTGTGTTACGTACGGCAGAGTATGATCATCGCCGGCAGTGACCAGCGTAAGCCGATACCCGAATTGCTATGAAGTCGACGGACTCTCCATTCATACAAAAAAAAAACTCTCCATCCGTTTGGGAGCTATGATGTCCCCGACAGACAGACAGACAGACACGTAAAACTTATAACACCCCTCTTTTTTTGTCGGGAGTTAATGATAAGCTAGTAACTAGTTAATAAAACAGTTTGTTACACAGAGAAAAATGAATACGAAGACCTATCAAATATTACCAGTCATCACTATTTATCGCTCCTTTACCAAAACAAAAATAAAGAAATAATAATACAATTGCCTTAAACTAAATACCAATAACTAATATTATAATATACTTAAATCCTTTTTTTATCTTTTATATAAATTTCTGTGAGTTTTTAATATTTGTGACAAGAAGTAACGTTAATTATGTGTAATATACCTACAACCAGGTATAATAAAGAGCTACACAGCCTGTTATGTGCCGCTAATCATCGTCCATCGTTCCAAAAAAATAATTTAACATTCGAGCCGTTCTCTCTTAAGACCTCGCCGGCTCACAGACTGGCGACACTCTTGATGGGTCACAATCACTAGTGCCCAGAATTGACTTAGGCCATGTAGTTCCTGACTGAGATTGCGTTGACTCCGTTGACTGCTGTTGACTTACATTAGATTGCCTGCGTCTGCGAATACCTGACCTCGACAAGAAAGTGGGCGATTGCAGACCTGTCCGCATAGTAGTTCTGTATAATATTAAATGAGTTTAAAACACCTTTTCAATTTTTTCAATTACCTATATCATTTATGATCAATATTAAAAGTTTTCTTGGGGTAGCCGCCTAAAGTGCCAATAAATGGATGTCTTACGGTATTTATATGTAGGTACCTTTTGGTTTTAAAATAATAAGCGCTTTCAACCAGGGCCGTAGCTATCGGCGGCGGGAAGTGCTCCGGGACCCTCAAGCCCGAGGGGCCGCAGTATCGCACACACAACCAATATTTTATCTCGCCAAGATACGTCCACTTAAGCTGAAGCTTTTGTCCTTTACTGGGCAACACGTTATGCCCGTGCCAAATTTTATTAAAATCGGGCTTTGATCGCATTAGTTTAGGAGTATATAATAATTTATTCCAAATGATATATGTATTTTATTGTTAGAAAGTATGCTTTGGTGGCACTTAGAATTGCTCGCTGAAATTGACAAATAACTATAACCAATAACCATCGTTACTTAGTGTGAATAGCCAAATCCAACAGTTATTCGTCAATTCCTTAAAATTTTAAAGAGTTCCTTCCACTTTTATTTTAATTTCCTTGCTTAATATCCTACAAAAGTTAGTGTTTTACTGTACTTTACGAACCCAGAAAGTTATTGAGAGTTACCGTTACTATCTTCAGCTTATTTATATACCTCCGTTGTGAGCAATAATTCGGCATCGTTGACAACACAATGTACAATCCAAGTGATCGTATGGCGTCCGTGTGTCGAGTCTGCCTCAGCGGCGACCTGAGGCTGCGCTCCGTGCAGAACGATCTTATCAATTTGTACGACAAGCTAACAAATGGCGAGGTAAGTCATCTGTATCGGCGTGTGCCGCCGTCTTCTCCAGAGAAGAGACAAGTCAGGGGAATCCAACAAATGTTGGTACCTATTATTTAATATGATATTTTTTGACTTACTTCTATCTAGCTAATGCATTAGCTGAATGCATCAAGAAGATGCAATGGCAATTTACCTCAACACAAGTAAAATTATTGTTAAAAATTTTGTTGTACAAATCAGCCATTTTCCATCGTAACAATAATGAAACTAATTTCAGTTCAACTCCAAAGATGGCAGGCCGAGAGCTGTGTGCAGTTACTGTTACCAGCAACTACTTAAGTGCTACACATTCAGCAAAACAGCGCAGAGATCTGAACAGATCTTCAATCAACTGTTCTCTGAAGGTGTACTCAAGGTAAATGAGACATGTAACATTGTCAAGACATTTATATTATATCAGAATAAAATAAAATTGTAATTCAACACATTCAATAAATTGTTACATTTTGACTATGAAGATATTCAATAAACTACCTAAAAATATGAGACAATTACCAAAAATAATATTAATTAAATTAATTTCAATTGTTATGTGAAAGCATTAAAACACTTTACTGGTAAAGTACCTATGTGAAACCTTATATCAAACCAAACATCTATTAATGTATCATACATTTGGCATATAAATTCATATCATTTCATTTTGGGTTTTACTGCTCGACTTCAAATTGCTGTTTTGCGTTGGATAAACTTGAACAGGATATAAATTGTGAAATTAAATCTTTCTCCAATAACCAAGGGGGAAGGGAGTCAAATGACTGCTGTGCAGCTCATTTCTCCTATAATATTCTTAATATACTTGCAGCAGAGCAATAAGTAAATTTGTACTATTTGTTTCAGATTGCAACTGAGCTGAACTTCTCCAATAAATTACAGTTGTCTACAACTCCTTTGCAGTTAACGCCTGTAGATGATATATCTGAGCAATATTCTCCTGTGGCAGTAAAAGAAGAACCAGTTTCAGTGAAACATGAGAGCTTCGTGGAAGAGGAATGTGCAGGTTTTGAGTCTGTGTATAGCGACACATTGACTGAGGAGGAAGTAAAAAGTGCATTGATATTTGATGATCCTTCATCAACTGAGAAACCATGTGAAGCACAAGAACTCAGAGACAATCAACAATCCGAAACAAATATAACCTCTGAATGTGACAGTTGCAGTAAGAGTTATAGTACCGAAGCAAAACTGATAAGGCACATAAAAAATAACCATAAAATAGTTTATGTTATGGATCAGAAGAAACCCACCTATTCTGAATGTGGTAAATCCATTAGACAATCATCAAATTTGAAAATGCACAAGAGACTGCACACTGGAGAGAAACAATTTAATTGCTCTGTATGTGATAAAACCTTTACTTGTAAAACAAACTTGACAGTGCACATGAGATTGCACACTGGACAGAAACCATTCAACTGCTCTGTCTGTAATAAATCCTTTAATCAAAAAATAACTTTAATAGTGCACAAGAGACTACACACTGGAGAGAAACCATTCAACTGCTCTGTATGTGATAAATCCTTTAGCCAAAAAATACATCTTACATTGCACAAGAGAATACACACTGGAGAGAAACCATATAGCTGCTCTGTATGTGATAAATCCTTTATTCAAAAAACACATTTTAAATTGCACACGAGAATACACACTAGAGAGAAACCATTCAGCTGCTCTGCATGTGATAAAACCTTCAGCTTCAAATCGCATTTGACAAGACACATAAGGACACATACCGGTGAATAGGTATATGCATGTGTTCATTTAAACACTGTATATTCATTTATTCTAGAATTTATTTATTTTATTATTTTCAAATACATGGAGCTCTATCATTACAGGATTACCCTAATTCAATAGATTAAATTCCACTATAAAATTAATTAAAATTAGCCATAAAATTTAAATTTAAATAAACATCACAACATTATAAATACCTAACTCATATTTGAAATATTATAAAGATATATTTACTTAACTTAACACTTAAATTGAATTGAAATTAAATTAAATAAAAATTTATTAACATTTCAGGAAAAATTACAAATGTTATTTTTTTTATATTGTTGATAAGCCTTTATTTGACCACAATCTCACCTGATGTAAAGTGAAGATGTGGTCTAAGATGGAGCATGAAGGCCTAGAAATAATGGCATCCATATCAAGCAATAATCTATAAAATAAAATCTATAATTTGATGTCCTCTACTATGTGGTAAAACCTTAAGACAAGCATCATATTATGTATTTAAGGAATCTTAGGAAGGAAGACACCTTGCGTCTATTCGGAATGCGGTGAAGGCATCACACAGTAACAATTACACAGGCATTTGAGACTTCATATTGCTAGAAATCATACGAAAATAAATGGATGAATGATTACTTAATTTATTTTATTAGGTTACAGTATGCGTCGCCAACTGGTAACCCCTTTTGCATAGAAACTACTACTGCAAGAGGGCTACCAGTTAGAGACGCAGACTGTACATGGTTAATGTTGAGGTTTCCGTTCCAAAATGTTATGACAACTGTTCTTGTGTAAACTATCTACTTACCTATATTTTTATATTTGTATGAAACTAATGTACTTATATCAAACAATAGGCTTTAGACTTAGAGTATCTATGGTAAGAATAGAGTGAGCCTATTGAATTGCGAACATCAGACACGGCTAAGAACAACATGACGTTCGCGTAGCGAGCCTTGCCTTCGCAGTCGTGGATGCGCGGTAGCGGCGCGGCGTGAGGATCTCAATTCATTTTGCTAAATTGGGCAATAAAAATGGTAAAATGTGCACTCAAATCCTGCAAAAATGACACAAGAAAGGACTCCAAGATTAAATCTAACATTACATTTCATCGGTATAAAGATTTTTACACTTATTTTGATAAAAATAAATCAAGCATCGCGTCCATTTGCGGGGGTGAAGGAGACGCAAGAGGTCGGCACGCAAACACCCGCCCGCCGGTGCGCGGGCCGTCAAAAGTATAGTGATGCGATGCGATCGATTGTAGACGATGTTTTAAAAAATATATATGTTAGTTGGGAGTAGAGTTTTTCCTCGGAACGTCGGTCGCCGATTGCGATGCAAAGTGCTTTACGCTACTCGTCAGCGTATGAAAAAAAAACTTTAAAAGTTGTCGGAAGTACTCAAGACGACTAAAACCATGACGCCGATAACAATATTGTGAGCAAATAACAATTAAATACGCAGACGTATTTCATTGTTATTTTTTAATTTGATTATAATTTATTCAACAATATCACAATTCACATTCAATTTGGACAAACATAGCCTCTTCGGGTCCATAATTTTAAATACCGATATTTTTTAATGATTTTACCCATTATTAATATATTTTATGTATTTAAGTATCAAATCATAAGGTTGCAATGCCCCAAAAGCGTAATGTTAGAATCTTACTACTATGTAACACCTAAATTAAGCACACTTTTCGTACAATTACGGTACGTTCACACGGCGTCGAGTGTTTCTCTAACGAATCGGTTTTTTGCAGGATTCGGTTTAGTGGCATAAGTATTTCAATGATGGAGTTCACACATGCATTCGGTTTCAAGACACGACAAAAAAACCGAATCTTGCTGAAGTTGACATCCGATTTTGCGACTACAAACCGATCCGGCGATACTGCAAAATGCAGATCCGATGCAGTGGTATAGGGCATTCAATACATGCGTTCACACGATACACGCAGGAGTAGATTCGGTTTTTTGTCGGATCTTGAAACCGAATGCGTCGCACAAGCTGGGAAGGAGGGGTGGAACTGAGGAACTGTGCGCGCTCTTGCTAATAAAAGCCGGATGGTGAGTTCACACGAGATCCCGATACGAGACCGTCGGATACGGCCAAGCAAGATGTGCTGTGTGAATACAACATTCGGTTTTTCCAGATCCGATGAAAATAAGATTCGGCAAATCGTGTCTCCGTGTGAACGTACCGTTATTGGTAGAACTATCATTATAACGGTAGGTACGTTCACACGGCGTCGAGTGTTTCTCTAACGAATCGGTTTTTTGCAGGATTCGGTTTAGTGGCATAAGTATTTCAATGATGGAGTTCACACATGCATTCGGTTTCAGACACGACAAAAAAACCGAATCTTGCTGAAGTTGACATCCGATTTTGCGACTACAAACCGATCCGGCGATACTGCAAAATGCAGATCCGATGCAGTGGTATAGGGCATTCAATACATGCGTTCATACGATACACGCAGGGGTAGATTCGGTTTTTTGTCGGATCTTGAAACCGAATGCGTCGCACAAGCTGGGAAGGAGGGGTGGACCTGAGGAACTGTGCGCGCTCTTGCTAATAAAAGCCGGATGGTGAGTTCACACGAGATCCCGATTCGAGACCGTCGGATATGGCCAAGCAAGATGTGCTGTGTGAATACAACATTCGGTTTTTCCAGATCCGATGAAAATAAGATTCGGCAAATCGTGTCTCCGTGTGAACGTACCGTTATTTGGTAAATTTCTAGATGTTTTATATAATGAACCAGAGAACAAGTAAATAACATAAAGAGTGTGTAACTAGTTACCTAACAGAGAACCTAATTAATGTAATTTATCGATAGCTTTTTCCCCATCGGCACGCCCCATCCCTACCTGTCATTCGATTTTTCACGTTTGTCTATGCTAGCTGCTACGTTCTGCACAATGAAGTTTTAGTGAAACGCGCGCTCTGTTACTACTCTAAGTATGTAGGGTCAAGTGGTACACAGTGGCGATAGCAGGAACAGTGGCGCAGAAACAGTATGCGAAAAAGAACAGAGATTTAAACCTATCATTATTAATCACCGATCGGCAGCGTTTGAGACGCGAACAAGTTGTAACCAAACGGGCAGCGCACACGGCGCGTGGTTTTTGAGTGGAAGGAGATTTTTTGTTTTTGTAAATAAAAGTACAGTTTTAACCTTTTGACCGCCACGCCCCAAACGCATTCTCGTAACCTCTACGCCAAAGCACAAAGTGACCAAAAATACCTACGAATAAAATAGTGCTGCCAAGAGTCGATAAAATGTATTTTGTCGATAAACATATGGAGACTTGATTTCGTTGGTTTTTTATGCAATAAACAACTCTTTTATATCTGGGATGTTTTATTACCTTTTGAACGTTACCTTAAAATTATAACTCTCCAAGCCATCCAAGTAACAAAACGAAAGGCTTTAGGTTATAAGCATTATTTTAAATTTTCGAGTTTTACTTGATACCAATTTACTCTATAATATATAAATTGATACGCCGCAGTTGCCGGTGTTTTGCCTATAGAAAACCAGAAATCAGATCGATAACAAATATTTTCAAATATCAACAGCACATCACTATTCACCCACGAGACGTCTTCTGTTGTCGTTAATTAGCCGACGTTGGCGCGGCTGGCGCGTTGTTTGAAAGCTTGCTTACGTCTGAGGTAGTGATGTGATAGATCGCTGATTATCGATACCGTAAAACGGGGTGGATAGACATGGTTTTGAAGTTTGTTTTTATTTCTCCATTGATTTTTGTATGATTGGCTATCATAATAGTGTTTTTTATTATGTCTCGAAGTTCAATTAATACTATCCTATCATGAAAATATATAGATAATGCTTTGATTTTATCGTAAAATGTAAAAATATGTTAGATTTCTATTTACCCGCAATTGGGGTCAAAAGAAGCGTCATATGGGGCGAATCGAAAAAATCGTCAGGGCTGTCACTTTCCAAAAATAAGTTGTTGAACGCCTGAACGAATATTCATAAATTATAACTAATATATAAAATATCGTCAGCTTTTGAACACAAAAAACCGCACCAATAGGTGTCCATTCGTTTAGGAGGCCACAGACAACCACACAGTTGAATTCTATGAAAAATGATGTACCTACCTAATAATATTTTGGTGGCAGCCCTAGCACATAATTTTCTATACACCCCCTTCTTATTTCTATTAAAACCTATCCCGTTTCTATTAGCCCCGTACTTCATATCTATTGACCCCATACTACGTATCTGTTCGCCTCTTTGGCATTTCTATTAACCCCAAAGTTTGAATAAAATTGACTTGGTTTACAATTTTAGCCCTTAATTTAATTATACAACATAATTTTACTTACCTTTACATTAAAATGAACCACGATGAACTGCCAACTACACCACAACTTTGAATTTTACAAGAATTCGTTTTACTAAAGAGATATTGATAAAGTTTTCAGGACCACAAATTAACGTCTCACGACGACTCACTTTCAACGTGTTTTTATTTTTAAACTTCTAACCTTAACAGCAAATCAGTCTCGCCATGTCAAGAAAAAAATATTGTAGTTTACAAAAAAGTAGAATTTGGCGTTTCTATTAGAAAGTGTTTGTTAATAATTGCCAGAAAAAAACTTTTTTGGTTTCATTTCCATTCACCCCTTGAATTCTATCCACCCCGTTTTACCCGGTAGGCGGAGAGGGTATTGGACCCTGAGCGATTATTGGCAGAAGTATTTTATACCTAATTATCTTCCTTGCTACTTGCAGAATTTTTTCTCATTAATTATAATTTTAGGAAATTTTACTAGGTAGGTATTTTATTTCCTTCATTCTTCACTCATTGTAAATTGTCTTAAACAAATCATTTCTACGCATTACCTATCCATCTAACATCTTTTATTGATTTTCTGTCCACGTACCTAATTATTTCCTTGAGTCGGATACCTGTCTCGTAATCGAACCGATTTAGGTACCTACACTACTTACTTACCAATGATGAAAGTGCCTACCTATCTAGTACACAAAAATGTATGCCGTTCCCAACGTAGGCACCTACTATAAAATGTAGGTAGGTATGTACCTACCTACCCACCGAACTAAAGGGAACCTGTGAGCTTCGAAGCAGAAACATGCTTTCGTCGAAGTTTGAAACGAGAGATCTACAACCTACATTTTACCTATAAATCCAAAATTACTCAAATGCAATTTTTTTGTCATTATGCGTTTGCAGAGTTTATGTTTGGATTTATTATGATATCTTATTAGATATTTATTATTTTTATCATGAGAATGAACATGATATAAATAATAAATATCTTGTTTAAATGTAAATTGTCTATTTTTTATCACCTTCGGTTGGTAGCTGTATACCACAACACTAGCGGTCGGCTCCTGCCGACAATGGCATGGCGTGGCGAATCACGCCCGCTGACGGGATTTTATCTCAGTTTTTCATCATCGAATTTTTTATACAACTAGGGGTTTTTCTTATAAACCTTTATTATAGATGTATAATAACTAAATCAATGTTCATTTTAGGATACATAAAGTGTGTTCCAAACACCTCGAAATTATGCAAAATACCTTTCACAACATTGAGGTTTTTTCACAACTACTACCTACTTTAAAATCAATAACTATATAGTGAGATTGTGCCTATTGTGGTCAAATGAAGGCTTATCTAACATAAACCGTGAAGATCTGTTATGAGGTTAGATTATTAGTTAAAGTGATAATCTTGGCTGTTGATTTTCCTTACAAATAAATAAACTAAAAAAAATCAATAATCATTAAATTTGCTAGCCGACAATATAAGAAACTGTCATCGAATTTGTATAACAAAATTATTAAAATTACTGATACCTTTAAAAGGGATGTCTGTCAAATTACGCCTAAGCTCTGAAATCCCATTTCAATGTTTGATAAAAATAAATCTTATGCCCTACACATTGAGGTGATTGTGTATTTTCGTAGATTTTTCTCTAAAATGTTGCTTCATTATTTTAAACAACTATTTGTTAATCCATATTCAATTTGTTATTCATACCATATCGGTGGTATTTATTTTTTTGTAACTTTCCTTAGAACTGGAAGCGACAGCCAATTACGCCTAGGCGTATTTACACTCACCAAACGCTATTGTAGGCGGAATAACCTTACCCACCCCTGCAAAAACGTTCTCATGCAGTTCTACAGATGCATCTGATGAAGAGGATGTTTCGGAAATTATGAACCGTTTCATTACAAGACCACTGCTACATCAACCTCCACTTTATTCATCAGACAGTGAATTGGAGCATAATGTTCCGTTGGCAAAGTTATCGAAAAAATCTCAATTTGAACTACCCCGAATTATGCAGTCACCAAAAAGAGACTAATTTTAAAGGCCAAAGAGTTTCAAAAGATTTAACAAGGTTTAACGATGCCAAAGATTTAAAGAAAGAAAAAGCTCTAAAAACCAAAACAAATTACAAAATTAAAAAAAGCAAGGAAAGAGATGAAAAAGGAAATGATGTCAATACTAAAAAGAAAATGGGAGCAGAAGAACAAAAACATAATAGGACAAGAAAGAATCAAAAAGTAAAAGGACATACATAACACAAGAACCAAAAATAGGGACACAGATGAAAAAAGTAAACAAAAAGGTAAAGAGAATAAAGATAACTGGTACTGCTATGCTTGTCATGAGGATCGTATTGCAGATATATGAGCCCATGTGTAAATTGCCAAAAATGGTACCATGAGGAATGCGTAGGGTTGACTTAAAAAGACTTGGATGTCTTTAATTGTCCTGATGGCTGTGACTAAAAATTATTTTATAATAGGTACCTGTATTAAATTAATGTCTTGTATTGTTGATCTCCTTTAGGTAGTATGATATTAAACATTAGAAATTTCATGGGCGTAATTACCCCGAATGAGTTGAATAACGCCTACCACAGATTTTGTTTATAGTTTTTTATTCAAAAAGTATATTTTAAGATAGTTTTATTGATCTTCTATCATGTGCCACGGGTAAATTATACGGGTTAACGTTATTACCTTAGTTATTAAGTATATTAGATAGTCATAAATAAAACTGTAAAACACGTCTAAAAAAATTAAAGACTGATTATAATGAAAGTACTATAATGACTGAATCTATTTGTGTTTAATAAAAAAAAATAGATTATGATTAGGAAGAAAAGATTACAAAAAATGTAAGGGAGGCGAAATTAAGCCGAGTAAGTTTAATACCGCCAAAAGCTCTGTGTTATACATTGTTGATTTTTTGCGTTTGTGCTATATATGTTTTTAAATATTGTATGTTTATTAAATTAAGCATTAAACGAAGTTTTGAATCACATAGTCTTTTATTTATTATCTTCATAATTACACAGACAAGGGCGATTATACGTTAGGTAGGCGGAATTCGACAGACATGCCTTACCTTAGAAACACCAAAAGCTTGTAAAGTGGTTTTCAAATTCAAATTCAAAATCGTTTATTGCATTCATGTGTACAATTTTGGTCTTAAAATTAATTAGCACTTACAACATGAGCCCTGACAGGGCATAGCAATTTAAAAACCTTAGACTATGATACGACCGATAATTTATTTAAAAAATCTTATCCTTACATAATTATATACATACTTAATTTAATAATTATTTATTTATTATTATTGATATATATATTTATATATGCCATCATGTAACATACAAACCACACACACATTGCATTGCATTTATTTGTTACCTAAAATATTTACTTAAAGTGATTGTACTTACCTTAGGTAGTAAACAAAAATTAGATGAAATGTAATGTTAGATTTAAACTTGGAGTCCTTTCTTGTGTCATTTTTGCAGGATTTGACTGCCCATTTTACCATTTTTATTGCCCAATTTAGCAAAATGAATTGAGATCCTCACGCCGCTACCGCGCATCCACCAGAGAGTATACAATATAATCATAATCACTACGTTTTAAAAGACGGGACTAAGAAGGAAATTTTTGATCTAGCCAAATGTCAAATCGTAGTTTACTATAATGAGTACACCAACATAATAAATAATCTGTTATTAGTTTGAATACCCTAGTATATTTGCAGATTTTCGGTTTTCCTTACCCACTCTCACCCCCATAACTTTTAAACGGCTCAACCGATTTTCATGAAACATGTCCAAGAACACTCGCGTCAGACTCACCTTTCATACAAAAAAAAACTATTTGCAGATTTTCGGTTTTCCTTCCCCACTCTCACCCCCATAACTTTTGAACGGCTCAACCGATTTTCATGAAGAATGTCTAAGAACACCCGGGCCAAACTCACCTTTCATACAAAAAAAAAAAAAGGTGTGTGTGCGATTCACACACGATAGAAGTGAAACTTCAGTAAATCAACGAAAGAATAAGAAGAATAAAAAAAAAGTGTGTGTGTGTGTGTCAGCTACGACGCACGATTGGAGTCTACTACTTACGAACTATAATTATGATATATATCGAATAGAAAAAAAGGGTAAATTAACGCATCTGCTAAAATGATAAGAGAAACAAACATATCTGTAATTATTCAGATTATTTATATAACTTCAATAAAGCGTATTACATAAAGTATGTTACAAAATAAAATAAATAAAATACAGCAAAACCTCGAAGTATCCTGCAAAGAAATTTAAATAAAGCATTGTATTTGTGTCTCTTACCATTTCCGTTTCATCTTTTTGCATCCGGTTTGAAATCACAACGATTCTATAGAAGTTTCACTTCAAAAACTAAATTGAAATCGCTCCATCCGATCAGGAGCTATGATGCCACAGACAGACAGACAGACACGTCAAACTTATAACACCCCTCTTTTTTGGTTGGGGGTTAAAAATAGGTTTATAATTAATTGGTATGTGTGCTAGATAGTGGTAATATAAAATGTATATTTACTTTATAAGAATTTTGTAAACCTTTTTGTAAATAAATATTTTTATTTTTGTATGAGAATATTGTACTTATCTATAACAAAGAATAGGCTTTAGAATCTTAATCTAATCTAATCGCTTTAAACACGTGCTTTAACGGTGAAGGCAAACATCGTGAGGAAACCGGCATGTTCTGAGAACTTTAAAAGAGTTTGAAGGAAATGTGACATTCACCAACCCGCACTTGGCCAGCGTGGTGAATTAAGGCCTAATCTCTCTCGTCAAGAGAGAAGTCCCTGTGTCCCAGCAGTGGGAACGTTAATAGGGTGATGATGATGAATTCTGCTGCACGAACGTTCAAATTCAAAATCCTACGTATGTACTCATATGAAGACATCTGTGGCTCGGTGGGCGAAGGTCCGCCTCAGGCGCAAGATGTTGTGGGTTCGATTACCGCTGGGGACCAGATTTTGTACGATCATCATTATATACCTACTATTGTATCTTTACAATTTCTGGTTTCGGGTCTCGGTGTTGTTTATGGACCCTTAGTATGTGTTTACGAAAAAAAAAGATTCTATGTATAAAATCAGTCACCCAACACCCATAGTACAAGCTCTGCTTAGTAAAAGTTTCGGTAAGGGTGCCTGTCCATTGGAGGGGAGCGAGCCGGGGTGGTGCGGAGCCAGCGAGTATTGCGGAGCGGAGTTGCGGACTGTGCGGAGCTAGGCCGAGTTCACGCTCGAGCAGCGGCATACTATCCCAGTATCCCATACCCCCTTCCGCCGGCTCACTCGGCTGCCCCGCTCCACCGCGCCGCCTCGCACCGCTACCACGTGGCGCTTTCACAAATTCACACATTCAATTGAAACGTCACAAGAATATTTATTGCAAGCAATCATACCTTAGTAAATGTTAAAAAAGAAACAATTTGGAGGTTTTGATTGTTCACGTCCGTAAGTGGTATCCCTCTGAATCCTTGCAAGTGACCTCCGAGTGGTGCTAAGAACAGTCTCTGGTGGTAGGCTTCGGCCGCGGCTTGTCACCACCCTCTGGACTGGGCTAGTGCGTGAAGCGATTTTTCGTGTTTTGTAATGTGGTACGGAGAAGCCATCCTTCAACCTTCTAGGTCTTTATGCCCCATCTTAGACCATATCGTCACTTCACCATACATCAGGTGCGATTGTGGTCAAATGAAGGAAAAGGAAGAAAAAAAAATAACAATAATCGAAATCAAATGTTACGTATGTTAAAGTTACATTATACATTATAGTGTGTGCTTTGGTTGGTTGCACACTAAGAATACTCGCTGAAATTGACAAATAACTAAAACCAATTTCCAATCCATCCATCGTTACGTTAGTTAGTGTGAATAGCCAAATCCAACACGGCCATTCGGTATTCGCCAATTCCGTAAAATTCTAAAGAAAACATTAGTACATAGTTAATTAATTTCCTTTTGTAAATATCCAACAGAAAATATTGTTTGTACTGGAGTTCCTAAACCCAGAAAGTTATTGAGAGCTACCGTAACTATCTTTATCTTAACATATTTATATACCTACGTTGTGAGCACTAATTCGGCATCGTTGAAAACACTACGTACAATCCAGGTGTTCCTATGGCGTCCGTGTGTCGAGTCTGCCTCAGCGGCGACCTGAGGCTGCGCTCCGTGCAGAACGATCTTATCAATTTGTACGACAAGCTAACAAATGGCGAGGTAAGTCATCTGTATCGGCGTGTGCCGCCGTCTTCTCCAGAGAAGAGACAAGTCAGGGGAATCCAACATTAGTTCGGATTAATTGGATGGTATTATTTCATTTAATTGTTTTTCTAAATTCTTTTAAAATTTAATGATGTTTAATAAGTGATAAACCTCACTTTGCGGGTTAAATTATTTTTAGTTTGTGGGCAGAAAAACATTTAGAAACATCCGTAACCTTCGCGCACAGGATTCGAACCTGCATCTCCGGGATAGCGCCAGACGCGCTACCTATTACACGTCATTACGTGATAGGTCGAAATTTTTTGCACTTTGTATTATTGAGTGAAGCCCCGAGTAACGACATCTCATAGAAAATACAAGGACTATTCCTGCAGATTCTTGGAGATGCAATCGATTGTTCGAATCCTGTGCGTGTCGTGTTACGGATATGTCTTAATCTTTTACTGCATAAAATCAACACAAGTAAAGTTATTGTTAAAAATTTAGAAATACAAATCAGCCAGTTTCCATGGTAACATTAATTATACTAATTTCAGTTCAACTCCAAAGATGGCAGGCCGAGAGCTGTGTGCAGTTACTGTTACCAGCAACTACTAAAGTGCTACACATTCAGCAAAACAGCGCAGAGATCTGAACAGATCTTCAATCAACTGTTCTCTGATGGTGTGCTCAAGGTAAATGAGACATGTAACATTGTCAAGACATTTATATTATATCAGAATAAAATAAAATTGAAATTCAACACATTCAATAAATTGTTCCATTATGACCATGAAGATATTTAATAAACTACCTAAAAATATGTGACAATTACCAAAAATAATATTAATTAAATTAATTTCAATTGTTATGTGAAAGCATTAAAACACTTTACTGGTAAAGTATGTGAAACCTTATAACAAACCAAACATTTATTATTGTATCATAGATTTGGCATATAAATTCATATCATTTCATTTTGGGTTTTACTGCTAACTGACTTCAAATTGCTGTTTTGCGTTGGTTGAGCTTGCACAGGATATAAATTGTGAAATTATATCTTTCTCCCCGTGACATATAACCAAGGGGGAAGGGAGTCAATTGACTGCTGTGCAGCTTTTTCATTTAACCACACAGCTCACTTTTCCTATAATATTCTTAATATACCTGCAGCAGAGCAATAAGTTAATTTGTATTATTTGTTTCAGATTGTACCTGAGCTGAACCTCTCCAATAAATTACAGTGGTCTACAACTCCCTTGCAGTTAACGTCTGCAGATGAAATATCTAAGCAATTTTCTCCTGTGGCAGTAAAAGAAGAACCAGTTTCAGTGAAACATGAGAGCTTCGTGGAAGAGGAATGTGCAGGTTTTGAGTCTGTGTATAGCGACACATTGACAGAGGAGGAAGTAAAAAAAACATTGATATTTGATGATCCTATATCAACTGAGAAACCACAAGAACTAAGAGACAATGAAGAATCAGAAACAAATATAACCTTTGAATGTGACAGTTGCAGTAAAAGTTATAGTACCAAAGCAACTCTGATAAGACACATAAAAAATAACCATAAAATAGTTTTTGTTATGGATCAGAAAAGACTGCACACTGGAGAGAAACCAACATATTCTGAATGTGGTAAATCCATGAGACAATCATCAAATTTTAAAGTGCACAAGAGACTGCATACTGGAGACAATCTATTCAAATGCAATGTATGTGGTAAATTCTTTACTTATAAAACAAACTTGACAGTGCACATGAGAATACACACTGGAGAGAAACCATATAGCTGCTCTGTATGTGATAAAACCTTTAGTTATAAAACAAACTTGACAGTGCACATGAGACTACACACTGGAGAGAAACCATATAGCTGCTCTGTATGTGATAAAACCTTTAGTTATAAAACAAGCTTGCCAGTGCACATGAGACTACACACTGGAGAGAAACCATATAGCTGCTCTGTATGTGATAAAACCTTTAGTTATAAAACAAACTTGACAGTGCACATGAGACTACACACTGGAGAGAAACCATATAGCTGCTCTGTATGTGATAAAACCTTTTTTTATAAAACAAACTTGACAGTGCACATGAGACTACACACTGGAGAGAAACCATATAGCTGCTCTGTATGTGATAAAACCTTTAGTTATAAAACAAGCTTGCCAGTGCACATGAGACTACACACTGGAGAGAAACCATATAGCTGCTCTGTATGTGATAAAACCTTTAGTTATAAAACAAACTTGACAGTGCACATGAGACTACACACTGGAGAGAAACCATATAGCTGCTCTGTATGTGATAAAACCTTTTTTTATAAAACAAGTTTTATGGAACATAAGAATCTGCACACTGGAGAGAAACCATTTAACTGCTGTGTATGTAATAAATCATTCACTCAAGAATCAAGTTTCAAAGTGCATAAGAGACTGCATACTGGAGACAATCTATTCAACTGCACTGTATGTGGTAAATTCTTTACTTATAAAAAAAGCTTGACAGTGCACATGAGAATACACACTGGAGAGAAACCATTCAACTGCTCTGTATGTGATAAATCCTTTAGCCAACAAATAAATTTGAAAACGCACAAGAGACAGCACACTGGTGAGAAACCATTCAGCTGCTCTGTATGTGATAAATCATTTACTCAAGAATCAGGTTTGAAAGTGCACAAGAGTATACACACTGGTGAGAAACCATTTAGCTGCTCTGCATGTGATAAATCATTTAATCGAGAATCAGGTTTGAGAGAGCACAAGAGTATACACACTGGTGAGAAACCATTTAGCTGCTCTGTATGTGATAAATCATTTAATCGAGAATCAGGTTTGAGAGAGCACAAGAGTATACACACTGGTGAGAAACCATTCAGCTGCTCTGTATGTGATAAATCATTTACTCGAGAATCAGGTTTGAAAGTGCACAAGAGTATACACACTGGTGAGAAACCATTCAGCTGCTCTGCATGTGATAAAACCTTCAGCTGCAAATGGTATTTGACAAGACATGTAAGGACACATACCGGTGAATAATGCATGTGTTCATTTTATCATAAAACAATTTTAAACTCGTATTTAATATATTATAATAATATTTTTACATAGCTGAACACTTAAATTGAATTGAAATAAAATGAAATTAAAATTTATTAACATTTTAGAAAAAATTACAAATGTTAAAGGAAATAATGTCATGCTAATCAAAAAATAATCTGTAAAATAAAATCAATAATTTGATGTTTTCTACAATGTGGTTAAACCTTAAGACAAACATCATATGTATTTGATGAATCTTATGAAAATACACACTGTGGAGACACCTTGCGAATATTCTGAATGTGGTGAAGCCATCACACATAGTAACAATTACACAGGCATTTGGGATTCATACTGGTAGAAATCATATGAAAACAAATAGACGGATGATTAATTGATTAGTTTATTAAGTACATGTTTAATCATATATGTTTTAGTTTAAGTACATGTACAAGTTTAATGGTTTCGTTTCCATTCCAAAATGTTATGATAACTATTCTTGAGTAAACTGTATTATCTTCCTATATTTTATTTCATTTTATTTATTTTTTTCCCCAACTTACATGCGATGCTTATCTAATTTTTTTTTAGAAAATTCTAAATAGTTTTATCCTATAAAGTAATTACTATGTATACTAGAATACGTCATATCTCTAGGAAAATTAAATCTTTAGTCGCACCTAGTGCTGGTTGTACTTATTTGTAGCCGGAGGGAAGAGCCCTTGTGTCTCATTACAAGTTATTTTAACTTAGAGCCCGTCATTTTGTTTGACCATAAAAATCTAAATAAAAAAAAAATAAAAACCCCCGATTCCAATGCCTTAATTTCCTTATAAGTAAAACAACATAATATTTAGTAGTTAGGACATGCAATGATCTTTCATTTGATACCCCACTTGAGTATATTTGCAGATTTTCGGTTTTCCTTCCCCACTCTCATCCCCATAACTTTTGAACGGCTCACTCAACCGATTTTCATGAAGCATGTCTAAGAACACCCGGGCCAAACTCACCTTTCATACAAAAAACTAAATTGAAATCGCTCCATCCGATCGGGAGCTATGATGCCACAGACAGACAGACAGACACGTCAAACTTATAACATCCCTCTTTTTTGGCACAGCTTTTATGGCTCACAATCTTGGTCATTTCAAAACTCGGGAAAAAGGTTCTTCACATTACTGACTGCTACGAGAACTTGCCGGACTTTACCCAATGTTTGAGTAAGATAAGTTCAGTTATCGAGGAAGCTGCAGACACTGATGCTGTCTACATATTGGGTGATTTTAATGCGCACTCGAAAGAACTATTTTGTAACGAATTACTTGACTTTTGTTGAGATCAAAACTGGTCGTGTGCGGATATGAATGTGTTAGGCGCTGAATCGGATACATATACCTTTGTTAGTGAGGCCCACGGGTGTGCGAGATGGTTGGACCATTGCGTCGTTACTGGTGGGGCGCTTCCTTCTGTCGGTCGTGTATGGGTAGAGCACAGAGTGCAGTGGTCTGATCATTTTCCGCTATTTGTGGAATGTGACTTGGGTAGGTTAAATTCAAAGATGGAGTTAAATATGATGCTGGCTGTACACACGCGCCGAGACACCCCGAGACAGGCCGAACGCGCGTGTGTACAGGGCGCTCTCGTTCTCGTCTCGGTCGCTCTCGGTGGCTTGTCGGTTTTTTGCGCCCGAGTCAAAGGGTCTCGTTGGCTCTCGCGAGGTAAACGAGAGCGAGCATGTACACACTCGTTCATTTACTTGCTCGCTAATAGTATTTAATATTTTTTTAATTTAATTTTTTATTTAATTTAAATAAAATTAATTTTTTTCTTGTTTCTTCATGGTTTACGAATTTTATTTTTATAGTAAATGTTAAAAAAATTATAATAGCTCATGGCACAAACACAAATAGCAGCAGCAATTTCTACGTCCATTGTCGCGTGAGTCTTCAGTTCAAATGTTAGAACGCGTGTGTACAGGCATGCTCTCGACGAGACCCCTCTCGGCCGAGACATTCGCCGAGAGGGTCTCGGCGCGTGTGTACAGCCGGCATGAAATCGATTGTTAATAAGGTTATATGGGGAGAGCGTAATAATAAGCAGATAGATAGACACCATCAAATATGTAACTCTCAATTGAAAAAAAACGAATTTCCAACAGAGTTTTCTAAATGTTGTGAGAGTGTATGTAGTAAATTGGAACATAGAACTATTTTGGATGATATGTATTCTACGATAACTACAATTTTATTTAAGAGAAGCCGCAGCAAGTTCGTATCGTATGAACGTAACGCGCAGAGGAGAGGTGGTTATGTTGTCGGATGGAATAAGCACGTAGCACCATTTCACGGAGAAGCCAGGCTTAGGTTCTTGGCCTGGGTTGAAGCAGGTAAGCCAACAAATGGTAAATTGTATGATAATATGCTTGAGAGCAGAAAGTCCTTTAAAAATCAGCTTAAGTGGTGTCAAGATAGACAAGAGCAGATAAAAATGGACCTTCTTGCCTCTCATCACACGGGCAAAGAATTTAAGCGTTTTTGGAAGGAAACTAACAAAATGAACGCTAAGTCTGGCCTCCCTGTGAGTGTGGAAATTGTTAGTGATCATATTATGATTTCTAACATCTTTAAAGATCATTTTGATTTAAATTTGCAGTCTAATACTAGTGTGTCTGGAGGGATCGATGCTGGGTCTGTCGTGCTCGAGAGAACCACTAG
Organism: Gymnoscelis rufifasciata; assembly: GCA_929108375.1. Taxonomy (NCBI): domain Eukaryota; kingdom Metazoa; phylum Arthropoda; class Insecta; order Lepidoptera; family Geometridae; genus Gymnoscelis; species Gymnoscelis rufifasciata. Next base: position 7,019,302 of record OV815331.1, read on the forward strand.
CTTTAATGCCAAAGAAGTAAAGAAAATTTTTAAAAGTACCTATGCAAAGCGGCAAATCTCCCGGGCATGATTGACTTAGTATTGAGCACTTGAGATATGCGGGTGTACATCTGCCGCACGTGCTCTCTATGTTTTTTAATCTCTGTGTGTGTCATGGGTACTTACCGAAGGAGTTAACTAAAACCATAGTTGTGCCCATTCTAAAGTGTAAAACTGCGGATCCGTCGGATAAAATTAACTATCGGCCTATATCTTTGGCAACCATTGTGGCAAAGATCTTTGACAGCCTGCTCAATGATGTAATGCTGCGACACGTCCAACTTGATGATGATGATGCTCAGTTTGGTTTCCGAGCTGGGCTTTCGACGGAGAGCGCGATCTTATGTCTTAAGCAGGCTGTCAGGTACTACACGGAGAAGAAAACGCCGGTATACGCCTGCTTCCTTGACCTGTCTAAAGCATTTGATACAGTTGTATACGATAAACTCTGGAGCAGGCTAAAGGTGGCAGGTGTGCCGGTTGATTTGATAGCCATCCTGAGAAATTGGTATGGCAGCCAACTAAACCAAGTTAGGTGGGCGGGTGCGTTATCCGACGCATATTACATGAGATGCGGGGTGCGACAAGGCGGGGTGACCTCTCCTCTGCTGTTCAACCTGTACGTAAATGATCTGGTCGGTGAGCTTAGCAGTACTCATACAGGTTGCTTTATCAAATCAAATCAAATCAAATCAAATCAAAAAGTTTATTTGTATCTAAAACTATAGACTATATACATGTTCAATAGGTAAATGGAAAAATAATAATCTAATTAACATGAAATATATAATGATTTAGATACAAAAGGGTCCCAGCTCAGCATTTGCAGGTTTTGCAACCGGCGCTGGTATTCTGCTGGGGCCAATGGGACCGTTTCATATGGTTTCATTATTCATTTTAAGCGAAGTGTTACATACATACAAATGACATAAGTACAATAATTTACTAAAATTACGAAATAAAAAAATATAATATTTTACAAATACAATAACAGAACAGTTAACAGACTACGTAGAGTCTGTTAACATTATATAAAAAGAAAGAAAAACAACATGGTGTTACAATAAAATGAATCAGTTTGTTATGTTTGTTAAATAGCACTCGTATCGTGTCTGAGAATTTCCTGCTCCTTTTGCCAGTTAAGTAAAAACGTTTTAAGCTTATGTTTAAAATGATATAAACCATTTAGGTTCCTTATGGGCGGTGGGATATTGTTCCAACATTTCGATGCAGCATAACGGAAACTTCCTCTAAAGGCTGTTGTCTTATGTTGCTGAGTTAAGAGCTGCATCGAAAGTTGTCGTCGTTCGCAGGATCTCAAACTCGACGCCTCATCAAACTTCGCGTGTAGATAGGTAGGAGCATGTTGTTTTATAACACCGAACATAACACAAGCCAAATGTAGTTTTCTCCTATGACGCATTTTGAGAAGTGAGTTTTTATCGATGGTGTTGCTGTAAATAACCTAAGTTACGCAGACGACATGGTACTGTTGGGACCATCGGCGGGTTCTTTGCGTCAATTAATAAAAATCTGTGAGGCATATGCGGCGAAACATGGACTGAAGTATAATACCAAAAGGAGTGAAGTCCTCGTTTTTAAAAGTGGGAGATCTCAGCCGACCCATGTTCCGCCAATTATGTTGAATGGTGCGGCTCTACAAGTGGTTAGAAGTTTTAAATACTTAGGTCATATTGTTACAGAAGACCTTAAAGATGACGCCGACATTGAAAGGGAGCGCAGAGCGCTGGCAGTCCGTGGTAACATGCTCGCACGCAGGTTCGCTCGCTGCTCGAGAGAAGTAAAAATCACATTATTTAAGGCTTACTGCCAGGTCTGCCAGTCGTTCTACTCGAGCAGCCTCTGGACAAACCACACCCGGCCGACTGCCAACACTTTGCGAGTCCAATATAACAACATCTTTAGGATGCTGATGAGGCTGCCTCGCTTTTTGCTTTTGCAGTGCATCAGGGATGTTTGCCGAAGCCCGCACGGACGGTTTCCATGCTATAATACGCAAGAAAGTCGCTTCCTTATCAGCGTGTGCGAGGCAGCAGCAACGGCATCTTGAAGATGTTTGCAGCACGGACAGACTGCCCTATTCAAGACAGGTGGATAAAGATACTAATAGGCTCTGTATGATTAATGTTTTATTTTCTAATCCCTATTTATATATTATTTTTTCTGTTTTAATTTTAAGACTAATAATGACATTTTAATTTCAATTTCAATAGTAATAATGTAATTTTATAACTTTAACGATTCCGAGCTATTAATATCATTCAATAAACTAATTTAGTAATAGATAAATAATGTTTTAAGTTAATTTTTGTTGACATTTTATTTCTTTATTGTTATTTGAAATGTATGTATGGATTTTTATCTGAAATAAATAAATTGAATTGAATTACCCAGGAGTAGCAGCCGCATCGAACAATATATAAACACCTTAACATGAATCCCTGAATGTACACGACGTCACAGAGCGTAGTGTGAGCGGAAAGAACGGAAAACAATCGCGATGTTGTGGTAGAATATTTTACATAACGACTGTAGCAATGTGTGTACGCTCGCCCAGCAAAAAGTAACGTCATTTGTTCCTTCTATTTTTAGCCCATGACAAAAAGAGGGGTGTTATAAGTTTGACGTGTCTGTCTGTGTGTTTGTCTGGGACATCATAGCTCCCGAACGGATGGAGTGATTTCAATTAATTGTAGTTTCGAATGATAGGTGAGTTTCGCGAGAGTGTTCTTAGACATGTTTGATGATAATCAGTTGATCCGTTTAAAAGTTGTGAGGGAATCCGAAAATCTGCAAATACACTCGAGTGGGGTCTTAAATGAAAGCACATCACGTGCACATTATAAATAGTATAACTGTTAACTTTTAAGGAATTTAAAGTTCTCGAACTAAGGTTATTTTAATTTTAAAATAATTTAGATTATCTTCGAAGGATGCAGATAATTAATTAGTGCCTAGTGTCGTGTAAATGTGGCCGAAATTTTTAATTTCTACCTCCAAGGGCTTCAGAGTTATTAAAGTTAAACTAATTCTGCTGCACAAACGTTCAAATTCAAAATCCTACGTATGTACTCATATGAAGACATCTGTGGCTCGGTGGGCGAAGGTCCGCCTCAGGCGCAAGATGTTGTGGGTTCGATTCCCGCTGGGGGACCAGATTTTGTACGATCATCATTATATACCTACTATTGTATCTTAACAATTTCTGGTTTCGGGTCTCGGTGTTGTTTATGTACCTTAAGTATGTGTTTACGAAAAAAAAAAGATTTTATGTATAAAATCAGTCACCCAACACCCATAGTACAAGCTCTGCTTAGTAAAAGTTTCGGTAAGGGTGCCTGTCCGTTGGAGCGGAGTGAGCCGGGGCGGTGCGGAGCCAGCGAGTATTGCGGAGCGCAGTTGCGGGCTGTGCGGAGCTAGGCCGCGTTCACGCAGCGAGCAGCGGCATACTATCCCAGTATTACATACCCCCTTCCGCCGGCTCACTCGGCTGCCCCGCTCCGCCGCGCTGCCTCGCACCACCACGTGGCGCTTTCACAAATTCACACATTCAATTGAAACTTCACAAGAATATTCATTGCAAGCAATCATACCTTAGTAAATGTTAAAAAAAAAATTTGGAGGTTTTGATTGTTCACGTCCGTGAGTGGTATCCCTCTGAATCCTTGCACGTGACCTCCGGGTGGTGCTAAGAACAGTCTCTGGTGGTATGGTAGGCTTCGGCCGCGGCTTGTCACCACCCTCCGGGCTGGGCTAGTGCGTGAAGTGATTTTTCGTGTGAACCTTCTAGGTTTTCATGCCCCATCTTGGACCACATCGTCACTTTACATCAGGTGAGATTGTGGTCAAATGAAGCCAGAAGGCTTAACTAAAAAAAAAAATAACAATAATCGAAATCAAATGTTACGTATGTTATTGAACATTTGATTTCGACCAAAGCACACTATAATGTAATTTAGTGTAACATCATTACACAGTTACACTATTACATTATAGTGTGCTTTGGTTGCTTTGCACTTAGAATAGCTCGCTGAAATTGACAAATAACTATAACCAATATCTATCCATCGTTAATTCGTTATCTAGTGCGAATAGCCAAATCCAACACGGTTATTCGTCAATTCCATAAAATTCTAAAGATTAGCATACAATACAGTATAATACATTATTACATTTATTACAGTGATTTCCTTTTTGTAAATATCCAACAGAAGTTTGTGTTGTTTGTACTGGAGTTCATAAACCCAAAAAGTTATTGAGAGCTACCTTACCTATCTTTAACATATTTAGATCAGATACCTACGTTGTGAGCACTAATTCGGCATCGTTGAAAACACTACGTACAATCCAGGTGTTTCTATGGCGTCCGTGTGTAGAGTCTGCCTCAGCGGCGACCTGAGGCTGCGCTCCGTGCAGAACGATCTTAAAAATTTGTACGACAAGCTAACAAATGGCGAGGTAAGTCATCTGTATGTCAGGGGAATTCAACATTAGTTCGTATTAATTGGATGGTATTATCTTTTTTGCTTGAACCAAGACGAGCAAAAAAGCGTCGCGGCCGTACCATCCTTTTCTCGAAGCAATTCAGGCCATTTTCGACCCCCTGTAACATCGTTGTGGATAAAACTAGAAGACTGAAATTTTCAGTAACCATGCAGGATTGTAAAGACACGGTATATTTCAAATTTCATTCAATTTGAACCAGTATTTTAAGAATTATAACGGGTCAAATTTCTTAATTTTGTCACTCATTGACTCACCGATCATCAAAATTCTAAGGCACTTCTAGCAGGCCTAGAAGCTTCAAATTTGGAATAAAAGTAGTGTTTGGTGTATGAATCAAGGAAAAACTAAACAATCTAGAAAAGACCGGTATAGAGTAGACATGTGTAGTTCATGAATGAATCCTTCAAAAGATATACTTCAGTTGTGCTCCTTCCTTCTCTCTCTCGTTCACTTACAATTCAACTAGCTCACTAACTCTTTTAGCTCAGTTGTCTTCATCGCATCGGGACGAATGAAAGATAGATAGCCCGCGCGGATAGATTATGCTGTCACGCTCTGTTGTAAGTACTGAAGTGATTGTCTGTTTCACTCGGTCACGTTCGTATATGATCGTAAAAAACTTCGTCGTTCTTCGTAAAGTCGAAGTTTGGTGTTTACCAGTTTACCTATCTTTTTCATTAGAATAATAATAATAACACCAAAGTATCTGCTTCAACTTTGACAAAAATAAACAGAATGGAAGTAATTACGCGCGAACCTCAGCATTGTTTTCTTTTTATATTGACATAAAATATATATTTGTGATAAAAACTGTATACCTTTCTATACTTTACTATTTATTTTTACGTAACTTTTTTTATAAGCTTGTATACCTATACGTAGGTATATTAAAAAATCATGGATCTGCAATAGTAGGTAAATATTTAATGAATTACTACCAACTAATTTAGGTACATTTCAATTCATTTTTTACAAACTCGTGTCTTAACTCATCGCATTAGCTGAGATAATATCATTGATTGAACTGTTGTTTTATATCCCATTCTATATCTCTTGATGAACTAGTGAAAGAAAACCGAACGACAACAACATTTGATACTGTTGAGCAAGTGAACTAACTGAACTACTGAGCTAGAAGATAGATATAGTTCACTCCAATGAAAAGATATGTACATATCTTTTCATTTCAGTGACACATTCTGCGCAACGCTAGTATAGAGGGCGCTGTCGCAACGCCACGTATATACGAAATATGTACTAAAGTAATAACAATGCAAAATATAAATAAATCCAATCTGGACTGGCAAAAAGAAAATTATATGGACATTTAGACAATAAGTAGAAGCACAGATTAATTAGATACTATCAGATGGTCTATGCCTAAAATCATATTTTTATTTCACATCCTCTTTGATAGATGGCGCCTTATGTAGCGATTAGAAAATAAGCTTTGTGAACATAAGCTGATCGACATAGAAGTTGCGTTGAAAATGTTTTAAATAAAATCCTTGGTTAGATAATATTTAATTGTTGCGTTTATCACTTCACATTTAAGATAAATTAAAAAATAAATATTATGTTTAATTGCCTCCTTGTGGTATGTATCAGAACTATTTTGCTAACTCATTTTCATTATAATAATGCTACTGGTTCGTAGATGGCGTATTTATATGTAAGTATTAATTAGGAAATTGTATGCTACTCCCTCATAGATGGCGTTGTTGACCAAACACAATTAGAACTAACCTTTTTATTATTTACACTCGCCCCTGAGACTTTATATATGAACAAAAATATTTACGAGGACTAGTATCGATCTGAAAATTTATCAAGATCTTCCTCGTATCGATCTGTACATGTTTGATGTTTTTTTTATAGCTTATAGAGATCACAAGGAAGATCCTGATTAATTTTCAGTTCGATACTAGTCCTCGTAAATATTTTTGTTCATATATAAAGTCTCAGGGGCGAGTGTTAATAATAAAAAGGTTAGCTCCCGTCGTATTAGATGCGTCATGTTTTTTATCTAGCTTTTGAGGACCCTCAGTAAGGTAATAGTAAATTATCAAATCGATAATAAAAAAAAAAATTAAATATTTTTGTTTAAAAATTAAACGTTTAAAACTTCAGGTTCATAATGCTTCTGGAACTGAATCATTATTTAATATAAAATAAGTTTACGAGCTGTTAATGAACGTGTAATTATATTACGTATGTTTATATGAAATCTTGCAACTGAATTTTGTTTACTTTCATTTTGGATGATAGTAATGCATGACGACGTTATCTCTGAGCGTTTAAATAATAAATAAAATCATTATTCCTGGAAAATCCAAACAACAATATTAAGCCTCGTGGTACTCTAACCTTGTGTTACGGGTACTAGACGAGAGATATACTTAATATAAAAGACATACATATATTATACATTTTATTTAACCAACGTTGACATCCTTAGGGCACCTTATGCTATGTGGATGTTAAGCGTCTACCGATTTTAGCTTATGTTACAAAAATATAAAATATAAGCTTGAAATTTGTCATACTGTATTTTAAAATCTACTTTTATTAGCATAAAGCTGTCTACCACCCCGCGTACCCCACGCTCCGTAGGTACGAGCAGTTTGGGCAAAGGCCACTATAAGCCGACCTCTGTGCTAAACCCGCGTGCTTGTAATGCTCAGCTCTCGATAGGTTGGTACAATAGAACACTATCTTTTTCGGAAATTATTTTAGTGTTAACCCCTCACAAAAAGAGGGATGTTATAGGTTTGAAGTGTCTGTCTTTCTGTCTGAGATAAGTAATCAACTTTTTAGTTTTTTTTTTGTATCATAGACATGGTTCATAAAAACTCATATTTTAAGTAAAACGTTCATACTAGAATCCTGGTTTTTGACACTAACCTATCTGAATCGTAGCCAGTAGGTACTTACGCAATTTTTAACTTTGAGCATCGTGCCATACCTCAGCCAAAATTGTAATTGCGCTTGAGTTCGTCGGCTGACGGGGCGCGGGGCGCGGGGCGCGGGGCGGACGCGGCGAGGCGCGGTGCGCGCGCGGGCGGCTCGCCGCGTTATAATTCGCGCCGTAGTAACTACCTATTTATTAACTGTGTTCGGGAGCAACGCTATTGGGTTCACGCGAAGTCAAAAGAATCTCATTACAATATTTTTTTCTAAAAGCTAGGTACCTAATATAGCTAGTAAAATACTGATACTTGAAATTATCAAATAAATATGAAGGTGGATGCTTTTTAGTAGGTAGTCTAACATATTTAAACATTTTTAAAAACATCCCGTATTATTATTTATTACCCTTTTGATTGGTGTATCATACACGTAGATACCTTCCTAATTCTCAGAACTAGAGTAAGTACATATACATAAACCCAACTTAAGTCCGGTTTCAACAAAGAATTTAAAAAAGTCCTAATTATAAATTAAACATTTTATTAATAATCAAATGTTTTATTATTAAAAATTAAAGTAACTAGTCTATAACACTAATAACTTTTATGATCAGTGTAAATTGAATAAATCTGAAAATACGCCTCAGTCAGACCATATATTTTTTTAGAAGTAAATCCAGAGGCGGGGGCGCGGGATTTCAATAAAGATTTTCTTTCTTTCTTGAACCCACGACCTTCGGAATATAAGTCAAGTATGCTCGAACTTAGCCAACACGGCTTTTTTTGGTATTTTATGTAGGTATTCATAGACGTAAAATCTGGGATTACATACCTGTATATACAAACAAACAGTGTTAATCAAAATAATATCATATATTGTAAGCGGCAAGGCTCAATATCCCCGGGCTAGCAGTCCATGGAGTTACTGCATTTTTGAGTCAAGACGTTGAACACGCTAAGTTGTGGCGCTGTGCTACATACATCGCAGGTCAGCTAAGGTACTAAATCAGCAACGTTCCTTCTAAGCAAGCAGTGGATAACATTACAGGCGAAAAATTCGCGGGTTTACAGATCTGTCGAAAATATCGAATACTGTTCTTCCAAAGCGCAAAGTACCCACCTACAATTCGTGAAATAAAAACTACTAGATCAATTTTAATCACATAGGCTATATATTTTATACCCGTGCGAAGCCGGGGCGGGTCGCTAGTATTTTATATATTTAAATTCATAACAAATATTTTCACTTCATTTTTCATCATCATCATTTCAGCTATAAGACGCCCACGGCTAGTCGGCTGGACATAAGCCTCAAAGACGACCAAACATTACAATCGGTCGCTAATTGCATCCAACCCTGACCATGTCATCTGCTGTCATATTTTAAATAATTTATATCGACCTTTTCATAATTTCTAATAATAATGATTAATATTGACATGATATATTTTCTAATTAACACTATTTGTTTTGTATTATATCTTAAATTGAGTGTGATAGTATAATATAATGAGTAACGTATTTTATTTTTAACCCCCGACCAAAACAGAGGGGTGTTATAAGTTTGGTGAGTCGGTCTGTCTGTCTGTGAGTCTGTCTGCCTGCTCTGCCTGTCTGGGACATCATAGCTCCCGAACGAATGAAGAGATTTCAATTTAGTTTTTGTATGAAAGGTGAATTTGGCGCGCGTGTTCTTAGACATATTTCATGAAAATTTGTTGAGCCGTTTGGAAGTTCTAAGGGTGAGAGTGGGGGAAGAATAACCGAAAATCTGCAAATATACTAGTGTGGGGTATCAAATGAAAGCGCATCGTGTCCACATTACATAATATATTATGTTGTTTTATATTTAAGGAAAATAAGGGGTTGGAATCGGAATAAATTTTAAATTTAGATTTATTTAAGCTCTAAATATTTTGCATTAATTTTACCAATATTATAAAGCTAAAAAGAGTTTTTTTTGTTGGTCCGATTTGAAAACTTCTTTCATTATTAGATAGCCCATTTATTTGTCTTATAATAAATTAAGTATATCCGATGTCTAGTACTCGTAACCACAATCTGTGTCGTAACACAAGCTTATAGCTTACCACGGGGCTAGATGCTATGTGGATTGTCCGGAAATATTTACCTCTATATTTATCTATTTTTGCCTTTGATTAGCCGTAACAATTATTCGTTTTTGAATAAATACTGTGTCAGCATGATAAAATTATATAACTCTCTTCTGTAACATTTTGTAATAATTGTCAACTAGTGAAAATGTATTATAAAAATATAGTAGGACATCATAAGTGCGCAGGAGATATTCACCCGACTCACAAAGCCAGTAGCAGCTGCGTACGTGAGTCCATTCATTACGCTCCTCATTCATCCAAAATACTCTGGTCTGGTATGTATTCTGTGGTCTGGTGAATACAAAATACGCCAGGGGTCTACTTAATTTGGACGGAAAGCGCGTTTGTACCAATTTGGAAGCAAGAACCAGTATTGAAAGACCCGTACCCACACAGTGACTGTCGCTCCCGCTACACACCGCCTACTCCCTCGAGCTTCTGCTTGCCTAGTATTTAGTGCTTTGCAACGCAATGCCGTTTAAGCGCACACCGCCTCTGTCGCCCCACGCGCACCTATTGTCTGCGCAGGCGCCCGTCACAGCTTACAGCAGCAGCGCCTAGCCTATTGGCTGGTTTATAGTTCTAGGATCTCAGCCACTGCATGCTTGCTCTTGAGAGCCTTATTTAACAATAAAAAATAGATCTACCAGTAGTTACTGTAAAAGGAAGCACGATGATGAATTCCTCGAATTCGTAGCGGAAATGCGAACCTAATGCTAAATGACGAAACTTGATGTTATTATTTTCCAATAAATGTATTTTTTTTTATCTGTTCACAACTACTACTACTATTCAAGTCACTTCTGCTATTTATTCTTCGCTCTTCGGGGTATTTTCACTTGTTCACTTTCGTTTCCAAATACTGAATCTCTCCTCGAGACACATCCCGCGTATTTATGTCAATATTCTAAAAAGCTGTAGAAAGCTATAGCCTTTTTATAAAACGTAAGCAAATAATATAATAACTTATTCTGTGCCTATTCCCGAATAATCTATAAATAGAACGCGTAAAATATTACCTAATCACAACAATGCACATGCATTTATACGTAGATATACGTATAAATACCTACTACATCTTATTCTATACATAAAGTCTTCGTCGGTCGCTAACAAGTATAAAATGTTGGAACAATTGATTATCAAAATAGAAATAGTGTAAGTTTCATTTTTCAAAAAGACCGGGTTATATTTCTCAACTAAGTACCTACCAGTAACCAGTAATGTTTCATACATTTATGCCATTTTTAACCTCCAACCAAAAAAGAGGGGTGTTATAAGTTTGACGAGTTTGTCTGTCTGTCTGTGGCACCATAGCTCCCGAACGGATGGAGCGATTTCAATTTAGTTTTTTTTGTATGAAAGGTGAGTCTGGCGCGAGTGTTCTTAGATATGTTTCATGAAAATCGGTTGTCCCGTTTAAAAGTTATGGGGGTGAGAGTGGGTAAGGAAAACCGAAAATCTGCAAATATACTAGTGTGGGGTATCAAATGAAATCGCATCGCGTCCACATTACATAATATTATGTTGTTTTACGTTTAAGGAAATTATGGCATTGTAATCGGGGGTAAAATTTAAGAAAATTAAATTTTAAATTTAGATTTATTATGTTAGGTACCTACTAAAATCGATGACATGGTTCCTAACAATAAATCTTTGCATGACTCATAGTTTCAGATTTTCCAAAGTCATATTACATCATGTACCTTAGTAAGTATAGTATATTTAGATTATAGCACAGATTTGATTATAGATAGATCCAGGTCTATATTTGAAATTTATTGCCATAAATGCGAACATACTGCGACAACTATAAGACGCAGCAAGAGAAAGGCCTACGTGTAAGAAGAGGACAGCAACATTAGGTAAATAACAAGGGAGCTGGATTGAGCTGAATTCCACTTAATTCCGTTCCGTTACATTATGGGTTATTTTTTTATATAGAGACGCGCTTGACCTTGAAAGAACTGTTGTATAACGTAAAGTTGCATAAAGATGACAAGTACCTGTTTCTCAATTTCCGAATTAAATTGTCAATATATTTTAATATATAGAGACCGTTACCGGTTGCACGACTGAGTTTACTCGGAGGTTGTGAAACAAACCGATGTAATGATGTAAACCTGCCTCTTCAAATGCTCTTTAACAAGTACCTAGCGATAGACTAGATATTTATGTAGATAAAGTAGATCTAAACAGCATCTGTTGTTAATAAATATACGAACGGGCATAATACTTATTATTATAAATGCGGAACTACTGAAGCACTTTAAAAGAAACTTGGTTTCTACACAGATTTTAAAGTACCAGAGAAAGACGCGGAAAATACAAAGGTATGTCTGCGGGAAAATTCATTATAACGCCGGTAACACCGCGAGGCACTGCTAGTATCTAGTAGCAAATAAAATAATAGTAATTCCTTGTAAACAAGCTTAAACTGCTTGAACCTTAATAGGGTAGGACGTAGGCATAAGTCCATATAAATATTAAAGGTAAGTATATTTTTGTGTATTATAGTGAATACCTACAATCTGAAACATTCAAGAAACTAGTCTCTAACACCAATACCTTTTATGATCAGTGTAAATTGAATAAATCTGAAAATAATGATTGTGAACAAATGATTGTGCATATCCAAATGTGCGAAAGAGACGCATAGACCCATCCTTCTTTTTAAATTGCGCGAGCACGCTTTGAATAGACATTTAGCGACATCTTGTAGTGAGTGGAGGAATTATTACGCTAGTGAAATCGAACTCAAAACTTGGGTTCTAGTCTTGTGCAAACATTGAACCACAGAATACATAATAGTACCCTTCGGGTGCCCGAAACTATTCGAGAATTAGTACGGACCATGGCGTCATTTGGCATGGAGTATCTAGATGTATCTAATCTGTGGTAGAAGGTACCGAAAAGGAAAAAAGTAGAACTTTCTACAAAATACAAAAAGAAATGAGATCCCATCAAAAAAAATACTTGTCAAAAAAACCAAGTCGCGCAACTCAGTTGTTCTGCGGTAAACAGTTGTGAGATCGATTACCTATTTCATTTAATATTTTTTACTAACTTCTTTTAAAATTTAATGAAGTTTATAAATTATTTTTTATAAGTGATAAACCTCACTTTGCGGGTTAAAAAACATTTAGACACATCCGTCACCTTCGCGCACAGGATTCGAACCTGCATCTCCGGGATAGCGCCCGACGCGCTACCTATTACACGTCAATACGTGATAGGTCGAAATTTTTCTGCACTTTCTATTATCAAGTGAAGCCCCGAGTAACGACATCTCATAGAAAATACAAGGACTATTCCTGCAGATTCTTGGAGATGCAATCGATTGTTCGAACCCTGTGCGTGTCGTGTTACGGATATGTCTTAATCTTTTACTGCGTAAAATGTAAAAATACCTTCTATTAACCTCAACGAAAGTTAAATTATCTATATATAAAAGAAATGGTTTTTGATTTGTTGGATTTGTTTCCGTCCCAAATAGCATCTTAAAAACAATGAAAACTCGATATGTGTAATGAAAACTTAATCATTTCAATAGATGCTGATTTGTCAAACATTTGTTTTCCAATCCTGTCAAATAGTGTATCATCTTAAGGGACGAATGCACAATGGCGCACAAACGCGCATTGGAAGCATTAGACCGAACATTGAAAGATCTGCGCAATGACTCGAGATGTTTTGGTGGTGCAATGATATTATTATCTGGCGATTTCCGACAAACAATACCAGTCATTCCAAGATCTACTGCTGCCGACGAAGTAAACGCTTGCCTCAAAGCATCAAATCTGTGGCGATATGTAAAGAAACTTCAACTGTCTGTAAATATGAGAGTTGCATTGTTGAACCATCTATCTGCTGATGATTTCTCGAAGCAATTGCTGACTATCGGTAATGGCCGTGTTCCCGTTGACAAATCGAGCGGTTTGATTTCATTTCCTCCAAATTTTTGCTATTTCGTATCATCAAAAGACCAGCTTATTAACAAAGTATCCCCGGATATCATTGCTAACCACAAACATACTATCACAAACATACTATCATTACTTTACGTTCATCAAAGCATAAATTAGTTCAACTAAAAAGTAACACGACATTCATTGACTGTTAGGCGGTACGAAGTTCGCCGGGTCAGCTAGTTGTTATAAATTTAGAAATACAAATCAGCCAGTTTCCATGGTAACATTAAATAAAATAATTTCAGTTCAACTCCAAAGATGGCAGGCCGAGAGCTGTGTGCAGTTACTGTTACCAGCAACTACTAAAGTGCTACACATTCAGCAAAACAGCGCAGAGATCTGAACAGATCTTCAATCAACTGTTCTCTGAAGGAGTACTTAAGGTAAATGAGACATGTAACATTGTCAAGATATTTATATTATATCAGAATAAAATAAAATTGTAATTCAACACATTCAATAAATTGTTACATTTTGACTATGAAGATATTCAATAAACTACCTAAAAATATGAGACAATTACCAAAAATAATATTAATTAAATTAATTTCAATTGTTATGTGAAAGCATTAAAACACTTTACTGGTAAAGTATGTGAAACCTTATATCAAACCAAACATTTATTATTGTATCATACCTACATTTGGCATATAAATTCATATCATTTCATTTTGGGTTTTACTGCTAACTGACTTCAAATTGCTGTTTTGCGTTGGTTAAACTTGCACAGGATATAAATTGTGAAATTATATCTGTGCAGCTTTTATATTTAAACACACAGCTCATTTTTCGTATAATATTCTTAATATACTTGCAGTAGAGCAATAAGTCAAATTGTATTATTTGTTTCAGATTGTACCTGAGCTAAAATTCTCCAATAAATTACAGTGGTCTACAACTCCTTTGCAGTTAACGTCTGTAGATGATATATCTGAGCAATATTCTCCTGTGGCAGTAAAAGATGAACCAGTTTCGGTGAAACATGAGAGCTTCGTGGAAGAGGAATGTGCAGGTTTTGAGTATGTGTATAGCAACACATTGACTGAGGAGGAAATAAAAAGTGCATTGATATTTGATGATCCTTCATCAACTGAGGCACCACATGAAGCACAAGAACTCAGAGACAATCAACAATCAGAAACAAATATAACCTTTGAATGTGACAGTTGCAGTAAGACTTATAGTACCGAAGCAAAACTTATAAGACACATAAAAAATAACCATAAAATAGTTTATGTTATGGATCAGAAGAGACTGCACACTGGAGAGAAACCCACCTATTCTGAATGTGGTAAATCCATTAGACAATCATCAAATTTGAAAGTGCACAAGAGACTGCACACTGGAGAGAAACCATTTAATTGCTCTGTGTGTGGTAAATCCTTTACTCGCAAATATATTTTGATGGAACACAAGAGACTGCACACCGGAAAGAAACCATTTAAATGTTCTGTATGTGATAAAATGTTTACTTATAAAACAAACTTGACAGTGCACATGAGACTGCACACTGGAGAGAAACCATTCAAATGTTCTGTATGTGATAAATCCTTTAGTCAAAAAACACATTTAACATTGCACAAGAGACTACACACTGGAGAGAAACCATATAGCTGCTCTGTGTGTGATAAATCCTTTAGTCAAAAATCATATTTGATGCAACACAAGAGACTGCACGCTGGAGAAAAACCATTTAAATGTTCTGTATGTGATAAAACCTTTTCTCATAGAACAAGTTTGAGATTGCACAAGAGTATACACACTCGTGAGAAACCATTCAGCTGCTCTGTATGTGATAAATCATTTACTCAAGAATCAGGTTTGAAAGTGCACAAGAGTGTACACACTGGTGAGAAACCATTTAGCTGCTCTGCATGTGATAAATCCTTCAGCTGCAAATCATATTTGACAAGACATGTAAGGACACATACCGGTGACTAGCTATATGCATGTGTTCATTTAAACATAACCACTGTATATTCATTTATTCATAAAACAATTTAAACTCGTATTTGAAATATTATAATGATATATTTACTTAACTGAACACTGAAATTGAATTGAAATAAATGAAGTATAAATTTATTAACATTATAAGAAAAATTAAAAATGTTAAAGGTAATAATGTCATGCTAATCAAAAAATAATCTGTAAAATAAAATCAATATTTTGATGTCCTCTACAATGTGGTACAACCTTAACTATTCTTGAGTAAACTGTATTATCTTCCTTTATTTTATTTGATTTTACATATTTATTTTTTCCTCAACTTACATGCAATGGACCTGACTCCATGTAACTGTAATTCATTCACAAACAATAAATGATTATTATTACTGATGCTTATCGAATTTTTTTTAGAAAATTCTATATCAATACGTCATATTTCTAGGAAAATTAAATCTTTAGTCGCACCTAGTGCTGGTTGTACTTATTTGTAGCCGGAGGGAAGAGCCCTTGTGTCTCATTACAAGTTATTTTAACTTAGAGTGAGGAGTCATTTACTTTGACCATGAAAATCTAAATTAACAATTTAAGAAAAACCCCCGATTCCAATGCCTTAATTTCCTTATAAGTTAACACCATAATATTTAGTAGTCAGGGCACGCGATGCTCTTTCATTTGATACCCACTCGAGTATATTTGCAGACTTTCGGTTCTTCACTTGACCCAGGAGTGGCAGCCGCATCGAACAATACCTAAACACTTAAACATGAATCCCTGAATGTACACGACGTCACAGAGCGTAGTGTGAGCGGAAAGAACGGAAAAAATATCGCGATGTTGTGGTAGAATATTTTACATAACGACTGTAGCAATGTGTGTACGCTCACCCAGCAAAAAGTAACGTCATTTGTTCCTTCTATTTTTAACCCCTGACAAAAAGAGGGGTGTTATAAGTTTTACGTGTCTGTCTGTGTGTTTGTCTGGGACATCATAGCTCACGAACGGATGGAGTGATTTCAATTACTTGTAGTTTCGTATGATAAGTGAGTTTCGCGCGAGTGACATTGTTTGATGAAAATCAGATAGATAGATAGAGAACACTTTATTGCACACCACAAAAAAAAAAACAAACAGACTTAGCATAATCATAATCAGTTGATCCGATAAAAAGTTATGAGGAAATCCGAAAATCTGCAAATTCACTCGAGTGGGGTCTTAAATGAAAGGCATCACGTGCACATTATCAATAGTATGACTGTTTACTTTAATGGAATTTAAAGTTCTGGAATCAAGGTTATTGGAACGAAGTTCCTTATCGCACGTTGTGAAAGGGGCAAGACGGAAAAAAGTCTTACGAAAAGTTGTCACGACACTTTTTGCTATAGTATCTATATATGTATGTATAGTGGCATGTACTTCTTCGAATAACACGGAGAACATTCTCGTAATGGCTGGATTCGGTTTATCGAATGCTTATGATTTTTAGCGTCATCTATCGGGGAGTAGCATTACTAAACTCTGTCCAACCAGCATAGAGCATATTTACTAACAAACGAAATCAGCTGTTTTTTAGGGTTAACACTACAAGATTATGCAGGCATAACAGAATTCCAATGATTTCACCCGTAAAATGACAAATTATTTATAACTTTTTAAATCTACACTTCAATTTAATGCAAATCCAATTATTTCAAATCACAAAATCATCAATAAGTGGTCAAACACGGAAGATTAAAATCACCAGAGATTTTTGACTTTGTGGCAGTGCCAACCTTAGCAAATCTCAGTTCACTCTCAGTTTTGACGTCTTCAGTGGCTAACATTTGGTGACTTTTTTAATACAATTCCGAATTAAGGATAGCACTCTCACCATACGTCATTCATAGAAAGAGCATTATTTTAATTTGGCAGGATTATCTTGGAACGAATGGAACAAAGACTCAACAAAGAGCAAGTGTTGCTAGCTGGTTTCAGCTTACCCTATTTAGTGGTGTTAGAGCACATTCCCTTTATGTGAATGAATGAATCCTACTTAAACAACAAGGTCAAACAAAACTAAAAACTGAAGTCCTGGATCAAACGCAATGGCATCAAAAATCTATAATTAAATACTGACACACTAAAAGACGAGAAAAATATGAGAAACCAAATTAAAACAATACCTTCAATAAAAACACAATTTTAGATTGTGTAACTACTGGGACTAAACCATCCCATTTTAAGCGATTTGTGCGTGCCCTCCTCAAAAGCCAAAAAAAATTCAAACATTCTTATAAATTATCTTGAAAATAGATAATTTATAAGAATGTTTGAATTTTTCCGAAATTTGAACTATTATATGAGATCTGGGTAAATAAAGCCACTATGGGCATGCACAGTAATTTGATGTCCTGATTGTAACTTTATAGTTGTTTATACTTTACTTGTAATTTTGTGACACAGAATAACCTTTTGGGGCCTTTTGACACATCACAAAATTATGTTGTTAAGTATTTGTTGTTTTTCTTTGTTTTATTGTATTTTGTGTTGTGATGTGTCAATAAATGTTTCTCTCTCTCTCTCTCAAATACCCTTTACTTTTTTTAAGTAAAAAACTTAGCGTTTCTCTGGTTTTCGAATTCATTTAAAACTTCCAGTTTATGGCCATTCTAATAGTATGCCAAATGTCTCGTTGCACCACAAAAGCGTTTCAAAATAAGCGTTTATTCAAAGAATCTGTATAACTTGTGTCAAAGAGTAGGTATTGGTAGCATTTATTTTATAACCATCAAAAAAATAACTTTTTTTAAAGATTTCAGACTATATTTCTAAAATATCTTCTAATATCTAAAACGCATCGAAAAAACGTGTGCACTCAAGGGTGTGAACACCTGTATATTATCTGTCTTTGTAATGTTTTTTTACCATCTTAATTGCGGTTGATGAAATTCTCATTTTATTGAAATAAACCTCGTTTACTTTCAATTCAATTTCTGGTAAGTAAACAAAAAAAATACAATACACATTTTACTATGGAGGAATATCACCCTTCTTTTCTATGAATGATTGCAATAAACTAAATGAATGAATGAATGAATAAATAATTTATTTTCCCCGTTTTTTCTGACAGAACTGGAAACACCAACCGCCATTTGCTTTTTACTTGACTTGTTGCTTTGTTTACGTTTTGTTGTGGTTAGTTCAAGTAATTAAAAATAAATGAAATTCCGACATTAAACAAAGTGTTAAATGAGGTTAACGAAGACGAAGACCTACCATACCAAACTTCAAAAGGAGTACATTCAATAAACTGTTACATAGGCTAAAATTCAAGTACATAAAAAGATCACGTAAAAACAGTAGAAAAACACGAAATAGTGAGGTGGAGGCGCAATTATCTCCTAAGAAAATGAGAGAAGAAGGGCGCAAGATCTATTATACAGATGAGACATGGATAAACGAAGGTAATTATTCAATAACACTTATTTTTATCTTTCTCAGTAAATAAATACATGATAAATTACAAAAGCAAGGTTCTGAGACAGTATGGTTTATCTTATAAAATAGATCAAACCTAATGCCATGTTTTCTAGCTTGCTATTTGTATCATTCATTCTGTCCTACAGGATAATTCTCCGATTTATTGCAAAATGCAATGTTAAATTGTTGATTTTGTTTGTTCAGGATATACCAAATCGAAGGTGTGGCAGGACACTACAATCAATAAAACAGGGCCTTCTGGAAAAGGAAAACCCCTAATAATCGTTCATATTGGTAAGTTATCTTTACATTTTTTATGAACCCTTATGTTGTGCATAAGTAGACAGGCAATATCCAATTTTTTCTGATATGATTATTATACAAGTTAGCACAGATCAACAAATCCAAATCCAGTTGCATCATGGTCAAGTATCATGACAATGTATACAGTGAGTGATTATTGCATCTTGTGATATCATTTAAATTTTGATGCAATTTTTAAAACAATAAAGAAAAAGGGCTTCTAACGGAAGAACAGCGTTGTCTTGTTACATACAAGTCAACAAATGCTGAGCTGGAAGCCTTTTTGGGACACTTTATGTGACTTTACTAAATAATTCTTCTTTTATTTATATGCATTGTGTCTCAAATAAAATTTATTTCATTTCATATATTATTTCATTTCAATAACCTTTTCTATGGCAACAGTTAATAAGGTGTTTTGTTTTTAGGAAATGAAAATGGATTTTTGAGCGGAGGAAAATTTATATTCGAAAGCAAAAGTAGTGAATGAGATAATTTCAAAGAAATGAATGCAGAAGTATTTGAAAAATGTGATCGATCAATTTATCATCCAGGTATCTGGAGATACAACAAGTAGTAGTTAGTCCCGGAAGAGAGACACTTGTAATGAAAAATTAAAAGGATGTCTTACAAATAATGATACATTTTATTTCCTTAGAAGCACATAGCCTACATGGACAGGTCAACTTAAAATTAATAAAACTAAATTGCTTAAACAAAAAATATCAAGAAAATAACATTGTCTTGACAGTTCGCTTCAATGTTTTATACTGAGTTGAGAAGCTAATAGAACAATGCAGCTTTATCAGTTATACCAATTTTGGAGTTCTTATTTATAGGTAACTATTATAAGTTTAACATTTACATCCAAGCTGCATCATCTATACTAATATTATAAAGCTGAAGAGTTTGTTTGTTTGTTTGTTTGAACGCGCTAATCTCCGAAACTACTGGTTCAAATTGAATAATACTTTTTGTGTTGGATAGTCCAGTTATCGAGGAAGGCTATAGGCTATATAACATCACGCTTCGACCAATAGGAGCAAAGATATAGTGGTAAATGTGTAAAAAACGGGAGAAATTGTTCATCTTTGAAGCCTTCCGTTGCGTGCGCCGTGAAAACGGTTCAAGATACACAAAAAATATGTATTAAAGAATAATAGCTCTTTTAATGATCTAAAAAACAGTCCGCGATAGTATATGTCTATCTTTTAAGATTAACTCACAAAAACCGTTTTTATGGTACCTAATTTGGTCGAAATAATTTGTTTAAGTTGTATCAACATAATAATATTAATCTTTATTCAAATAAATATGTTGTTGGTTAAGAGTACTTCATCCATTATAACGCGGGTAGCACCACAGGGCACAGCTAGTCCTTTATATAATCACTAATAAAGTAATAAGCTTTTTTCATTAGACTTCTCTTAATAAATGATTTAAATTTTCTAATAGGAAGCTCTGTTACATTATGAGGAAGCTTATTATAAAAACGTACAGAGTTACCCATAGCCTAGTTTTTTTAGTCTGTAGGTAGGAATTACTAATTTCTCCTTATTTCTCGTGTTAATAATATGTAGTGTACGTCACTTTTTCATAAAAACAAATGCTTATTCTTGTGGGTTAACATCAATATCAATCAATATCTCAAAAATGTACTGTGGGATTACAGTTAGAATGTTAGATAGGCTATGCAGGTACTAATTTGTTGCAGTCAAGTTTTATAATGTTTGGTTCAATAAAATTGAATTATGACAATAAATTATTTATACCCGTAATGCCGAAAACGATTCCGCAGGCAAGAGCTAACCTAGTTCAGTTTCTTGTAATTGGACTTTGCGCTTGAAGCGACAATTTGCCAGTGTCGAGTTAAATAAAATTATAAAGCGAAAAATATGATTATTCAATTCAAGAGCTAACCTAAATAATAAAATGTTTTTTACCCCTGCATCAGCTGATTGAACTGTCAGATGGTTTGTTAGTAAATATGCTCTATGCTGGATGGACAGAGTATACGTAAGCTAGCTTGGGGAACAAGTTTTCTTCTGTAATAACTAGATGACGCTGTAATGAATTTATTTAAAAAATAAATAATATAGTAAGTCTCTCTCAAGCCAGATATTTTCATTTCTATTTCGCATTGAACAGTGTGGTGTAGCGACGATTATTTTTGTTGAGTGTATAAAGTTTTTTGTAAATAATAATTAAAAAAAAATTAATAATAATGCATCCTGACAGTGTTTCTTCGTTCGTTCGTTGTGAACTTCGTTCCATCCGGGTGTCCCTTGACACCTCTCAGTTTTTTTTAATTTTAAATTTATAGTATTTTCGAAGGATGCAGATAATTAATTAGTGCCTAGACTCGTGTAAATGTGGCCGAAATTTTTAATTTCTGCCTCCAAGGGCTTCAAACTAATTCTGCTGAACGAACGTTCAAATTCAAAATCCTACGTATGTACTCGAGTACAAACGTAGTTTTTTTTATTGTAACCACCACCACCGAGCCACAGATGTCTTCATATGAATGAAGACCTCTGTGGCTCGGTGGGCGAAGGTCCGCCTCAGGCGCAAGATGTTGTGGGTTCGATTCCCGCTGGGGACCAGATTGTATACGATTAACATATTCTGGTTTCGGGTCTCGGTGTTGTTTATGTACCTTAAGTATGTGTTTACAAAAAAAAAAGATAATACGTAGAAAATCAGTCACCCAACACCCATAGTACAAGCTCTGCTTAGTTAGAGTTTCGGTAAGGAAGCCTGTCCATTGGAGCGGAGTTGCGGGCTGTGCGGAGCTAGGCCGAGTTCACGCATCGAGCAGCGGCATACTATCCCAGTATCCCATACCCCCTTCCGCCGGCTCACTTGGCTGCCCCGCTCCGCCGCGCCGCCTCGCACCGCTACCAAGTGGCGCTTTCACAAATTCAGACATTCAATTGAAACTTCACAAGAATATTCATTGCAAGCAATCATACCTTAGTAAATATTAAAAAAAAAACAATTTGGAGGAGGGAATCCTTGCACGTGACCTCCGGGTGGTGCTAAGAACAGTCTCTGGTGGTAGGCTTCGGCCGCGGCTTGTCACCACCCTCCGGGCTGGGCCAGTGCGTGAAGCGATTTTTCGTGTTTCGTAATGTGGTACGGAGAAGCCATCTACCTTCTAGGTCTTTATGCCCCATCTTAGACCACAAACATCGTCACTTTACATCAGGTGAGATTGTGGTCAGATGATGGCTTATAAAAAAAATAACAATAATCGAAATCAAATGTTACGTAGTCAGTATGTTATTGTTACATTATAGTGCAGAGAGTATTTAATCACTACGTTTTAAGAGACGGGACTAGGAAAGGAAATTTTTGATCTAGGCAAAATGTCAAATCGAAGTTTACTATAAATGAAACACCAACATAATAAATAATCTGTTAGAAATTTAAAAGCAATTGTACCAACCTAAAGATAAATTTAAACCTTAAAGAAGAAGAAGGTAAATATAGGGTTGCACTCGTACAGAATCGAGTTTTATCGATATCGATGATTTAAGTTTCTCTCAATAATAGGTTGGACCTACATACTGAAATTGGGAACAGAGAGGAGGTTAAAAATAGTACAAAAATAATGTGCAAAACAAAATATTTATTTATACAATATATTATGTTCATAGTGCGTACCCATTATTTATGGCGAGATGTAAAACATCATCACATGATCATTATGATAACATGATCTATTGAATTGAATTAAATAATACATAGTATATTATAATGTATTTTGAGTTACCTACTCTATTGCATTAGGAAACATGATGTCAAGAAAGAGAAAGTAATTTTGTTGTTGAATAAATAAATAATTAACTTTTGGTTTGACGACCTCTGTGGCTCGGTGGGCGAAAGCCCGCCTGAGGCGCAGGAGGTTGCGGGTTCGATTCCCGCCGCGGGACAAGATTTTGTACGATCTGCAATTACTGGTTTCGGGTCTGGGTATTTTCTATGTATAATATGATAAAGTGTGCTTTGGTTGGTTGCACATAAGAATGCTCGCTAAAATTGACAAATAACTAAAACCAATATCCAAGACCAATCCTTCGTTAGTTAGTGTGAATAGCCAAATCCAACACGGCCATTCGGCATTCGTCAATTCCGTAAAATTCTAAAGAAAACATTGGTATGTATAGAGATAATTAATTTCCTTTAGTAAATATCCAACAGAAAATATTGTTTGTACTGGAGTTCATAAACCCAGAAAGTTATTGAGAGCTACCGTAACTATCTTTATCTTAACATATTTATATACCTACGTTGTGAGTAATAATTCGGCATCGTTGAAAACACTACGTACAATCCAGGTGTTCCTATGGCGTCCGTGTGTCGAGTCTGCCTCAGCGGCGACCTGAGGCTGCGCTCCGTGCAGAACGATCTTATCAATTTGTACGACAAGCTAACAAATGGCGAGGTAAGTCATCTGTATCGGCGTGTGCCGCCGTCTTCTCTAGAGAAGAGACAAGTCAGGGGAATTCAACATTAGTTCGGATTAATTGGATGGTATTATTTCATTTAATTGTTTTTCTAAATTCTTTTAAAATTTAATGATGTTTAATAAGTGATAAACCTCAGTTTGCGGGTAAAACTATTTATAATTTTTATGCCGAAAAACATTTAGACACATCCGTAAACTTCGCGCACAGGATTCGAACCTGCATCTCCGGGACAGCGCCCGGACGCGCTACCTATTTCACGTCATTACGTGATATGTAGGTCGAAATTTTTCTGCACTTTGTATTATCAAGTGAAGCCTTGAGTAACGACATCTCATAGAAAATACAAGCACTATTCCTGCAGATTCTTGGGGAAAGAGATGCAATTGTTCGAATCCTGTGCGTGTTGTGTTACGGATATGTCTTAATCTTTTACTGCATCAAATCAACGAAAGTAAAATTATTGTTAATAATTTAGAAATACAAAGCAGCCAGGTTCCATGGTAAAATTAATGAAAATAATTTCAGTTCAACTCCAAAGATGGCAGGCCGAGAGCTGTGTGCAGTTACTGTTACCAGCAACTACTAAAGTGCTACACATTCAGCAAAACAGCGCAGAGATCTGAACAGATCTTCAATCAACTGTTCTCTGAAGGAGTACTCAAGGTAAATGAGACATGTAACATTGTCAAGATATTTATATTATATCAGAATAAAATAAAATTGTAATTCAACACATTCAATAAATTGTTCCATTATGACCATGAAGATATTCAATAAACTACCTAAAAATATGATACAATTACCAAAAATAATATTAATTAAATTAATTTCAATTGTTATGTGAAAGCATTAAAACACTTTACTGGTAAAGTATGTGAAACCTTATATCAAACCAAACATTTATTATTGTATCATAGATTTGGCATATAAATTCATATCATTTCATTTTGGGTTTTACTGCTAACTGACTTCAAATTGCTGTTTTGCGTTGGTTGAGCTTGCACAGGATATAAATTGTGAAATTATATCTTTCTCCCCATGACATATAACCAAGGGGGAAGGGAGTCAATTGACTGCTGTGCAGCTTTTTCACTTAACCACACAGCTCATTTTTCGTATAATATTATTAATATACTCGCAGTAGAGCAATAAGTAAAATTGTATTATTTGTTTCAGATTGTACCTGAGCTGAACTTCTCCAATAAATTACAGTGGTCTACAACTCCCTTGCAGTTAATATCTGTAGATGTTAAATCTTATATGCAATATTCCCCTGTGGCAGTCAAAGAAGAACCAGTTTCAGTGAAACATGAGAGCTTTGTGGAAGAGGAATGTGCAGGTTTTGAGTCTGTGTATAGCGACACATTGACTGAGGAGGAAATAAAAAGTGCATTGATATTTGATGATCCTTCATCAACTGAGAAACCACATGTAGCACAAGAACTCAGAGATAATCAACAATCAGAAACAAATATAACCTTTGAATGTGACAGTTGCAGTAAGAGTTATAGTACCAAAGCAAAATTGATAAGACACATAAAAAATAACCATGAAATAGTTAATGTTATGGATCAGAAGAGACTGCACACTGGAAAGAAACCCACCTATTCTGAATGTGTTAAATCCATAAGACAATCATCAAATTTGAAAATGCACAAGAGACTGCACGCTGGAGAGAAACAATTTAATTGCTCTGTATGTGATAAAACCTTTACTTATAAAACAAAATTGACAGTGCACATGAGACTACACACTGGAGAGAAACCATATAGCTGCTCTGTATGTGATAAATCCTTTAATAAAAAAACAAATTTAATTAGGCACAAGAGACTACACACTGGAGAGAAACCATTTAACTGCTCTGTATGTGATAAATGCTTTAGTCAAAAAACAAACTTGACAGTGCACATGAGAATACACACTGGAGAGAAACCATATATCTGCTCTGTATGTCATAAAACCTTTTGTCATAAAACAAATTTAATGGTACACAAGAGACTGCACACTGGAGAGAAACCATTCAACTGCTGTGTATGTAATAAATCATTCACTCGAGAATCAAGTTTGAAAGTTCATAAGAGACTGCATACTGGAGACAATCTATTCAACTGCTCTGTATGTGATAAATCCTTTAGCCAACAAATAAATTTGAAAACGCACAAGAGACTGCACACTGGAGAAAAACCATTTAAATGTTCTGTATGTGATAAAACCTTTTTTTATAGATCAAGTTTGAGTGTGCACACGAGTATACACACTGGTGAGAAACCATTCAGCTGCTCTGTATGTGATAAATCATTTACTCGAGAATCAGGTTTGAAAGTGCACAAGATTTTACACACTGGTGAGAAACCATTTAGCTGCTCTGCATGTGATAAAACCTTCAGCTGCAAATCATATTTGACAAGACACGTAAGGACACATACCGGTGAATAGCTATATGCATCCTGTGCGTGCGAAAGTTACGGATGTGTCTTATTCTTTTTCTGCATAAAAATTTATAAATAGTTTACCTACAAAATGAGGTTTATTACTTACTAGCGGCACGCCCCGGCTTTGCACGGGTAATTATTCAAAATTGTTTCAAAATTATTCGAATTTTCGTCGCCGTAAAAACCATCCAATATTTAAAAAAAAATTGGCTAAATTGGTTTAGGCGTTGTTGAGTTATGCGCTTAGCAACACATTTTGCGATTCATTTTTAACCCCCGACAAAAAAAGAGGAGTGTCATTGTTTGACGTGTCTATCTGTCTGGGACATCATAGCTCCCGAACGGATAAGGCGATTTCAACTTAGTTTTTTTTGTTTAAAAGTGAGTTTGGCGCGAGTGCTCTTAGACATGTTTCATGAAAATCGGTTGTGCCGTTTAATAATTGTGGGGGTTAGAGTGGGGTAGGAAAACCGAAAATCTGCAAAAATCTCGAGTGGGGTCAAATAAAAGCGCATTGCGTGAACATTACACATTATTATGGTGTTTTACTTTTAAGGAAATTGAAGGATTCGAATCGGGGGTTTTTCTTATATTTTAATTTTTTTAGTCCGGTCAATTTAGACCAAAAAATGAGAGTGAAGTTACATAAAGTCCCAACAAGCTGAATTTCAGTGAAATTGTTTAAAACATAATTATAAACAATGCCTAGAAGTTCCCCATCATTCCCATGTGAGGAAACATTTTTATTCAAGGTCAAAGGTTACAAAAATGAGTTTATCGCGATTTTCAGCAAAACGGTAAGTTTTATCATAAAAGTACCTGAGACAAAATTATAGATCATAAAATGATACATAAAAAATGTATGCATACTTTTTTTCTTACGAGCCACCGTTTCTGAGATAATAACGATTCAATAAGTATAAATCTAAATTTAAAATTTTAGAAAATCCCCCGATTCCAATGTTTTATCTTCCTTAAAATTAAAACACCATAATATTTAGTAATGTTCACGCGATGCTCTTTCATTTGATACCCCACTCGAGTATATTTGCAGATTTTCGGATTTTTTGTCTGTCTGTCTGTCTGGGACATCATAGCTCCCGAACGGATGGAGCGATTTCAATTTTTTTGCATGAAAGGTGAGTTTGGCCTGGGTCTTCTTAGACATGTTTTATGAAAATCGGTTGAGCCGTTTAAAAGTTATGGGGGTAAGAGGGGGGGAAGGAAAACCAAAAATCTGCAAATATACTCGAGTGGGGTATCAAATGAAAGAGCATCGCGTGAACATTACTAAATATTATGGTGTTTTACTTTTAAGGAAAATAAAACATTGGAATCGGAGGATTTTCTAAAATTTTAAATTTAGATTTATACTTATTGAATCGTTATTATCTCAGAAACGGTGGCTCGTAAGAAAAAAAGTATGCATACATTTTTTATGGATCATTTTATGATCTATAATTTTGTCTCAGGTACTTTTATGATAAAACTTACCGTTTTGCTGAAAATCGCGATAAACTCATTATTGTAACCTTTGACCTTGAATAAAAAATTTTCCTCACATGGGAATGATGGGGAACTTATAGGCATTGTTTATAATTATGTTTTAAACAATTTCACTGAAATTCAGCTTGTTGGGACTTTATGTAACTTCGAATGTCTAAATTGACCGGACTTAAGGTAAGAGAAAACATACTATTGATTGCAATGCTCAAATTGATGTAACCGACAACAAACATAAACTTGGTTCGGGTCAATTGGTGTAACGTTAGTTTTTTGAAGAAAGTTGGTTTTATATTGGTGTATGTGTGTGGTTATAATTTTTCGTTCAAGCTCAGAATTAGTGTAAGAGCAATGCTGGTTTGCCAAGATACATACACCAACTTAACCTTCTACGGTCATAGGAATACAACAATTCGACTTATGTAAATGGATCACATACCTACTCAGTTACAACATAATTTCGACGGAAGTCTGCAAAATTCACAGTAGTGTTCACAGTTCAAATATGTAGAGTTACTGTATTTCTTTTAAGCTAGAATTCTATTATTATGCTATTCGAAAGAGCAGAAAAAAACTAAAAAAAACT
This sequence comes from Gymnoscelis rufifasciata, assembly GCA_929108375.1. Lineage (NCBI taxonomy): Eukaryota > Metazoa > Arthropoda > Insecta > Lepidoptera > Geometridae > Gymnoscelis > Gymnoscelis rufifasciata. Next base: position 7,047,567 of record OV815331.1, read on the forward strand.
GTATACTCAACTTATTTTACGTGTTTTGGTGGTTAACCCAATTGAACATGCAACCGACGATATGTACAATATCTATGCTACCTATATGCTAGGGTTTAGTTCTGAAAATAACTTTTTGAATGGGATTAGTTACCTGTTAACGAATTATTAACTACTAACTAAGCGACAAAATATTATCAAGCGACAATTTTTTTATTTCCGCACACGACCATTCAGTAGGGAGCCGACGACGCGACGCGGCAGATTATTTCGTGATCTTAACCCCGCTTATTGTCACAAAACTATAATAGTTAGAGATATGATGTTAGGACGTTTTTTGTAGATAATGATAAGTTCTACAAAGTTGTAATACATCACTTTGTTATTTATTCAATAGTTTTCGCAGCATTCGCGATTAAATAAAGATTTTAGGTTCTTTTATTTCACCATGGGTTACATTATCGGAGTTTGGTAAGGAATCATATTATTTTTGAAAACTAAATATAGCCTATGTCACTCAGGGATAGCTTTCGAATGGTGAAAGAATTTTTTAAATCGGTGCAGTAGTTTCAGAGCCTATTGGAGACAAACAAACAAACAAAAAATCAAACCTTTCCTCTTTATAATATTAGTATAGATTAAAAATATTTTAAAAAAGCTATATGCATGTGTTCATTTAAACATAACCACTGTATATTCATTTATTAATAAAACAATTTAAACTCGTATTTGAAATATTATAATGATATATTTACTTAACTGAACACTGAAATTGAATTGTAATAAATCTAAATTTAAAATTTAAGAAAAACCCCCGATTCTAATGCCATAATTTCCTTAAACGTAAAACAACATAATATTACGTAATGTGGACGTGATGCGCTTTCATTTGATACCCCACACTAGTATATTTGCAGATTTTCGGTTTTCCTTACCCACTCTCACCCCCATAACTTTTAAACGGCACAACCGATTTTCATGAGACATGTCTAAGAACACTCGCGCCAGACTCACCTTTCATACAAAAAAAACTTAATTGAAATAGCTCCATCCGTTCGGGAGCTATGGTGACACAGACAGACAGACAGACACACAGACAGACAGACAGACACGTCAAACTTATAACACCCCTCTTTTTTGGTCGGGGGTTAATAAAATGAAGTTAAAATTTATTAACATTATAAGAAAAATTACAAATGTTAAAGGAAATAATGTCATGCTAATCAAAAAATAATCTGTAAAATAAAATCAATATTTTGATGTCCTCTACAATGTGGTACAACCTTAACTATTCTTGAGTAAACTGTATTATCTTCCTATATTTTATTTGATTTTACATATTTATTTTTTCCCCCAACTTACATGCAACGGACCTGACTCCATGTAACTGTAATTAATTCACAAACAATAAATGATTATTACTGATGCTTATCGATTTTTTTTTAGAAAATTCTATATCAATACGTCATATTTCTAGGAAAATTAAATCTTTAGTCGCACCTAGTGCTGGTTGTACTTATTTGTAGCCGGAGGGAAGAGCCCTTGTGTCTCATTACAAGTTATTTTAACTTAGAGCGAGGAGTCATTTACTTTGACCATGAAAATCTAAAATAAAAATTTAAGAAAAACCCCCGATTCCAATGCCTTAATTTCCTTATAAGTAAAACACCATAATATTTAGTAGTCAGGGCACGCGATGCTCTTTCATTTGATACCCACTCGAGTAGACTTTCGGTTCTTCACTTGACCCAGGAGTAGCAGCCGCATCGAACAATACATATCCCTGAATGTACACGACACAGAGCGTAGTGTGAGCGGGAAGAACGGAAAACAATCGCGATGTTGTGGTAGAATATTTTACATAACGACTGTAGCAATGTGTGTACGCTCGCCCAGCAAAAAGTAACGTCATTTGTTCCTTCTATTTTTAACCCCTGACAAAAAGAGGGGTGTTATAAGTTTGACGTGTCTGTCTGTGTGTTTGTCTGGGACATCATAGCTCACGAACGGATGGACTGATTTCAATTACTTGTAGTTTCGTATGATAAGTGAGTTTCGCGCGAGTGTCATTGTTTTATGAAAATCAGATAGATAGAGAACACTTTATTGCACACCACACAAAACACACAAAAAAAAAACAAACAGACTTAGCATAATCATAATCAGTTGATCCGTTATAAAGTTATGAGGAAATCCGAAAATCTGGAAATACACTCGAGTGGGGTCCTAAATGAAAGGCATCACGTGCACATTATAAATAGTATGACTGTTTACTTTAATGGAATCTAAAGTTCTGGAATCAAGGTTATTGGAACGAAGTTCCTTATCGCACGTTGTGAAAGGGGCTAGACGGAAAAAAGTCTTACGAAAAGTTGTAACGACCCTTTTTGCTATAGTATCTATATATGTATATTGGCATGTACTTCTTCGAGTAACACGGAGAACATTCTCGTAATGGCTGGATTAGGTTTATCGAATGCTTATGATTTTTAGCGTCATCTATCGGGGAGTAGCATTACTACGTAAGCTAGCTTGGGGAACAAGTTTACTTCTGTAATAACTAGATGACGCTGTAATGAATTTATTTAAAAAATAAATAATATAGTAAGTCTCTCTCAAGCCAGATATTTTCATTTCTATTTTGCATTGAACAGTGTGGTGTAGCGACGATTATTTAAAAAAAAAAAAGAATAATACGTAAAAAATCAGTCACCCAACACCCATAGTACAAGCTCTGCTTAGTTTTAGAGTTTCGGTAAGGGTGCCTGTCCATTGGAGGGGAGCGAGCCGGGGTGGTGCGGAGCCAGCGAGTATTGCGGAGCGGAGTTGCGGACTGTGCGGAGCTAGGCCGAGTTCACGCAGCGAGCAGCGGCATACTATCCCAGTATCCCATACCCCCTTCCGCCGGCTCACTCGGCTGCCCCGCTCCGCCGCGCCGCCTCGCACCGCTACCACGTGGCGCTTTCACAAATTCACACATTCAATTGAAACTTCACAAGAATATTCATTGCAAGCAATCATACCTTAGTAAATATTAAAAAAAAAAACAATTTGGAGGAGGGAATCCTTGCACGTGACCTCCGGGTGGTGCTAAGAACAGTCTCTGGTGGTAGGCTTCGGCCGCGGCTTGTCACCACCCTCCGGACTGGGCTAGTGCGTGAAGCGATTATTCGTGTTTCGTAATGTGGTACGGAGAAGCCATCTACCTTCTAGGTCTTTATGCCCCATCTTAGACCACAAACATCGTCACTTTACATCAGGTGAGATTGTGGTCAGATGATGGCTTATAAAAAAAATAACAATAATCGAAATCAAATGTTACGTAGGCTGTATGTTATTGTTACATTATTGCATTATAGTGCAGAGAGTATTTAATCACTACGATTTAAGAGACGGGACTAGGAAAGGAAATTTTTGATCTAGGCAAAATATCAAATCGAAGTTTACTATAAATGAAACACCAACATAATAAATAATCTGTTAGAAATTTAAAAGCAATTGTACCAACATAAAGATACATTTAAACCTTAAAGAAGAAGAAGGTAAATATAGGGTTGCACTCGTACAGAATCGAGTTCTATCGATATCGATGATTTAAGTTTCTCTCAATAATAGGTTGGACCTACGTACTGAGATTGGGAACAGGGAGGAGGATACCTACTTAGTACAAAAACAAAGTGCAAAAGAAAATATTTATTTATACAATATAATATGTATTATTTTTGTGTGTGTTTCTGTAGTAAATAAAATTATGTCTATGTCTATGTCTATGTCTATAATTATGTTCATAGTGCGTACCCATTATTTATGGCGAGATGTAAAACATCATCACAATGATCATGATGATAACATGATCTATTGAATTGAATTAAATAATACATAGTATATTATAATGTATTTTGAGTTACCTACTCTATTGCATTAGGAAACATGATGTCAAGAAAGAGAAAGTAATTTTGTTGTTGAATAAATAAATAATTAACTTTTGGTTTGACGACCTCTGTGGCTCGGTGGGCGAAAGCCCGCCTGAGGCGCAGGAGGTTGCGGGTTCGATTCCCGCCGCGGGACAAGATTTTGTACGATCTGCAATTTCTGGTTTCGGGTCTGGGTATTTTCTATGTATAATATGTTATAGTGTGCTTTGGTTGGTTGCACATTTAAGAATGCTCGCTAAAATTGACAAATAACTAAAACCAATATCCAAGACCAATCCTTCGTTAGTGTGAATAGCCAAATCCAACACGGCCATTCGGCATTCGTCAATTCCGTAAAATTCTAAAAAAAAAGAAAACATTATTATGTATAGAGATAATTAATTTCCTTTTGTAAATATCCAACAGAAAATATTGTTTGTACTGGAGTTCATAAACCCAGAAAGTTATTGAGAGCTACCGTAACTATCTTTATCTTAACATATCGCACTTCTAGAACAACACGGAATTATCTCGAAAAATCTCAAAATCGATTTTATTGCTTAGTTGAATCCGCAAAGTTTTTCCGCACATACCACTAAGACGGGCTTATTTATATTTGCACAGACGCGCAAGAGATGCCTCTGTAAGTCACTCTTAGTGAATTAATGAGTGACAAGTCATACCACGAAGACGAATTTATGTCTAGTTGCAACATGGAGGCCGTCGTAACAAACCGTGTTGCGCTTACACAAAAGCAAATTATTTAGGAATAATCTGGTGTTGGAGAATTTTCTTGGTTGGCGTTTTAATAGTATTCCGAAATACGACGGTATTATTGACAAAGGTATGTTAGTATTTTTTTATTATTCCAAAATAGTTCCGTATTGTTTGAAATAGGTGAACATTTCTTAAATAATGCTCTATTGATGGCACATTAAAATTTAGACACAGTTTATTCAAAAATCATTTTAAATGAATGTTGAATAGTTTGAATTCTTACTATAGTTGTATATTAAAAGAAAAGTATTTTTAAGCAGTATTTTTGAAGTGAAACTTCTATAGAATCGTAGTGATTTCAAACCGGATGCAAAAAGATGAAACGGAAATGGTAAGAGACACGAATACAATGCTTTATTTAAATTTCTTTGCGCGATACTTCGTAGTTGAGACTACGAAGTATCGCGCAAAGAGGTATTGCTGTATTTTATTTATATTATTTTGTAACATACTTTATGTAATACGCTTTATTGAAGTAATATTTTAAAGTAATTTTTTCATCTTAATAGGACAAAATAAGAAGTTTTTCAGATAATGCTCTGTTCTTGAATTAATTTAGTTTTTTCGATGAACCCTATAAAAAAAACGGTTCCATTGAACCTGGAGCCCGAGGAAAACATAGTAACCAGCGAAAAATAGATCAAGGTTTTTCTCCAGGTATAGGTCTAGATTGCCTGAAGCATATACAGAAAAACAAACTCTGGCTATAAACAAAAAGAGAGACATAATGTAGTTAATTGAAAAAAATATAATTCATGCTAATTGCTTAAACTCTTATTATAAGAGAGCATTAAATTTAGACTAGCAGCACTGACTTAAAAATGAAACTAATAATACTTATCTAGGTATTAGTATTTTTGTTAAGTCTGTTTTACTATTCTTTATTGTACCTATGTTGTTTTATATTGTAATAATAAATATGTTAAAACCACACTACGGTTTTTGGGTGATGATGTTGATTATGTTAAACAAATTTTAATAAAAATGCTGATTTACCTATATTTTTTGTCTTTTAGTTTATTAACAACAGGAAAATTCCCGAAAACAATTTAAATATTTCCTTCTTGTATATTTACACTTAACCAATAGATGGTAAAATAAGAGCATTATTTCAGAATCATTCAACAAAAAGGACGTACCTCGAAATAGTTAATTTTTATTTCATGAGATAATTAGACAACAGAGAATTAAAACGAAAAATGCATATTATCGCTTACTCGACGGTTATTGAGGGTAATAAACGATATAATAATGTTGCACGTTGGATACGTTACCTGAAACGTTTAAGATTTTGCCAATAACTTCGATACAAAAGTAGATAACGGTTTTTCGTCGTTTGTGAAAAAAGTAGTTTTTCGACTTAGCGCTGTCTTGTTCTAGGGGTGCGATATGTATATACCTACGTTGTGAGTAATAATTCGGCATCGTTGAAAACACTACGTACAATCCAGGTGTTCCTATGGCGTCCGTGTGTCGAGTCTGCCTCAGCGGCGACCTGAGGCTGCGCTCCGTGCAGAACGATCTTATCAATTTGTACGACAAGCTAACAAATGGCGAGGTAAGTCATCTGTATCGGCGTGTGCCGCCGTCTTCTCCAGAGAAGAGACAAGTCAGGGGAATCCAACATTAGTTCGGATTAATTGGATGGTATTATTTCATTTAATTGTTTTTATAAATTCTTTTAAAATTTAATGATGTTTAATAAGTGATAAACCTCAGTTTGCGGGTAAAACTATTTTTAATTTTTATGCAGAAAAACATTTAGACACATCCGTAACCTTCGCGCACAGGATTCGAACCTGCATCTCCGGGACAGCGCCCCGACGCGCTACCTATTACACGTCAATACGTGATAGCTCGAAATTTTTCTGCACTTTGTATTATCAAGTGAAGCCTTGAGTAACGACATCTCATAGAAAATACAAGCACTATTCCTGCAGATTCTTGGGGAAAGAGATGCAACCGTTCGAATCCTGTGCGTGTTGTGTTACGGATATGTCTTAATCTTTTACTGCATAAAATCAACACAAGTAAAGTTATTGTTAAAAATTTAGAAATACAAATCAGCCAGTTTCCATGGTAACATTAATGAAAATAATTTCAGTTCAACTCCAAAGATGGCAGGCCGAGAGCTGTGTGCAGTTACTGTTACCAGCAACTACTAAAGTGCTACACATTCAGCAAAACAGCGCAGAGATCTGAACAGATCTTCAATCAACTGTTCTCTGATGGTGTGCTCAAGGTAAATGAGACATGTAACATTGTCAAGACATTTATATTATATCAGAATAAAATAAAATTGAAATTCAACACATTCAATAAATTGTTCCATTATGACCATGAAGATATTTAATAAACTACCTAAAAATATGTGACAATTACCAAAAATAATATTAATTAAATTAATTTCAATTGTTATGTGAAAGCATTAAAACACTTTACTGGTAAAGTATGTGAAACCTTATATCAAACCAAACATTTATTATTGTATCATAGATTTGGCATATAAATTCAAATCATTTCATTTTGGGTTTTACTGCTAACTGACTTCAAATTGCTGTTGTGCTTTGGTAAAACTTGCACAGGATCTAAATTGTGAAATTATATCTTTCTCCCCATGACATATAACCAAGGGGGAAGGGAGTCAATTGACTGCTGTGCAGCTTTTTCACTTAACCACACAGCTCATTTTTCGTACAATATTATTAATATACTCGCAGTAGAGCAATAAGTAAAATTGTATTATTTGTTTCAGATTGTACCTGAGCTGAACCTCTCCAATAAATTACAGTGGTCTACAACTCCCTTGCAGTTAACGTCTGCAGATGATATATCTGAGCAATTTTCTCCTGTGGCAGTAAAAGAAGAACCAGTTTCAGTGAAACATGAGAGCTTTGTGGAAGAGGAATGTGCAGGTTTTGAGTCTGTGTATAGCGACACATTGACTGAGGAGGAAGTAAAAAAAACATTGATATTTGATGATCCTATATCAACTGAGAAACCACAAGAACTAAGAGACAATGAAGAATCAGAAACAAATATAACCTTTGAATGTGACAGTTGCAGTAAGAGTTATAGTACCAAAGCAACTCTGATAAGACACATAAAAAATAACCATAAAATAGTTTTTGTTATGGATCAGAAAAGACTGCACACTGGAGAGAAACCAACATATTCTGAATGTGGTAAATCCATGAGACAATCATCAAATTTTAAAGTGCACAAGAGACTGCATACTGGAGACAATCTATTCAAATGCAATGTATGTGGTAAATTCTTTACTTATAAAACAAACTTGACAGTGCACATGAGACTACACACTGGAGAGAAACCATATAGCTGCTCTGTATGTGATAAAACCTTTACTTATAAAACAAACTTGACAGTGCACATGAGACTACACACTGGAGAGAAACCATATAGCTGCTCTGTATGTGATAAAACCTTTAGTTATAAAACAAGCTTGACAGTGCACATGAGACTACACACTGGAGAGAAACCATTCAACTGCTGTATATGTAATAAATCATACACTCGAGAATCAAGTTTGAAAGTGCATAAGAGACTGCATACTGGAGACAATCTATTCAACTGCACTGTTTGTGATAAATTCTTTACTCGCACAAGTTATTTGATGGCACACAAGAGACTACACAATGGAGAGAAACCATTCAACTGCTCTGTATGTGATAAATCCTTTAGCCAACAAACAAATTTGAAAACGCACAAGAGACTGCACACTGGAGAGAAACCATTTAAATGTTCTGTATGTGATAAAACCTTTTCTCAAAGATCAAGTTTGAGTGTGCACAAGAGTATACACACTGGTGAGAAACCATTCAGCTGCTCTGTATGTGATAAATCATTTACTCGAGAATCAGGTTTGAAAGTGCACAAGAGTGTACACACTGGTGAGAAACCATTTAGCTGCTCTGCATGTGATAAAACATTCAGCTGCAAATGGTATTTGACAAGACATGTAAGGACACATACCGGTGAATAATGCATGTGTTCATTTTATCAAAAAACAATTTTAAACTCACATTTAATATATTATAATAATATTTTTACATAGCTGAACACTTAAATTGAATTGAAATAAAATGAAATTAAAATTTATTAACATTTTAGAAAAAATTACATATGTTAAAGGAAATAATGTCATGCTAATCAAAAAATAATCTGTAAAATAAAATCAATAATTTGATGTTTTCTACAATGTGGTTAAACCTTAAGACAAACATCATATGTATTTGATGAATCTTATGAAAATACACACTGTGGAGACACCTTGCGCCTATTCTGAATGTGGTGAAGCCATCACACATAGTAACAATTACACAGGCATTTGGGATTCATACTGGTAGAAATCATACGAAAACAAATAGATGGATGATTAATTGATTAGTTTATTAAGTACATGTTTAATCATATATGTTTTAGTTTATTAAGTACATGTACAAGTTTAATGGTTTCGTTTCCATTCCAAAATGTTATGATAACTATTCTTGAGTAAACTGTATTATCTTCCTATATTTTATTTCATTTTATTTATTTTTTTCCCCAAGTTACATGCGATGCTTATCTAATTTTTTTTTAGAAAATTCTAAATAGTTTTATCCTATAAAGTTATTACTATGTAATCTAGAATACGTCATATCTCTAGGAAAATTAAATCTTTAGTCGCACCTAGTGCTGGTCGTACTTATTTGTAGCCGGAGGGAAGAGCCCTTGTGTCTCTCATTACAAGTTATTTTAACTTAGAGCCCGTCATTTTCTTTGACCATAAAAATCTGAATTAAAAATTTAAGAAAAACCCCCGATTCCAATGCCTTAATTTCCTTATAAGTAAAACACCATAATATTTAGTAGTTAGGACATGCAATGCTCTTTCATTTGATACCCCACTTGAGTATATTTGCAGATTTTCGGTTTTCCTTCCCCACTCTCACCCCCATAACTTTTGAACGGCTCAATCAACCGATTTTCATGAAGCATGTCTAAGAACACCCGGGCCAAACTCACCTTTCATACAAAAAACTAAATTGAAATCGCTCCATCCGATCGGAAGCTATGATGCCACAGACAGACAGACAGACACGTCAAACTTATAACATCCCTCTTTTTTGGTTGGGGGTTAAAAATAGGTTTATAATTGGTATGTACTAGATAGTGGTAATATAAAATGTATATTTACTTTATAAGAATTTTGTAAATAAATATTTTTATTTTTGTATGAGACTAATGTACTTATCAAAATCTAAATTTAAAATTTAAGAAAAACCCCCGATTCCAATGCCATAATATCCTTAAACGTAAAACAACATAATATTATGTAATGTGGACACGATGCGATTTCATTTGATACCCCACACTAGTATATTTGCAGATTTTCGGTTTTCCTTACCAACTCTCAGCCCCATAACTTTTAAACGGCACAACCGATTTTCATGAAACATGTCTAAGAACACTCGCGCAAGACTCACCTTTCATACAAAAAAAACTAAATTGAAATCGATCCATCCGTTCGGGAGCTATGGTGACACAGACAGACTGACAGACACACAGACAGACAGACAGACAGACAGACACGTCAAACTTATAACACCCCTCTTTTTTGGTCGGGGGTTAATAAGAATAAGAATAATTTATTTGCATAAAACATGAGTGTATACATGGTATTAAGTTTAAAAAAAAGTGTTCTACATGTTTTGCCAATCCTGGCGTGCAAATTTGAGAGGGCACAATGCATTTGGTCACAAATGTGATTTGTCTGTGAAATATTTCCTAATTAGTTGATTATTATACATAACAAAGAATAGGCTTTAGAATCTTCATCTAATCTAATAGAAAATAAAATGCTTAAAAATGCTAAAATTGTATAAGTTGTTGACTTGTTGAATAAACTATTGCTAACTAATTGTTTGTATTTCTTTTGGGTGCGCATTAAAATCACCCAATATGTAGACAGCATCAGTGTCTGCAGCTTCCTCGATAACTGAACTTATCTTACTCAAACATTGGGTAAAGTCCGGCAAGTTCTCGTAGCAGTCAGTAATGTGAAGAACCTTTTTCCCGAGTTTTGAAATGACCAAGATTGTGAGCCATCTGGCAACGAATCGACGCATATAGACGTACCTACTGCCGATGTCGTGTTGCTTAACAGTAGTAGAGTCCACCAACGTGTTTAGATGCTCAGAGTATATATTCAATAGTAATAATGTAATTTTATAACTTTAACGATTTCGAGCTATTAATATCATTCAATAAACTAATTTAGTAATAGATAAATAATGTTTTAAGTTAATTTTTGTTGACATTTTATTTCTTTATTGTTATTTGAAGTGTATGTATGGATTTTTATCTCAAATAAATAAATTGAATTGAATTACCCAGGAGTAGCAGCCGCATCGAACAATACATAAACACCTTAACATGAATCCCTGAATGTACCTACACGACGTCACAGAGCGTAGTGTGAGCGGGAAGAACGGAAAACAATCGCGATGTTGTGGTAGAATATTTTACATAATGACTGTAGCAATGTGTGTACGCTCGCCCAGCAAAAAGTAACGTCATTTGTTCCTTTTATTTTTAGCCCCTGACAAAAAGAGGGGTGTTATAAGTTTGACGTGTCTGTCTGTGTGTTTGTCTGGGACATCATAGCTCCCGAACGGATGGAGTGATTTCAATTAATTGTAGTTTCGTATGATAGGTGAGTTTCGCGAGAGTGTTCTTAGACATGTTTGATGATAATCAGTTGATCCGTTTAAAAGTTGTGAGGGAATTCGAAAATCTGCAAATACCCCCACTCGAGTGTATTTGCAGATTTTCGGATTCCCTCACAACTTTTAAACGGATCAACTGATTATCATCAAACATGTCCAAGAACACTCTCGCGAAACTCCTAAAATGAAAGCACATCACGTGCACATTATAAATAGTTTAACTGTTAACTTTGGGTGGGTATCACTATTCCCATTGAGCTTTCCCATTGATGGTAATAGTGATACTACTTGTATCACTATCCCCATTGCGTTTATATACCGCTACTATTCGCGACCAATAAAACGCTCGATATTATGACCTCTTTATTATTGTTCTGATATCTATACAGGCAATTAGTAATAATAAGTCACAATGACAATAATGATTTTCAATGACGTATCCATAAGAGAATGAGAAATGTCTTAAATGACATACATAAAAAAATAACGCAAGATTTTTTTGTATATTGGTCAACAAAATCAAAAGTACACTTATAATACTCTCATTTCTTTTCAGTACCAAATTTATGTACCTGTAAGATTAATTTTCGTGAAAGGTGTTTGAGAATCATGCTTAAGACAATCCACTTTTTAAAATTTGATGATTGTTGGGACGAAGTGATTGACGTATTCAAAAGATATCAGCTAAAACATTTTCACGGTAAATAAATTGCACGAAAATTAGGTTAAGGGTGGTAAATTATTTTTAATTCAATCACAGCATTTTATTTTACAGAAAACGAAATATTGAAAAGCGGTGGTTGCTCAAAACAGCGGCCAACCGAACTGCGTAAAATGTTAATGCAAATACCACCACAAAAGTTTGAGGAATTTTGGTTTGCCGTTGTAAATACAATTATTAGATATACATAAATAATTACTAAAAGCCCAAATAAAAATTTATATTGCGTAGATTTCTTTTTTCTGATAGTAGGTATATTATTTTACACCCGACGTTTAAAAAACCGCTCCAAATGGGAATAATGAGAAATTTTGTAGGAGAACATAAGTGTCGCTATTACCATTCGGCGTTTCGTAATTCAATGGGAATAGTGAGACTGATTTGAAAAAAAAGTGCAGTATCAGTATTACCATTGCAATGGGTAATGGGAATAGTGAGACCCACCCTTAACTTTTAAGGAATTTAAAGTTCTGGAACCAAGGTTATTTTAATTTTAAAATAATTTAGATTATATTTGAAGGATGCAGATAATTAATTAGTGCCTAGTGTCGTGTAAATGTGGCCGAAATTTTTAATTTCTGCCTCCAAGGCCTTCAGAGTTATTAAAGTTAAACTAATTCTGCTGCACGAACGTTCAAATTCAAAATCCTACGTATGTACTCATATGAAGACATCTGTGGCCCGGTGGGCGAAGGTCCGCCTCAGGCGCAAGATGTTGTGGGTTCGATTCCCGCTGGGGACCAGATTTTGTACGATCATCATTATATACCTACTATTGTATCTTAACAATTTCTGGTTTCGGGTCTCGGTGTTGTTTATGTACCTTAAGTATGTGTTTGCGAAAAAAAAAAGATTTTATGTATAATCAGTCACCCAACACCCATAGTACAAGCTCTGCTTAGTAAAAGTTTCGGTAAGGGTGCCTGTCCATTGGAGCGGAGTGAGCCGGGGCGGTGCGGAGCCAGCGCGTATTGCGGAGCGGAGTTGCGGGCTGTGCGGAGCTAGGCCGAGTTCACGCAGCGAGCAGCGGCATACTATCCCAGTATCCCATACCCCCTTCCGCCGGCTCACTCGGCTGCCCCGCTCCGCCGCGCCGCCTCGCACCGCTACCACGTGGCGCTTTCACAAATTCACACATTCAATTGAAACTTCACAAGAATATTCATTGCAAGCAATCATACCTTAGCAGTGGCGTAGCGTGCCATCTCAGTGCCCGGGGCGGAAGACCCATTTTACCGCCCCCATCCTTAGTTAAAATTAAATTTCACATGCAATGAGGTATCTACAAAAATTGATTTTAAAAGCTTTTTGAAATCAATACTTGTAGCCAATTCTTGTCCAGTCGACATTATAGCCATCATATACATATAAGAGATAATTTTTTATTAGCTTCAACTTCGGATAAAATTTCACACAACTTGCAAGACGCTAAAGCGAAATATTGCCCTTTGAAATACTATATTTGGCACCGAAATCCCGAGATTCACTTTTTGGATGAACTGGAGGAGCTATAGTGGTCTTTTACCCATATCCTCCCCCCCTAACCCCTCCCTCCTGCCCCCAGACCCTTTTTAACATCTTACAGTGCTTGGTTTTACAAATCATAGAAACGTCAAAAATAAAACACAAAACAAAAGTGTGTGTGTGTCAGCTACGACGCACGATTGGAGTTTACTCCTTACGAACGATAATTATGATATTATATCGAATAGAAAAAAAGGGTAAATGAACGCATCTGCTAAAATGATAAGAGAAACAAACATATAATCTGTAATTATCGGACCTTATAACTCAAATCGTTTCGGAGTAAACTCCAATAAGATAAATAGACAATTTATGATTAACTGATTTTATTATCTGTGCGAATGTCCCTGAGCAACAAATCATGCTTGTTTTATATGATTAAGTACTTAATTAAATAGTTGACTATTGATTTTAATAATATCAAAGTGCTGAACTAAAAATGGCAAGTAAATATAACCGAATGAACTTGCGCACGTCATTTATTAGATTTCCCAGAAGTATTAAGAAGAAATATTGATTAAGTATATTTATAACCGACCATACTCGTAAAATAACGATATTATGCATATGCTCTATGTTTATATATAAATGTTATGGCTATGGAATATTTTTGCATTTCACTTCAGAAAAAAATAGTAGATGAAACTTTTATTTTTATTTGTCACTAGCGGCCCGCCCGGCGTCACACGGGTAAAAAAAGTTCCCGGCAATTTTTCCTTATTTGCTCACCGTTTAGACCTACCCTGGACTACGACAAACATTTTAAACCAAAATCCGCTCAATCGGCCCAGCGTTTCTCGAGTTTTAACCAGACTAACGAACAACAATTCATTTTTATTTATATATTATATAGATAAGCAGGCAAAAGTCACTTGACCATAAAGCCAAGTGATATATTAGACAGCCTCGTGTTCTGTTTTCAAAAAGTGAAAGAATCTTCTTCATTTTTAAATATCGTAGGAACAGCATACAACCTTTTTATTTTTAAATGCCATAGTGGAATCTTTTTACAAGCAATAATTATGAGAAATGAGATACGCTGTGTAATGTATTCCATTTCATTCTTTTACACGTTCAATCCTACAGATATACATATATCTTTGTCTCTTTCTACGTAACGCCTCAACTTTTCGTGATACACTTGATTTTGATTTTACTCCTCATAAAATTTCCGTACCGGGCCTTATAACTCAAATCGTTTCTTAAGGAGTAAACTCCAAACATAAACAAAAAAAAAACCATTGGTGCTTAAAGATAAATAGGAAGTCAAATTATCGGATCTGGTCGCTTCGCTTTTTTACACTAGAGCAAAGTAACGATTAAAAAATCTAGCTCATTTTTGTTTTGAAACTTTACAATAATTATTTGTTAGAGTTGTTTTTGATTTGCTGTTGGAGCAGATTCCGTTCCAAGCAGTTTTGTCATCAAGGTAATCCGATATTTCAAAATAAGCTTTATCAAAAATATTGTTATTTCAATATTTTTAAATTAAGTAATTGTCAACTTTTGCAATTCTTTGGGAATCATGTTGTAGAAGCGTAAACATTGCCCTTCGAAAGACACATTAACCCTAAGCAGCCTATGGTGGGCAAAGCGAGTTTATATTTATTTCTAGTATTATGTCTTTTTCACTATTTTTTGTATATGAAATTTATATTCTTATGCGTATACATAATGGCTTCATAAATTTATTGACAAATGACTATGTTTATTTCTTAGAATTTATTACTTAGCGAATCTCGGGGACCCATATGATAGATAGCACGAACAGCCCTTTTCTGCAGTACAATATCAGTTAAAACCCTAATTTTTTTGACTGCGAAAGCTGCAGAACTGAGCCTTTTTGACAATTTATCTATGTGAGGGTCCCATTGAAGCTTGCTATCAAAAGTTATACCTAGGAATACAGTATTTTCAACGAGCTCTAAATTGTCGCCCTTTATTTTAATATCTACAGAACTTTGTTTTACATTGGGTAGTGAAAATCGAATATACATGTATGTATTTTGTTTTATTTCATTAAGTAATAGATTATTAGATTCAAACCAATGGACTACTTTAGAAATTGCATTATTTACTTTGTCAAAGTTATTAGTGCGACGAAAGTATCATCAGCACATAATACAATTTCATGTTGATACTTTACAAGATGTGGCAAGTCATTAATATATCAAAAAAAGGTAAGATTTGTAGTATGTATACCAGAGGTAGGTACACCCATTGAAACTAAGGACCCTGGAGATCGTTTCGATCCAAAGATTTGCCACTAATTCCATAGTGGTTCAATTTTCTGATGAATGTTTCATGGTATACGCAATCGAATGCCCTAGTGAAGTAAAGTGATCTAATTTTAAATTTACGTAATTAGTATTTAAACTAAATATTTAAAATATTATTAATCGTCATTTTGCCGCCCCCGCGGGCTGCCGCCCGGGGCGGGCCGCCCCCACCGCCCCACCCACGCTACGCCACTGTACCTTAGTAAATGTTAAAAAAAAAATTTGGAGGTTTTGATTGTTCACGTCCGTGAGTGGTATCCCTCTGAATCCTTGCACGTGACCTCCGGGTGGTGCTAAGAACAGTCTCTGGTGGTATGGTAGGCTTCGGCCGCGGCTTGTCACCACCCTCCGGGCTGGGCTAGTGCGTGAAGCGATTTTTCGTGTGAACCTTCTAGGTTTTCATGCCCCATCTTGGACCACATCGTCACTTTACATCAGGTGAGATTGTGGTCAAATGAAGCCAGAAGGCTTAACTAAAAAAAAAAATAACAATAATCGAAATCAAATGTTACGTATGTTATTGAACATTTGATTTCGACCAAAGCACACTATAATGTAATTTAGTGTAACATCATTACACAGTTACACTATACTATTACATTATAGTGTGCTTTGGTTGCTTTGCACTTAGAATAGCTCGCTGAAATTGACAAATAACTATAACCAATATCCATCGTTATCTAGTGCGAATAGCCAAATCCAACACGGTTATTCGTCAATTCCATAAAATTCTAAAGAATAACATACAATACAGTTTAATACATTATTACATTTATTACAGTGAGTGATTTCCTTTTTGTAAAAATATCCAACAGAAGTTTGTGTTGTTTGTACTGGAGTTCATAAACCCAAAAAGTTATTGAGAGCTACCTTACCTATCTTTTACATATTTAGATCAGATACCTACGTTGTGAGCACTAATTCGGCATCGTTGAAAACACTACGTACAATCCAGGTGTTTCTATGGCGTCCGTGTGTAGAGTCTGCCTCAGCGGCGACCTGAGGCTGCGCTCCGTGCAGAACGATCTTATCAATTTGTACGACAAGCTAACAAATGGCGAGGTAAGTCATCTGTATGTCAGGGGAATTCAACATTAGTTCGTATTAATTGGATGGTATTATCTTTTTTGCTTGGTGAGGGCACTGCCGTGCCCCCACCAAGACGAGCAAAAAAGCGTCGCGGCCGTACCATCCTTTTCTCGAAGCAATTCAGGCCATTTTCGACCCCCTGTAACATCGTTGTGGATAAAACTAGAAGACTGAAATTTTCAGTAACCATGCAGGATTGTAAAGGCACGGTATATTTCAAATTTCATTCAATTTGAACCAGTATTTTAAGAATTATAACGGGTCAAATTTCTTAATTTTGTCACTCATTGACTCACCGATCATCAAAATTCTAAGGCACTTCTAGCAGGCCTAGAAGCTTCAAATTTGGAATAAAAGTAGTGTTTGGTGTATGAATCAAGGAAAAACTAAACAATCTAGAAAAGACCGGTATAGAGGGCGCTGTCGCAACGCCACGTATATACGAAATATGTACTAAAGTAATAACAATGCAAAATATAAATAAATCCAATCTGGACTGGCAAAAAGAAAATTATATGGACATTTAGACAATAAGTAGAAGGTACCGAAAAGGAAAAAAGTAGAACTTTCTACAAAATACAAAAAGAAATGAGATCCCATCAAAAAAAATACATGTCAAAAAAACCAAGTCGCGCAACTCAGTTGTTCTGCGGTAAACAGTTGTGAGATCGATTTGCGGGTTAATAAACATTTAGACACATCCGTAACCTTCGCGCACAGGATTCGAACCTGCATCTCCGGGACAGCGCCCCGACGCGCTACCTATTACACGTCAATACGTGATAGGTATTATATTATTATTATTATCTTTTTTTTATCGAGTGAAGCCCCGAGTAACGACATCTCATAGAAAATACAAGGACTATTCCTGCAGATTCTTGGAGATGCAATCGATTGTTCGAACCCTGTGCGTGTCGTGTTACGGATATGTCTTAATCTTTTACTGCGTAAAATGTAAAAATACCTTCTATTAACCTCAACGAAAGTTAAATTATATATTTATATATATATAAAAGAAATGGTTTTTGATTTGTTGGATTTGTTTCCGTCCCAAATAGCATCTTAAAAACAATGAAAACTCGATATGTGTAATGAAAACTTAATCATTTCAATAGATGCTGATTTGTTTATTACATGTCAAACATTTGTTTTCCAATCCTGTCAAATAGTGTATCATCTTAAGGGACGAATGCACAATGGCGCACAAACGCGCATTGGAAGCATTAGACCGAACATTGAAAGATCTGCGCAATGACTCGAGATGTTTTGGTGGTGCAATGATATTATTATCTGGCGATTTCCGACAAACAATACCAGTCATTCCAAGATCTACTGCTGCCGACGAAGTAAACGCTTGCCTCAAAGCATCAAATCTGTGGCGATATGTAAAGAAACTTCAACTGTCTGTAAATATGAGAGTTGCATTGTTGAACCATCTATCTGCTGATGATTTCTCGAAGCAATTGCTGACTATCGGTAATGGCCTTGTTCCCGTTGACAAATCGAGCGGTTTAATTTCATTTCCTCCAAATTTTTGCTATTTCGTATCATCAAAAGACCAGCTTATTAAAAAAATTCATAATAATTGTTAATAATTTGCAATCTTAAACATCTACTTATGAACACATATATATATTTAAAAACACTTAAATCTATTACCCTAACCCACATCTCATTTAACTGCCTTTGTAACAAAATTGAAATTATTTTACTCTATGACTAACCCTGTATATGTAAATTTAAAAAACCTTGCTTATTATTATTTTCTTTATTTAATTGTTTTTATTTTTATATATAATATGTGATGTTAATATTAAGTGAACATTATTATTAGACATTAAGTTTAATTTAGTTGAGTTGCACACATAATTGCGCTTGCTGTGGCTACCTATAATTAAGAAAGCACTAGCACATAAATATTCTGTACCTTAATTTTAAGCTATTTTAGTGTATTTTCTTGTTGGTGGTCCTAATAAACAAATAAATAAATAAAATAAAATAAATAAATAAATTAACAAAGTATTCCCGGATATCATTGCTAACCACTAACATACTAAATGGTTAAGTGAGCGAGCAATTTTGGCCGCTAAAAATAAAGATGTAGATGACCTCAATTACACTATAATTTTATAATAAAACATATATATAATTTTTTTAATTTTTATTTTTAATTATATATTATTTTGTATCATTACTTTACGTTCATCAAAGCATAAATTAGTTTTTTTTTTTTTTTTTTTTTTATAAATTAGTTCAACTAAAAATTAACACGACATTCATTGACTGTTAGGCGGTACGAAGTTCGCCGGGTCAGCTAGTTGTTATAAATTTAGAAATACAAATCAGCCAGTTTCCATGGTAACATTAAATAAAATAATTTCAGTTCAACTCCAAAGATGGCAGGCCGAGAGCTGTGTGCAGTTACTGTTACCAGCAACTACTAAAGTGCTACACATTCAGCAAAACAGCGCAGAGATCTGAACAGATCTTCAATCAACTGTTCTCTGAAGGAGTACTCAAGGTAAATGAGACATGTAACATTTTCAAGATATTTATATTATATCAGAATAAAATAAAATTGTAATTAAACACATTCAATAAATTGTTCCATTATGACCATGAAGATATTCAATAAACTACCTAAAAATATGAGACAATTACCAAAAATAATATTAATTAAATTAATTTCAATTGTTATGTGAAAGCATTAAAACACTTTACTGGTAAAGTATGTGAAACCTTATATCAAACCAAACATCTATTATTGTATCATACATTTGGCATATAAATTCATATCATTTCATTTTGGGTTTTACTGCTAACTGACTTCAAATTGCTATTTTGCGTTGGTTAAACTTGCACAGGATCTAAATTGTGAAATTATATCTTTCTCCCTGTGACATATAATGTATATGTGAAATTAATTCAGCGTGTCCAAAACTCTTGCGCATGATTCTGTTTTAACATTCCGCGCAGAGCTCACGTTAGCCCTTATTTAAATAGTAATATTTTACTTAAAATGGGCCATAGACATGAACTTCACTTGGCATGTTTGCTATTTAATATTATGAAGTGGAATTTACTGTTCTACTTAAGTTCCAAATAAGCAAAGAATGCGTCTATCAGATCCTGTGAACGTCGACAATGTTCGATGCAGCTTCTTACACAAAATCACAAAACCCAGACCTTTAGAGGTACCTTCCGTTACGCTGCATCGAAATGTTGGAACAATATTCCACCGCCGGCGCCGATGAGGAACTTGCGTTGTGTGCACAGTTTCAAAGTAAAGCTCAAGATTTTTTTTTATTAAGTTTCCAAAAAGAACAGGAATCTATAAGAAATGACACGAGTGCCCTTTGATGATGATGACGATGATGATAATAATCCGATAATAATACAAATTGAATAAAATTTTGAATTGCACTGACATTTTTTTTTTCTTATTTTTTTTTTTTCTGTAATTGTTTCTATAATTGACTCAATTTCTGTGTTTATTTGACATCCTATTGTAAAACCTGTGTTAACTTTTTTAATTATTTTACCACACTATGATATTATTTATGTTTATTTTTCATTTGTTTCAACCTAACTTGACTGCTAGCTCATCAAAGGTTCCAACGGAAGACCAGCGCAGGCTTCACAGCCCTCATTATGCTGAGTTGGGACCTTTTTGGAACTACATTAGATACATTTAAATATTCTGTAATCGTTAGATCAATAAAATTAACTGTCACTATTTCCCTGCATGTATTTTTATGTATTTAATTCTGAATAAATGACTTTGTATTTCTATTTGTATATAACCAAGGGGAAAGGGAGTCAAATGACTGCTGTGCAGCTTTTATATTTAACTGCACAGCTCATTTTTCCTATTGTATTCTTAATATACCTGCAGCAGAGCAATAAGTTAATTTGTATTATTTGTTTCAGATTGTACCTGAGCTGAACATCTCCAATAAATTACAGTGGTCTACAACTCCCTTGCAGTTAACGTCTGTAGATGATATATCTGAGAAATATTCTCCTGTGGCAGTAAAAGAAGAACCAGTTTCAGTGAAACATGAGAGCTTTGTGGAAGAGGAATGTGCAGGTTTTGAGTCTGTGTATAGCGACACATTGACTGAGGAGGAAATAAAAAGTGCATTGATATTTGATGATCCTTCATCAACTGAGACACCACATGAAGCACAAGAACTCAGAGATAATCAACAATCAGAAACAAATATAACCTTTGAATGTGACAGTTGCAGTAAGAGTTATAGTACCAAAGCAAAATTGATAAGACACATAAAAAATAACCATGAAATAGTTAATGTTATGGATCAGAAGAGACTGCACACTGGAAAGAAACCCACCTATTCTGAATGTGGTAAATCCATAAGACAATCATCAAATTTGAAAATGCACAAGAGACTGCACGCTGGAGAGAAACAATTTAATTGCTCTGTATGTGATAAAACCTTTACTTATAAAACAAACTTGACAGTGCACATGAGACTACACACTGGAGAGAAACCATATAGCTGCTCTGTATGTGATAAATCCTTTAATAAAAAAACAAATTTAATTAGGCACAAGAGACTACACACTGGAGAGAAACCATTTAACTGCTCTGTATGTGATAAATCCTTTAGTCAAAAAACACATTTAATTAGGCACAAGAGTCTGCACACTGGAGAGAAACCATTCAACTGCTCTGTATGTGATAAATCCTTTGCTCAAAAAACAACTTTAATAGTGCACAAGAGACTACACACTGGAGAGAAACCATTCAACTGCTCTGTATGTGATAAATCCTTTAGTCAAAAACCAAATTTAGCATTGCACAAGAGAATACACACTGGAGAGAAACCATATAACTGTTCTGTATGTGATAAATCCTTTGCTCTAAAAACAACTTTAATAGTTCACAAGAGACTACACACTGGAGAGAAACCATTAAACTGTTCTGTATGTGATAAATCCTTTGCTCAAAAAGCAACTTTAATAGTGCACAAGAGACTACACACTGGAGAGAAACCATTCAACTGCTCTGTATGTGATAAATCCTTTAGTCAAAAAACACATTTAACATTACACAAGAGACTGCACACTGAAGAGAAGCCATTCAACTGCTCTGCATGTGATAAATCCTTTAGTCAAAAAATACATCTTACATTGCACAAGAGAATACACACTAGAGAGAAACCATTCAGCTGCTCTGTATGTGATAAAACCTTCAGCTTCAAATCGCATTTGACAAGACACATAAAGACACATACCGGTGAATAGGTATATGCATGTGTTCATTTAACCACTGTATATTCATTTATTGATAAATTTATTTTCAAATGCATGGAGCTCTATCATTACAGGTTTACCCTAATTCAATAGAGTCCACTTCCACTATAAAATTAATTTAAATTATGCATACAATTTAAATTAACATCACAACATTTTAAATACCTAATTCAAACACACAAATTAATTAAAAAAAAGTGTGTGTGTGTCAGCTACGACGCACGATTGGAGTTTACTACTTACGAACGATATTAGGATATATGTACATCGAATAGAAAAAAAATATTTTGTAACATACTTTATGTAATACGCTTTATTGAAGTAATTTAAACAATCCGAATAATTACAGATATATGTTTGTTTCTCTTAATATTTTATCATTTTTTTTTTATATTACTTCAATAAAGCGTATTACATAAAGTATGTTACAAAATTATAATAATTGTGTTCAATTTATACAAATCCAATTTTAGGATGATTGATTTCTTTCACTTTGAATTATAATATCATTCGTACAAAGCACAAATTAATTAGGTGTCGAAACTATAGCTTCTTTTTAATATTTTAATTAATAAATAACAGAAGGTACTTATTATATGTTCCAACGAAACGCGTTGAGAGGACCATAAATTCGTCAATTGTTTTAGTTCCCTGCACAAAAACGTTAAAGCTATCTTTGTAAGACGATATCCAAGTGAAAAAGAAACGTCCGGCCAAAATGTTTTTGTAAATATTGATGATTTTACTGAATAACTTTGCACTCTCACCTCTACTCACTGAGTAATTCTAAACAATGCTAGACGAATACTTTTTAGAACGCGTATTCGAATGTCAAAAATGGTAACTCGCATTCCAGAGACACAACAAACAACCAATCAAAATGCGTTAAAGTTCTTATTTCGAACGAGACGTTTCGACGGTATTCCATCTCATTCTTTTACACGTTGAATCCTACAGATATATATGTTTGTCTCTTTCTACGTAACGCCTCAACTTTTGTCAACACTTGATTTTACTCCCCATAAAATTTCCGTACCGGGCCTTATAACTCAAATCGTTTCTTAAGGAGTAAACTCCAAAAATAAAAACAAAACAAATGAAATAGATGAAATTATGTCAAACAAATCTACACATAACATGAAATATGTCAACCCTCTCGACGACCAGATTTAGTGTGTTAATGGCGAAATAAACAAATTTTAAACTTGTATTTGAAATATTATAATGATATATTTACATAACTGAACACTTAACTTGAATTGAAATAAAATAAAATAAAAATATATTAACATTTTAGGAAAAATTATACATGACAGATAGGATTGTTTATTCAATTACTTGTAACTACTAACAAATCTTTAATGTATAGATAGAGTATGATCTTATGAGAAAACTTATTCGTGGTTCCTGGAATGGACTGCGGGGCTATCCTCTTCCATAACCTCCTAGCTATATGCTATTTCTGAGGGCGACGGGGCCTCCGCTCAGTTCAAGCTTTAGACATCAGAGTTGACTGCGGGGCTATCGTCCTCTGTGCCGTCTAGCTAGCGAATGAATTTTACTTTTTTTTTTTTTTTTCGAATGGACATTTTATGCTGTTGACCGCAGATGGCCATGACAGCGTTACCGGACTGTGGCGGACGCAGAGGGCGTCTCAACCAAGGCGGCGTCCTAACCGAACCCGACGCGTTAGCATCGGTGTTCCGTTAGGGCGGCGCCCCAAAAGTTAGGTTGGGGCAACACGCACAAGGGCTCCACTTAGGAACGGACCTCGGCTTGGGCTGTTGCCAGTATATAAGAGGACTATGGATTATTGCGCCCGGGTGTAAAATTACACCTACGGGCGGAAATAGGGATTCTTCGGCCCCGCCGGCGGGTCCGGTTTTTAGTTTGTATGTTATTTTCTAAATCGGGACTGGGGGATGCTAACTCCGGGTTAGCGGCTGAGATGGGGTCTAGCGGGTCACCGAGAACGTGTCTCGGTCGACGGAGGAGAGAACTCGTGGGAGGAGGGTCGATGTCATACTGAGGTATGTTATGTATGAGTGGGTTCGGGTGCTCGATTGCCGTTTCATAGTGACGCTCAGCGGCCTCTTTTTAACCCCCGACCAAAAAAGAGGGGTGTTATAAGTTTGACGTGTCTGTCTGTCTGTCTGTCTGTCTGTCTGTCTGTCTGTCTGTGTGTCTGTCTGTCTGTCTGGGACATCATAGCTCCCGAACGGATGGAGCGATTTCAATTTAGTTTTTTTTGTATGAAAGGTGAGTCTGGCGCGAGTGTTCTTAGACATGTTTTAAGAAAATCGGTTGTGCCGTTTAAAAGTTATGGGGGTAAGAGTGGGTAAGGAAAACCGAAAATCTGCAAATATACTAGTGTGGGGTATCAAATGAAATCGCATCGCGTCCACATTACATAATATTATGTTGTTTTACGTTTAAGGAAATTAAGGGATTGGAATCGGGGGTTTTTCTTAAATTTTAAATTTAGATTTATATGATATAGGCAATCGATTCGAGCTTAAGATCTCTGTGGAGATCTTTGTTGCGGACGTACCACGGACATCCAGTGGCTTTGCGCAGGAATCTATTTTGTACTATCTGGATGGATTTTACGTTGGGCGAGTGCCCGAACGCTACAGATGAGTAGGTCATGATGGGGCGAATAACCGCTTTGTAAAGTGTCACCTTATTTCTAAGGGACATTTTACTTGACGATTTAAGGAGATTGTTGAGCCGACTAAGTACGAACTTAGCTCGATTGCAAACAGTTTTTATGTGGGTCTTGAAGTTAAGACGTTTGTCTAGGTAGACGCCTAGATAGCGGGCCGACTTTACCCATGGGATGGGTTGACCAAAGAGACGGATGGGCTTGGGTTTGGGATAACCCCGCGAGAAGTACACTGCTGCACTCTTCGTTGGTTTCACCTCAATGCGCCATTTCCTAAACCAGTCTGCTAGGGAGTCTAGCGCAGACTGCAGCCTTATACAGACTCGCGTTGAGTTGGTGTCGGACGCGTACAAGGCTGTGTCGTCTGCGAATAGGGCGAGTTCTACCTGATGGGTAGTGGGTATGTCGCTGGTGTACAGCGTAAAAAGGAGGGGGGCGAGGACCGATCCTTGGGGGACCCCGGCTCGGATGGGTTTGGGTTCTGAGAGAGTGCCCTCCACGCGGTAGCGGAAGCTGCGGTTTGACAAGTAGTCTCGTAAGATGAGTACAAGACGGTCTGGCAATCCAAGTTTAAACAGCTTGAAAATCAAGCCGTTGTGCCAGACTTTGTCAAATGCTTTCGCTACATCGAGGAAGACCGCTCCCGTGTCGGCGGGCCAGGTGTGGTGCCATTTGGACATGATGTGCTCCGTGATGCGGAGCACTTGCTGGGGGCACGAGTGGTAGGCTCGAAAGCCGAACTGCTCGTCCGGGAGGAGGTGATTTTTATTTACGTGTGACCAGAGACGGCTCAGAAGGAGGCGCTCGTAGATTTTCCCCAGAGAACTGAGGAGGCTGATGGGTCGGTAGGAGGTGGGTTCGTTTGCCTTCTTGCCCGGTTTGTGGATGCCAATAACAGTGGCTTCCTTCCAGACATCAGGAAACGAACATGTGATCATGGCTGCATTGAAGATGCTCACCAGGAGGTAGATAAGGGAGGCTGAGAACTGTTTCAGTACTCTGTTGCTGATGCCATCCGAGCCGGGCGACTTCTTGAGTCGGAGTTCTTTGATGATGGATTCGACCTCTGCTGCCTTGACCGGCTCAAGGGCAGGGGCCGAGGGGGGGAGGGAGGTTAGTCTTTCGACTTCACTGTCCACCGATTCGAGGTGGGCAGGGTCGACGGGCTCAAGGCTGGGGGAGCATTGGGATTCTAAGCTTTCCGCCAGTGTATCGGCTTTATCCTTATCATCGAACGCGGGCGTTTGATGATTCGGACGAATGAGTGGAGGCATGGTTGTGGCCATGTCAGATTTCATAGATCTAGCCAGGTCCCAGTAAGCCTGGTGGCGTGGTTCGATCTTGGAAAGCTTATCATCCCAAGAGACGTTTAGGTGGTCTTGTATGGCTCTCTTCACCTTGCGGCGTTGGGAGTTCATACGAGTTCGGTTTTGATCAGTGGGCCAGGAACTGAAGCGACGAGTCGCCGCGTTCTTTTCCGTGATCAAGCGTCTTATGTCATCTGGCAGCCCCCATTGACGATCGCTCGTCGCTGGGACCTGTTTCGATGAGTCGCTGATAGCGGACTGGACGTGTCTTGTCAGGGAATCGACCGCTAACGCGATGTCGTCGGGGGTGACTATATCGTCGGGAATTTTCTCCAAGTCGGGTGAATGGATATTGTCGAGAACTTTCCCGAGTTTATGCCACTGCACCACGGTCTTGAAGGAGGGGGACTGATCAGGCTGAGGGCCGAGTCTGAGTATGACGGGTCTGTGGTCCGAGTCCAGTTCCTGCATCACTTCTATGGAACGCATCCGGAGGGATACGTATTCATATTCATTTATTCGTTGTTTCATGTGGTTACAATTTAGGTGTTAAGTATAATATTATATCTACCCTTACATGAGCCCCGTTGGGACATTCGATAGAAGTGCCAGGTCCAGGTACTCACTCCTATGACCAAGTTGACTGGGATATCGAGTCGGGCAGTGGGGGACTAGGAGGTCTAAATTAAGGGTATCTAGGCATCCCTCTAGAATAGCGCCGTTCGAATTTAACGAGTGACAATTCCACATCGGATTTTTACAGTTGAAGTCACCAGCCAGAATGACTGAGCTTCCTAGGCTAAGGAGGGATTCGAGGTCGCTTTGTAGGAGCGTCTTATTGGGACTGAGGTAGCAAGATGCAATAATGACCGATTGATGACCGGTCATTGCAAGTCTACACACTGAGACTTCTAATTGTTGAAGGGGCGGGGGGTCGAGGGGTATGCAGTGAAGAGACCTTTTGTAGTAGATGACAGTACCGCCTTTGGGAGCGTACGTTCTGTCATTTCGGATCGCTATGTAGTTAGCGATCCTAGGCGTGCTGACGGCCGCCGATAAAAAGGTCTCTTGTACTAGCATAATGTCGATTTGGTGATTTACTAGAAATTCGCGGACGAGTTCTCTCTGGGAAGTGAGTCCGTTAGCGTTGAAGAACGCTAACGAGATTGAGCGAGGTTTTATTCTCTCTCTAGGTTGTACAACCATATTAGAGAGAGAAGGGGAGGGCGTCAAGGGAGTTGACGGTGTCCATATTCTCCGAGAGGAGAACAAATTTTTCAAGAGGCGTCGCGGCCTTTTTTAATTTATTTAACAGGGAATTTATTTTTCCGAAGTCGACGCTCGCTCGCTTACCCTGCTCTGGAGCAGGCGTCGCGCGGCTAGCGGCGGCAGCGGGGACGGGGGTGGGGGCGGGGGTAATTGACGGGGGTGCGCCTGTGCGCGGGTCAATGCGCGCCTTTCCGGTGTAAGCCAAAGGCTTAGACCAGGCCGACTGTGCGGGGGGCGGAGGGGGAGGGGCAACGGTCGAGGCGACCTTGCTCGGGAGTACCCTCGGGCGAGGGGCGTTCGGGGGGGATCGCTCCGGAGCGCGAGAGCGCACCTTTTTGTCGATCTTAGGTGCGCTAGGGCAACCGCGATAGTTCGCGGTATGCCCCGCAACACCACAGAGGACGCAGCTGGGTGGCTCAGGGTCTTCGCGGGTTCGCTTGCAGTCAGCGGTGCCGTGGTCACCGAGGCACTTGACGCAACGGGGGCGCGCGTTACAGTTACGGGCGGAGTGGCCATAGAGTTGGCATCTATGGCATTGACCCGGGGGCCCCTTTCGGAAAGGGGCCTCTACTGCTAGACCGGACAGTCTGCAGACGGTTTTAAGGCCAAAGATGGCCTTACCCTCAGGGGACAGGTCAAGTATGACCAGGACTAGGTCATATGGCATTTTGTCTCGTCCGCGGTACATGCGATGTACCTCGCGGACGGGGAATTTTTGAGCCTCTAGGTCGGCTTTTATTAACTCAGTACTGAGTTCAGCGGGGAGTCCACGTATAACGACGCGGAGGAGTTTCTCGCTTTCGAGTGCATAGGTGTGGAAACCTATGTTCTCGGTGCGCAGTACGGAGGTGAGGAGACGATGGTCGTCGGAGGTCGCCAGAGTCAGTTTGATTGACTCCTTTACCGACTGGGCCTTGGTGAAGTTTATTTTCTTCATTGAGATCAATTTCTCAATGTTAGGCCACTTGCCCTTTTCCCGAAGGAAGACGGGCGGTGGCGGACGTTCTTTGCGGGGCGGGGCCGCGGGGGGAGAGGAGGCCGGAGCGGGGCCGGCGGGTACGGGGACCGCAACAGGGGCGGCGGGGGACGCGGCGCGCTTATCCGTGCCCGCGGCAATCTTTGCCGGAGGTACGGATTTCCTCTTTTTAGAGGAAATCTTCTTACGCTTACCTCCGAGGACGGGGGTGAAGCCGTCGTCGTCAGAGGTCGACGAAGAAGAGGGGGCCGGGGGATCAGAGCCCTCCGATGACTCGGAGTCGGCGTCAGAGGAGGGCTCGTTAACCTCCATCGGGGAGGACTCCGCCGCTACGGGCGGCGTGGCGGGGGACGGGGGGCTATTTTCATAGCCGGGCGGGAGTCGGGTCACGAGGGGAGTCGCGGGGCGCAGGAGCTCCTCGATGAGCTCCGGGTAGTTGATTTTAATCGTGCGGAGGAGGTCTCGCAGACTCTCCGGCGATAAATTAGTTATGTCCATGATGGACGCAAGGGGGGGAGGGGGGGTTTGTCCCTACTCCTGCGGGGTGCACGCAGGAGACCCTAAGTCCCTCTCTGCCGGGTGAAGGCAGAGGGGGGTGAGTGCCTGCGTGTCCTACCTAATAGGTGTGTCCCTTAGGCCTCTCTTACGGGGCAAAAGGGGTGTGTGCCTAACGCTACCTGGGTAACGACTAGGGAAGCCCCCAAGGCCGTTGGTCCCAGGCCCGTCCGGTTGTCGCTTTGTCAGGAGACGAAGCGGGTGTACCGGGGCTACACCCGACCAGTTTCGTTTACACCGTTTGGTATCCACTGGTCGACCACTGAAGGTGGCTTTTCTAAATGACAGCGTACGCCAAGAAACAGTAATAACGAGTTTGTCTAGAAATAGACAAGCTCGCGTTAAAAGGTTCGCTATTGTTATCAGCATACACCGATAACAATAGCGCGCGAACGAAGCGGAGCTTTTGGCGGGCTCAGCGCGGGGGCTGAGGCGAGCGAACGGAGGTACAGGGCGGGGCCTGTAACAGAGTCAGAGATTAGTCGCACGTGTGCACAGTAGGAGCGCTCAGAGCGGAATGAATTTTGAATGAATTTTACTTCCCAGCGGGGCTCCTTATAAGGGCGACTGCCGTCGGCTGTGTGCTTCACGTATACGTTTGTATGTAGTAGTGTTGTTGCGCTGACGATCCGCATGGCGCTAGTAGTTTACTTGCATTGATCTTTGATAAAATGGTTCATGGTTTTGTTCTCGTCCCTGAGGGCAACCAATTCTGAGTTAGTACTGCTCAGCAGCTTCTTTAGGTCAGCAATTTCATTCCTCAGTTCCTCATACTGCGTACTGACATACGCAATTGAATCCTGGAATCCTGTACATTGAGTGTTTATCGTTTTCAGTTGACTGGAGATGGAGACGGTCCTCTTTATGGTACTCTCGAGAATAGTTACCATCTCCTGCCTCATCTCGTTTTGCCATATGTCCCTCAGAGCGTTCTCGGTGACATGCTGAGGAATTGGAGAGCGAGGTTTGGTAACCTTCCGTGTTGTAACCCCACAGACAATGTCTTCCTGCCGCTCGGGTATGGCCGCGCCGTCGTCCGTGCGAGGCTGGCCGACGGCTGGAGGAAGAGTACGAACGGGCGTATTACTGTTGTCGCGTTTCGGATCCTTACTTTTACACTCAGGACATCTCCAATTACGCTTGTGCTCCGTCGTTAACTTTCTAAAGCGCTTAGGAGATAAGTCAGCACATTGCAAGTCATACCAATTTTTACAACCCTCACAGTTCATATGATCACGTCCGGGAATCGCGGTCTTGCAGCCGTAGCATTTCGCTTCCATAATAATTGTGGTAGCGACGCAGGCAACTTTGCTGAGAAGAATAAGCTAGGCGCACAGTGAAACCCAAGTCAGAGTGCAGTGTGCCTAGTAACTACGCATTAAGCAATGGCGCAGCGGGAGCGTTGCGAGTTGTCGTAGGTCAGTTTTGAGAGTTTTAACAGTTAGATTAATATGTTTTTGCTTATAACTCACGTAATCCCCGGAATATTGAGACGATAAAATAACCACCAAATGCAGATTTCCGTAAGCTTTGCGTAGATATGTAGCACTTGTGTACAGTGTAACTTTTTGATGCACTTTAAGATTTATTTATGAAGAGCAAACGTGCAATAAGCTAACTTAATGACAGTCGTAGTTGATCTGATGATGATGATGGCTTATAAAAAAATAACAATAATCGAAATCAAATGTTACGTAAGTCAAAGTCAAAGTCAAAGTCAAAACGTTTATTTCCTTAGAAGCCTATGCTTACATGGACAGGTCAACTTAAATCTAATTTAAATAAAAACTAAGAATAATCAAGGAAATAACATAGTCTTGACAGTTCGCTTCAATTTTTTACACTGAGTTGAGAAGCGAATAGAACAACTCAGCTTCCATCTCTTATGTTGTTATTATAACAATATTGGTGTACAACATGGTTACTTATACATTTAACATTTACAAATAAATGCTAGTCAAACATGCACATAACAGAAAAAAAAACTAAATTTAGCTATTTTGTCCATCCTAGTGGAACCGAGCTACATCTGACCAAGCATTATCGTCTTTGATATAGTCCTCTGTAGAATAATAGGCTTTTTTCAAAAGACATTTTTTAATTAAAAACTTAAACTTTCGAATGGGTAGGTCAGTTATAAACTGCGGAAGTTTATTATAAAAACGGACACAATTGCCCATAAAAGATTTCCCCACCTTACGTAATCTAAATGAAGGGATATGTAGTTTATTCTTATTTCTAGTATTAACATTATGGAAATCACTCTTTTTTAGAAAATCTTGCTTATTTTTGTGTGTGTACAGCAAATTCTCATAAATATATTGTGAAGCAACAGTCATAATATTTATTTCCTTAAATTTATCTCGTAAGGAGTCGCGTGGTTTCATTTTATAGATTGAACGCACCGCTCTTTTCTGAAGAACAAAGATAGTTTGGATATCAGCTGCCGTTCCCCATAGCAAGATACCGTATGACATGACACTATGGAAGTAACTAAAATAAACAAGTCTCGCGGTGGCCTCATCAGTAATATGCCGCATAGTCCGAACTGCATAAGCTGCTGAACTAAGTCGACTCGCAAGAGCATTAATTTGAGGTTTCCATTGAAGTTTTGAATCAATATGTAGCCCTAGAAACACTGTTGAGTCAACAAGATCAAGCTTTTCATTATCTAATATTATTTTTATAGGACGTTCTCTGACAGTTGGTAATTTAAAATTAATACATTTAGTTTTTTTCGCGTTCAGTAGCAGATTATTAACAGTAAACCAATTCAGTACGCGAGACAAAGAATTATTTACGTCGTCATAGTTATCTTTATTTCTATCTACCTTAAAAATTAGAGAGGTGTCATCCGCAAATAAAACTATGTCACAAAGGTCCTTGGCATAAAAAAGAAGATCATTTACATATACTAAAAATAAGAACGGTCCTAGAATCGATCCTTGCGGCACGCCTAATTCTATTTTTGAGCCCGTGGATCTTTCAGTTCCAACTTGTACTATTTGAATTCTATTTGTCAGATATGACTGGAGAAGGTCTAATGCTTTACTGCAAATACCGTAATGTTTTAATTTATTTAATAACGTAACGTGACTTACACAGTCAAAAGCCTTGGAGAGATCACAAAATACACCGATAGCGTTTTGTGATTTATC
Organism: Gymnoscelis rufifasciata; assembly: GCA_929108375.1. Lineage (NCBI taxonomy): Eukaryota > Metazoa > Arthropoda > Insecta > Lepidoptera > Geometridae > Gymnoscelis > Gymnoscelis rufifasciata. The sequence goes on from OV815331.1 coordinate 7,079,788, forward strand.
CCAGGCCCCTAAGACGTGTTTTAGTAGTAATGCACCTGCATCATTAGTGGATCTACCTTTGGTGAAGCCAAACTGGTTATTATGTAATAATTTGTTAAAATTAAAATGTTCAGTAAGTTGATTTAAGATAATTTTTTCAAATATTTTACTCATGACAGGAAGCACTGATATAGGCCTATAATTGGCAGGGTCATTATGACTGCCAGATTTAAAAAGAGGGACAAGCTTACCATGTTTCATGAGATCAGGAAATAAACCCACCTCAATACACTTATTGAAAATATGAGCTAGATAAGGTGCAATTTCGTTAATGATGTTACCCAGCATTTTTGTTGATATGTTCCAAAGGTCCTCAGTATTTTTTATGTTAAGGGACTTGTATGTTTTTACAATATCGTCAGTGTCAACGTAACTGAAATCGAAACCATCTACACATTTATCAACAGATGATTCTAATAAATCTACAGCCTTTTCGGCGGAGGAGTTTAATGAATGGGTTACAGTTTTAGAAATGTTACAAAAAAACTTATCGAAGGCATTCGCTACCTCTTTATTTTTAGTTAGAACGGTGTCATTGATTTTTAATATAATATCTTTTTTTTGTGGCTTTGACCTTCCAGTCTCATTATTTATAATATTCCAGGTAGCTTTAGGTTTATTAGTAGAACACGTTATTTTGTTTCTAAGAAAGAGAGATTTAGCGGTATTGCATACTTGTTTAAACAGCTTCGAATATGTATTTACGTAGGAAAGAAAAGAGTCGTTATGTAACATCGATCCCCTGTCAGAATAGAGTTCGTATAGTTTATTCCTGCTTTTAAAAATGCCTGGCGTAGCCCAGTCAGTGAAACTAACTTTTTCTCTAACCTTACAAAATTTAATCTTAAATATTTCATCGTGTGCCCTTGCAATTATTTCGGAAAGCGAAGTAAATAGATCATTAGGGTCATCAATATAAGGTAATGAGACAAGATTATATGCTATTTTACTTTGGAAAATAGAGATGCGCTCCTTTGTTATAGGCCTGTAACTAAATTCCACTAACTTATTTATAGAATTGGTATAGGGGAACTTAACACTTTGTCCATAATGATCTGAATTCAAATGTTGTATTACTGATTTACTAATTGGAGATTTATTACTGAAAATATTATCTATACAAGTGGCGGTAGTAGAAGTTACTCTAGTTGGTTCATTAAAAATGTTATGCATACTAAAACATTTGAATAAGTTAAGTAGTCTATCAGCTAGAGGATTTTGTAAGATATCTATATTGAAATCACCACAGACAATCAGATACTTGTTGCAGGTAAACATTTTAAGAAGTACTTCTTCCATAGTAGATTCAAAAATTTCCTGGTTTACACTCGGAGGACGATAAACGCATAAGATTAAATGCCGCTCCAGTTCCACACAAGACAGTTCAATATTTCTCTCAATACTTAACCTAACTATGTCTTTACGCTCTTTATATTTAAGATTGTTTTTGACAAATATTAATGATCCACCGCGGATGGCGGTGCTCCTTTTATAACAACTAGCACAACAATAATTACCATAACAAGGTAGCAGCTGATTATTTAGAATCCAGTGTTCTGTTATGCACATAATGTCAACTTTAAAAAAATTTAAAAATAATTCTAATTCTAAAACTTTGCTGGATAAGCCTTGTATGTTTTGATGTACTATATGTAATTCTAATTGCTTTTCCATTGTCGAAGAAGTCAGTTTAAATTAATATTATCTGACATTGAAATAACTTTGCCCTCATTAGTAAAATTACTAACTACTAGTACAGGCTCGTCCGGTAACTTTGTTATACTTTCTATAACTGGATCAAAAATATTATATGCTAACAATTTAGCAAGAGTTAATTTACATTTTTTACTAAGGTACATAGTATCTTTAGTCATAAAGCAATTACTAATAAAATTATTAGTTTCGAAAAATAAAACGTCACTATGACGACATGTCAGATTATACATAAGCAAATTGCTATTATATATCAGTTGATTTTGCTTTTCACTCAATGACTTTGAGTACGGAAGAGCACAAAGAATTAGTTTGCCCAGGCCACATTGTATCTTATTTAGCAAAATTTCAACTAATTTAATTATTTCAGAACGTTTTAAGTTTACGTTACTTAATTGAACTATAAGGCTTGTATTGCTGTCCAAACTAGAGTCACCATTAATAAGGCTTGTCATTGTACTGATACTACAATCAGCAAAACAATTATTAAAAACATTTTGCGTTAGGAGGTCATTCAATAGCAACCCCATTCCAGTGCCAATACCATCTGAATAAATAACAGTTTTCCGGGTCTTACAGCTGGAGTTTAGCCTAACCGGAGACTGTTTATTTTGATTTGCAGACAGTTGCATCTGTAAGGATCTCTCATTATTTAGAAAACCGATGCTTTCAGTGGGAATTAGTGGGTCTGTTTGGGTGCTATTGCACTGTACCTGTACATAATTACTATCATTACTTATAATATCAACATAATTATTAATTTTTTGATAGTGAGCCTGAGCTTCCTTTTGTACTACTTTATATTTACACGTTATATCATGAAGAGATCTTTCTAAATTAACTATCTTCTCTGCCATGTAATCTAACTCTGTAGAGTTTCTTCCTAGCAAATTATAACATTGGTTTAGTTCTTCTTGAAGGTTACATTTTTCTTTACTTAATCTAGCCGTATTAATAATTTGCTTCTGTTTTTTCAACTTCTTCTCTGATTTTTTAATGAAATTACTTAATTTTACGTATTTTTTAATCCTATTACTACCTTTCATGACAGGCGTTGTAGTTGTACATTGAGGTGATGTCAGATCTACAATTGACAAGTTTAGCCCGGAGTTTTGTAACTGAGTATGTAAATCTATACTGTCAAAGTTAGTTACTGGGGCCAATGACTTGGATTCGAATGCATCTAATTTAATTCTACATTCAGAAAGCTCTTGTTGTAAGTCGCGGTTTAGCTGCAATACCAGTTCATATGAATCATGACATATTTCTTCATTTTGGAGGGAAGCCCTCAAGCGATTCACTTCTTCTAAGGCTTCTTCATAACGGATATGTAGCTGGGCGAGCTGGCTCTTGAGGGTTGTGTTTTGTCCCAGGTTTTCTAAGAATTGAGCTTCACAGTCCTCCCTTTCCTGAAGAAGCCTGTCCCGATCTTCCCTTACAGCCTTGAGTTGACCCGTCACCGCCTTGAGCTTCTTTTCGAGATCTGCTTGGCAAGCTTTTCTTGTCATAGCCATGATGTACTGAAGCTTCTGAAATATAGCAAGACTGATGTAAGCTTGTGGAAGTAAGGAGAAGAGAAAATATGAGGTTAACTACAGTAAAGGGAAAATTGAAAAGTAAGTAAGTTTATGTTACAAGAAAAATGAAAATGGTTATCCCGTGGTCACCCTAGAGAGGTATGATGGTTCTGAAAAGGACCTTGTGACCAAATGGTGGAAATAACCGAATATTTATTAACTTATAGAAGGAGAAAATAAATAAAGAATATGAATGAATTATGAAGAAAGAGAAAATAAATTTTTATCACATCAAACTTTTAATAGAGCATATGCTATTGGTAGCTAGGATCAAATCCTCATTGTAAAATAATAATTGTTATTATAAGTATTATAATGATTCAATCTTAACCAAAAAAACAGTAATAATATTCTTTAGTACGGAGTGCTTGATTAGCTGTTTTAAGAAAATATTGTTGAAATACTAAGACTTACAAAATATCTAGGGTTTATCTTACAAACCTAGATGATCCAACAAGAAGGTAATTAGTTTCACACTAATTAGTTTTAAAATTCCTGCAGAAATGAGATAGTTATTTGTGTCAATTTGTTTTGTCTCATTTGTAGTGTAATGTTGTGTGGGGCTATAATGTTAAATTCTGCAACTGAGATTCCACCTTTTTGTCAATCTGAGAGAGAAATAAACCAGAGCCGTGTGTGAGGATTGACGAGACTCAGTAAATAGATTACTGAGTAGTGTTTATGTGTGTTTATGGTGTGAGATATGTTACACTTATTTATATAATAATCAAATAATCAAAAACAATACTCCCCAGGTTTGTGTGAAGTCCGTAATCGTGTTCGCAGGTTACCGTCTGCTGTCGATTCCTTTAGATTGTTACGTATCCCTGGAGTAGTTTGTGGAGGCGAACAAGTTTAGGATGGTGGTCGATATCCTTGGGCTGCTGGTAAAATCTTCGCAATCTACTATGTTCTTTGCTGCCGCCTTAGCCAAGTTTTAGATATTTTATTCCAGTATTGAGGTGTAAAACAAAAGAACTCTTTGTTTCAAATTCGAAAACGGTCGTTGTAGTGCTTTGTCAAGTTTGGGACTTTCCGCGGCAAAGTACTGTGGAACTCCTGCTCGAGTATTTGTACTTTTTATGTATTTAGGCACTCACTACACTTAATTTAAGGCAAAACAATACTTAATTACTAGATTAATTCACATGAATTTAATTAAATATATATTTGAACAGCTGAGAGGCGTTTTACCCCTAGTGTTGCCAACTCGAAAAAAAAAAATGTTATTAATGTTAGTAAAAATGTTAATACGTATGTTATTGTTACATTATTACATTATAGTGTGCTTTGGTTGGTTGCACTTAAGAATGCTCGCTGAAATTGACAAATAACTTAAACCAATATCCATCGTTACGTTAGTTAGTGTGAATAGCCAAATCCAACACGGCCATTCGGCTCAATTCCGTAAAATTCTAGAGAAAACATTAGTACCTACCTAATTATTTAATTTCCTTTTGTAAATATCCAACAGAAAATATTGTTTGTACTGGAGTTCATAAACCCAGAAAGTTATTGAGAGCTACCGTAACTATCTTTATCTTAACATATTTATATACCTACGTTGTGAGCAATAATTCGGCATCGTTGACAACACACCGTACAATCCAAGTGATCGTATGGCGTCCGTGTGTCGAGTCTGCCTCAGCGGCGACCTGAGGCTGCGCTCCGTGCAGAACGATCTTATCAATTTGTACGACAAGCTAACAAATGGCGAGGTAAGTCATCTGTATCGGCGTGTGCCGCCGTCTTCTCCAGAGAAGAGACAAGTCAGGGGAATCCAACATAAGTTCGGATTAATTGGATGGTATTATTTAATTTTTTTTTACTAACTTCTTTTAAAATTTAATGATGTTAATAAGTGATAAACCTCACTTTGCGGGTTTAATTATTTTTAGTTTGTAGGCAGAAAAACATTTAGTCACATCCGTAACCTTCGCGCACAGGATTCGAACCTGCATCTCCGGGACAGCGCCCGACGCGCTACCTATTACACGTCAATACGTGATAGCTCGAAATTTTTCGACCACTTTCTATTATCAAGTGAAGCCCCGAGTAACGACATCTCATAGAAAATACAAGGACTATTCCTGCAGATTCTTGGGGTTGCATTCGATTGTTCGAATCCTGTGCGTGTCGTGTTATGGATATGTCTTAATCTTTTAGTGAATAAAATTAAAAAATACCTTCTATTAACCTCAAGGAAAGTAAAATTATTGTTAATCATTTAGAAATACAAATGTTGGTACCTATTATTTAATTTGATATTTTTTGACTTACTTCTATCTAGCTAATGCATTAGCTGAATGCATCAAAAAGATGCAATGGCAAGTTACCTCAACACAAGTAAAATTATTGTTAAAAATTTTGTTGTACTAATCAGCCATTTTCCATTGTAACATTAATGAAACTAATTTCAGTTCAACTCCAAAGATGGCAGGCCGAGAGCTGTGTGCAGTTACTGTTACCAGCAACTACTAAAGTGCTACACATTCAGCAAAACAGCGCAGAGATCTGAACAGATCTTCAATCAACTGTTCTCTGAAGGAGTACTCAAGGTAAATGAGACATGTAACATTGTCAAGATATAACTTTTTAAATTATCATGGTTTTTAACAATATTATGATTTAAAACGGGTAACATACCATGATTTGATGGTTTTTGAGTTTTCCGATATTTCGACGCTGTTGCAAGCGCCATGATCACGGAAACAACCGATCAGTTGTTTCCGTGTATATTATATCAGAATAAAATAAAATTGTAATTCAACACATTCAATAAATTGTTCCATTATGACCATAAAGATATTCAATAAACTACCTAAAAATATGAGACAATTACCAAAAATAATATTTATTAAATTAATTTCAATTGTTATGTGAAAGCATTAAAACACTTTACTGGTAAAGTATGTGAAACCTTATATCAAACCAAATATCTATTATTGTATCATAAATTTGGCATATAAATTCATATCATTTCATTTTGGGTTTTACTGCTAACTGACTTCAAATTGTTGTTTTGCGTTGGTAAAACTTGCACAGGATATAAATTGTGAAATTATATCTGTGCAGCTTTTATATTTAACCACACAGCTCATTTTTCGTATAATATTCTTAATATACTTGCAGTATAGCAATAAGTAAAATTGTATTATTTGTTTCAGATTGCAACTGAGCTGAACTTCTCCAATAAATTACAGTGGTCTACAACTCCTTTGCAGTTAACGTCTGTAGATGATATATCTGAGCAATATTCTCCTGTGGCAGTAAAAGATGAACCAGTTTCGGTGAAACATGAGAGCTTCGTGGAAGAGGAATGTGCAGGTTTTGAGTCTGTGTATAGCGACACATTGACTGAGGAGGAAATAAAAAGTGCATTGATATTTGATGATCCTCCATCAACTGAGAAACCACATTTAGCACAAGAACTCAGAGATAATCAACCATCAGAAACAAATATAACCTTTGAATGTGACAGTTGCAGTAAGAGTTATAGTACCAAAGCAAAACTGATAAGACACATAAATAATAACCATAAAATAGTTCATGTTATGGATCAGAAGAGAGTGCACACTGGAAAGAAACCCACACATTCTGAATGTGGTAAATCCATGAGACAATCATCAAATTTTAAAGTGCACAAGAAAGTACACACTGGAGAGAAACCACAGAAACCATTCAACTGTTCTGTATGTAATAAATCATTCACTCAAGAATCAAGTTTGAAACTGCATAAGAGACTGCATACTGGAGACAATCTATCCAACTGCACTGTTTGTGGTAAATTCTTTACTCGCAAATATTATTTGATGGAACACATGAGACTGCACACTGGAGAGAAACAATTTAATTGCTCTGTATGTGATAAATCCTTTAATACAAAAACAAATTTAATTAGGCACATGAGAATACACACTGGAGAGAAACCATTCAACTGCTCTGTATGTGATAAATCCTTTAGACATAAAATAAGTGTAATAGAACACAAGAGACTGCACACTGGAGAGAAACCATTCAACTGCTGTATATGTAATAAATCATTCATTCGAGAATCAAGTTTGAAAGTGCATAAGAGACTGCATACTGGAGAAAATCTATTCAATTGCACTGTATGTGATAAATTCTTTACTCGCACAAGTTCTTTGATGGCACACAAGAGACTACACACTGGAGAGAAACCATTCAACTGCTCTGTATGTGATAAATCCTTTAGCCAACAAAAACATTTGAAATCGCACAAGAGAATACACACTGGTGAGAAACCATTCAGCTGCTCTGTATGTGATAAATCATTTACTCGAGAATCAGGTTTGAAAGTGCACAAGAGTATACACACTGGTGAGAAACCATTTAGCTGCTCTGCATGTGGTAAATCCTTCAGCTGCAAATCATATTTGACAAAACATGTAAGGACACATACCGGTGAATAGCTATATGCATGTGTTCATTTAAACATAACCACTGTATATTCATTTATTCATAAAACAATTTAAACTCGTATCTATACTAATATTGTAAGCTGAAGAGTTTGTTTGTTTGAACGCGCTAATCTCCGAAACTACTGGTTAGAATTGAATAATTATTTTTGTGTTGGATAGTCCAGTTATCGAGGAAGGCTATAGGCTATATAACATCACGCTACGACCAATAGGAGCAAAGATATAGTGGTAAATGTGTAAAAAACGGGAGAAATTGTTCATCTTTGAAGCCTTCCGTTGCGTGCGCCGTGAAAACGGTTCAAGATACACAAAAAATATGTATTAAAGAATAATAGCTCTTTAAATGATCTAAAAAACAGTCCGCGATAGTATTTGTCTATCTTTTAAGATTAACTCACAAAAACCGTTTTTATGGTACCTAATTTGGTCGAAATAATTTGTTTAAGTTGTATCAACATAATTATATTAATCTTCATTCAAATAACGCGGGTAGCACCGCAGGGCACAGCTAGTTTGAAATATTATGATGATATATTTACTTAACTGAACACTGAAACTGAATTGAAATAAAATGAAGTTAAAATTTATTAACATTTTAGGAAAAATTACAAATGTTAAAGGAAATAATGTCATGCTAATCAAAAAATAATCTGTAAAATAAATAAATAAATATTTCCAGACATTTCACGCAACAACATCTAGCCCCATGGTAAGCTCTAAGCTTGTGTTACGGGTACTAGATATCTGATATATACTTAATATAATAGTCATACATATATAGATATTTTTTATTATACATCTGTAAAATCTGTAAAATAAAATCAATAATTTGATGTCCTCTACAATGTGGTACAACCTTAAGTCAAACATCATAATTATGTATTTGATGAATCTTATGAAAATGCACTCTGGGGAGACACCTTGCGCCTATTCTGAATGTGGTGAAGCCATCACTCATAGTAACAATTACACAGGCATTTGGGATTCATACTGGTAGAAATCATACGAAAACAAATAGATGGATGATTAATTGATTAGGTACATGGTTAATCTTTAGGTTTCGTTTCCATTCCAAAATGTTATGATAACTATTCTTGAGTAAACTGTATTATCTTCCTATATTTTATTTGATTTTACATATATATTTTTTCCCCCAACTTACATGCAATGGACCTGACTCCATGTAACTGTAATTAATTTCAAACAATAAATGATTATTACTGATGCTTATCGAATTTTTTTTAGAAAATTCTATATAGTAGAAAGTAATTACTATGTATACTAGAATACGTCATATCTCTTGGAAAATTAAATCTTTAGTCGCACCTAGTGCTGGTTGTACTTATGTGTAGCCGGAGGGAAGAGCCCTTGTGTCTCATTACAAGTTATTTTAACTTAGAGCGAGGAGTCATTTACTTCTATGTTTGTACTATGGGTGTTGGGTGACTGTTTTTTTACATAGAATAGAATGTTTTTTTTTGTAAACACATATTTAAGGTACATAGACAACACCGAGAACCGAAACCAGAAATTGAAAATCGTACAAAATCTAGTCCCCCAGCGGGAATCGAACCACAGCCCAACTAACATTTTGGTGTCAGTTACAGTTTTTATTAGGGTCATCTAGTCTAAATGCGTCTAAGGGGCTATTGCGTCTTTTTGAACTTTTACGAAAACTGTTATATACAGTGATTTGTGCCCTCTATTTAAATTTACTTGAACTAAATACTTAAAATGTTGCTCGTACAGATGTGGCGTTGTAGTTCAGTTATGCAAGTATTTAGCCATTTTGTAAATCGCGTATTTCGGGACAACGTGTTGCTGCGAGAGGTGAGTAATCAAATCCATGTTAATCTTAGATTTTCTTTATTTGATTGATTTTTTTCAATAATGATTGTAAAGATTGGTCAATGGGCTGCTTGCACAGACAGTTATTTTTAATAAAATAGCTTTATTTGAAGAAATAATCATATTTGGATTTTTAAGGTTAAGATTAATGTCTTGGGGTAAATGCGTCATACCGTTACGGGGCAATTGCGACTGTGAGATGCATTTGCCCCAAAACAGAAATCGTCAACATTTTGATGTCCGCACCTTTTAGTATGAAAATGAAATTTTGTTTCAGATATATACATATACTATAGACGGTCTTTCTAGATTCAATTTGATCTCGTAATTTTTGTATTGATACCGAAGTAGACTTACTAGTGCCTCATTTAATTAAAATAAAGTTGTTTATTATTGTATTCCAGATTTTTTTTTTCATAACTCTCCACCTTTTTAATTCTTCATACGTTACTACCTAAGTTATACAGTGTTACAATAGCTACAAAAGTAGCACCACCATTTTTTTATGACAATTTTCCATGTTGTACCTGATTACTTTTCCAGAGGTAATAAGAGCGAGCCACCCAAGTAAAATGTTGACAGCATCTGCATTTAGTAATGGGGCTAATGCATCCATCAAAAATAGGCGCATTTCCCCAATTTTTACTAAATTGTCCTCGAAAGCGTCAATTCTTATTTTTATCTAGTTTAACTGTCATTCTATTGCACAGAAATGTGATCCGAAAAAAACTAGTTTCTTTTTCTCATAAAAAGTACACCAGTTAAGTATTTACTCAAGAAAGACGCATTTGCCTCAAAAGGGGAAAATGCGTAAAAAAATAAAATTCCAATAAAAAAAAACAGTTAATTTGACACCTTTCATAAACTCCGGCGAAAAAGACAATCCTAGAACTTTGTACAGAAAAAGCCATAATATTAGACTTAACTTTCAAAAAGTGGATAATACCATAAATTTACTCACATTAGGTATGGCGAAAACTTGAAGCGTTCGAGAAATGTGACGCAATAGCCCCGGTTCCGGTTGACCTTATAACTTTTGTCTGTTTAATTGAGAGTTATAATTATCTTAGTTCCAACTAATAACGTTATAAAGGAGTTAGAAAATAATTTGAACACCAATAGTGGTTCTAGAACTTTAATGAACGATGTTATACAGCTTTAAGGGTTAGATTAGTGCTAATTATAGCAAGTATATTTAAGATGTTATAGCTTTAACCTGTTTTCAGCACCTCAATAGATATACTAGAATATTATATATTATATTATTATGATATATTATTCTATGGGGCTGTACCAAACAGAGCAATATCCAGATTATCCAACGGTTTCAAAATAAAGCACTTCGGAGTATCGTGAACGCTCCGTGGTATATAAGAAATGCAGACTTACATCGGGACCTCAAAGTGGACCTAGTCGCAACTACCATCAAACGTTATGCAGAAGCTCACGAAAAAAGACTTCATCAACATGTGAACGTCGAGGCCATCCAGCTCCTCGACAACACGGACATAGTGAGAAGACTAAAACGGACAAAACCGTTTGAGTTAGTGTTTTAAATTAATTAGTGTTAATGTTAGTGCAGTGAGTGTAGATAACAATTTTATAGAACACAAGAACATAGTGTCTTCCCCTTAAATAGAGACAGTAAGCAAAGTGTTAATGGACACATTCTTTATATTACTCTACATAGCAATTTAAGTCATATGTAAAATTACTAATTAGCCTTTATAATGGCTAGATCGTAATTTTGTTGTAGCATCTTTATTTGAGAAGCTGCATTTAAAAAAAAAAAAAAAAATATGATATATTATTAATATATATATTATAGTGCTCGTTGACACTCGTCAATACTTATTGTTGATTAGTTGTTACAGTGAAGTGTCTTATTATGTTTTTAGGTATAATATTGACTATAGGGTGCAGACATGGGTTGTAAAACAGAGTTTATCAAGAGTGCAAAAGACTCAGACACTAAAAGTCTTGAAAAACTCATTTGTGTAGTTTCAACCTGTGATGTTAATTTTACTAATACTTATTGTGTTAGGCAAATACACTCATAAAGACATCGTAAAAGTAATGGTGTTAGAAAACATGTAGGTGGGTCATTCTCAAATACGGTCAAAATCTATGTCCCACCAATGAACTTGCGAACTGTATAGTTTTTGTTATTAAATGTTCTAGATTTCGTAAGCTAGATTAATAAGGAATAAGCAATCAAGACCGTTTTTAGATTAAGTGGCTAAAAAAAAGTAATACCGGTTTTTGTTCTAAAAACGTCATTACCACTCATGTCACAAAGGTGTATTTCATGCTATATCCTTGTACATTTAATTTAACACTAAGATATTGTAAAATTATGTGTGCAAATATTGTTCTTTAATGTTTTAACAATACGTTACAAAAATAAAAACTTAATTTTTTTTACTAGAAGTTAATAAAAAACGGCATCAAACAATGTTCAAAAAAATATCGTCATTTATGCCAACCGTGCTATTTTGTAACACTCTAAAAAAACGGAATGCGTTAATAATAAATAATAATAATAAAAATGTTTATTGCATCAACTTAAAAACTATAAATACAGGTTCTGGAGTCACCCTTTAAGCAAAATTTGCTTGTGTTGGGAGACCCCGCTCTTACCAATAATACATCAACAATATTTAAGTATTTGCTTAACTAGATATACGTACTAATTAAAAGAAAGATAAATTTAAAGCTTAAAATTATATTTAACATTAAAAGTTATAAGAATAAGTATTTACAAGAGCAGTTCTATACAAAACAAACATAAAATACTATGCTAAATGTGTAGGCTGTCGTCCTACAATAACACCAAGCTCATAAGAGCCTGGGTACCAGATTAGGACAGCCACGAGTTCACATAGAGCGTGTTTTCTTACTTAAGTTAAGAAGCATTGCATGGCAATTCTGGACACTCCCCCCGTCTTTCTGTTTGCCAATGCACTTTAAAGTGGTTCAACGTGCACATAGTTCTCACATTTTAAGTTTTAATTTGATTCTCCTAACTTTGTCACGGCAGTCGTCATTACCCGTTTCAACTATATCTTGATAAATAATGCTTGTTGAGTTGTTTTAAAACACCCATAAGAAAGGGGTTGTGAACACTAAACAGCTCTCCGCTTTTTTCCGTTGCAACTTAACAAACAAGTTTGTAAATTTGAAATTTGTGGAAAAAACGTGTTACCAAAATGACGTTAATGAAAAAGAGGAATGGTGAACGTTGCCAAAATGATTTATTATCTTAATATAAAGTTTAATTGTTCTTAAATTGTGTTTTGTTTAAAATATAATCTGGATCTGGATTGGACATTTTAATGCAATAGACATGTAATATGTCTATTATAAATTTTGAAACAATCATGGTTATTAACACTATTTAGATTTATTAACGTAACTAATATTCACCATGACGGGGCTTACCATATTAGGATGTGATGGTACGAGTTCGTGATACCATAGGCCACGGTTTACAGAAAAGCATTCCGACAGATATCTCCACGCTTGAATCACATCACCACCCTCTGCAATTGAATTCAGAAATACCTGCTCTGTCAAACCGGGCGTAATAACTCTGAGATGCCGACAGTTTACAAGCTGAACTTACTCCTGTATGGGTATAAGCAAACTCAGAGTCGCACAATCAGCTAAGGAGAGCGCTATGACCGCAAGCATTACGTGATCTAATCAGAAATGAGAAGATACGTAGAAGAACGAGGGTCATCACATCACCGACATAGCCAAACGGATTAGCTCTTTAAAGTGGCAGTGGGCTGGCCATATTGCCCGTGGAGCAGATGGTCGTTGGGCTGAAAAGTTCTCAATTGGAGGCCCCGTATCGGCAAGCGCAGCGTAGGACGTCCACCAACTAGATGGACGGAAAATTACTACCAAACGGAAATGGAAAAACGCTAACAAGGTTAAGCAACTTTGCGCGACGCCAGTACTTGGATGGGTGACCGCCCGAACAAAATCTTTTTGATTAGTTTTTTTTTTTTTTATTAGTCGTCTTATTCTTTTGTCGATTTACTGAAGTTTCACTTCTATCGTGAGTGAAACACACACATACCTTTTTTTAAATTTGCTATTGTATATTTATTAGGTACATCATTGTTTGTTGGGAAATCATGTTTTGTAACAATATATTTATAGTGATAAAAATAGACTACCTACCTGGATTGTATTGTAGTTATACGCCAGTTCCTTAAAAAATATTGATTCATATATCTAAAAGTAGGTAAGTTGATTTATTTTTCAGTATGTTTTATGTGGTTTTAATAATACAACTCTTGAAATCACTATTTTAGATTTGATATTAAACTAAATCTTGAGAAGATCTCACTATCGGCAACACTTCGTCATTAATAAAGAAGTGCCTCTTGTTTAAAAATGTTTGATTGCGACAAACTTGTATTATAAGCTTCGATTAGAAGCTGCAGCACCAGTTACGTTGACGAAAAAATAAATGTATGGAGGAGAAAATTGCTAGGAGAACCAGCCAGGTATGTATCGCTGTTATCACTCAGAGGCAGTCTTGTACAAATCGTGGTAGGTATATATAATAATATAGGTTTGGTTCGTTGGTTAAATTAGCCAGGTATGTATCGCTGTTATCACTCAGAGGCAGTCTTGTACAAATCGTGGTAGGTATATATAATAATATAGGTTTGGTTCGTTGGTTAAATTACCTTAACCGAGTATTATTCATTAACATTATAAAACTTTTTTGCCAAAAATTCAACCAACTTCAAAACGGAAACTGAAAAGTATACCTAAAATAAATTAACTTTACAAATCATTTCGACATTATAAGTGATAATTAAAAGAAATAAAACAATAAAATAATTGAGTAGGTATTCAATAATGTTGAAGTCGGTGCCAAGTAAAACAATAACTAGATATAATATAGGTACCTAACATCAATCTTTTTCACAACTCAAGCCATATGGTAGTAGTAGGAAATTAAGTATCGGTCCATTCGCGGATATAGGTACCTACGCATTTCTATTTGGGTCATAAATGCTGTTAATTAGTATGTTATTTTGACATATCTATTGATATTGTGTATAGTGTAGGTAAAAATGTATTTGTTACTGCATTCAGTTTTTTGTAGTATTTTTTACTTGGCACCGACCTCAAAATTATTAAATACTTAATTATTTAATTGTTTATGTTTCTTTTAATTATCACTTAGAATGTCGAAATGATTTGTAAAGTTAATTTATTTTATACTTTTCATTTTCCGTTTTGAAGATGGTTTAATTTTTGGCAAAAAAGTTTTATTTCACGATTTTTAGTGATTACTCTACTAAAATATACCCTATAGAGTTCCTTTGAGTGTCCTTCATTTTCATCATCAGCAGACGCATTCTGTAAAAAATCGAATCCGAACTCGAAATCACTCAAGTGACCGAGCTCACTTCGAACACTCGTCACTGAGGCGCTACAGGCGCTATCGAGTTTTACAGAATACAAAACTTTAAACTCACCGCGGATTCAGCTTAGTAAGGATCGAAATGAGTTTACAGAATGCGTCTACTGACCCCTAATATCAGTCAAAACCCATTTAGATGAACGGTCTCAGTAATATAAGTAGGTAAATCAAGCCCAAACACAAAGTACTTGCTGTAAATCGTTGAGGTGTTCCCTCGACTGCCTTTCCCTCCATCATCAGATCAACACCAGACCCTCATTAATAAAACGGCTTTAAAATTCATTTTAATGAATAATATTAAGGAACACACAAGTCAGAAAGACAATTTTTTCAAGAGTTTCCCTTAATTTCTTCAGGTTTCCACCACCAGATCCAGGTTTCCTTACCATGGGACCACCCTTGGGATACTCCCTTTCCAACAAAAAA
Organism: Gymnoscelis rufifasciata; assembly: GCA_929108375.1. Classification (NCBI taxonomy): domain Eukaryota; kingdom Metazoa; phylum Arthropoda; class Insecta; order Lepidoptera; family Geometridae; genus Gymnoscelis; species Gymnoscelis rufifasciata. The sequence continues at coordinate 7,095,285 of OV815331.1, forward strand.
GGAATAATCAAAATCGGTTCATAAACGACAAAGTTATCCGCGGACATACATAAAAAAATATATATATAATACTGTCGATCGAATTGAGAAACCTCCTTTTTTGAAGTCGGTTAAAAATGAAACGACTACAACCTGGAGTAAACAAAAAAAAAACATTTTCAGTAAAGAAAAGGATGCGACAGGAATGCTATTTTTTTTGGTTTCTATTAATAATGGAACAAATGACACAAACACATCACGTAGTTGTGATGATATCCGATTAGATTCTGATATTCCAGTTACGATACCACTTCGTGAGTCAGAAGAAGAAACGGAAGGAAAATCTATTCTAGTGATATTGAAAAAATTACTACACTACCTACCTAATAAAAAAAATCAAAACGTGGTTTATAGAAAAGAATATTTTATTGATGTAAAAGCTCACTGAATCTTGTACTAAAGGCGTAGTATTATTCGATAAGTTATTTTCTGAAATTGCTTGAATCTCCTCAATATAAGCTACGTCATAGTTCAATTCAATCGGCAAGTCAGCTGACGATGACGCTGAGTCTGTGTTAAGATTAGTCAAAACAACACTGCCTATCTTGCACTTGTGCCAAGTGCGAGTTTTTTACCAACTCGATCGTGAGAAAGTTAACTATAATTTGTATGGGATCGAAACAGCGCCTCTTGTGGCAAACTTGAGTAACATAATTTGCGAGTGTGAGATCACTATCGACCGTCGATCGTCGACTCGTTTACGCTCACGTTCGAAAGTGAGAACGTTAACGCATTTGATTGGTTGTTTGAAAAGTCTCCCGAGTGCGAGTTACCATTTTTGACATTCGAATAGTAAATGCGCTCGAAAAAGTATTCGTCTAGCATTCACTTAGAATTTCTCAGTGAGTAGAGGTGAGAGTGCAAAGTTATTCAGTAAAATCATTAATATTTACAAATAAATTATGGCCGCCGGACGTTTCTTTTTCGCTTGGATATCGTCTTACAAAGACAGCTTTTAAGTTTTTGTGCAGAGAACTAAAACAATTGACGAATTTAAGGTCCTTTTTGTTGGAACATATATTATGTACCTTTTGTTATTTATTGATTAAAATATTAAAAAGTAGCTATAGTTTCGACACCTAATTAATTTGTTCTTCGCAGGTGTTCACGGCTCTCTTCTTTTTTGCTTCTGGTTCATACAAAAGCCAATTTAAGAAGCAAAACAATGTAATGAAATTTTTATTCAGTTATGTGATGATCAATACTACATTTTAAATGTCAACCCTAAGTTTGGAGGTGCAAAGCATGATTCTTTGTATGGGAAACCAGTGACTTGAATACATATACTATGATTTAAAACGGGTAACATACCATGATTTGACGTTGTTTCCGTGATCATGGCGCTTGCAACAGCGTCGAAATATCGGAAAACTCAAAAACCGTCAAATCATGGTATGTTACCCGTTTTAAATCATAGTATTGTTAAAAACCATGATAATTTAAAAAGTTGAATACATATATTCAATCTCTGCACCAAAATGGAGAAATGGTCTGGCTTTTAGGTAAAGTATCTTTAAGTACTTGATTTATTAAAATGCGCTATGTTTTGATCCCTTTCACTATTCTATCTTTTACATAATTATTTATTTTTTAGGAGACTCTGGATACCCTCAGCGCCAAGGCTAATGACTCCAATTTTAGATGCAAATCCTGGTACACCAGAGGCCAATTATAATAACAAGCAAATGAGGGCTAGAGTAATAATAGAAAATACATTTTCAAATGCTGAAAAACCGATGGTAGTGCTTAGACAAGGATAGAGTTCACTCCATCCACTTCAAGCCACTCAAGATTTAGGTGGGTCTAGTTAAGGTAAAATATTTCATATGATATTATAACAAAATACCTATTTATGTTACAATCAATCATTTCTAGTTCCAGGAAAATTAAATAGTGAACCGGGTTACAATGACTATGTGAAAAGAGCTGGAGCTACCAGCGGACCAATTTTAGTAAGAAGACTGATAAATAGTGTGTGATATAATATAGTTCTCAGTGATATATTGTGTTAATGTACCATTGCTATTTATAGAAGTGTGCTTAGGATTATAAGGTTAAGGATATTGTATTGTGACAATGAATAAATAAACAAAATTTTATAAGATGAACTTTATTTTATATCCTAATTAGAGTGTCGGAATTGACAAGTTAAATTTATAAACTAATATACCTACTTATATTTACAAAAATATAAACTTATCATTACAGAGTCTATTAACTAACTTATCTTAAACTCTTATTCCTATTGCTTGCCACTCTCTGGCTCTGCACTTCCATCTCCCTAATCCTATTTTGCTCTCTCCTCAAGCTTATCATCATCATCATCATCACCCTATTAACGTTCCCACTGCTGGGACACAGGGAGTTCTTTCTTGACGAGAGAGATTAGGCCTTAATTCACCACGCTGGCCAAGTGCGGGTTGGTGAATGTCACACATGTCATTCAAACTCTTTTAAAGTTCTCAGAACATGCCGGTTTCCTCACGATGTTTGCCTTCACCGTTAATGCACGTGTTTAAAGCGCACATAAATTTCTCAAGAAGAAAAATCCAGAGGTGCGTGGCGGGGTTTGAACCCACGACTTGCGTAATGAAAGTCGAGTGTCCTCCCACTTAGCCAACACGGCTTAGCTCAAGCTTATGTTACTCTATTATAAACTTTCTCCAAAACTCTTCAGCTTGTAGAAAATTTTGTGCTGGCCTCAAAATCCTTCAAGGTGATCTCCGAATTCTTGCATGGCAAGGTGGTGTTTGCCCAAAGCAAGCAGGCTCAGGCCGAATTAGATTGTTCTCACAGAGCCTTATAGGAGAGAGTGCATGGGCATCTGTAAAAATACATTAATGTTATTATAATCTTATTAACATTATAATTATGTTATTCTTAGAAATGTTAAGTCTTACCTTCCAGTACTTCCACAATATTGTGAACTGGGGTTGTTACAGTAATTATTTGACTGGGGCTTAAGACTTGGGCAACATATGATGTTGATGGCCCAGGTTCATCCCGATGTCTGAGGTCTCCATGGCTAGAAACAACAATAAACTTAGTTTTTTCTTCGTCGATGAAACTACTTCACATAAATAGCTCTAAACATCAAAAAAATTATCAAACACTAACTGCTCCATGAACTTGTCTTCATTTTTAGACTGTTTAACTCATAGTTTCAATTTATTATTAACCCCCGACCAAAAAAGAGGGGTGTTATAAGTTTGACGTGTCTGTCTGTCTGTGTCACCATAGCTCCCGAACGGATGGAGCGATTTCAATTTAGTTTTTTTTGTATGAATGGTGAGTCTGGTGCGAGTGTTCTTAGACATGTTTTATGAAAATCGGTTGTGCCGTTTAAAAGTTATGGGGGTAAGAGTGGGTAAGGAAAACCGAAAATCTGCAAATATACTAGTGTGGGGTATCAAATGAAATCGCATCGCGTCCACATTCCATAATATTATGTTGTTTTACGTTGAAGGAAATTAAGGGATTGGAATCGGGGTTTTTTCTTAAATTTTAAATTTAGATTTATTAATTTATCGGCCGGCCACTTCTTCCTACTCGAACGATAGTCATTAATTGGCCAAATTCAGAATGATATTTTTACTAGTATTTTGTCTAATAGCAGCTCTGTCTATCAAAAATGTTATGTTTATTCGTGTTTTGTTTATGTTTGAAAACTTTCGTTCGAGTAGGAAGAAGTGGCCGGCCGATAAATTAATAATTCGGAGATCACCTTGAAGAATTTTGAGGCCAGCACACACAGAGGTTGCAGCACAAAATTTTCTACGTTCTTTTCTTTTCTTTCTTTCGTTTACGCTCACGTGAGAACGTTAACGCATTTGATTGGTTGTTTGAAAAGTCTCTCGAGTGCGAGTTACCATTTTTGACATTCGAATAGTAAACGCGCTCGAAAAAGTATTCGTCTAGCATTCACCTAAAATAGTTAGAATACTTAGAATTTCTCAGTGAGTAGAGGAGAGGTGAGCGGTGAGCACAACGTGAGAGTGCAAGGTTATTCAAAAATTTAAGTAAAATCATCAATATTTTCAAAGAAATTATGGCCGGACCGGACGTTTCTTTTTTTTTCGCTAGGAGGAATGCCCGGAGTGGTTGGGTGATTGATGGCAGTCATTTTAAAATAGTTGTGCCATCAAAAGAAGAGGAACATTGGTATTAGAGCTGCAAGCATTATCATTCTCTTAATGTTCAAATGGTAAAATAAAGCTTTAATATTGATAAGGTAGTTATATTATTGATAGACAAAATACAAAAAATAATTAGGCATCTGTTTTTTAGGTATGTGATGATCAATACAGAATTTTAAATGTTAACCCTAAGTTTGGAGGTGCAATCATGATTCCTTCATATGGGAAAACAGTGATTTGAATATTTCAATTCAATCTCTGAACTAAAATGGAGAAATGGTCTGGCTTCTAGGTAAAGTATCTTTAGTCAACGAACGGTATTATTATTGATATTTAATTAATTATATACCTATTGTTTTATCTGACATTTTTGTGCCCCTATACAGCACATATTGTTAATTCTGTTTGACGAGTCATAGTTATAGTTACTGTACTAGAATAAGTAGGTATTTGTATCTATTTTTTCCTGTAGGTACCTGTTTCTATGCGTTCTTTCTGTGACAATAAATGATCTGAATCTGAATTTATTTTTATAAATGCATTGGTTTAATCCCTTTCACTATTCTATCATTTACATAAATATTTATATTTTAGGAGACTCTGGATACCCTCAACGCCCATGGCTAATGACTCCAATTTTAGATACAAATCCTGGTACACCAGAAGCCAATTATAATAAGAAACACATGAGAGCTAGAGTAGTCATAGAAAATACATTTTCAAGGCTGAAAAACCGATGGCGTTGCTTGCACTAGGGCAGAGTTCTGCATTACAAGCCACTCAAATGTGCTCGTATTATTTTAGCGTGCTCTGTATTGCATAACATATTTATCAACCTTGGCATTGATGACACCGAGTTAGATTTAGTTGGGTCTTGTAAAGGTAAAATATTTAATATGATATTATTACAAATACCTATTTATGTTTCAATCAATAATTTCTAGGTCCAGAGAACTTATATAGTGAACCGGCTAATAATGACTATGTGGAAAGAGCTGGAGCTACCACCAATTTAATTAGAGGTAGAGCCGTTAGAAACCAATTAGTGAGAAGACTGATAAATAATGTATGATATAATTTCTATTGTTCTCAGTGATATGTGTTAATGTACTATTAAGTTAAGGATATTGTACAATTTACAATGAGTAAATAAACAATATTTTATATGTACTTGAACTTTTATTACCTTATTCAGTCAGTCAGAATTAACAAGTTAAATTTGTAAACTTAAATACTACAAAAATATAAACTAATAACAAAAATATAAGCTAATCTTTACAGAATCTATCAACTAACTTATCTAACATATCTACAACTCTTATTCCTATTGCTTGCCATTCCCTCTGTGTCTGCACCTCCATCTCTCTAATCCTATTTTGCTCTCTCCTTAAGCTAATGTGATCCCTATGTTGCTCTATTTTAAACTTTCTCCAGAACTCTTCATCTTCTAGAAAGTTTTGAGCTGCTTCCTCTGTGCGTGCTGGGCTCAAAATTCTTCGAGGTAATCTTCGATTTCTTCCATGTGACAACCCAGCTTCTTCCAATTTCAAGCCCGTGGCCTCTTGCTCACCAATAAGATTAAGAACTCTTTGTTCCAAATAATTTAATTTGGTGCGCATAGCCGGGCCACCATCTGTACCACTAGCTGATCTATGCAAGCGAGCAGCCTTTCTTTTGGTATTATTTTTATAATCAGCCCAAACCTTTAATCAGGGAAGCAGAAAATGATAGATAAAATGATACAATAAATTTAATAATACAATATAAATCTAAATTTAAAATTTAAGAAAAAACCCCTATTCCAATGCCATAATTTCCTTAAACGTAAAACAACATAATATTATGTAATGTGGACGCGATGCGATTACATTTGATACCCCACACTAGTATATTTGCAGATTTTCGGTTTTCCTTACCCACTCTCACCCCCATAACTTTTAAACGGCACAACCGATTTTCATGAAACATGTCTAAGAACACTCGCGCCAAACTCACCATTTATACAAAAAAAAACTAAATTAAAATCGCTCCATCCGTTCGGGAGCTATGGTGCCACAGACAGACAGACAGACAGACACGTCAAACTCTCACCCACACCCCTCTTTTTTGATCGGGGGTTAAAAATGTACGAATTTCTGCATGAGTTTACAAGCTCAATAAGCACAAATTCAAGATAATATTTAGGTACTAACCTTCTTCCATTTCTCAGTAGATTTAGTATCACCACTACCACAACTGTTTAATAGTTGAACAAGTTCTTCCCATTTGTTGATGTTACTAATTCGATCTCTAGCATTCGATGTTGGTTTGCTGAGGTCTCCATGCCTAAAAACAACAACAAGCTTAGTTTTTTCTTCGTTTCTCAGTTGAACGCCATTTGCGGCTGCACGTGTTCAATTTCAACAAGCTAACTTATATAAATCTGTACAAATATTAATTATCAAACACTCACTCCTCCATGAACGTCACCATCAAATCAAATTGGGTCGAACTTGTCTTCATTTTTATTGCTGTTTAGCTCATAATCAATTTATTACTCAACTTTTTATTATCGGCCACTTTTTTTCTTCAAACTCGCAAACTACACAGCTTTAAAGGTACACACAAAATCAGGGATGTTAGATGGCCAGATGGCCACGGCCACCTAGAGTAGAAATCCTTGTGCCGACATTGCCGAGCTGGCTGAAAGGAAAGCTGGTATTCGAGTTTCGAGACGGGAAACTAGTACTCCTGTGCTCCGCTCTGGCGCTGCCAATTAGAATTGGCCGGATTGGCCCAATTCTGGGAGACAAACTGTGTGGGAACAAACGGACGGACATTGGCTGTTGACGGCCATATAGCCAGTCACGGACGCCAGTCGCGGAAAAGAAGAAGAAGAAACTGTGTGGGAAAGGAAATCGCATCCCAGTAAAAAAAAATTACATTTCAATTTCGTAGACCGTTAATAGAGGGCAGAGTACTTATCGATTTTATCGAACACACGGAAGAAATATCACTTTTAACATTTTTTTATATTATATTGCATTTAGGATATAATATGTAAAATATATTGAAAAAAGTAAATAAATGATTTATAACGAAGATTTTTTATGGAAAACAACGGTTCGCTTGAGCAAACAATAGAAAATAACTCAGACGTAAACAAATTTGGATGCCGAAAAAAATGCAGACTCTTTTTTCGACTTCTTTCACTATAAGTATCAGCAGTATAATGATTGGGCGATAATAATTTTAATGTGGGATATGGTATTTTATTTTTATTTTTTTTATTTTTTTATGATTGGATTTTCTTTACACGAATCTCTTAAATTTGTCGATTATTCTATATTGTCAGTGTATTTTTGTCGGTCAACGGCCAATCTTGGTATTTTTGCATACAAGGACTGAGTAGTCTTGGGACATGGTACGTGACACTAAAAACTAGTATGTATACCAAGAAGTTGGTACGTCGGACATCATTGCACAAAATACACAAATGAATGACACAAAACACTTAAAATAATCATAACATTTTTGATAGACAGCTGCTTCTAAACAAAATACTAGTAAAAATATCATTCTGAATTTGGCCGGTTAATGATTTGATGACGTCATGCTACCAAACTAACAAAAATACTTAACTATGCTCACGGTGAGTAAAAACGCTTTCGTATAGTTTTTGTCGATAGGAACTCGCAATTTTGCATGCCATTGCTTTTCGATTCGAATGTCGTTAGCTCGACTAACGAGATAGTAGGTAAAGTAATTCGAAAACGTTTGTGGAACTCGCACTCGGCCCAAAGAAAAAAGTCCCGGTAAATTTTTGCACATGGGTTTTAAGATCTCCCCAAAAACAGGCTAACACTACTACTACCTATCTACGTAATCTAGGTACGCTGGCGTCGCCTACAGGGGTGATTTTACATCTGGAATACATTCTAGGATTTTTTTTGAATATCGTTTTATTTTTAACTTTTCGGAAAATAAAATACCTATTCATTTTTTTTTCGTGTTCTTTTACGTGACATACAGTATTATTCTTACATCATTATTAATGTTTTTATTTCAAAAATAAAATATACCTATTCTTAATTATGTTCATGACAGAACCATGATTTGCTGAAAAAAACAAGCAAAACTCAGACATAATTTATTAATTAACTATGTTAAATAATTAAATAATGTGGGTAAACAATTAAATAGAAAGAAAAAAAAAACTTAAACAAAATAGGTAGGTATTTAATTCAGTTTCTACTTAGGCAGAGAACATATTCAAAAGTTTATACTCTCGAGGTCAGAGCAGTTGAATGGATTTTCCAGTGTGCAGTCTCTTGTGCACTTTCAAAGTTATTTATTTATTACATACAGAACAGTTGAATGGTTTCACTCCAGTGTGTAGTCTCATGTGCTCTGTCAAGTTTCGTTTACAAGTATAAGATTTTCCAGTGTGCAGTCTCTTGTGCACTTTCAACGTTATTTAATGTCTAAAGGATTTATCACATACAGAGCAGTTGAATGGATTTTCCAGTGTGCAGTCTCTTGTGCACTTTCAAAGTTATTTAATGTCTAAAGGATTTATCACATACAGAGCAGTTAAATGGTTTCTCCAGTGTGCAGTCTCTGGTGCACTTTCAAAGTTATTTTATATCTAAAGGATTTATCACATACAGAGCATTTGAATGGTTTCTCTCCAGTGTGCAGTCTCTTGTGCGTTTTCAAATTTATTAGTTGGCTAAAGGATTTATCACATACAGAGCAGTAGAATGGTTTCTCTCCAGTGTGTAGTCTCTTGTGTGTCATCAAATAACTTGTGCTAGTAAAGAATTTACCACAAACAGTGCAGTTGGTTAGATTGTCTCCAGTATGCAGTCTCTTATGCACTTTCAAACATGATTCTCGAGTGAATGATTTATTACATACAGAACAGTTGAATGGTTTCTCTCCAGTGTGTAGTCTCATGTGCTCTGTTAAGTTTCGTTTACAAGTATAGGTTTTATCACAAACAGAGCAATTAAATTGTTTCTCTCCAGTGTGATGTCTCATGTGCTCTATCAAGTTTCGTTTATATGTAAAGGTTTTATCACATACAGAGCAATTAAATTGTTTCTCTCCAGTGTGCAGTCTCATGTGTTCCATCAAATAATATTTGCGAGTAAAGAATTTACCACAAACAGTGCAGTTGGATAGATTGTCTCCAGTATGCAGTCTCTTATGCAGTTTCAAACTTGATTCTCGAGTGAATGATTTATTACATACAGAGCAGTTGAATGGTTTCTCTCCAGTATGCAGTCTCTTGTGCACTATTAAATTTGTTTTTTGACTAAAGGTTTTATCACATACAGAGCAGCTATATGGTTTCTCTCCAGTGTGTAATCTCATGTGCTCTGTAAATTCTGTTTTGTAATTAAAGGATTTGTCACATACAGAGCAGTTGAATGGTTTCACTCCAGTGTGTAGTCTATTGTGCACTCTCAAACATGCTTTACGACTAAAGGTCTTATTACATACAGAGCAGCTATATGGTTTCTCTCCAGTGTGCAGTCTCTTGTGTTCTATTAAACTTATTTTATGTCTAAAGGATTTATCACATACAGAGCAGTTGAATGGTTTCTCTCCAGTGTGTATTCTCATGTGCTCTGTCAATTTTCGTTTACAAGTATAGGTTTTATCACATACAGAGCAGTTAAATTGTTTCTCTCCAGTGTGATGTCTCATGTGCTCTATCAAGTTTCGTTTATATGTAAAGGTTTTATCACATACAGAGCAATTAAATTGTTTCTCTCCAGTGTGCAGTCTCATGTGTTCCATCAAATAATATTTGCGAGTAAAGAATTTACCACAAACAGTGCAGTTGGATAGATTGTCTCCAGTATGCAGTCTCTTATGCAGTTTCAAACTTGATTCTTGAGTGAATGATTTATTACATACAGAACAGTTGAATGGTTTCTGTGGTTTCTCTTCAGTGTGTACTTTCTTGTGCACTTTAAAATTTGATGATTGTCTCATGGATTTACCACATTCAGAATGTGTGGGTTTCTTTCCAGTGTGCACTCTCTTCTGATCCATAACATGAACTATTTTATGGTTATTATTTATGTGTCTTATCAGTTTTGCTTTGGTACTATAACTCTTACTGCAACTGTCACATTCAAAGCTTATATTTGTTTCTGATTCTTCATTGCCTCTGAGTTCTTGTGCTTCACATGGTTCCTCAGTTGATGAAGGATCATCAAATATCAATGCACTTTTTATTTCCTCCTCAGTCAATGTGTCGCTATACACAGACTCAAAACCTGCACATTCCTCTTCCACAAAGCTCTCATGTTTCACTGAAACTGGTTCTTCTTTTACTGCCACAGGAGAATATTGCTCAGATATATCATCTACAGACGTTAACTGCAAGGGAGATGTAGACCACTGTAATTTATTGGAGAAGTTCAGCTCAGGTACAATCTGAAACAAATAATACAAATTTACTTATTGCTCTGCTGCAGGTATATTAAGAATATTATAGGAAATATGAGCTGTGTGGTTAAGTGAAAAAGCTGCACAGCAGTCATCATTTTGGATGACATGGGGGATAGTGGGGTCTAGATGATGATTACGTCATCGTTAGTTATTTACGTTTTTTTGGGGATTCCCGCAAATAATACATATGCGTAGGCACTCGCTTTGAGAACTGATTAGGGGAATTACCGCACATTATGGAAATTACCGTACGTTATTCACTTGTCAAATAATTAACTCTCGTGCCGGCTGTCATTTCTGGTGTAATGCGTATATAGCCAAAATATTTTAAGTCGGTTTTAGCGGCATTATCGCCCGATATAATAAAATTAGCACGAAGAAATAAATATTCGATAATGAAATACACGCCCACAGAGGGAAAAGTTAGACCTGTAAGAGTCGCTGCTCGTCGTGCTAATGAACTGATGTGCATTATTCAAAACTAGCTGTGCCCCGCGGTGTTACCGGCGTTATAATGGATTTTCCCGCGGAATGACGTTTTCCCGCGGTAAAAAGTAGCCTATGTTATTTTTCAGGCTCTAGAGATTCTGTGTACCAAATTTAATTTAAATCGGTTCAGTAGTTTTTACGTGAAAGAGTAACAAACATCCATACATCCATACTTACAAACTTTCGCCTTTATAATAGTAGTAGGATTTAGAGCACCAAGATGTTGAATGGCTCGATGAGAGTGACGCAGACATTCCAGAATCGGATGAACACGGAGCAGCAATCCAGTGTCATCGATAACTTAGAATCATGGATTCAGGTTTCATGGACTGACATGGAAGACTCAATCTGTACCAAACATATTCTTTATGTTTGTTATGTTCTTTATTTCTGATTATATTTTTTTGTCCCTTATTCTATGTGTATCAGTTAAACCTAATATATTCATGAATTTTCCTACTTTTAAAATGACAATATAAAATCTTTCATTCTTCTATTTTATTTGATTTGCATTATTTGATTTTTATGTGTAATTTTAAGATAAATTTTAGTTTTTAATATGATATGGAATGACATTATCTGAAGTAAATGAATATGATAATAATAAAAAAAAACATTTAGTACTAAAAATGTTTACGTAAGCATAGGGGGATGACGTAAGTGCTTTGCTACTTTTGATGATAAGGGGGGCGGGAGGGTAAAAAATGGAAAGAAATCTGCTTACGTAATACTTGAACGGCTGTGCAAGTTTAACCAACGCAAAACAGCAATTTGAAGTCAGTTAGCATTACAACCCAACATGAAATGATATGAATTTATATGCCAATTGTATGATACAATAATAGATGTTTGGTTTGATATAAGGTTTCACATACTTTACCAGTAAAGTGTTTTAATGCTTTCACATAACAATTGAAATTAATTTAGTTTATGTCGTTAAATCTATAATAAAAAAATCATTTATTTAAACAAAACAAAGATCTACCAGTCACAAATTTTTTTTTTTTTGAGACTGGCGCATTGGTAATTGCCTCGGATTATAGGTAGTGTAATAAATATCTTCATGGTCATAATGTAACAATTTATAGAATGTCTTGAAATAAAATTTTATTTTAATCAGAAATAATAAATAGTAGGTAGTTAATATGTAATATTATGTCAAATTCAAATATTTTTATTAAATGAATTTCAGGTGCTTAATACAATGGTCTTATTATGAAATAATGCTCTTCCGAAACCTGCCTTTACAGGCGTATGAATATATTAATTTACTAGCAGACCCCAGCAAACGTTGTTTTGCAAAATAAAAAATAGATGTTGGCCGATTCTCAGACCTACTCAATATGCTCACAAAATTTCATGAGAATCGGTCAAGCCGTTCCGGAGGAGTACGGGAACGAAAACTGTGACACGAGAATTTTATATACATATAAGATACTAGCTGTGCCCTGCGTAGGGCTTGAATATCGGACGCTTTTTCAATTCCGGAATTGGGTTTCGATATCCTGCATTTCAATTCCGGAATTCCTGAATAAAAATTGTGATACGCATAAGACTACAGGTTTACATTGACTATAGGTGTGAAAAAAGCAAAAATGTGTTAACTATTATTTATTTATTTCAATGTATGATTTCTATCGAATATCAATAAGTTTATAGATTTAGGTTCATCATCATCATCATCATCATCCTACCCTTGTCCCACACTATGTGGGTTCGGCACAACATGTGTTTTTCTTCCATTTCCCTCTATCACCACCACCCACCCGTCATCTCAGCACTCACTCCTTTCTTACATTTTTTTATTTATTCTTTCACACAGTCCATCCATCTTTTCTTTGGCCTCCCTCTTCCCACATATCCATCCACTTTCATATCTAACGCTCTTCTCGTAACGTGACTTTCGTTCCTTCTCATAACATGTCCAAACCACGCTAACCTATTACCTCTCAACTTATCCGTAACTGGTGCCACTTTCAAACTTCGATGACTTTAATTCGCATGAAGTCGTCTTTCATCCGTCCCTTTCACTGCCCAACACTCCGATCCATACATTACGACAGGTCTAATTACACTTTTGTAGATCTTGCCTTAAGTTTAAGAGGCATCTTCGGATCACACACTGTGCCTGTCGCCATTTCAACCATCCCACATTTACTCGATTTCTTACATTCCTGTCAATCTCACCATCATTCTGTACGACTTAATTAAGTTTATAGATTTAGGTTTTAGAAAGAAATATGATCAAATAAACCAAATAAATTATTAAGCACTTGTATTAAATATTTAAAAGAGAGCTTCGTAGATCTGAATCTGATGTAAATTTAGATCTATGAAGCTCAGCTCAGAATTCTTAAAATTTCACTACAAGCAATTTTGTTTGTAGTGAAATTTTACTTTTGTTTTTCAATATTGAAATTCCGATATTGATGTCGTCAATTCCGGAATTGAAAACGATATTCTATTTTGTCGGAATTCCGGAATTATGCCAATTCCGGAATTCCGGAGCTCAAGCCCTAGCCCTGCGGTGCTACCCGCGTTATAATGGATGAAGTACTCTTAACCAACAACATATTTATTTGAATAAAGATTAATATTATTATGTTGATACAACTTAAACAAATTTTTTCGACCAAATTAGGTACCATAAAAACGGTTTTTGTGAGTTAATCTTAAAAGATAGACATATACTATCGCGGACTGTTTTTTAGATCATTAAAAGAGCTATAATTCTTTAATACATATTTTTGTGTATATAGAACCGTTTTCACGGCGCACGCAACGGAAGGCTTCAAAAATGGAATAATTTCTCCCGTTTTTTACACATTTACCACTATATCTTTGCTCCTATTGGTCGTAGCGTGATGTTATATAGCCTATAGCCTTCCTCGATAACAGGACTATCCAACACAAAAAGAATTATTCAATTCGAACCAGTAGTTTCGGAGATTAGCGCGTTCAAACAAACAAACTCTTCAGCTTTATATATTAGTATAAATTATTAAAAATTACATTATTAAAATCTGTTTTGTTGTGTTTGTAATAAATATAAATATAACATCGCATTAGGGCCCAAAAAATAACCTGTAAAGATGTTTTATTGAATTGTAAATAAATAAATAAAAAATAAATAAATATTTAACTAATAGATATATGTGCATTACATTATTATTAACTTTCATTTAAAATCATACATTAGTTACAAACAATACATATTATTAATTACAATTTATACTCAAAAAAATCACCTAAAGTATAAAAACATTTATCATTATGGCACTTATTTAAATTTGATTAGAATTTGGTTAATGATACGATATCTGTGATGTCGTCAGGTAATTTGTTGTAAATTTTTATTGCCATTATATAACTATTATTTGAAGCTAATGTCAATCTTCTAATAGGTTTTATCAATCTATTTTTATTCCTACTGTTTTTCGGAGTATCACGGCGTAGAAATTGAATAAAATAGAATAGAAATAAGTTTAGATAAGGTTTAGTCATAAAGTTCATAGTTAAAAATTATTCCATGTTTGTATTAGAATCTAGACATATTGGAAGTTCCAAACATCTGAAAAAAAATATGTGATTCCTTTTATGCAATGAAATGAAATTTTAATGTGTTGACGGCCATATAGCTAGTCACGGACGCCATCTATTAAAAGAAGAAGAAGAAGAAATTTTAATGCGAAAACTTGTAATTTTAATATATTTCTAGTAGCCGTTAGGAAAGGGCTGATGTAAGGTCAACAAGAGTCTGTAAGTCACGGACGCCATCTAATATAAGAAGAAAAAGAGTCTGTATTTTTCAGTCTAAAAATTGCCCGTAAGCACTTTTTTTGCATGATAAAGACTTGCTCTATGTTAACGCACCTACCCCAGATTACAATACAATACAAAAATTCTTTATTGTAACACCACAATATAGGAACATACATAAGAGATACATATTTAATACAGTGACACAATGGGCGACCTTATCACTAATAGCGGTCTCTTCCAGGCAACCTTTGATGGATCAGAAATTTGATAATAAGAGAGAGCAGTAGCGCTTACACCGATTTTAAAAAAAAAAAAAAAAAAAAATGAGTAGGTATATGTAGTACAGAAAACAAACACAGCAGGAGTGTGTAGTAATGAACACGAATTAAACTTACTATTGATAAATATTAAGTGAAGTTGAAAGAAAATTACTATTAACCTTATTTTTGAAAATTGTTACAGATTGAGCTTTTTTATATTTATTGGCAGAGAATTCCATTACTTTATTGCATTGTATTATAGATTAATATTTCATAATTGTAGATAGATAATTATAACTAATTCTAACTAATATAGACTAATTATAGAGTTTATAAAACCATAATAAACCAATGCCATAATGCCAATCAGGAATGATCACGTGTATCTATCAAGCCGAGTTTTATCATGCTTGATTGATTAAAATGTTGCCAGCTTATTAAATAATTAAATACTATTTTATGTATGTATTCTTATATCTTATTTTCCCCTACATCGTTATCAATATTTTATATATAATTTTATAGTCAGTAGTATTTACACGTATTTATTGTACACACCACACAGGGTCTGACCTGAAAATCAGCGTTGCCCTGGACAATGTGCAGGGCAGCATAGTGCTGAGGTTAGACCCATTCTGTACACAATACAGACACATCCTTTCGTAGTATATATATATATATATTTTTTTTTTTGGTTCTGTTTGTTTTGAACTAAAATTAATAATGAATATCTGATGTGTTATATAATTATTGTATCTCTTTTGTTTTTTTTTAAGGTTTTAATTGTTTTTGTTTTTGATTAGCTGTAATCTGATATTTTTAATGTAATTTTTTAACCTGTTCTGTTATGTGCTTTCTTCTTATTGAATATTATTTTTCTGTTTTTTCCTGTGTCTATTGTATTTTAACTGTGTCTGTTTTTGTGTACTGAATAAATGTTTTTTCTTTTCTTTCTTTCTAATAACCTGCAATAGCGGACTGCATTGATACGGTTCGGGAAATCTGTCTTAATGATATTATTTATTTACCTTCAGTACACCATCAGAGAACAGTTGATTGAAGATCTGTTCAGATCTCTGCGCTGTTTTGCTGAATGTGTAGCACTTTAGTAGTTGCTGGTAACAGTAACTGCACACAGCTCTCGGCCTGCCATCTTTGGAGTTGAACTGAAATTAGTATAATTAATGTTACAATGGAAAATGGCTGATTTGTACAACAAAATTATTATCAATAATTTTACTTGTGTTGAGGTTAATTGCCATTGCATCTTTTCGAGGTGCATTCAGCTAGTGAATTAGCTAGATATTAGTCAAAAAATATCAAATTAAATAATACCAACATTTGTTGGATTCCCTTGACTTGTCTCTTCTCTGGAGAAGACGGCGGCACACGCCGAAACAGATGACTTACCTCGCCATTTGTTAGCTTGTCGTACAAATTGGTAAGATCGTTCTGCACGGAGCGCAGCCTCAGGTCGCCGCTGAGGCAGACTCGACACACGGACGCCATACGAACACCTGAAGTAGAGCGTTGTCAACGATGCCGAATTATTGCTCACAACGTATATACTAATGTTTTCTTTAGAATTTTACGGAATTGACGAATGCCGAATGGCCGTGTCGTGTTGGATTTGGCTATTCACACTAACTAACGAAGGATTGGATATTGGTTTTAGTTATTTGTCAATTTCAGCGAGCATTCTTATCCATGTCCATATACCAAAGCACACTATGAAATATTAATAATGTAACAATAACATACGTAAACGAGAGCGAGCATGTACACACTCGTTCATTTACTTGCTCGCTGATAGTATTTAATATTTTTTTTATTTTATTTTAATTTAATTTAATAAAATTATTTTTTTTCTTTTTTCTCCATGGTTTACGAATTTTCTTTTTATAGTAAATGTAAAAAAAAATATAATAGGTCATGGCACAAACACAAATAGCAGCAGCAATTTCTACGTCCATTGTCGCGTGAGTCTTCAGTTCAAATGTTAGAACGAGTGTGTACAGGCATGCTCTCGACGAGACCCCTCTCGGCCGAGACATTCGCCGAGAGGGTCTCGGCGCGTGTGTACAGCCGGCATAACATTTGATTTCGATTATTGTTAGGTTTTTTTTTTCTTCCTTCATTTGACCACAATCGCACCTGATGTATCCAAAATGGAAGAGGTGGAGAAGTCGAAAAATCTTCTGTTCGATTCTATCACTACTGATATACGAAATATAAAGAGGAAGAAGAAAAGCGAGGCGAAGAAACAAAGAGACTTAGAGGACATCATCACTGTTCTTAAAAGTCTAGATCCTGAGTTCATACCAATTTTTGTGGCCAAAGAATTGCACCGTTTGCCGCCTGTGCTTTTTGACCATTTGGACTGTTCGGCGCTTTTAAAGGACTTAACTTTACTGAAAGCACAGATTGAAGATATCAAAAGCACGTACGTCACTGCTGAACAGCTACAAAATTTGGAAATTAAGCTGCATTCCAACAGATATGACTCTATAGTTAATACTCCTATTCGCCATCGATACGATCATTTTGTGTCCACCCGCGCGCGCGGCGCAAATCTGTTAAATAGTGGACCAATGGCCATCGCCTCTATAACCGAGAGCCCGCCACCGCCGCAACAACAGCTACCGCTACCGCGGTCAGTCACCCCGCCGCCGGTCATTGCACCCTGTTTGACGCGACCGTGCTCCGAGCGCTCTAGTGACGACACGACCAGCCTTGGCGCTAGCGCCATAGCGCGCGACATAGTTACTACACCCATTTGCAATAGCGCGCTGCCGATGCTTGTGAGTCAGGTGAGCCCGAACTGCGCCGGCGCCGTCGTCGCCGCCGCGACGAAAGATTCTGTGCGTGAGTCAGTTTCACCACCTAAGCTAGGGCTCGCGTTACCCAGAGGTAATGTACGAATCAGTATAATATAAATATGAAAATGAATGACAAAGCGATTAACGAGATTTCTGCTAAAAATAAATCTTCTTTTGCTGAGATAGGAAGAGTAAGAGGTTTATGGCATGTACCGGACAGGGATGAAGAGTGGAAATTAGTGCAGAGAAAGCGCCTGAGAAATAAATTTACTATGAGTAAGGGAAAGGCCAGTTTGGAGCAAAATAGCAAATTTAAAGCTGCTGACACTAAAATTCCACTATTTATTACTAATGTACACAAAGATGTCTCGGAGGCTGACATTGTGGAATACATCTTGACAAAAACACAAGAGAAAGTTTTTCCTATCAAAATAAAAATGAATAAGGAGCGAAATTACAACGCCTACAAGTTTTTTGTTAGTAAACATAACGTGCAAACATTTCTCGATGGTAGTTTTTGGCCCAAAGGAATTTCGTTCAGGCGTTTTGTTAACCTGACGACCGAGTGCCGCCAGCAGGGGACTGCTGGAGAGAGGCAATCTCAAAGCGCTCATAATGGATAGCACGCCTTACAGTAATTCGTCTCTTTTAACTGTAAATCGCTGAAGCGATCCATAGAAGGTGTTCGGAGTTTCTGCAGGCAGGCGGACATTATCGCACTGCAGGAGACTTGGTTGCTGCCGCATGATTTATCTATCCTGACAACTGTAGCTGACGAGTTCGGGGGCACCGGGACTTCTGCAGTGGACACGTCTTCCGGTCTACTACGAGGACGGCCCCACGGCGGGGTCGCGTTGCTGTGGAGAAAAAGTGTCTTTCGGTCAGTAAGTGTAGTGGAGTGCGATGATGTGCGTTTAACGGCAATTAAAGTCAGATTATGTGATAGATCATTGATGATATTCAGTGTTTACATGCCTACTGACTGTTACGAGAACCTACTGGACTTTACACAATGTCTAAGTAAAATAAATTCTATCATTGAGGATGCTAGAGACACGGACGCTGTCTATGTATTGGGTGATTTTAATGCTCACCCAAAAGAACTATTTTGGAATGAGTTATTAGATTTTTGTAATGACCAAAATTTAACATGTGCGGACATTAATATGCTAGGCGCTGAATCAGGTACATTTACATTTGTTAGTGAGGCACACGGGTGTGCAAGATGGTTGGACCATTGTGTAGTGACCGGCGCTGCGCTACCTTCTATCAGTCGTGTATGGGTAGAACATGGTGTGCAATGGTCTGACCATTTTCCACTTTTTGTTGAATGTGACATCGGTAAGTTAAACACTACGATAGACTTAAACCCGACCTCGTTTATAAATAAAATTATATGGGGAGAGCGTAATATTAGTCAAATTAATAAGTACCACCAGCTATGTAACTCTAAACTAAGAGAAATCGAGTTTCCAGCACAGCTCTCCCTTTGTTGTGATGGAATTTGTACTGACGTAGAGCATAGAATGTTGCTAGATAATATGTATTTGAACATTGTCACCATCCTAACAGAAGCCGCAGCATCTTCCTATGAGCGAGGGAAAACAAAAAAGAGAGTTGGTTGTGTTGTGGGGTGGAATAAACACGTAGCACCTTTTCACAGAGAGGCCAGGCTGAAATTTCTGGCTTGGATTGAAGCTGGTAAGCCGGCTTGTGGTCGATCTTATAATGATATGTGTGAGAGCAGGAAGTCTTTTAAAAAGCAGTTAAAGTGGTGTCAAGACAAACAAGACCAAATTAAAATGGATATTCTTGCTTCTCAACACGCTGTCAAAGATTTCAAGCACTTTTGGAAACAAACAAATAAAATGAATCCAAAGTCTGGCCTCCCTGTGAGTGTCAATGATGTGAGTGATCACACCATGATCGCTAATCTCTTTAGGGGCCACTTCAGGGTTGATCCGCAGTTGAACTCTACCGCATCTGCTTCGGTTGATGTTCGGACTGTCGCGCCCAAGAGAGCTATAATTTTTAAAGCCAAAGAAGTACGAAAAATTATTCAAACTATGCAAAGAGGCAAATCTCCTGGGCGTGACAGTCTCAGCATTGAGCATATGAAATATGCGGGTGTTCATCTGCCGCACGTACTCTCCATGTTTTATAATCTTTGTTTATGTCATAGTTATTTACCTGACGACTTAACCAAAACAATAGTAGTACCGATTATAAAATGCAGGACTGGAGATGCATCTGAAAAAAACAACTACCGGCCCATCTCACTAGCGACCACAATGGCAAAGATTCTTGACAGCTTGCTTAACAACATTCTCTTGCATTGCAACACGTCCAAATCCACGATGCCCAGTTCGGTTTCAGGGCTGGGCTCTCGACGGAGAGTGCGATCTTGTGTCTTAAGCAGGCTGTCAAGTACTACACGCAGAGGAAGACGCCGGTATACGCCTGCTTCCTGGACCTGTCCAAGGCATTTGATACTGTCTTGTACAATAGGCTTTGGCCTAAGTTGGAGGCTGCGGGTGTACCGGCTGAAATAGTCTGTTTGCTAAGAAATTGGTACCGATGTCAGCGAAACCAGGTGCGATGGGCTGGAGCGCTGTCTGATGAGTATGGTATGGAGTGTGGTGTGCGGCAAGGCGGGATAACATCTCCTTTGTTGTTCAACCTGTATGTAAATGAGCTCATCGACAACCTCAGCAGAACCCATACGGGGTGTTTTGTAGATGGAGTTTGCGTCAACAACTTCAGTTACGCGGATGACATGGTGCTGCTGGGGCCTTCGGTGGGCTCAGTTCGCAAACTAGTCATGATTTGTGAGGCATATGCGGCTGAGAAAGGACTGAGATATAACTCAAATAAGAGCGAAGTTCTTGTGTTCAAAAGTGGGACAGTCAAACCAGCCCATGTTCCGCCTGTTATGCTCAACGGTGCGGCTCTGCGGGTGGTGAATAGTTTTAAATACCTGGGTCATATTGTGACAGAGGATCTGAAAGATGACACAGATATAGAGAGGGAGCGCAGAGCTCTGGCGGTCCGGGGCAACATGCTTGCACGCAGGTTTGCTCGCTGCTCGAGAGAAGTGAAGGTTACTCTTTTCAAGGCTTACTGCCAGTCCTTCTACTCGAGCAGCCTATGGATAAACCACACCCAGCGGGCTGCCAGATCTCTGCGAGTCCAATATAACAACATTTTCAGGATACTGATGCGGCTGCCTCGCTTTTGCAGCGCATCTGGAATGTTTGCGGAGGCGCGCACGGACGGCTTTCATGCAATTATTCGTAAGAAAGTCGCTTCCCTACTCCAGCGTGCGCGAAGCAGCAGCAACGGTATCCTGCGGATGATTGTTACTCGAACAGACTGCCCCATCCAAAACAGGTGGATGCAAATTATGATGGGCACCGTCTGAACCATATTTAATTTTAATATAATTTTATTGTGTAACAACGTTTTATTTGATTTTTATGTGTAATTTTAAGATACATTTTAGTTTTTAATATATGGATTGACATTATCTGAAATAAATGAATATAATAATAATAATAAAAAAGTGACGATGTGGTCTAAGATGGGGCATAAAGACCTAGAAGGTAGATGGCTTCTCCGTACCACATTACGAAACACGAAAAATAGCTTCACGCACTAGCCCAGTCCGGAGGGTGGTGACAAGCCGCGGCCGAAGCCTACCACCAGAGACTGCAAGGGGTATGGGATACTGGGATAGTATGCCGCTGCTCGATGCGTGAACTCGGCCTAGCTCCACACAGTCCGCAACTCCGCTCCGCAATACTCGCTGGCTCCGCTCCCGCACTGCCCCGGCTCGCTCCGCTCCAATGGACAGGCACCCTTACGGAAACTCTAACTAAGCAGAGCTTGTACTATGGGTGTTGGGTGACTGATTTTCTACGTACAATTTTTTTTTTTTGTAAACACATACTTATAGTACATAAACAACACCGAGACCCGAAACCAGAAATTGTAAAGATACAATACTATATTATGATGATCGTACAAAATCTGGTCCCCCAGCGGGAATCGAACCCACAACTTCTTGCGCCTGAGGCGGACCTTCGCCCACCGAGGCCACAGATGTCTTCATATGAGTACAGTACATACGTAGGATTTTGAATTTGAACGTTTGTGCAGCAGAATTAGTTTAACTATAGTAACTCTGAAGCCCTTGGAGGCAGAAATTAACCAATTAGAAATTTCGGCCACATTTACACGACACTAGGGACTAATTAATTATCTGCATCCTTCGAAGATAATCTAAATTTTAAATTAAAAATAACCTTGAACCAGGATCCAGAACTTTAAATTCCATAAAAGTTAACAGTCATACTATTTATAATGTGCATGTGATGTGCTTTCATTTGAGACCTACCTACCTACCTGAACTCACCTATCATTCAAAAATACAATAAATTGAAATCACTTCATCCGTTCGGGAGCTATGATGTCACAGACATATACACAGACAGACACATCAAACTTATAACACCCCTCTTTTTGGCGGGGGTTAAAAATAGAACAAATGACTATACGTTTTGCTGGACGAACGCACACACTTTGCTACTGTCATTATGTAAAATATTCTACCACGACATCGCGACTGTTTTCCGCTCTTCCCGCGCACACTGAGCATCGCTGCCCTAACTACTAAATATTATGGTGTTATAAGGAAATTAAAGCATTGGAATCGGGGCTTTTTCTTAAAATTTATATTTATTATTTAAATTATTATTTTTTGATTTTAATGACATTATATCCTTTAACATTTAAATTTTTTCCTAAAATGTTAATCTTCGAATCATACCCCCGTACTTATGACAATCAGCACGGTTCTACTTGAATATGATACGACGCCTAAACTGTGCAATAAACACACAGACTGGGATTCCTTCCATGATATTATAAATAAAAGACTTAACCTAAAAATGTCACTAAAGTCTCCACAGGACATAGACGAAGCTGCTGTTGAGTTTACAAATTCTGTACAAATAGCATGCTGGACCACAACACCAGAAATAGTTAAATCCAACCGTGAAAACACCTTGATCCCGGAAAAAATAAGGAAAAAGATCACCTTCGGTTGGTAGCTGTATACCACAACACTAGCGGTCGGCTCCTCTCCTGCCGACACGAATTAAGAAGAAAATAACGAAGAAACACTCTCCTGGCGAATCACGCCCGCTAACGGGATTTTATCTCAGTTTTTCATCATTGAAATTTTTATACAACTAGGGGTTTTTCATAAAAAAATCTTTAGTATGATGTTTAATAACTAAAACAATATTCATTTTAGGATACATAAAACGCAGAACTGTTTAAAGATTGTGTATTTCGTTTTTCTTTTGGATTAGTTTTGTCGTCATAACGCCGCTGGCACTGGCGTAGTGAGCTCAATTTGTAATGTCGAGTATAGCCGACGGTGGTGGTCAAAAGGTCAAATAGGATTGCATAAAATTTTCGCTCCGATTTAGTGGAAAGAGATTTGCGAGCTATAAAAATAAAAATAAATTCCTACATTATCTAGAGAAGCGGCACGTGGTAGCGGTGCGAGGCGGCGCGGCGGAGCGGGGCAGCCGAGTGAGCCGGCGGAAAGGGGTATGGGATACTGGGACAGTATGCCGCTGCTCGATGCGTGAACTCGGCCTAGCTCCGCACAGTCCGCAACTCCGCTCCGCAGTACTCGCTGGCTCCGACCGCCGCGCTCCCGCGCAGGCTTGGAGCGGACGGTGGACAGGCACCCTTACCAAAACTCAAACTAAGCAGAGCTTGTACTATGGGTGCTGGGTGACTGGTATTCTTTCAGATTCCTTTACCACGTTTACCCTCATAACTTTTAAACGGATCAACTGATTTTCATCAAACATGTCTAAGAACACTCGCGCGAAACTCACCTATCATACAAAAATACAATAAATTGAAATCACTTCATCCGTTCGGGAGCTATGATTTATTTATTTATTTATTTTTATTTATTTATTTACAATTCAATAAAACATCTTTACAGGTTATTTTTTGGGCCCTAATGCGATGTTATATTTATTACAAACACAACAAAACAGATTTTAATAATAATTCAAATAGATTAGTATCATAATAATAACAATAAATCATCGAAAATATGAATAAATAATAACGATGTCACAGACATACACATCAAACTTATAACACCCCACTTTTTGTCGGAGGTTAAAAATAAAACAAAATGACTATACTTTTTGCTGGGCGAACGCACACACTTTGCTACTGTCACTATGTAAAATACCTATTCTTCCACGACATCGCGACTGTTTTCCGCTCTTCCCGCGCACACTGAGCATCGCTTGCCCTAACTACTAAATATTATGGTGTTACAAGGAAATTAAGGCATTGGAATCGGGGGTTTTTATTAAAATTTAGATTTATTTAATAATTTTTTATTTTTTGATTATCATGACATTATTTCCTTTAACATTTATAATTTTTCCTAAAATGTTAATACATTTTAATTCTATTTTATTTCAATTCAAGTTAAGTGTTCAGTTAAGTAAATATATCATTATAATATTTCAAATACGAGTTTAAAATTTGTTTATTTCGCCATTAACACACTAAATCTGGTTGTCGAGAGGGTTGACATATTTCATGCTATGTGTAGATTAGTTTGACATAATTTAATCTATTTCATTTGTTTTGTTTTTATTATAATTTTATTTTTTAAATTAATTTGTGTGTTTGAGTTAGGTATTTAAAATGTTGTGATGTTTATTTAAATTTAAATTGTATGCCTAATTTAAATTAATTTTATAGTGGAATTTAATGGGCTCTATTGAATTAGGGTAAACCAGTAGTAATAGAGCTCCATGTATTTGAAAATAAATAAATAAATTTATCAATAAATAAATATACAGTGGTTAAATGAACACATGCATATAGCTATTCACCGGTATGTGTCCTTACATGTCTTGTCAAATGCGATTTGCAGCTGAAGGATTTATCACATACAGAGCAGTTGAATGGTTTCTCTCCAGTGTGTAGTCTTTTGTGCACTATAAAATTTCTTTTGTTATTAAAGGATTTATCACATACAGAGCAGTTGAATGGTTTCTCTCCAGTGTGTATTCTCTTGTGCAATGTTAAATTTGTTTTTTGAGCAAAGGATTTATCACATACAGAGCAGTTGAATGGTTTCTCTCCAGTGTGTATTCTCTTGTGCACTAATAAAGTTGTTTTTTGAGCAAAGGATTTATCACATACAGGGCAGTTGAATGGTTTCTCTCCAGTGTGTAGTTTCTTGTGCACTATTAAAGTTGTTTTTTGAGCAAAGGATTTATCACATACAGAACACTTGAATGGTTTCTCTCCAGTGTGTAGTCTCTCGTGCACTAATAAAGTTGTTTTTTGAGCAAAGGATTTATCACATACAGAACAGTTTAATGGTTTCTCACCAGTGTGTATTCTCTTGTGCAATGTTAAATTTGTTTTTTACTTAGCCCAATATTGGGTAATCTGGCTAAGACAGTTACCGATTGTGAAATAGTTTTTTCAATAGGTTTATTACATTATTTCAGAGTAATGCAATAAAGTAGTCTCTTAGATTCTGGAGACAGTACTGCAGACATCTTTACCTGTTGATACGGTTCCACCTTAATAGATTCCAATAAATTTCCCTCAACTACCCTCTTTTTTCTGGCATAATAACAATACGCATGAAGCATAATAACCATAAAAACTGTACGATGAACGAATAAAAACGAGTCTGCCAGGAATATTCAAATGCCGTAGAGTGATTTTCAAAAGAAGGGTTAAACTAGAGTTTTCGGAGTCTATGAAAGGTGAAGATTTTAATTTTTGGTCGGATACAGCAGATTGATTAATGAAACGCCCGATGACTGCTACGACGCACTCTTGAATGTAAAGGCTGTTATAGTGCAAATATTAAGCGGTTGTCAGAATCGGTTCCTGAAACGGAAGGATTTTTTTTACTAGGATCTATTTAATGGAACTGGGGATCCCATACCTGCAGAATTCGATTCTGAAGATGAAGTAGAATGAGTAGCTGAATTTGATATGTACATACTATCAGGCATTCCTATTTATTTATTGTTCGATGCGGCTGCTAAGTACTCATGGGTCAAGTGAAGAACCTTTTTGAAATGACTAAGATTGTGAGCCAACTGGCATCGACTCGACGCATATAGACGTACCTACTGTCGATGTCGTGTTGCTTGGCAGCAGTAGAGTCCACCAACGTGTTTGGTTCTCAAAGCATAGCGAGTCATATCATAACTTTTAAACGGATCAACTGATTTTCATCAAACATGTCTAAGAACACTCGCGCGAAACTCGCCTATCATACAAAAATAAAATACCGTTCGGGAGCTATGATGTCCCAGACATACACACAGACGGACACGTCAAACTTATAACACCCCACTTTTTGTCGGAGGTTAAAAATAAAACAAAATGACGATACTTTTTGCTGGGCGAACGCACACACTTTGCTACTGCTGTCACTGTGTAAAATATTCTACCACGACATCGCGACTGTTTTCCGCTGTTCCCGCGCACACTGAGCATCGCTTGCCTTATCTACCTACTAAATATTATGGTGTTACAAGGAAATTAAGGCATTGGAATCGGGGGTTTTTCTTAAAATTTAGATTTATTTTATTAATTTTTATTTTTTGATTATCATGACATTATTTCCTTTAACATTTATAATTTTTCCTAAAATGTTAATACATTTTAATTCTATTTTATTTCAATTCAAGTAAAGTGTTCAGTTAAGTAAATATATCTATCATAATATTTCAAATACGAGTTTAAAATTTGTTTATTTCGCCATTAACACACTAAATCTGGTTGTCGAGAGGGTTGAATAAGAATAAGAAAAAGACACATTTATTTCGGACCACAGTAAATATAAAACATCGTTAAAATTTAAAAACAAAGAAAAACAAAATAAACAAATACAGACACATTATAATTTAACAAGAATTTAAGAAAACAAGAGAAAAATAAAGACAGTGGTTCGAAAAAGGTCAAGGTCAAGGGTTGACATATTTCATGTATTATTATAGTAGAAATATTATTTCATGTTATGTGTAGATTAGTTTGACATAATTTAATCTATTTACTTAATTTGTTTTGTTTTTATTTTAATTTAATTTTTTAAATTAATTTGTGTGTTTGAGTTAGGTATTTAAAATGTTGTGATGTTTATTTAAATTTTACGCCTAATTTTAATTAATTTTATAGTGGAATTTAATGGGCTCTAGGTATTGAATTAGGGTGGGTAAACCTGTAATGACAGAGCTCCATGTATTTGAAAATAAATAAATAAATTTATCAATAAATAAATATACAGTGGTTAAATGAACACATGCATATAGCTATTCACCGGTATGTGTCCTTACATGTCTTGTCAAATACGATTTGCAGCTGAAGGATTTATCACATACAGAGCAGTTGAATGGTTTCTCTCCAGTGTGTAGTCTCTTGTGCACTATAAAATTTCTTTTGTTATTAAAGGATTTATCACATACAGAGCAGTTGAATGGTTTCTCTCCAGTGTGTATTCTCTTGTGCAATGTTAAATTTGTTTTTTGAGCAAAGGATTTATCACATACAGAGCAGTTGAATGGTTTCTCTCCAGTGTGTAGTCTCATGTGCAATGTTAAATGTGTTTTTTGATTAAAGGATTTATCACATGCAGAGCAGTTAAATGGTTTCTCTCCAGTGTGTAGTCTCTTGTGCACTATTAAAGTTGTTTTTTGAGCAAAGGATTTATCACATACAGAACAGTTATATGGTTTCTCTCCAGTGTGTAGTCTCTTGTGCAATGTTAAATGTGTTTTTTTACTAAAGGATGTATCACAAACAGAGCAGTTGAATGGTTTCTCTCCAGTGTGTAGTCTCTTGTGCAATGTTAAATGTGTTTTTTGACTAAAGGATTTATCACATACAGAGCAGTTGAATGGTTTCTCTCCAGTGTGTAGTCTCTTGTGCTCTATTAAAGATGTTTTTTGAGCAAAGGATTTATCACATACAGAGCAGTTGAATGGTTTCTCTCCAGTGTGTAGTCTCTTGTGCAATGTTAAATGTGTTTTTTGACTAAAGGATGTATCACATACAGAGCAGTTGAATGGTTTCTCTCCAGTGTGTAGTCTCTTGTGCAATGTTAAATGTGTTTTTTGACTAAAGGATTTATCACATACAGAGCAGTTGAATGGTTTCTCTCCAGTATGTAGTCTCTTGTGCACTATTAAAGTTGTTTTTTGAGCAAAGGATTTATCACATACAGAACAGTTTAATGGTTTCTCACCAGTGTGTATTCTCTTGTGCTCTCTTAAACATGCTTTACGACTAAAGGTTTTATCACATACAGAACATTTGAATGGTTTCTCTCCAGTGTGCAGTCTCTTGTGATCCATAACAAAAACTGTTTTATGGTTATTTTTTATGTGTCTTATCAGAGTTGCTTTGGTACTATAACTCTTACTGCAACTGTCACATTCAAAGGTTATATTTGTTTCTGATTGTTGATTTTCTCTGAGTTCTTGTGCTTCATGTGGTGCCTCAGTTGATGAAGGATCATCAAATATCAATGCACTTTTTATTTCCTCCTCAGTCAATGTGTCGCTATACACAGACTCAAAACCTGCACATTCCTCTTCCACAAAGCTCTCATGTTTCACTGAAACTGGTTCTTCTTTTACTGCCACAGGAGAATATTGCTCAGATATATCATCTACAGATGTTAACTGCAAGGGAGTTGTAGACCACTGTAATTTATTGGAGAAGTTCAGCTCAGGTACAATCTGAAACATAATACAAATTTACTTATTGCTCTGCTGCAGGTATATTAAGAATATTATAGGAAAAATGAGCTGTGTGGTTAAATATAAATGCTGCACAGCAGTCATTTGACTCCCTTGCCCTTGGTTATATATCACAGGGAGAAAGATATAATTTCACAATTTTATCCTGTGCAACTTTAACCAATGCAAAACAGCAATTTGAATTCAGTTAGCAGTTAAACCTAAAATGAAATTATATGAATTTATGTGCCAAATCTATGATTACAATAATAGATAAGAATATGAATAAAAAAAAAATAAAATACATTTATTGCTTAAAGTTATTACAAAAAAGAACTTTAAACTAAAAACGTTACATAGCTAATGAAGTAAAATTAAATTAATAAATGAAATATTAATTCTCTTAAATAACTTTAGGCAAAAGGGATAATCTCAGCTTGATGCCGACAAGCTGTTTAACTTGTGCGGCGCTGATTTTCAGATAATCCCATACGACTGACTGATGTTGCATTATGTTATGTTTAATATATATCATCTTTCTTTTTTTTTTTTTGCTAGCTACCATTTGCTTTTTATTCACTTATTATAACACTGGTTAATAAACTGTTTCTAACTTAATAATAATTTAATAGAACAAAGTATTTTGTTAAATCAATCTGCAAGGTATTCATAATTCAACTTTGTGACCTTTTTAATTAATGAACTAGGACATAAGTACTGCAATCGATAAATATCATACATTATTAATAGGTTAAGTATTTTTAAAATAGAAGTAGCAGCAAAATTAAAATAAATAAATAGATACCAAAACAATATTATTTAATATTTATAATTGGTATTTAATGTATAATAGTATAGTCGTAGCAAGTTACTAACGCCAACACTACTTGATTTGTATTTTGAAGGAAGTCTCAAAGTTGTCAAACTGCCGCTCCATTAGTATTTTTTTATATTTTACTTTAAATGTAGATGTATTTATTTTTTGTCTTAATGGTGGCGGAAGATTGTTCCATATTTTGAAGCATTGTACTTAAAACTTCCCTTATACAGACAGTTTTGTGCTTAACAATAAATAAATAAATAAATAAAATAAAAAGTTTTATTTCCAAAAAAGGTCTTACAATATTTATAATACTTATTAGTTTAATTCTAATTATGCAATGACCTTGGCCAACCAGACATTTGGTTCGACACCTCGCACTAAACTAAGTTCTAGACTTGTAATATAGTCACGAGGGCATCTCTACCTCGACTAAGTTACCTGAGGTTAATATTACATACTTACAATCTAAACGTACAGTAAAGAAATAAAAGAGGTGATGAAATATTACAAAATTGGGAATCCTTATTTGATGCGATACAAGTTTAGTGTTCTTTTTACATTTACGAATAGGAAATTATACTAGTGGTAACTTAAAAGTTATTTATATACAAGTTTATATATATATAAGTTGAAATATATAAATCTAGATACAATATTATGTACTATGTTATATTATTAAATACTTAAATATAAGTACTATATTTATATATATATTTACACATAAAATTAGTTACAAATTAAGTAAATATTTAACATTATATTATTTTAGGTTCGTATTGGATTTGTTTTCTATTTCATTGTTTTAACCAGTATTTCAGTTTTATTGTAATCTAGAGTAAGTAGGTAGTTCTTTAGTTTGATTTTAAGCTCTACCTGGGTTAATTCCTGCAAAGACATAATACTACTTATGTTATTATATAGATATGGAGCAAGGAAACCAAAGTGCTTCTGAGCCAGTGCAGTGTTACATGATGGTACTTTGTAAACAAGATCTTTCCGTCGTTTGTCGGTTGATTTCCATTTAGGTGCAGTTTGTTTTTGGTGTAGCCTCAATACGATTTGTTGTATGCTCAATTGCCTCACTGTCAATAGCTTACACTCTGCATATAATTCTCTGGTAGAGTATCTGAAAGGTTTAGAGTAAGCTACTTTGAGCACAGCTCTTTGAGCTCTTTCTAGAGCAAGCAAATGAGTTTTACATGAGCCACCCCAAGTTGTAGCACAGTATGTAAGTATCGAATGGCAGAGGGCGTAGTAGATTGTGAGTATATGAGACTCCTCAGTGGCATGTCTTACTTTTTTAAAAATTGCTATAAGCTTTCTTACCCTACCCGATAAGATTTTAACATGAGGCACATACGACATCCTTGAATCAATGATAACACCCAGGTATTTTATCGTGTCACAGCATTCAAGAGCACAACAGTTACAGTTTGCTAATGGTGTTTCAAGACATTTTATGTTATGGGATATTATTTGGTGACTAAGTTGGGAAGAGATGGGTTTGTTAGATTTCTTCAGGTAAAATGCAATGTATTTTGTTTTAGTAGCATTTAGAGTAAGAATATTACGATATAGTTTTTTACTAATTAGGTTGAAACCTTCCTGAGCTCTCCGGTAAACACTATCCCAGCTATCACCTTGAAATAATAACACAGTATCATCCGCGAATGCAATAAGTTTCCCGTGTTTTAGCTCAGTTCTACATATGTCATTTATATAAGCTAAAAACAAAGTTGGACCTAAAATACTACCCTGTGGTATTCCGTAAGTTACCTTTGCTTCTTTTGAGTTATAACCTCCTATCTTGACACTTTGTTTTCTTTCATTTAAGTAACTTTCAAACAAGTCCAACTGTTTACCACGTATTCCTAAATTCTGTAGCTTGCACAAGAGTAGTTCTATTGATACAGTGTCGAACGCTTTTGCTAAGTCTAAAAAAATAGCTAGACATTTCTTCTTTGCATCTAGAGAATCTACAATGTATGTGTTTAGTTCCGACACAGCATCAGCAGTTGACCTCGCTTTCCTAAACCCATATTGATTATTAGATAATAAGTTGTATTTTTCCAAGAACTTGACTAAGCGTGAGTTTATTGCTCTCTCTAGTACTTTTGAAAGAGCAGGCAGGATAGAGATAGGCCTATAGTTTGTTGTTACGGATTTGTCACCATTTTTGTAGATAGGTAAAATAACAGATTTTTTAAAGACTTTAGGGAATACTGCTGTAGAAAAACTCAGGTTACAGATATAAGTTAAAGGCGGTAGGAGACTATATTTGTTCTGTTTTATTATCTGCGCTGATATATTATCCCAACCCGTTGAACAATCAGACTTTAACGTAGTAATGAGATCTGAAATTTCATATTCCGAAATGGGTTCAAGTACAAATGAGTTAACTATTTTTGGATCCATTTGGGAATGCATAGGATTGCTTTCGCTTATTATTCTTTCTGCAAGGGATCTACCTACATTTGCAAAAAAATCATTTACGGAGTCTATAGAATTTTGTGGGTCGTCACTTTGAATTAATTCCTGAGGAAGAGTCTTTTTTTGCTTAAAATTAGAGATGGTAGTTATTGCTTTCCAGGTCTTCTTCATATCTTTCCCGGCTTTGTTCAATAGATCTTTTTCATACCTTGTTTTAAGTTTCCGCAATAAAGCGTTACAAAAGTTTCTGTAACGCTTATACGTTACTTTCAGCAATTCGTCATTGGGCAACTGACGTGATTTTAGATGGAGCCTATCCCTGTGATTCATGCAGCGAATCAAACCAGTTGTTATCCATGGTTTAAGAGGTGTTTTTCGCCGTGGTCGAATTATAGTTTGAGTATGTTTTCGAATTATATTAGTAATGTAATTTACAAAATTTTCAGTCGCCGAATCACAGTTTGAATCTGTCATAATGAATTGGTAATCAGATTCAGCCAACTCTTTACTAATAGCTGCAAAATTAACTTTAGTATAGTTGTATGAACTTTCATTGTTGTCATATGCTTGATTTTTGAGAACCAATAATACGCTATGGTGGTCTGTTACACTATTCTGTATTACAAGAGTAATCACATGTTGATTAGTCTTTACAAAACAGTGGTCCAGACAGTTTTCAAGGCGCGTAGGCAAAGTATGTGAAGGGAGGAGACCGTGAAAAGCTAAAAGTTCCAAATACTCAGTACCCTTCGGATCCACTAACTCCGGTATTATATTTATGTTTATGTCACCAACTAGAATAATATTCTTATATTTGGATAAATTTATTAGTAAAGTATTCAACGAGTTATTAAAATTATCTAGATTGTGGTATGATGGTGAACGGTAAATTGATATAAGAGCAATTGAATTATTTATTAACGTGACAAGACAGTTTCCATCTTTTAGATTTGGTTCAAACTGGGAGTATTTTAACGTTTTTTTTATAAAGACGACAACACCATCATTCTGCAGGATATTATTTTTCGTACTTGTCACATCATAGTCATCGAGTACGGGTAGAGCACAGTTTTTCTGCAACCAACACTCCGTTAGAACAATGATTTCTGGTTGCCTTTCAAACTGTTCTATCATAACAATAAAATCGTCAAAGTTTTTAGCTATACTTCTTATATTCTGTGTAATGATTTGTAATTGGCGTTTTGTTTTTGGAATAAATTTTTGACACTTACTCATATCAGTTTGATGGGATTCGGATACCACAACTTTATCTATGTTAGTTGATAATTCTACTATATTGCTATGCATTTATTTATATTTAAAAAAAGTAACAAGAGTGTGTAACTGCCATAAATATTATAGCGACAACACTCAACAGATTTATGAATAATTTTATGCCATAGATAATAACAGTTGGGTAACCATGCCCAAACATGCCATAATAAACATGCTTGTGTTTGAGTGTGTAAGAGTCTATTTATTGCATAGTAGTTTTCCAAATCGCTACTCAAAATGTTTGTCTGTAAAACAATTCTAATAAATCCATTACTTCTTAAAATTGAAATATTATATATATATAATATACGGAATAAATTCAAAATATAAAATATAGTATTAGAAAAATAACTCGCATATTTACTAAACATACATACATAGATTTCTAGGCTTAAAAAAAACATATTAATAACTAGATATATGGTACACTTACAAATACACACAGGTAGTCATTTCTTTAGGTCTAGTAATTGGTCTTCATTTTTCAACAGGATGCTATTTGAACCTTCTTTTTCACGCAGAAACACTTGTCCATAGTTGGT
The DNA here is from genome assembly GCA_929108375.1 of Gymnoscelis rufifasciata. Lineage (NCBI taxonomy): Eukaryota > Metazoa > Arthropoda > Insecta > Lepidoptera > Geometridae > Gymnoscelis > Gymnoscelis rufifasciata. The sequence goes on from OV815331.1 coordinate 7,129,130, forward strand.
CCAGCAGAATGAGAAATTATACTTCTTTGCATGTTCTCTAGCTTTGAAAAAAAGTGTTTTTGTGTTATAGGTTAAATGTTCACCTACGTATACAGGCCTTGAAGGGCCTTCAATTGAGAGATGTGCGCTATTAAGTTTTTTTCCATTGATAGTTTTATTAAACATTCTAGTCTTACGAATTATTCTGTTTTTCATGGTTTGTGTGGCAAATTCAACCACTATGGGCCTTGGAGATTCTGATTTTCCTGGAAGTCTTCTTATGTCCCGAATATCCGAAGGGTTATAGCTTATTTCAAGAGTTTTGAATAGGTTTCCAGTGATATTCGAGAGATCCTCAGGTTTTTCTTGATGTTTATAAGGCACATTTCTCAGTTCTAACTTGTAGGCGCATGAATGGCGGTTTATTTCTTCTATTTTTCCTTCAAGAAATTTTATTTTGGAACTCATTAATTCCTGATTACTCTGAAACTCATTTTGTTTTTTTATAGTAGTGTCGTGGTTTATAGAGAGGGCATGGAATTTTTGCTCCATGTCTTCATTCCGCTTCCTTATTTCTTGGATCTCATTCCTTAGCTCAGATAAATCGGCTTTTAATTCCGCGAATTTCGCGTCCTGTCTTTCCTGGAATGAGGCGAAAAGTTTTGTCAGGTGTTCAGATATATCGTGCTTGAATGTATTTAGTTTGAAGATAATAGAAGCATCTTGATCTGGACTACGTTTTCTTTTAACGCGGCGTGTGACCTTCGTTGCTTCCACTTCATGGTCTGTTTCCGAACGGCTAGCGGCTGACATATCTTCAATTTTATCCAAGGCAGGTTTAGTTGGAGTTCGCTGTACGGACATTATGAACTCGAATACGCTATACGTTCGGTTTATATTTGAAATTCGTAGTTCATGTAAAACGACGTCTACGGTACGCTAAATTCGATGCGCCGCTCACTGCCTTCGTAGCTCAGTCCGCACAGGTCCCGGCCGCAATGCCGCAGCCGCTGGCTCGAATCCGAGTAAGAGCAAAAAGAGCGCACTCACCCCTGGCCACTTCGCGAACCGCAGAGACTCCACTGGGCAGCAGAGGCGCAGCGCGACACGGGCAATGTACGGACAATGGAGCACGGAACGCCAACACACACAGGGGGCGAAGCACCACAGATTGCAATAAAATGTGCGGAGCAAAATGACAACACGTCTGCTCTGTTCAACAGCCGAGGAGGAAGAAGTACAATGACAAGTAGATGTTTGGTTTGATATAAGGTTTCACTTACTTTACCAGTAAAATGGCCCATTTTATTTGCATGCCATTTTAAATGGCATGCAAATAATTGAATGCTTTCACATAACAATTGAAATTAATTGATTTAATATTATCTTTGGTAATTGTCTCATAATTTTATGTAGTTTATTTTATATCTTTATGGTCATAATGTAACAATTTATTGAATGTGTTGAATTACAATTTTACATGTCTCATTTACCTTGAGTACACCTTCAGAGTACAGTTGATTGAAGATCTGTTCAGATCTCTGCGCTGTTTTGCTGAATGTGTAGCACTTTAGTAGTTGCTGGTAACAGTAACTGCACACAGCTCTCGGCCTGCCATCTTTGGAGTTGAACTGAAATTATTTTCATTAATGTTACCATTGAAACTGGCTGATTTGTATTTCAAATTTATTCACAATAATTTTACTTGTATAGAAGATATTTTTAAATTTTATGCAGTAAAATATTAAGACACATCCGTAACACGACATGCACAGGATTCAAACATTTGATAGCATCTCCAAGAATCTGCAGGAATAGTCCTTGTATTTTCTATGAGACGTCGTAACTCAGGGCTTCACTCGATAAAAAAAAGATAATAATAATAATATAATACAAAGTGCAGATATTTCAAACTATCACGTAATGACGTGTAATAGGTAGCGCGTCGGGCGCTATCCCGGAGATGCAGGTTCGAATCCTGTGCGCGAAGGCTACGGGGATGTGTCTTAATGTTGTTCTGCATAAAAATAAAAAATAGTTTAACCCGCAAAGTGAGGTTTATCACTTAATAAACATCATTAAATTTTAATTGAAGTTAGTAAAAAATATTAAATTAAATAATACCATCCAATTATTCCAACTAATGTTGGATTCCCCTGACTTGTCTCTTGTCTGGAGAAGGCGGCGGCACACGCCGATACAGATGACTTACCTCGCCATTTGTTAGCTTGTCGTACAAATTGATAAGATCGTTCTGCACGGAGCGCAGCCTCAGGTCGCCGCTGAGGCAGACTCGACACACGGACGCCATACGATCACTTGGATTGGTGTTGTCAACGATGCCGAATTATTGCTCACAACGTAGGTATATAAATAAGCTGAAGATAGTAACGGTAGCTCTCAATAACTTTCTGGGTTCGTAAAGTACAGTAAAACACTAACTCCTGTTGGATATTTACAAAAGTTATGTAAAATAAGTGTAAGTATGTAATGCATTCTTCAGAATTTAAATTGCAATTGACGATTAGAAGTGTTGGATTTGGCTATGGCTATTCACACTAAGTAAGTAACGATGGATATTGGTTATAGTTATTTGTCAATTTCAGCGAGCAATTCTAAGTGCCACCAAAGCACACTAGTAAAGTTATTATAGTAGTTCGTTATTCTTATTATTTATTTCAATAGTAAATTCCAATTACAGACAAAATGCATTTCTTCATCGTGCAAGTAGCAGTTTTAACAATGTTATTAAGGAGTTTAATACATTTGATTTATTCTGCACAAGTGTGAATATAAAGCACGGCGGCTTTTACGTACCGTAAAATGGGGTGAATGGGGATGGTTTTCAACTTTGAGTGCCCTTTTCTAATGAATTTTGTATCAACAACTATTAGTTTACTACATTAAAAGTTTAGTCTTAACTTGTATATTATGAAATTGTATGCGAAACTCATTGATAGTGAGCTTCTTTTATGTAAATACTTAAAATATATGCTATCCCTATTCATACACGTATAGGGGTTAATAGGGACGGCATTAAGAACAATAGAGAAATATGGTCAGGGTTGTCACAAACCCCCAAATAATATTATTCAGAACTAAGAATGAAAAAATAAGAAATTCAGTACTATAGAAATAATGTAAAATACATTATAACTCTACAGATTTCATTGCTTCCTTAGCGACTTACGAACGACTTTTGAATCAGATTCATTAAACTTATAAAAAAACAAAAAAAGCAACTACCTACCTATTTCGACTTTAGCCGAGTCAAAAGATTAGTAAGTGCAGAAAGTAAATATTGGAGAATCAAAATACCTACTCTAACCTACTATCCTATATACTGGACCCCAATGTCATAATTAGAAAAAAAATATTACTATTATTTTATTTTTATATATTAAAATTTATTATATTTATTACGTTTATTACTTTTGGGTCATATTTTTTATAATTCTTCTTTTGGCTGGGCTTATATTTTCGTGGCATTGTGCCTGCAAAAAGCAAAAGTCCCTAAGTACCTAAATAAATAAGCCTAACCAAACCACCCATCATTAGGTAATAACGAATAATAATATTACTATAGACAAATACTAGCGATATTGGTGAGTGACACCCCTGTCCCTATCCATGCTTTAGTGTCCCTTTTCATACAACCACGTCCTTAGTTTGTAGGACTCTCGTCCCTATTCACCTCACAGACATCCCGATAATATCCTGTAGGCGTCTCTATTACCCTCTTTTTTTGCAAAATTTACCGGCACTCATAAATTTTCGATTTAAACTAAAATTAAACAAGAAAATTGTAGTAACATACTTGATTTGGATGGAGAAAACACTAACTTTTGTTACTCAGCACGATTCATTTAATAGAAATCACATTTTCCTGCTTGTTTTTCAAAGTTTTTGAGGGACAAAATCACGTCCTGCTGAACGGCGAACTTCAGATGTATTTTTTTCTGACTTGTGACCATCTTCACGTCAAAAAAGTGTTACTAGTATAAAAATACAATATCCTACTATAAAATTCATAAAAAATCAGACGATTATCGGTAGATTTCTGATAGTGTTTCCGCTTCAATTTTGTTCATCGATTTTATCCCTATTGACCCCTGCATCCCTATTGACCCCGTTTTACGGTAGTAATTTCTTTGGCGATGCTGGGGTTTCTTATAGTTAAATTTTTAAGTTTGTTATCTAATAAATTTTCCTCAACTACCCTCTTTTTTCTGGCATAATAACAATACGCATGAAGCATAATAACCATAGAAACTGTACGATGAACGAATAAAAACGAGTCTGCCAGGAATATTCAAATGCCGTAGAGTGATTTTCAAAAGAAGGGGTAAACTAGAGTTTTCGGAGTCTATGAAAGGTGAAGATTTTAGGCCGTTTTATGTATGGTCGGATACAGCAGATTCATAAATGAAACGCCCGGTGACTGCTACGACGCACTCTTGAATGTAAAGGCTGATAAAGTGCAAATATAAATAAATATGCGTGTCCTGGAACGCGATGTCCGTACTAGAAGCTACGCGTACACTCAGGGGGCACGCGTGCCGCGCGAGCTCGGCTCGCAGCGAGCCGCTATCTGTCGGTATTTGGCCGTGCGTCAAAGCGGACGCGCACTCGCAGGGACGTTGTATTTGGACGGCAAAATGGACAAGTTAGCGAGTTTCAATAATGATTAATGAAGATGTTGTCACGTTAATTCAACGTTACGAATTTCATCGGTGTTTATGGGACAGCACACTCAAACTATCGTAACAAAGATTTACGCTAAGATGCATGGAAGGTCATTTCAAATGAAATTTGAAATATTTCTGTTCATGGCGATGACTGGCTCGCAGCAGTCGCAGCTCTGGATCGATGAACCTCGCGTTCAGGTTCGCGGCGGTCCGTACAGGAGCTGTACGCGTATCCAATGTACTCGTGGACTGCGTACCCAGACTACGCGTAACACAGGAACGCACTGTCCGTACGCAGCTTTAAGCGGTTGTTAGAATCGGTTCCTGAAACGGAAAGATTTTTTTACGAGGATCTATTTAATGGAACTGGGGATCCCATACCTGTAGAATACGATTCTGAAGATGAAGTAGAATGAGTAGCTGAATTTGATATGTACATACTATCAGGCATTCCTATTTATTTATTGTTCGATGCGGCTGCTAAGTACTCATGGGTGAAGTGAAGAACCTTTTTGAAATGACTAAGATTGTGAGCCAACTGGCAACGACTCGACGCATAATAGACGTACCTACTGTCGATGCCGTGTTGCTTAACAGCAGTAGAGTCCACCAACGTGTTTAGATGCTCAGAGCATAGCGAGTCTAGCAGCTCTCAGAGGTTGTGGGTATTAAATACAAACAATAAAAGCATTTTATTTTCTATTAGATTAAATCAAGGTTCTTAATTTTTGATATGATAAGTGCAATAGTCTCATACATAAATAAAAATAAATGTAGATAATACAGTTTACACAAGAACAGTTGTCATAACATTTTGGAACGGAAACCTCAAGATTAACCATGTACCTAATAAAATAAACTAAAATTAATCCATTCGTATGATTTCTACCAGTATGAAGTCTCAAATGCCTGTGTAATTGTTACTGTGTGTGATGCCTTCACCACATTCAGAATAGACGCAAGGTGTCTCCCTAAGATTCATCATATACATAATGATGCTTGTCTTAAGGTTTAACCACATTGTAGAGGACATCAAATTATAGATTTTATTTTATAGATTATTTCTTGATTAGCATGACATTATTTCATATAACATTTGTATTTTTTTCTGAAATGGTGATACATTTTTATTTCAATTCAATTTTGGTGTTCAGTTATTTAAAATAATAATTATTATAATATTTTAAATACGAGTTTCAAATTGTTTTATGAATAAATTAAAACATGCATTATTCAGTGGTATGTGTCCTTACATGTCTTGTCAAATATAATTTGCAGCTGAATGTTTTATCACATACAGAGCAGCTGGAAGGTTCCTCTCCAGTGTGTATTCTCTTGTGCAGTTTCAAAGTTATTTTATGTCTAAAAGATTTATCACATACAGAGCAGTTGAAAGGTTTCTCTCCAGTGTGTAGTCTCTTGTGTGCCATCAAATGATCTGCGCAAGTAAAGGATTTACTACACACTGTGCAGTTGAATAGATTGTCTCCAGTATGCAGTCTCTTATGCACTTTCAAACTTGATTCTCGAGTGAATGATTTATCACATACAGAGCAGTTGAATGGTTTCTCTAAAGTGTGTAGTCTCTTGTGAAATGTTAAATGTGATTTTTGACTAAAAGATTTATCACATGCAGAGCAGTTGAATGGTTTCTCTCCAGTGTGTAGTCTCTTGTGCACTGTTAAATTTGTTTTTTGATTAAAGGATTTATCACATACAGAGCAGTTGAATGGTTTCTCTCCAGTGTGCAGTCTCTTGTGCACCATCAAAGTTTTTTGAATTCTAAAGGATTTATCACATTCAGAGCAGTTGAATGGTTTCTCTCCAGTATGCAGTCTCTTATGCATTTTCAAACTTGATTCTCGAGTGAATGATTTATCACATACAGAGCAGTTGAATGGTTTCTCTAAAGTGTGTAGTCTCTTGTGACATATTAAATGTGATTTTTGACTAAAGGATTTATCACATGCAGAGCAGTTGAATGGTTTCTCTCCAGTGTGTAGTCTCTTGTGCACTGTTAAATTTGTTTTTTGATTAAAGGATTTATCACATACAGAGCAGTTGAATGGTTTCTCTCCAGTGTGCAGTCTCTTGTGCACTTTCAAATTTGATGATTGTCTAATGGATTTACCACATTCAAAATAGGTGGGTTTCTCTCCAGTGTGCAGTCTCTTCTGATCCATAACATAAACTATTTTATGGTTATTTTTTATGTGTCTTATCAGTTTTGCTTTGGTACTATAACTCTTACTGCAACTGTCACATTCAAAGGTTATATTTGTTTCTGATTGTTGATTGTCTCTGAGTTCTTGTGGTTTCTCAGTTGATAAAGGATCATCAAATATCAATGTTTTTTTTACTTCCTCCTCAGTCAATGTGTCGCTATACACAGACTCAAAACCTGCACATTCCTCTTCCACAAAGCTCTCATGTTTCACTGAAACTGGTTCTTCTTTTACTGCCACAGGAGAATATTTCTCAGATATATCACCTACAGATGTTAACTGCAAGGGAGTTGTAGACCACTGTAATTTATTGGAGATGTTTAGCTCGGGTACAATCTGAAACAAATAATACTAATTTACTTATTGCTCTGCTGCAAGTATATTAAGAATATTATAGTTTTTCCGTCTTCTAGGAAATACAATAATACCTCCTGAACCATGCTACTCACGTTAATGAAAATTATGGCACAAATAGGCACAAATTATACCGTATCTGTAGGTACAAAATTTATGACTGTGCATTCAGCCGTTTCCGAGATATGGAAATCACCCAAACGTTTGCCCAGCAAAAAACTCAATATCTCAAAAACCTTTAGAGGCACAAATGTGGCTTTAACGGCACATTTAATTTAGTCAAGTATTTAAGCTATCCTTTTGCATATAAAAAATACAGCTGAACCCTTTCTGTTTTAAGTTTCCAGCAAAAACTTTTTTTCATAAATAACTCTGCAGCCTCTGGAGGCACAAATTTAAAATTTCGGGCACACGGCACTGCATAGGGCACTAATTATCTGCATCATTAGGTTCTTGAAAAGCCGATACTTGTTGGCGACGCATATTGTACCTAATAAAACAAACTAATCATTCATCCATTTGTTTTCGTATGATTTCTACCAGTAGGAAGTCTCAAATGCCTGTGTAATTGTTACTGTGTATGATGCCTTCACCGCATTCAGAATAGACGCTAGGTGTCTCCCTAAGATTCATCAAATACATATGATGCTTGTCTTAAGGTTTAACCACATTGTAGAGGACATCAAATTATAGATTTTATTTAATAATTTTTTTCTTGATTAGCATGACATTATTTCATATAACATTTGTATTTTTTTCTGAAATGGTGATACATTTTTATTTCAATTCAATTTTGGTGTTCAGTTATTTAAAATAATAATTATTATAATATTTTAAATACGAGTTTCAAATTGTTTTATGAATAAATTAAAACATCCATTATTCAGTGGTATGTGTCCTTACATGTCTTGTCAAATATAATTTGCAGCTGAATGTTTTATCACATACAGAGCAGCTGGAAGGTTCCTCTCCAGTGTGTATTCTCTTGTGCAGTTTCAAAGATATTTTATGTCTAAAAGATTTATCACATAAAGAGCAGTTGAAAGGCTTCTCTCCAGTGTGTATTCTCTTGTGCACTTTCAAAGTTATTTTATGTCTAAAGGATTTATCACATACAGAGCAGTTGTATGGTTTCTCTCCAGTGTGTAGTCTCTTGTGTGCCATCAAATGATCTGCGCAAGTAAAGGATTTACTACACACTGTGCAGTTGAATAGATTGTCTCCAGTATGCAGTCTCTTATGCACTTTCAAACTTGATTCTCGAGTGAATGATTTATCACATACAGAGCAGTTGAATGGTTTCTCTAAAGTGTGTAGTCTCTTGTGAAATGTTAAATGTGATTTTTGACTAAAAGATTTATCACATGCAGGGCAGTTGAATGGTTTCTCTCCAGTGTGTAGTCTCTTGTGCACTGTTAAATTTGTTTTTTGATTAAAGGATTTATCACATACAGAGCAGTTGAATGGTTTCTCTCCAGTGTGCAGTCTCTTGTGCACCATCAAAGTTTTTTGAATTCTAAAGGATTTATCACATTCAGAGCAGTTGAATGGTTTCTCTCCAGTATGCAGTCTCTTATGCATTTTCAAACTTGATTCTCGAGTGAATGATTTATCACATACAGAGCAGTTGAATGGTTTCTCTAAAGTGTGTAGTCTCTTGTGACATGTTAAATGTGATTTTTGACTAAAGGATTTATCACATGCAGAGCAGTTGAATGGATTCTCTCCAGTGTGTAGTCTCTTGTGCACTGTTAAATTTGTTTTTTGATTAAAGGATTTATCACATACAGAGCAGTTGAATGGTTTCTCTCCAGTGTGCAGTCTCTTGTGCACTTTCAAATTTGATGATTGTCTAATGGATTTACCACATTCAGAATAGGTGGGTTTCTCTCCAGTGTGCAGTCTCTTCTGATCCATAACATAAACTATTTTATGGTTATTTTTTATGTGTCTTATCAGTTTTGCTTTGGTACTATAACTCTTACTGCAACTGTCACATTCAAAGGTTATATTTGTTTCTGATTGTTGATTGTCTCTGAGTTCTTGTGGTTTCTCAGTTGATAAAGGATCATCAAATATCAATGTTTTTTTTACTTCCTCCTCAGTCAATGTGTCGCTATACACAGACTCAAAACCTGCACATTCCTCTTCCACAAAGCTCTCATGTTTCACTGAAACTGGTTCTTCTTTTACTGCCACAGGAGAATATTTCTCAGATATATCATCTACAGATGTTAACTGCAAGGGAGTTGTAGACCACTGTAATTTATTGGAGATGTTTAGCTCAGGTACAATCTGAAACAAATAATACTAATTTACTTATTGCTCTGCTGCAAGTATATTAAGAATATTATAGTTTTTCCGTCTTCTAGGAAATACAATAATACCTCCTGAACCATGCTACTCACGTTAATGAAAATTATGGCACAAATAGGCACAAATTATACCGTATCTGTAGGTACAAAATTTATGACTGTGCATTCAGCCGTTTCCGAGATATGGAAATCACCCAAACTATTGCCCAGCAAAAAACTCAATATCTCAAAAACCTTTAGAGGCACAAATGTGGCTTTAACGGCACATTTAGTCAAGTATTTAAGCTATCCTTTTGCATATAAAAAATACAGCTGAACCCTTTTTGTTTAAAGTTTCCAGCAAAAACTGTTTTTCAATAACTCTGCAGCCTCTGGAGGCACAAATTTAAAATTTCGGGCACACGGCACGGCATAGGGCACTAATTATCTGCTTCATTAAGTTCTTGAAAAGCCGATACTTGTTGGCGACGCATATTGTACCTAATAAAACAAACTAATCATTCATCCTTTTGTTTTCGTATGATTTCTACCAGTAGGAAGTTTCAAATGCCTGTGTAATTGTTACTGTGTGTGATGCCTTCACCGCATTCAGAATAGACGCTAGGTGTCTCCCTAAGATTCCTCAAATACATATGATGCTTGTCTTAAGGTTTAACCACATTGTAGAGGACATCAAATTATAGATTTTATTTAATAGATTATTTCTTGATTAGCATGACATTATTTCATATAACATTTGTATTTTTTTCTGAAATGGTAATACATTTTTATTTCATTTTATTTCAATTCAATTTTGGTGTTCAGTTATTGAAAATATTATTATTATTATATTTTAAATACGAGTATCAAATTCTTTTATGAATAAATTAATGTACAGTGGTTATGAATAAATGAAAACATGCATTATTCAGTGGTATGTGTCCTTACATGTCTTGTCAAATATAATTTGTAGCTGAATGTTTTATCCCATACAGAGCAGCTGGAAGGTTCCTCTCCAGTGTGTATTCTCTTGTGCAGTTTCAAAGTTATTTTATGTCTAAAGGATTTATCACATACAGAGCAGTTGAATGGTTTCTCTCCAGTGTGTAGTCTCTTGTGTGCCATCAAATGATATGCACGAGTAAAGGATTTACCAAATACAGTGCAGTTGAATAGATTGTCTCCAGTATGCAGTCTCTTATGCACTTTCAAACTTGTTTCTTGAGTGAATGATTTATTACATACAGAGCAGTTGAATGGTTTCTGTGGTTTCTCTCTAGTGTGTATTCTCTTGTGCAGTTTCAAAGTTATTTTAAGTCTAAAGGATTTATCACATTCAGAGCAGTTGAAAGGTTTCTCTCCAGTGTGTATTCTCTTGTGCACTTTCAAAGTTATTTTATGTCTAAAGGATTTATCACATACAGAGCAGTTGAATGGTTTCTCTCCAGTGTGTAGTCTCTTGTGTGCCATCAAATGATATGCACAAGTAAAGGATTTACCACATACAGTGCAGTTGAATAGATTGTCTCCAGTATGCAGTCTCTTATGCACTTTCAAACTTGTTTCTTGAGTGAATGATTTATTACATACAGAGCAGTTGAATGGTTTCTGTGGTTTCTCTCCAGTGTGCAGTCTCTTGTGCACTTTCAAATTTGATGATTGTCTAATGGATTTACCACATTCAGAATAGGTGGGTTTCTCTCCAGTGTGCAGTCTCTTGTGATCCCTAACATAAACTATTTTATGGTTATTTTTTATGTGTCTTATCAGAGTTGCTCTGGTACTATAACTCTTACTGCAACTGTCACATTCAAAGGTTATATTGGTTTCTGATTCTTGATTGTCTCTGAGTTCTTGTGGTTTCTCAGTTGATGAAGGATCATCAAATATCAATGTTTTTTTTACTTCCTCCGCAGTCAATGTGTCGCTATACACAGACTCAAAACCTGCACATTCCTCTTCCACAAAGCTCTCATGTTTCACTGAAACTGGTTCTTCTTTTACTGCCACAGGAGAATATTGCATATTAGATTTCACACCTACAGATATTAACTGCAAGGGAGTTGTAGACCACTGTAATTTATTGGAGATGTTCAGCTCAGGTACAATCTGAAACAAATAATACAAATTAACTTATATATATAATTTCACAATTTATTGCATGTGCAAGTTTAACCAACGTAAAAGGGCAATTTGAAGTCAGTTGGCAAAATTTAATGAATTTATATGCCAAAAGTACATACAATACAATTAATGATGTTTGGTTTGATATAAGGTTTCACATACTTTACCAGTAAAATCGCATGCAAATGTTTTAATGCTGTCACATAACAATTAAAATTAACTTATTTAATATTAATTATGGATTTTGTATTATCTGCAATTTTTGGTTTCGGGTCTGGGTGTTTTCTATGTATCATACATAAGTATCTATTTACAAAAAAAATGTATCTATGTAGTACCTATATCAGTCACCTAACTCCTTACAAGCTCTGCTTAGTTTGGTGTTGAGTGATGCTGTGTGATTAGTCCAAAAATATTTATTTTATTTTATTTATTACTATCCACAAATACATTTTCGTCTTAAACTGCCGTATTGGTAATTACCTCATATTTTTAGGTACCTAGTTTATTAAATATCTTCATGGTCATAATGTAACAATTTTATTTTATTCTGAAATAATATAAATGTCTTGATGTTACATGATGATATTCTTAAACTAGTTTACTTTGCACTGTGCCAATCCCTAATTACTTACTGCATAACTTGCTGGGGAAGTGCTGCTAAGACCGTTATAATTCAGGTCGAAAGAGCTCAATGTTCTGTTTTAAAGGTAATGCTCAGAAAGCCCTACCAATATCCTACCAGAGAACTCTTCAAGGAAGCCGATGCGCTCACAGTTCGACAACTCTACATAATGAAAACTACCCTCTCCGTTCACAAATCATTTTTACTATCCACAGACTTCCAACTTATTTCTCAAAGGAGAGTCTACAGACTTATCACAAATTCGATCTTCGCCAAAAAAACAGGCAGTTTTATTAAGACTCACATCTACAACTGTGTGGCTAAAAAATGTAATTTAAAAAACAAAAGCGTTACTGAGGTCAAGCGCCTTGTGCAAACCTGGTTAACCACTCTATCCTATGATAAAACTGAGGAAATCCTGCAATTCAGACATTAAGTTTCTCATACTTTAATTATCAATTATTATTACACAAATGTATTGTATTGAATAATATTAGAACTAAAATATATACATACTATATATATATTATACCTACATAAATATAATTATATTTAAGATTTTGTGAGTAATAAATATATCTACATAATTATTAATAATATACATAACATTTACATTTTCCTTTTTTAGTCTATCAGTTATTATTATTATTACAGTTAAAATCACAGGAAGTATCCTATAATGCAACCTGCAAAAATGTACAGGCTTCTTCGATACAGGCTCAGCCTAGTGAAGAAGTCACCAGATATACAGTCTGCTCTATAAGTTATCTGCAAATAACTGAAGGACACCTTACATCTATTAGTTTTATTTCAAAGTGTGTTTAGAATATAAGACTTATGTTTTTTTGCTGAAATAAATATTTTTAATTTTAATTACATGTCTCATTTACCTTGGGTACACCTTCAGAGAACAGTTGATTGAAGATCTGTTCAGATCTCTGCGCTGTTTTGCTGAATGTGTAGCACTTGAGTAGTTGCTGGTAACAGTAACTGCACACAGCTCTCGGCCTGCCATCTTTGGAGTTTAACTGAAATTAGTTTCATAAATGTTACCATGGAAAATGGCTGATTTGTACAAGATTTGTTGAAAATTTTTAACAATTACTTTACTTGTGTTGAGGTTAATTGCTATGGCATCTTTTCCTAATGAATTCAGCTAATGCATTAGCTAGATAGAAGTTAGTGTAAAAATATCAAATTAAATATTACCAACATTTGTTGGATTCCCTTGACTTGTCTCTTCTCTGGAGAAGACGGCGGCACACGCCGATACAGATGACTTACCTCGCCATTTGTTAGCTTGTCGTACAAATTGATAAGATCGTTCTGCACGGAGCGCAGCCTCAGGTCGCCGCTGAGGCAGACTCTACACACGGACGCCATACGAACACTCGGATGCGTTGTCAACGATGCCGAATTATTGCTCACAACGTACTTAAGTATTCCTAAAATATGTTAAAGATAGTTACGGTAGCTCCCAATAACTTTCTGGGTTCCTACTTCCTAGAGGAAGATTTACACAAGGAAATTATCTATACCTAACTACCTAATATAACCCCTGCAATGTTGATTGGACTCCATGAGCTCTCTTTCACAAGTACCCCATCTGTTGAGTGGACTCCTGGAGTCCAATGTAGGTGTGACGTATTTAGTGAACGTTTGTCGTCGTTTTCATATTCCTATGCTGCTCTAACTTGCACAAAGTGTAGTGACCAAGACAAAGATGACAATCCAACCAAAGTTCATTCACTGAAACGCATCTTCAACAATTGGTGGATTTTTCAAAGGTCGCCTTTCATTCTCGCAAGCGCGCCCGTTTTGTGAAGTTCGGTTTCTCTGTTTTTTTGTGAAAAGAAGTAGGGAAATATGTCTTTTTATTGCTTTTTATGCTTATCGATTAGTAAATATCAACTCATTGTAGAATAATAGTTAAAATAAATTCAGCAGTACCTACTGTGATCCAAACTTGGAGTGGATCGTTTCTTCGCCTTTTTTCAAGTGTTTTGTTTATTTATCGATTTCTCGTAAACTAAACACTTCTAACAGTTGAAACTCTGTCTGTAAGAATTATGAGAACCAATCTATAATTTAAAATAATAAGCTAACCCAATTGACTCGAAGTGTTCTCAGAATTGAAAATGAAACAGATGCTGTTTTGTACCCGGCGCTCGGAATAACACATGTTTTTGTAAGCCTTGTTTCGTAAAAAAAAATGTATGGGAAGTTGTTTTTTTTATTATTTGTGAAATTGTATAATATATTATTGTATGTGAAATAAAAACTTTATGTACGAATATTTGATTTTTTAAATTAAATACCACGACTTTTTTACAATAAACTGGAATAAATTCGTTCATTCTGATTTCAAATTAGAATTGTTAATACATTGCAAGGTAATACAGGACCCAATCATTATTAATGTAATAGCTTATTTCATAGCAATTCCGATGATATAAGATAAACATACTAGCTTCCTACAAAAATTTAGAGAAATCGTCATTTGAATCACACGCGCCGTTCTCGCGTGGGACCACCCAGAATTGCCTCCACAGACGTGCGATTTTATGCAAAATGGCCGCCACAGTTGAAGGGATAAGTAATGTATACTTTAAAATTTTATGGGATGCCGAGGCGAATCAGAGATTGTATTCAGTTTCAGTTTCTTGTAATTGGACTTTGCGCTTGAAGCGACAATTTGCCAGTGTCGAGTTATCTAAAATAATAGAGTGAAAAAGATGTTATTCAGTTGAACGCTATTTATTTTGACGATCCGAGGGTGTATTCACTACGTACCTACGTTTTAAAGGCGAATGAATGACCGTGTTGACATAACGGGTTGCCCAGTAAAGGACAAAAGCTTCAGCTAAAGTGGACGTATCTTAGTGAGATAAAATATTGGTTGTATGGGGATAGTATGCCGCTGCTCGCTGCGTGAACGCGGCCTAGCTCCGCAGAGCCCGCAACTCCGCTCCGCAATACTCGCTGGCTCCGCGCCGCTCCGCTCCTATGGACAGGCACCCAAACCAAAACTCTAACTATGCAGAGCTTGTACTGAGGCTGAGGCGGACCCTCGCCAACAGAGCCACAGGGGTCGTCATGAGTAGGTAATTTTTTATTTAATTTCAACTTAATTTAAATGTTTAGTTAAGTAAATAAATCATTATAATATTTAAAGTACGAGTTTAAAATGTATTTATTTCGCCATTCACACACTAAACCTGGTAGTCAAGAGGGTTGATTTCATAGTCCCATGAGCGAACTCATTAAGGTTGTGACATTAATTTCATGTTATGTGTAGATTTGTTTGACATAATTTAATCTATTTAATTTGTTTTGTTTTATATTTTATAATAATTTTGTGTGTTTGAATTAGGTATTTAAAATGTTGTGATGTTTATTTAAATTTAAATTTTGTGCCTAATTTTAATTAATTTTACAGTGGAATTTAATGGGCTCTATTGAATTAGGGTAAACCTGTAATGATAGAGCTCCATGTATTTGAAAATAAATAAATAAATGTATGAATAAATGAATATACAGTGGTTAAATGAACACATGCATATAGCTATTCACCGGTATGTGTCCTTACATGTCTTGTCAAATATGATTTGCAGCTGAAGGATTTATCACATAAAGAGCAGTTGAATGGTTTTTCTCCAGTGTGTAGTCTCTTGTGCACTATGAAATATCTTTTGTTCATAAAAGATTTAACACATACGGAGCAGTTGAATGGTTTCTCTCCAGTGTGTATTCTCTTGTGCAATGTTAAATGTGTTTTTTGATTAAAGGATTTATCACATACAGAGCAGTTGAATGGTTTCTCTCCAGTGTGCAGTCTCTTGTGCACTATTAAATTTGTTTTATAAGTAAAGGATTTATCACATACAGAGCAGTTGAATGGTTTCTCTCCAGTGTGTAGTCTCTTGTGCACTGTTAAATTTGATTTATGATTAAATGATTTATCACATACAGAGCAGTTGAATGGTTTCTCTCCAGTATGTATTCTCTTGTGCACTATTAAAGTTTTTCTTTGATTAAAAGATTTATCACATACAGAACAGTTGAATGGTTTCACACCAGTGTGTATTCTCTTGTGCTCTCTCAAATTTGCTTTACCACTAACGGTTTTATCACATACAGAACATTTGAATGGTTTCTTTCCAGTGTGCAGTCTCTTCTGATCCATAATATAAACTATTTTATGGTTATTTTCTATGTGCCTTATCAGTTTTGCTTTGGTACTGTAACTCTTACTGCAACTGTCACATTCAAAGGATATATTTGTTTCTGATTCTTCATTGCCTCTGAGTTCTTGTGCTTCATGTGGTTTCTCAGTTGATGAAGGATCATCAAATATCAATGCACTTTTTATTTCCTCCTCAGTCAATGTGTCGCTATACACAGACTCAAAACCTGCACATTCCTCTTCCACAAAGCTCTCATGTTTCACTGAAACTGGTTCTTCTTTGACTGCCACAGGAGAATATTGCATATTAGATTTAACATCTACAGATATTAACTGCAAGGGAGTTGTAGACCACTGTAATTTATTGGAGAATTTCAGCTCAGGTACAATCTGAAACATTTAATATGAATTTACTTATTGCTCTGCTGCAGGTATATTAAGAATATTATAGGAAAAATGAGCTGAGCAGTTAAATATAAAAGCTGCACAGCAGTTATTTGACTCCCTTTTCCCTTGGTTATATGTCACAGGGAGAAAGATATAATTTCACAATTTATATCCTGTGCAAGTTAAACCAACGCAAAACAGCAATTTGAAGTCAAGCAGTAAAACCCAACATGAAATGATATGAATTTATATGCCAAATGTATGATACAATAATAGATGTTTGGTTTCATATAAGGTTTCACATACTTTACCAGTATGTTATGTAATGTTTTAGTGCTTTCACATAACAATTTTAATTAATTTAAATAATATTATTTTTGGTAATTGCCTCATATTTTTAGGTAGTTTAAATGTTACATGTCTCATTTACCTTGAGTACACCATCAGAGAACAGTTGATTGAAGATCCGTTCAGAGCTCTGCGCTGTTTTGCTGAATGTGTAGCACTTTAGTAGTTGCTGGTAACAGTAACTGCACACAGCTCTCGGCCTGCCATCTTTGGAGTTGAACTGAAATTAGTTTCATAAATGTTACGATGGAAAATGGCTGATTTGTACAATAATTTTACTTGTGTTGAGGTAAACTGCCATTGCATCTTTTCTTGATGCATTCAGCTAATGCATTAGCTAGATAGAAGGAAGTCAAAATATATCAAATTAAATAATAGGTACCAACATTTGTTGGGATTCCCCGGACTTGTCTCTTCTCTGGAGAAGACGGCGGCACACGCCTATACAGATGACTTACCTCGCAATTTGTTAGCTTGTCGTACAAATTGATAAGATCGTTCTGCACGGAGCGCAGCCTCAGGTCGCCGCTGAGGCAGACCCTACACACGGACGCCATACGATCACTTCGATTGTACGTTGTGTTGTCAACGATGCCGAATTATTGCTCATAACGGACGGAGGTATTTAAATACGCTGAAGATAGTAACGGTAACTCTCAATAACTTTCTGGGTTCGTAAAGTACAGTAAAACACAGTAACTTTTGGTGGATATTTACGCAAGGAAATTAAAACTTTAGTTATGGTATTCTTTACAGAGAGTTTAGTTATAATCAGAGAGTATATTTATATACTCTCTGATACAATCACTACGTTACGCAGTGTTTCCACTATATCAATTTCATTCCACCACGCCTCAATTTAGATTTGCCCTTCTCCGGACTTTTTTCCCCTCAAAAGTTATTTAGCTGTAGTCTTTAGTTTTGACACCACACGCCACACCTTAAGTTTGTGCAATCCAATGCAACTGCAAGCGAATCTTAAAAAAAATAGACTTAGCTTATATAAAGTATAATAATTCGTGTTTTATTTAGAGCCTAACCAAAAATATAATAGGAGCTGTATACTTAACTTTTATTTCAAGTCAGTTTACGCTGTCAGCGCATAAGTTTTATTTTAAGCCACAGAAATTGAACTAACATTGATAGTATAGTATTAGTAGTATATTGATAGGATAGGAGTAGGTATTTGGGTTTTAGCGTAGTCCTATTGTTTTAAACTATAAATATTGTATTACGGCGTGTTGGTGTACCTACGGTGGTGTAAAGCTGTTCGCCTCCAAGTCAAGGAACCACTGAAAAACATCTATCCATCCCTGGTGAGCCGAAGAACACACTTTTTGAACACAAAGTTGAGTAGAAGAACAAGTCAAGTCAAGTTCTTAGTAGGTGGCGTTTCGCTCGCTTTTTGCAACGACTCTGCCAATGTCAACGTAACAAAGTGTCATCAAATAGCTTTATTACTGTGAATTTGATCGGTTTTTATGAATATAAATCAAATTGATTTAAAAAAATAAACTAACTAATCTAAACAAATAAATTAACTATATACTTTTAAAACTAATTATAATTAAGGAAAGTTAAACAAACATCATGAACATGAACAAAAACTAAACTTACTATATTACATAATCTACTACATATTATAATTTTATATTATTAACTTTTACAAATTTACATATATTATAAATCATTACATGTGAAGTGAGAGAAAGCAATGTCTTAATAGAGGTAGGACGAGGAATATTAGGAGGCAAGATATCATACAATGAGTAATTAAGATTCGGACAGTTAAAGAAAATATGGTCAACAGTACCTTCATCAAGTCCACATTCACACATTGAATGATTCCGAATCCTTAATTTCGCCAGAAACACCGGTGTACATGCAAACCCTAATCTAATTCGACAAACAGTGGACGTTACAAATTTGCTAAATTTGCGTAGTTTGAAGAACCATGGAACTATAGGAATATCTGGTTGAATATCTGAATAATATTTCCCTTTAATACGCTTTGAGGTATTCCACACATCCGTCCAAGATTTGTGAAGAGACACTTTAGGAAGAAGGCATAAATCATGACAATAAGTTTGAAAACGCTCATGAGATCCTATCTGAATCGCTTCTTTTGCAGAAACATCAGCCGTCTCATTACCTAGGATTCCTGAGTGGCCAGGTATCCAGGCAAGTACAACGTTAATGCCCCTTTTGTCACATTCGTACAGTGCTTGTTTAATTTCTAAAATAATTGGAAGGCGAAAACTGGATTTAAAAGGATTAGAAATAATAGATTGCAAACAACTCTTTGAATCAGAGAAAATAATTGATTTATCCAAATTGTGTGATGTGATAAAAAGAATAGCTTCTAAAATAGCAACAGCCTCCCCAGTAAACACGGATGAAGAAGAGGGACACTTAAAGCTCAGTGTAATGTTAGTGAAAGGGAGCCACACGGCAGCCCCAACTTCACAATCGTCAGATAGTTTAGAAGCATCGGTGAATATGGTTGACCATCCACTAAATTTTAGGTTAAGTTCAGAATTAAAGGATTGTTGAGCACTAACACATTTTTTATCTATGCCAAAGTTTAAAATTACATTAGGATTAAAAATAAGAGCATCGTATGGAATAAGATAAAGTGGGTTTGATGGGTACTGTTTGACAGGAATTTGGAGATTACAGAATTTTTTGTAACTTTGAAGAATGCAAGGGATTTTGTTTGTATTACCATATAAATGAAGTAAATGGTTTAATTTTGGAAGTAAGGGATGATTGGAATTTTGGGCTAATTTAAACAAAAATCTATCCGCGAGATATTGTCTCCGCAAATGTAGGGGAGGCTCACCACCTTCAACCTGCATTGCATTTATAGGTGAGCATTTCATGGCTCCCAAAATTATACGAAGACATCTAGATTGAATTTTGTCAATTTTGTCTAAGCCGCTTTTATGACACATATTAAGGAGGAAGGTTCCGTAGTCAAGATGACTTCTAATAACAGCATTATAAAGTAGTCTTTGAGTATAGGGGTGAGATCCCCACCACACTCCTGACAGACATCTTAGCATGTTAATATTTTTTTCACATTTCTGTGAAATCAAATCAAAATGAGATGTACCAGACATCTTTGAATCTAATATGACACCCAAAAATTTTACTGTATTTGAATTAGGTACAATATCATTGTCAATAAATATTTCTACCTGAGGTATAATTCTTTTTTTCGCAAAAACCACAGCGCAGCTTTTTGAAGCAGAGAGTGACAATCCATGATCAAGAAGCCACTTACCTAGATAACTAAGAGCTGAGTTAAGTCTGTCACTAGCATCTGTGACAGAAGAAGAAGATACGTAGAGTGCAATATCGTCGGCGTATTGCAAAATCTCACAAAATGAGTTCACAGTCTGCTCCAAATCATACGTATAAAGGCTGTACAATAGCGGACTCAAAACGGAACCCTGAGGCAATCCTTTCCACACAGTACGTGGAGGAAGGAGACCAAATGAACATTTAATGTGCACCGATCTCTCCATAAGTAAATTACAAATGAATCGGACCATCTTATCTGGAATATTTAACAAGAGAAGTTTACTTTTGAGCACAGGTAGTAAAACGTTGTCATATGCTGAAGCTATGTCAAGGAATACCCCGACAACGTGTTCCTTTTCCTTAAAAGCTGTATAAATATCAGTAGTTATTAAACTAAGGTTGTCTATTGTACCCAAACCTTTTCTAAAACCAAACTGCGATTTAGCAAGAATTGAATTATTTTCAGACCACCACTCTAGACGTCGCTTAATCATATGTTCTACAATTTTTGCCATTACCGAAGACAACGCTATGGGTCTTCGACTAGAAGGATCTGAAGGATCTTTACCTGGTTTTCTAATAGGACAGATTATTTGCGATTTCCACTGTACAGGTATTATTCCACTGTCAAAAAATGAATTTACAATTGAGAGAAATACACACTTAGTTTTTTCTGAAGATTTGGTCATAAATGAATATGGTATGCCATCAATACCGGGTGAAGAGTCAGTCAGTCCGTCAAGTGCAAGTGTTAGTTCTCTTAAAGAAAAAGGGGCGTCCAAGTAACTCGTAGAAGGAAGGAAAGAAGGGGAGGAAGGAAAGCAAGGGGGCGAAGGAACAAAGGGGGGTGCCAACTTATCCGCAAAGGCCTCGAGCCATGATGTTTGATCATTGGCTGAAATGTCTTCAATATTGATTGAACCTCTGAAGCGTCTTATATTTTTCCAAACTAAGACGGAAGGAGTCTCAGGTGACAAGCTTTCACAAAAGCCTATCCAACCTTGTTTTTTCCTTATACTAGCCAACCGTCTAAATTTTGCCACAGAATGCTTAAAATTAATGAAATTATCGTCTGTCATACATTCATTGTACACTTTTTCAGACGCATTTCTCTCAGCAACTGCCTTGGTGCAATCGTGGTTCCACCATGGCGTAGATATTTGAAAATTAAGCGACGGCTTTTTAACGGGGACGTAGGCGTCTGCAGAAGCTAATATTAAAGAGATAAAATGATTGTATGACGTAGTAGGGGAATCAGAACATAGAGAAAACAAATCAATTTTTTTATCAAGCAGCGATGAATACGACGGCCAGTCGGCACTTGATAATTTATATTTTAGGTTAGG
Organism: Gymnoscelis rufifasciata; assembly: GCA_929108375.1. Lineage (NCBI taxonomy): Eukaryota > Metazoa > Arthropoda > Insecta > Lepidoptera > Geometridae > Gymnoscelis > Gymnoscelis rufifasciata. The sequence goes on from OV815331.1 coordinate 7,150,992, forward strand.
AAAAGGATTGCAATACGGAATAGCGCTATTTTGAGGATTTACTAGAAAGGACATCATTATAGGGTAATGATCACTACCATACGATTGAGATAGAATTTTCCATGCAATATTGGAGACTAACTGGGGTGAGCAAATAGTAAGATCAACGGCACTTTTAGGATTTTGGCTGGGAAGAACTCTACGTGTAGGGGATCCATCATTGAGAAGGCATAAATTTAAGTCATCAATAATGTCCAGGAGAGATAAACCAAACATATCTGAATGGCTATGTCCCCAGACAGTATTGTGACCATTGAAATCTCCCATGATAATCATGGGAGAAGGGATAGATGAAAATAGCAATGAAATGTCAGGAATTAATGAAGAATTTGGATGAGGTATATAAATAGATATAAAAGAAATTCCAAAAGACCTGATACCAACCACGTTGATATCTGGGGGGAGAGACGGAAAAGAAATTGAGGTGAAATTAAGGGAGCGCTTTATAAATAAAGCACTCCCGGCACGCCCGTCTGCCCTATCGGATCGGAGGCAAGCGAAACCTGATACCCTATAACGAGAACCAGGCTTCAACCATGTCTCCGATACAGCAATGACAGACGGGCGGAATTTGTTAATCAAATGAACTAATTCATGAGCTTTTGCCCGAAGGCTTTGTGCATTCCATTGAAGGACTACCACCGGATCCATTATGATTATTTAAGGAGATTATTTGAGACAGTTTAGAGGCAACGTTGGACGGTAATGCATTGGGGTTTGCTGATAAAATTTCTATTAAGATAGTAAGGAGGTATTGCATGATATTTTCATTGAACGGAAAAGGAGAGGAAGTATTATTGTTTAATGCACACCCATTAGGTGCTACAGACGCTGGGTGTGAAATTATAGCATTATAAGCGGCTTTATCATAAGATTTCCCAAGAGGGGCTATAGGTTTGGGAGTGGCATAAACCGTTTTTGTATAAGATCTATTAACCTTGTTTTGTGTAACCTCGGAGAAAGACGTTGCAACTTTGGGAAATTCCGCAGCAGCTTCTTGATATGAGACTGAACGCTGTGCCATAACTTTTTTAATAGATTTTTGTCTGTTTTGTTCTGGACAATTCCTATTGGTTGCATAGTGCCTACCGGAACAGTGCAGGCACGAAGCATTTACTTCTACAACTTCGCATGCATCTCCTGTATGTTCTTGTCCGCAACGGAAACATTTTGGTTTCGACCTACACTGAGCTTTAGTGTGCCCAAATCTGCAACAGGTATGGCACTGAATGGTTGGATATTCATATATCTGTACCGGGAGAGAGTTATAGTATAAAAAGATTCGGTTTGGTAAAGTTTGCCCTTGAAAGGTTAAAACTACCGTTTGAGTAGGTACCCAGGAGATTTTTCCATCATCTGACACTTTTCTATTTAGTCGTCTTGCTTTTAAAACAATTCCACAACCTTCAGGAAGTTCTACATCTTGCACAAATTCTTCCATAGAAAGGTCCGTGGGTACATTTCGTACAAGCCCCATTCGTGTTATATTATATGTCGGAATGGATGCCACGTAATTACACATAGGAAGGATAGAGGAACCGATAAATTTATTTGCATCTGTTGCCGATAAAAACTCAACAGAGCATCTATTGCGGCCAACTTTTTTAATGCCTTCTGCACAAACATTAGAAAATTTATTTGTTTTAATAAATTGTCCAAATTGAATTGGTTTAAGAACAGTACCGGATGCGGAATCTGTTTCAATTCGAGAAACATGGACTATAAATGGACCCTTATCGGAAGCGGTATAGGTTCGAATAGCACCTACAACTATGGACGGATGAGTGTACACCGTTTGGATGGACGGAGAAGTTTCGTCCAGATTGGAAATTACCTTTTTAGCCGGTGGCGTAGTAATTTCTATATTTCGCCTACGTTTAAGTCCAGATGCTCCTGTATTTTCATGCACTTTTCCGTTTTCAGGAGGGTCCGGTGGTTCTGGCGGCATGGCGGGCGTCCGATCTATATCCATGATCGGGCTTGAAGACAAAAAGCTTCAAACCCGTATCAGGAGAAAAAACAAACAAAAATAATACTTACAAACACTTACTTATAACAAAAATAACTAAACTAACACTAAAATACTACGCTAAATCAATTTGAAAAGAAAAAATGAAAAATTATTTAAATTTGAAAAAATTTGCAATTGATTCGCTTTGGCGCCAACGACAAAGTCCGTAGAAGAACAAAGAACACACATAAATATACACCGCCATTTTTTCTGGTCTACTGCTGCTCTTCTCTTATGCTATAAATGCAACACTTTGCTTTCATCTAAATTTTGACAAGGTGTTAAGTAAAAAGAAAGAAAGAACCAACAACTCGACCGAAATCAAAACAAAACAACCCTCACCACGTCAATAAAAACGTCAAATCAGTTACTGACGTTGACAGTTCGTTGACACAGGCAACAGTTATTTACACTGCATAAAATTTGTGTTGCCACATAAGTCGCACATATTCTACCATAAACCAAAATATTTATTAAAGATTTTTGGTTCGATTATTAAAGCGGAACATGGCTTTAAGAAAATGTCTGGGATGCTTTAACCATTTAGAAGATAATACATTTGTGTCCTGTTCGCAATGCCAGGGCACTTATGACCTCCTTTGTGCAAACTTATCACAAAAAGATTTAAATTTGCATACTCAAGGTGGTTTGCCCCCCTGGCTCTGTATTGAGTGTCGATGTAAAATACCGAGAACAGATAACACGCATACCCCTGTTCGCGGTACCAAGAGCACTGTTATTGGAAATATTAATGGTTCCACTTTAAACAAGAACATTGAAATACTACAGAAAACCCCTGAATGCGAAAATACATTTATTGATGGTAGGGATGAGTGTTTCCAAAATGTTACCCTGCGGGCCTCGAACAAACGCGACCAAAGTCTACCTCATACCCCGCCAGCCCAGCTAATATCGAACCAGTATGCTGAGATAGTTCGCTCAATTGTTGCTGTGGAATTCTCTAAACAAACAAGTAATTTAGAGAAACATTTAATGTCACTTGTAAATGACAGTCAGAAATTAATATTAGCCAATCTTGATGACATCAAAAATAGATTATGCAACTTGGAAGAGTGTATCAGACAAAAAGCAAGCATAGATTCAGCTCCAACGGTTGGGTTGGACAAACAGGAAAAAATCAAGGTTGTCATTGATCAACAAGCAAACCTTATACAGAACACCTTATCGAGGCCCATATCAACGCTTGTTGAGGCAGCGTCTGTGACTATGGATGATCACACGCCAGTGCGCCTAGTTGCTGAACCAATATTACCTCATACTTCTCCTAAACAAATTGTTGAAACAGATAAAACTGGAAAACCAAAGCCTAAGAAAATTAATAAAATGCATGTTAAAAAAGTTACCAAAGCGCAAACATGTTCTTCATCTCAAGGCACCAAATCTTCTTCTGCATTAATGCCCCAAGGACAGGATTCTCCCTACTCAAAAAATTCCTCATCGGACAAGTGCGGCAAATCCATCGCTTCAATCGGAGATGGCAAGTCAAGTAGTGTCAGTGGAAGATTGTCCACCAAGGTGTCACCTACCAACATCTCACGAGGAACAGCTCCACCCGGTACAACTGCTTTAGAGGCTTCGGAGAGAATCCAGTATCTGCACCTCTATTATGTCAAATTGGGCACTACAGAAGGTGCGGTACTTGATCATCTTAAAAACATTTGTGGTAATGTATCCTGTACCGCTCAGTTGTTGAAGTCTCGTGGAAGCTACGCTTCGTTTAAGGTTGGAGTTCCGTCAAGATGTTCATCGACTGCACTAGAAGCCAATAACTGGACTCAGGACATCTGTATAAAACCATGGAAACAGCTTTTTCGGACGAAGGGGGAGAAACAACAACAACAAGCGGTCCAGTAAGAAGTTTTCCATATATTACCAGAATGTTCGCGGCCTTCGTACAAAGACCGCTACTGTTTTAAATAACATTGGTCATTTTCAATTTGACCTATTTGCCTTCACTGAGACTTTTTTGAATAGTTCAGTATATGATGCGGAACTATTCCCCTCCGATTTCAATGTAATAAGAAAAGACCGAGCGGGGGATACTGGATGGGGGGGAGTACTCCTTGCCGCTAGAAATAATATAGTTTTAAAATCTATTACCAATATTGACGGACTTACTGAGGACATGGAATTATTAGTCACTAAGGTATCATGGAGGAATTTCAATTTTATATGTTGTGTTGTTTATTTACCTCCAAGCTATAATGACTATCAATATATCAACGTACTAGATTGTATCGAAAACGTAATTTGTAAATACTCTGACTCAAAAATTTTAATTGTAGGGGATTTCAACTTAAACTCTGTTAGTGCTAGTACTAGAGAGCATTTTGATTTATTTTGTTGTACTTGTAATTTAGTCCAAAATAACAACATACCAAACGAATATGGCGGCTTATTGGACTTGGTCTTAGGTGAACATGATGATTCTATAAAGATCATTAAATCTTTGGATTCTGTTGTGCCTATTGATTTATATCACCCACCACTTGACATCGCGTTCTCTGTGATTTGTGGCGAGGTGGGTAATTTGGCATCATCGTCAAATGATGAATTTCAAGCTACTGGATGGAATTTCTACAAAGCTGACTTTGACAAACTGTATCATAAAATATTTACTGAGAATTGGGCTGACGTCATCAATGAGCAGGACATTGACGTCAATATAGCAGTTGACAGATTCTATAAGAAACTAAATGATATATTAAATGAATGTGTGCCTCCTAAAGTAAATAAAAATTGTAATAATAAAAATCGTTTTGTATATCCTAAGTGGTATACTAATGATATAATATATTATATCAAAGCCAAATATGAAAACTTAAAGAAATTTAAAGAAAATGGGGATTTAAATTATAAAGAACTTTTTAAATATTATAGAGAACAAGTCAAAAAGTTAATTAAAATTGCATATCAGAATTACATAACACAAGTTCAAGATAATTTAACTAAGGATCCGGCAAAGTTTTGGGAGTACGTCAGTAGTAAACGTAAGGATAGACATACTATTACTGAGTACCAGTATGGTGATAAAGTTGTTTCAGGACAAGAAGCAGCTGATGCATTCGCTAATTTTTTCAGCTCTGTCTATCATGATAGTACACCTAACTTGGACCCGAATTCAGCGATAGAGAATGTCGGAAATCAATCATATCATCTAGATATTGCTGTTGATCATATTAGTCCTGATAACCTTAGGCGCGTATTGAAAGAACTAAAGCCGCGTTCGGCGGCTGGTTATGACAGTGTTCCTAGCTATTTGGTGAGGGATTGTAGAGCGGTGTTGGAGAAACCACTACTGTACCTCTATAATCTTGCTCTCAAAAAATGCTGTTACCCATCGCGCTGGAAGGTTTCTAAGGTGACACCAGTACCAAAATGTAGCCCAAGCACTAGTGTTGATATGCACAGGCCAATAGCAGTTCCCTCGGTGTTTGGCAAAATATTTGAGTCTGTTATTGACTTCCAACTTCGTCAACAAATCAACCATCAATTAGACGATTGCCAGCATGGATTCCGACCTGCTAAGTCAACCTGTACAAACCATATCTGCTTTACAGATTATGTAATGTCGATTATGGATAAGCGACGACAGGTTGATGCCACGTATTTTGATTTTAAGAAGGCTTTTGATCTCGTGGATAACGATATTTTGCTCAGGAAAATGGCGAGTGCAGGGTTCACTTATAATCTTCTAACCCTTTTCGCAAGTTACCTTAGCAATCGTACCCAATTCGTGAGTGTGGGAGGTTTCAAGTCAAAAAGATACTATACCCGCTCAGGTGTTAGCCAAGGAAGTACGTTGGGCCCAACATTATTTTTGATTATGATCAACGACCTTCCCCACAAAATCAAAGAGTCCCGTTGTCTTATGTTCGCTGATGACCTGAAGTTATTTAATGCTATAAGCACAGATCAAGATTGCCATTCCCTTCAACGTGACATTGACCGTATAGCAGAATGGAGTGTAGAAAATTGTCTGCCATTCAATGTTTCTAAATGCAAAACCATAACATTTACTCGAAAGCACCACCCGATAAACTCTAATTACGAGCTCATGGGTTCTCCCATCGAGCGGGTACTCTCCATTCGCGACCTAGGACTCACACTGGATTCCAAGCTCGATTTCAATTCCCATCTGACCGAAATTTGTAAGCAAGCCTGCAAGTTACTTGGTTTTATTATGCGTGTTACCTGGGAATTCAAAGATGTACGACCTGCACAAATTATCTACAAGGCGTACGTTCGCAGTCGTCTCGAGTTCGGAGCAATCGTTTGGGATCCACATGAACAAAAATACAGTCTCATGATAGAGAGAGTACAACGTAAGTTTGCGCGGTACATATATAAGAGGATATACGGATATTATCCTTTTTTATATCCTTCTCTTTTTGTATATGGCATGACTGGTTCGGACTCACTCCTGCTCAGACGGAAATGGCAGCTTGCTGTGCATTACATAAGGTTGCTCCGTGGTGATATTGCAAACCCAGCTGCAATGGAATCGATCGGTCTCGCGGTCCCGCGGCGCATTATGGCGGGTACCACAGGCACAGAAGGCCCTCGCCGACGACCATTTTTGTTCGCGCAGTTGCCCTGGGTGAGAACACGCACCAGTGCTAGTGCTCCAACCCCCCGAGCTATAGCCTTGTTAAATCGTTTTAATGACCAGTCCAATGACGTTGACATATTTGCTGACAAGCCGAATAAGATTATAAGACTGATATTTTTATTTTTGACTCAAGAGTATACAACTTAATTTTATATTTTCAATTGTTTTATTATTGCCTGTATGTTGATTTTTTATTTTTGGAATGTTTATTATTATTTTTGACATTTAATATAATTAATTGTATTTAGATTTTTTATTATTTTATCTTAAATTGTTATTAATTACTAATTGAAATTGTTATTAGAAAAATATATTGTAACTTTTGAATGTGTTGGACCCTAGTCTGTAAGTTCAATTGTGTATTTAAATAAATAAATAAATAAATAAACAGATAATGTCAAAATTCACCAATCACGTAGCAGTTAGAGCCATCTTTTCTCATCTGGCTAGGTTTTATCTATGATGTCCCTCAATTTCCTCTCATAGTCATTCCCCTTTTCCTTCCCCTCTGGATCCTAATTTCCCCTTAAGAGGGGAACTTCCAGTCAATGTGGAAACACTGACGTTACGTTTTATGAGACGGGACTAGAAAAAAAATTTTTGGTCTAGGCATAATGTCAAATCGAAGTTCACTTCCTATAAATGAAACACCAACTTAATAAATTATCTGTTAGAAGTTTGAAAGCAATGGTACCAACATAACGATAATTTTCAACCTTTATGAAGAAAATAATAAATAAATAAATTTCATTCAAATATTAACAAAATTCACTTATAACTATAGGTATCAAAACGTTTAAAATAGGTAGGTATGTAATACCTGAGCCTGAACTAGGGTAATCCTGTATCTCAGGCTAAAACAAATAAACAATAGGCTAGATAAATAAACTAATAAGCAATATTTCTAAAAACATCAATTTAACAAAAAATTTAGTAACTAATTAAAATAACCTAGTTAAGTAATAAATATAAACATGCTGTGCAGCTGAGTTTGCGAAAACTAGAATGTGGGTTAGTAGGTATAACTGTGTTAGTAACTGTTGCACTATTACGTAATCATTGTTATAGGAATCAAATCACTGATTCTATTTTTAACCCCCGACCAAAAAAGAGGGGTGTTATAAGTTTGACGTGTCTGTCTGTCTGTCTGTCTGTCTGTCTGTGTGTCTGTCTGTCTGTCTGTCTGTGTCACCATAGCTCCCGAACGGATGGAGCGATTTCGATTTAGTTTTTTTTGTATGAAAGGTGAGTCTTGCGCGAGTGTTGTTAGACATGTTTCATGAAAATCGGTTGGGCCGTTTAAAAGTTATGGGGGTGAGAGTGGGGAAGCAAAACCGAAAATCTGCAAATATACTAGTGTGGGGTATCAAATGAATACGCATCGCGTCCACATTACATAATATTATGTTGTTTTACATTTAAGGAAATTAAGGCATTGGAATCGGGGGTTTTTCTTAAATTTTAAATTTAGATTTATTTAGGAGTCCCGTAATCTATGGAATTAATATATCTATTTTCCGCCAATGTTTTTGCTGGACATTCTGTGGAGCCTGTGGCGTGTCCACATGGTTTCTTAAAGCGATGACATGTGGCACATTTTGACTCATCCCCCTTTCTTGTACATTCCTTCACGGTGTGGCCTTGATCACCACAGTGGCCGCAAGTGTATATGGTCTCCCTGCATGTCTTGGCCGCATGACCGTACTGTTGGCATTTATAGCATCTGGTCACGAGTGTAAAGTCTCTGATAGGACAAGAAGACCAAGTAATAAAAACCCTTTCGTTATTAATTAGAGCTCTCCGAATATCTGCAGAAACTTCAATGATGAAATTACAGAAATCAGAATCTTTCCTGCCTGATTTTCACGACTGACAGAAACTTTTCCAAGGATCAGGAACAGGTCTTCTGTTGTATCGGCCAAATTTTGTTTGTACAGGCATATGAAAAAATCTTTATCCTGCATAGATGTCGGCACCCCTAAGACGACTAGTCGAGGTCTACGCTTGTAAGGCTCGTCAACTGAGAGGCCAGAGTTCGTGATCTGCGTAAGATTCTTCAACTTCTCAATATCGTCCCGGGTCTCTGTGCTTATAATAACTCCACCGTTCCTTGTTTTTCTTAGAGCTCTAACTTGTAGTTTCATCTCTTGCGGCCGAATTATTTGTTGGACTATGGATTTTGTTTCGTCACTGGTTTTCTGTTTGTCATTGATGAGGATGATGCAGCTTGGATAGATGTTGCTTAGTTCCACAGTAACAGGCTCTAATAATTCTGGTTGACCAGGACTGATATGCTCATGCTAAAATAGCTTCCTTATATGACAAACATTTTTTTTATTGTAAATGTTAAACTTATAATAGTTAACTATAAATAAGAACTCCAAAATTGTAATAACTACAAAATTGTAATAACTGATAAAGCTGTGTTGTTCTATTCGCTTCTCAACTCAGTATAAAACATTGAAGCGAACTGTCAAGACAATGTTATTTCCTTGATATTTGTTATTTAAGCAATTTAGTTTTATTAATTTTAATTTTAAGTTGACCTGTCCATGTAGGCTATGTGCTTCTAAGGAAATAAACGTTTTGACTTTGACTTTGACTATTGGCGTAAATGGCTACAGAGCTTAGGTTCAACGGCTTAACAAAACTTTTTGAGTCCTTTTTAACCATGTCGGCAAAAGTAGAAGGACTCAGAGCAGATGTTTTTGTAGCTGAAACGTGTTGTTTAATATCCTTTAGTTGTTCCGATATTGCGACTTGCTCCTCAAGGCTGTTGACAGCGTCGCTTGCTCTTATAGCTTTAGTTTTAAGGGACTGGTACTGCACTGCCATCATAGAAACGCCGTGGTTAACTTTTCTACACAGACTACTTATGCGTAGTTTATGGTCTGTATTAAGTTTTCCTCCGTCTGTTGCAATAGCGCACACTTCGTTCAGGCACTGGTCTATAGATGACATCCAGTTCTGGATTTCGGGCGTTGAGATGACTTCCAACTCATCAGGGGGCGCAGGCGCCGGCGCGGGGCGCGGGGCGCGGGGTGGAGGGCGGCGTGCGAGCCGTCCTACTACTCCTATCAAAGGGGCTGTTCATTTTCGTTATTTAACAGTTTTTTTTACAGTTGAAACATTTCCACAAACTAATGCACTCAGCAGAATACAAATCAAAGTATGACACAGATAGCTTTCGAGGTCACAATTCAGCAAAATTAATTAACAATGATATTTGTTGAAAGGCACGTCTGTTCAGCAAAGTGGCCACAATGCAACTATCAAACAACTATTAAAAAGGTTAATATAGGGTTGCACTCGTACAGAATCGAGTTTTATCGATATCGATGATTTAGGTTTCTCTCTATAATAGGTAGGACCTACATACTGAAATTGGGAACAGTGAGGAGGATATACTTAGTACAAAAAAAAGTGCAAAACAAAATATTTATTTATACAATATATGTATTATGTTCATGTCCCATTATTTATGGCGAGATGTATCTATAACATCATCACATGATCATGATGATAACATGATCTGAGTGAATTTGGGATATTAAATCCCTAAATTACCGCAATAAAGAAATGCGGTCAACAGCGTTGCAAAATATGCCTCAGCAAATGCAAATCGAAGGGCTCACTTCTACTGAAGTAAAAAATAAAATTAATGCCCTAAGGACTAAAAGATACATTTTTCAACAAATAATTAAATCGTCGTTTCAGTTGTTTTCGCGAATTCATTTTTCCCACTGACTTCACACACGTGTGCTCACCGTGAGAAACGCACCACTACTACTTACTTCATGTAAACAGTTAAAGTCAGTCGCGGCGCCGGCGCCGGCGCCGTCATTGGCGCTGCGACTGACTTTTCTACTGACCCTGTGTAAATCAGCCATGATAGGTGACAAATTTACAATGATCCATGAAGAATAAAACCTATTTAACAAGAAGAAGAATAATAATACCACTTATCTCAGAAGTAGCTAGTTACACAAAGATTTGCTTGCTGATTTGCACAAGGAAAGCTGAACTATTAAATATTCGAATAAAATACACCTATTAAAAAAATAAATATTTATGAAAATAATTAAGATAAGTGAACCTCTTACCTTATCAAAACCACAGAGTTTTTATAGTTTTTTTCTAAACGGATCCGACCACGTTATACCTGTTTTAGTTGCGACACCAACATGATATGATACGAAAGGAATAATTTTTGTGTTGCCAGTTGTATAAAAGCAAAAAACTACTATTTATTACTAGAAAAAATACTTTTTTAATAGGTTGCTTTACCCTACCTAAATAAAAAAAAATATATATCGGACTAATCAATCACACAGCATAAGGCTGGCTGCCTGTCTATTGACGCGGAGAGAGGCAGCGGAGCGGTGAAACAAAGAAATATTAACCAATAGGATTGCATAAAATATTCGCTCCGCTTTAGTGGAAAGGGATTTGCGAGCTATGAAAAAAAAATCATACCTACCTACATTATCTAGAGAAGCGACACGCGGTAGCGGTGCGAGGCGGCGCCGGCGCGGCGCGGCGGAGCGAGGCAGCCGAGTGAGCCGGCGGCGGCGCGGCGGGGAAACGGCCCGGTCTGGGGGGCGGGGATATGGGATAGTATGCCGCTGCTCGTTGCGTGGACTCGGCCTAGCTCCGCACAGTCCGCTCCGCAATACCTACTCGCTGGCTCCGCACCGACCCGCTCCACTGGACAGGCACCCAAACTCAAACTAAGCAGAGCCTGTACTATGGATGTTTGGTGTCTGATTTTCTATATAGATTTTTTAGATAGAATTTTTTGTAAACACATACTTAAGGTACATAGACAACACCGAGAACCGAAACCAGAAATTGAAAATCGTACAAAACCTAGTCCCCCAGAGGGAATCGATCCCGCAACCTCTTGCGCCTGAGGCACCTTCGCCCACCGAGCCACAGAGGTCTTCATATATGAGTGTGTTAGATTATTGTCATATATTTTTTGAAATTAATGGGGGTTTCATATGACAAGACATACAAAATATTTCTATGCTCTGATTAAATAACGAATATAACAATAACCTTGATTTGGATGAGTTTAGAAAACATTAAGTTGATAAAGAGGTTATGTTTTTTGTTTTGATTCACAAATAATATGTTTTAGTACGTAAAACTTAACGTATTTTACGAAACTACATGTGTGTAGTGATAATAAGAAATATTTTAGTGATATTTTGTAAAGAAAACTACTTATAACGTTTTTTTTAAAAAAACACCGTTTTGCTAATAAACGTTATTTTCCTTGCTATAAAAAAGCGACCGCTCGGGTCGTTGATTCACTTTACAGTCCGGTAACGCTGTCATGGCCATCTGCGGTCAACAGCAATAAAAGTCCATTCGAAAAAAAAAAACGCTGATTTACTTTTTGAACAGCTGTCGACCAGAGCGCTGCCCTTCTTATGATAAACAGCGTAAGTGTATCGCGGCATATTTCGAGAAAATCGCGCTCAATGTTTTTATTCTTATTTTTCGTGTCACGGCTACACTAATTATGCTATTTTCAAAATTGTTACTTTTAGTTGTAGGTGGAAGTGTGTTTTTTATTATTACTTACATATTTCTGTTTTCTCTTATATTTCTGAGTTATTGTTACCTAAAAACTATTAATGATTAGTAAAAAGTACTTTCAATTTTTTTAAATACTAAACATAAATATCGTATGTGCAGCAGTTGCGATGTTTATGACTAGGTAAAATGAACAACTACGTTCAATATGACTAGGAAAGTTAACATACGATGTTTATATCTAGTAACTTCATTAATAGCACAAATAATTTAAAAAAAAATTAATCTTAGGCAACCACATACGTTGAATATGACTAGTACTAAAGTAAATTCTAAGGAGAACAACGTGCAGCGTAAAGCTATTTAGGTTTGTAACTTTAAGAGATTAAAATTTTTTATTGGATCCAAGTCATGTTATTTCTATTAATATTATTATTGCGAAAGTTTGTTCGTTTATATTTATATCGTCTATTACGCTTCTTCTTTTTAATATTAGTAATTCTAGTTTTAGTAAATAAAGAGTAAGAGTTTTAATAAAACTAATAAATGTTTTATTTTGTTAAGACAATTATTAAATGCAAAAAAAACGAATTATTACTGCACAGTCGCAAATCTTAACATGAATCAGTTCTTTTATACCTTATCTAATATATAAAATTTCCATGTTAGTTACCGTGCTCCCACTCCGAAACGGCTTTACCGATTTTTACCAACTTTTATATGCGTATTCAGTAGGTCTGAGAATCGGCTACTATTTATTTATCATTTTGCAGAACAACGTTTGCTGGGGTCAGCTAGTATATATTATTACTTGCTTGACTATTAAAAATACCACCTTTTACAATACTCAATGTATACCTAATTAGTACGAATCAACATTATTGAAGTGAAACTTCTATAGAATCGTAGTGATTTCAAACCGGATGCAAAAAGATGAAACGGAAATGGTATGAGACACATGGTATGAGTATGGTATGAGTCTCAACTACGAAGTATCGCGCAAAGAGGTATTGCTGTATTTTATTTATATTAGGTCCTTACATATGAAATTGGCGTTTTGTATGGGAGGAACAAAAAGTCGAATATTTTTTAATATAATATATTTAATTAATCAAAGTATGAACCATTATTTTCTATGCACTTTTGCCATCTTATAGGTAGTTCATTGATCCCTTTACTAAAAAAACCAGTCGGACGGGAATCAATAAAATCTTTGAAGGCGATTTGGACTGCCCCATCGGAGTTGAATTTTTTCCCTTGCAAGAAGTTATCCAAATTTCGAAAAAAATGGTAATCTGTTGGAGCAAGGTCCGGGGAGTACGGAGGATGTCTTAGACTTTCCAATTGAAGCTCTTCTAATTTAGTAGCCGTCTGTTGCGCAGTGTGTGGTCTAGCGTTGTCGTGAAGCAGCAGTGGCGTGGAGCGATTGACCAGCCTAGGTTGTTTAGCCGCTAGCTTTTCCATCATGGTTTGCAATTGCTGACAATAGACATCAGCCGTAATAGTCTGGCCAGATTTGAGAAAACTGTAATGAACAATACCGGCACTAGTCCACCAAACGCTTACAAGTAACTTTTTTGGGGTTAATTTTCGCTTGGGGCAGGATTTGGCTGGCTGGCCAGGATCCAACCATTGCGCTGAGCGCTTCCGATTATCGTAAAGAACCCATTTTTCATCACAGGTAATGATTCGGTTTAAAATACCTTCATTATTGTGCCGGTTTAGTAATGTAACGCAGCAGTCGACGCGCGTTTGCCGGTTTGCTTCAGTCAATTCGTGAGGTACCCACCTTTCAAGCTTTTTAATCTTCCCAATTTGCTTCAAGTGAATTAAAACAGTTTTATCACTAACACCGCAGCCTGCAGCTAACTCGGACGTGGTTTGCGATGGATCCGCTTCCACAATAGCCTTCAACTCTTCATTATCAACTTGAGTCTCAGGCCGTCCACGGGGCTTGTTCTGCAAGTCGAAATTTCCAGAACGAAAACGTTGGAACCAAAAACGAACTGTGTTTTCTTTTGCAACACGACCGCCATACACATCATTCACCCTTCGAGTTGTTTCCGCAGCACTAGTGCCACGGCGGAACTCGTACTCGTAAATAATGCGATATTTTAAGTTTTCCATTTTGTAAAATGAGTGACGCAAACAGAAAAAAACAGAAGAAAAAAAACAAATGAATGACGATCATCGAAGCACAAATACATGAGTCTATAGCTGTACAAATTTGAATTTGGAATTCCTTACCAAAGAGGAGAAATTTGTGATTAAAGTGGCCAGTACGAAAAACGCCAATTTCATATGTAAGGACCTAATATTATTTTGTAACATACTTTATGTAATACCACATAATACATAATAGTACAAGTACAGAAGACGCACTCCGAAAAATCAATTAAAGGAATAGCGACCCTTTCTACAACACAATTAAGTTCAATTCAAATCGCACAGCGCTAGTTACCTACAGTTATATTCACCTAGAAGTTGCCTCTCTTTCTATCGCGTAACACTTACCTTTTCTGACGACATCAGGGTTGTCATTACAAGAATATTTTTATCTGACTATTAAATTACCAGCTAGGTGTGTTTTACTCTATTTTTGTAAACAAATGACGTTTCAAATAAACCTAGGCTCTAGGTCTTAGTAGAAAGTGGTAGATTAGAGAACTATTTAACTTTTTCAAATATCCTCATAGGCACTTTTATCTAAGAAGATTCGTTAGTGGTATGTACCTTGTTTATGAAAGTAAATATTTTGTTTTGGTGTGTATGTGTAGGTATATGTATAAATACCTATTATACTAATGACATACGACGCGAACAAGATAGCCCAGGAGCCAGCACCTTAAAATCATAAAGTTTATTCTCTTCTATTTTCAGTAAAGCAAACTAGGTATAGATTATTTAATTCAGATTATGGTAAAGGTACAGTATAGGAGCTAACCAGGTGATTTGTATTAATTTAAACAAACACAGTAATGTAATATGTGCCCGGATTTACTTATCCGAATAAATAGAAATACATAGTTCATATTGATTATCTATTATTTGACTGACCTGCATACAAAGTAATGAAATATAATATACATAATAATCAATAAGAAAATTATAAATGGCTCACTTTATTATATTTTTTAATGCTATTTAATAAAAACTAAAAAAAGCTTGCGAAAGGCGGATGCACACGCGTGCGTGACTCCCTGACCGGCTATCTGCCAACTGTCCGCAGCGCGTCGTAGGTATGTTTTGACGCTTTAGCGCGGAGTTCGCCAGGCCTGGTAATACGCTTTATTGAAGTAATATAAATAATCCGAATAATTACAGATATATGTTTGTTTCTCTTATCATTTTAGCAGATGCGTTCATTTACCCTTTTTTTCTATTCGATATATATCATAATTATAGTTCGTAAGTAGTAGACTCCAATAGTGCGTCGTAGCTGACACACACACACTTTTTTTTATTCTTCTTATTCTTTCGTCAATTTACTGAAGTTTCACTTCTATCGTGTGTGAATCGCACACACACCTTTTTTATATTTAGAATATGTAAAACAAACTTAAATAATTGTTTTAAAATCTTGCAAACACTTCACCAAATTATTAGATTACTTAATAATAATAATAAAATATCGTCAGCCTTTTAGTTATCTCGACACACAGGCGAACTTGGAATAGGTAAATTGTACCAAAAATCTTGTCTATTTGACGGCATTATCTTATGGAATAAATAAGTTTTGTTATTATTGCATCTTTGGGTTCTTATCAATAACCCTTGGCTCTACTTTAGCGAATTCCATTGATTTGAATATACCTTGAAGAAAATCAAGCTCAGTGAAATTTTCTTCGGTATGACTGGTCTTATACATCATCTTTAGGAGTCCTCTTTGGACTTGAACACACATCATATCCTCACGACAGAGCAGACGTGAATGAATGTCCAGGCTTAAAATAATTTAGAGTAATTGTTTTAGCGCTAAGTACGCCACTGTTTACAATGCCTACTAAAAATTATAAATAATATAATAATATATAGTTCATATTTTGCGCTAAACAATTGTCAAATAGTTATATTTTCAGCATATTATTTATACAATGTGTATTTTCGAACCTTTATCAAACGAAATGTGCGGATACACGACTTCATTTATTGATAATTATCGGATAAAAATATATATATAATGTTGGCTATTAAAAAAAAAGCCGATTTAATAATTTTTTTTTAATGAAAACTACTTAATCTGATTTTTTCTTTTTGAGTAAGTCTTTTTGAGTAGTTTCTGTTTGAGTAAACGGTGTATTTTATTCAAAGTAGTCTCATTTGAAAGCTGGATAGTTTACCTAGCTAAGAAAATTAAAAGAAAAGACAATTTTGTTAAAAAAGCCGATTAAACATATTTTTTTTGTAGAAATTTAACATAAAAATAGATTTTCATTTTATTTTCTATGTGTAACTTTTAAACTGGATTATTGAGGTGTTATTTTTACATGTTGTTTTAAACTTCATAATTTATTCTACAAATCTCATCCAAAAAGTATGGGTTTACCTATTTTCGCTGTCATGTTCACAAAGACCAACAGACAACAAATTAAGAAATAAAAGAAGGCAAGATAAGATGAAACGGAACGAAGCCTTTGCCCAACAGTGGTACATTAACGGTTGATAAAGATAAGATTAAGTAATATTTTTTTTTAAATGTCCACCGTTTTTCTGTTTGCATATCGTTGCACGTAAAGCCACACTGCACGCTGTTCACTTTAGTACATCGCGATCAGCAGAGTAAAAAACGTCAGTTGTTACCTCTGCTGCAGTCTTAACATCATTTGGTACTCGGAAGGAAACTCTTCATATTTTTTTCTGTGAGTAATGTAATTGTTGTAAGTCTCGCATGTATTGTCCGGGTTATCTTTGTGACATGTCTCTCAAAAATTGCACATGTTTCGCATTCTTCATGGCCCAAGTGGGCAAATTATATTATATCTTTCTTGACTACTTATCTATGACTCTAATGAAATCTTAGCTTCTGAATTTTGTTCTATAAATTGTTAATCCATCGCTGTCACTGAAAGGTCACTCGGTAGGTACAAAGGGTTTGGGGCGTGCTCACGTCAAATGCTAAACACTAGGATTATATTGTTTGATGTGGTCTTTAATAATTTATTTGTAAATTTTTTCAACTCTTTCATAGCTTCCACGCAAGTTTTTTTTCATCACACTTTTAATTACCAGTCTTAAGCATCGTATGTGCGCTTCTTGCGTTGTGTATGTATAGTATAACGCTATGAAGTTAAGATTGTATGCAACTAATCGAGATCGTAGGAGACAGTACTATGTTTATATAAGGTATATTGTTAAACTTTTTTAAATAAGTACAAGGCATAAACAACGTAAGCGGCTCGTGTAATCATTATGTTTTGTAAGTTGAGCGGACAGTCGAAGGTACTACTAATCATAAACAACTTAGGTGCTTGTGCGATACTCATGACTAGGAGATTGATTAGAATCTCTGAGCGTAGTGGACAATACGTTGTTTATGTTTAGAAACATAAGTTGTTTATGCTTATGTTTTTTTTTAATTCTATCAAACGTACAGAAAAATGAATAATTTTCCAGATAGATCTCGCTTAGCTGATTACAAATATACTAATAACTCATTTTCGCAAAAAATGTCACTTACGCTGTTTATCATAAGAAGGGCAGAGCGGAGCTCTGCTACTAGTGCCAGTGAACTAAAAGCTAAGTGGTTTTAATTATAGTTACGGTAGAAATTATTTTTAATACCTATGTCAAAATATATTTGCTTTTGTTAAACTATTTAATTGTAAGAAAAATTGTAATAACTGATAAAGCTGTGTTGTTCTATTCGCTTCTCAACTCAGTATAAAAAATTGAAGCGAACTGTCAAGGCAATGTTATTTCCTTGATATTCTTGTTCAAGCAATTTAGTTTTATTAATTTTCAGTTGACCTGTCCATGTAGATTATGTGTTTAGAAGAAAATAAACGTTTTGACTTTGACTTTAATTATTTTGGAATACCTATATAATATTTAGATAGGTAGGTAGTATTTTTAAACTCCAATTATTAGAGATAATCTATTAAAGTGCATACGTAGGATTTTGAATTTGAGCGTTCGTGCTCCCCTCTCTTTTTGTCTGGGGTTAAATATAAAACAAAATAATACTTTTTGATGGGCGAACGCACACACTTTGCTACTGTCATCAGGGTCAACTCGGCGAAGATCGGCATACTAAATAAAAAATTATACAAATGGTCTTATTTTGGCTATTCTTTAACCTGAAATCCAAATTTGGTTAAATCTTATATTAATATATCTAGTTGATCTAATATTAAATATGTCAAAATGACAAAGAAACCATCGATTCATAAAATAAACACCATTTTTGAAAACACAGTGAAATAGACGGATTTGGCTCCCAATTCGGTTAAAACCAAATTTACCTAGTTGGCGGTATTTGGCGTAGTTATAGAAACGAATGTATGTGTATACGAATGCCAGTTCCTGTAACAACTTATTCCTGTAAGAGAAGAAATTGCCGACAAACTAACATCATACGCTCAAAGACTAACAGTTCACCCTAATGAGCTGGCTAAAAACCTGACAAGCACACAACAACTAGACGACTCAAGAGAAGAATTCCACAAGACCTAATATAATACTATATTAAATGGTTGTGCCACTGGGTACATTCCATACATGACTGCAAGCTTCAATTTCAATTTCACAACTCTTAGCTAAATGTCCAGAAAAACAGAACGCAAAAAAAGGAGACTAAAAAAAAAAATTATTTCAATTCAATTTATGTGTTCAGTTAAGAAAATATATCATTGATATATTTCAAATACGAGTTTAAAATTTATTTATTTCGCCATACACACACTAAATCTGGTTGTCGAGAGGGTTGACATATTTCATGTATGTGTTGATTTGATTGACATAATTTAATCTATTTACTTAATTTGTTTTGTTGAAGTGAAACTTCTATAGAATCGTAGTGATTTCAAACCGGATGCAAAAAGATGAAACGGAAATGGTAAGAGACACAAATACAATAGTCGCCTGTAATTAGTGAGCCAGAGCGAGAGAGCAGATTTCGGTGTGTATGTATATTCACTCACACTGTTTTAATACTTGCTTACTAATCGAGCATTAATAACGTGTGTTAGTGTGTGTTAGTAGTGAAAACTACCGTGTTGTTTGTGTAGTATCGAATCGAAACAAAATGGCGATTTTATAAACAGTGCGTGCGTTTTTTGTTGTGGTTTTAAAATAATTTTAGTCCTAGTGTTACATACCTAATTCAAGATGCATACGCTGCGTTTGCTGTGGTCAGCTCAAAATGAAAATGTTTGGCTTATACGCCACAAAAGAAGATACATCTCTCGGCAGCAATTGGAAATACTAGTACTAGTGTTGATGAAATACTAGAAATATTATCTAACTATATTTAAAAAACTTTGTCGTGATTAAGGTTTTCAACGTCGTTAAAAGGATCTCTAGAGATATCTCTGGAAATAAAGGTAAATATAGGTGAAATATTGAAGTGAAACTTCTATAGAATCGTAGTGATTTCAAACCGGATGCAAAAAGATGAAACGGAAATGGTAAGAGACACAAATACAATAGTCGCCTGTAATTAGTGAGCCAGAGCGAGAGAGCAGATTTCGGTGTGTATGTATATTCACTCACACTGTTTTAATACTTGCTTACTAATCGAGCATTAATAACGTGTGTTAGTGTGTGTTAGTAGTGAAAACTACCGTGTTGTTTGTGTAGTATCGAATCGAAACAAAATGGCGATTTTATAAACAGTGCGTGCGTTTTTTGTTGTGGTTTTAAAATAATTTTAGTCCTAGTGTTACATACCTAATTCAAGATGCATACGCTGCGTTTGCTGTGGTCAGCTCAAAATGAAAATGTTTGGCTTATACGCCACAAAAGAAGATACATCTCTCGGCAGCAATTGGAAATACTAGTACTAGTGTTGATGAAATACTAGAAATATTATCTAACTATATTTAAAAAACTTTGTCGTGATTAAGGTTTTCAACGTCGTTAAAAGGATCTCTAGAGATATCTCTGGAAATAAAGGTAAATATAGGTGAAATATTTTTTTTGTTGTATCTGCCTATCAGACCCATTAAAAAATGGATTGTTTTCCCTCAAACATCAAAAGAACATTCTCAAATCAAAGCACAAAAATACGCTAAATAAATACATCAGGTTTCCTGATATACCTGCTGCGAGGCAAACTGTTAGCATAATAAATTACTGCCAAAAGTAAAGTGGCAAATTAATAGAAAAAATTATGTGTATGTATAACTGGGCTATTTTATTTAAAAGTTTGAATGTTACAGGTTCTACAGGAAATATGGCATCCCCGGGGTTGTGGGGTGCAAAAACTGTAGCCACTTTCATATATTTAAACCGGTACAATAATTTGTCCTTCATTTGGGGAAACAGTAATTTGAATGTTTATATGCAGGAATTACATGCAACTAGAGAAACTGTGTGGCTTTTAGGTATTTTATTACATAATTGTGTGATATAATATTGGCTTTGAATAGTTCACTACATTATAATTTTCTTCTAGTTGATTCTGGCCATCCACAGCGGCCCTGGCTTATGACACCTATTTCTAATGCAGTATCCGCTACACCTGATGCATATTACAACAAGCAACACATTCAGGCCAGAGTTGTAATTGCAAAGCAAAGACTGGGTGCTGCATTATCAGCAAGACAAATGTGCCAAAATTATACAAGCATGTTGTGTGTTGTATAATATTGGGTTGGATTTTGGACTTGAAGACTATTCTGATAATATAGGTAGCTATACCTTATGACTTTAAATTAATAGTAACTACATTTTCTTTAAGAAGTGTGTGTGACTTCAAAGTAAATTAATTTGTAATTTGTTGTGAAAAATCAAAGTATTTTAATAAGAAATAGATGACTTAGTTGGATGATGATGATGATAGTGAATTAAATTTTAGCAAAAAGTAAGGTGGCAAATTAATAGAAAAAATTATGTGTATGTATAACCGGACTATTTTATTTAAAAGTTTGAATGTTACAGGTTCTATGGGAAATATGGCATCCCCGGGGTTGTAGGGTGCAAAGACTCTAGCCACTTTCATATATTTAAACCGGTACAAGAATTTGTCCTTCATTTGGGGAAACAGTAATTTGAATGTTTATATGCAGGAATTACATGCAGCTAGAGAAACTGTGTGGCTTTTAGGTATGTTATTACATAATTGTGATGTATAATATTGGCTTTGAATAGTTCACTACATTATAATTTTCTTCTAGGTGATTCTGGCCATCCACAGCGGCCCTGGCTTATGGCACCTATTTCTAATGCAGTATCCGCCACACCTGATGCATATTACAACAAGAAACACATTCAGGCCAGAGTTGTCAAAGACTGGGTGCTGCATTATCAGCCAGACAAATGTGCCAAAATTATACAAGCATGTTGTGTGTTGTATAATATTGGGTTGGATTTTGGACTTGAAGACTATTCTGATAATATAGGTAGCTATACCTTATGACTTTAAATTAATAGTAACTACATTTTCTTTAAGAAGTGTGTGTGACTTCAAAGTAAATTAATTTGTAATTTGTTGTGAAAAATCAAAGTATTTTAATAAGAAATAGATGACTTAGTTGGATGATGATGATCATAGTGAATTAAATTATGTTTCTTATTCTTTTTCAGAACATATTGAGCCTCAGGAGAGTCACACTCCTCTGTCAGAAAATGATTCCACCACCGATCTCCTGAGAGGAAGAATAATGAGGGATCAACTTGTTGAGGTTATTCCAAGCAAATTGAAATTCTGCTGTAGTTTGTAAAAATAATGACAATGTTCAAGAATAATTTGATAAACTAAGTAGGTACAATAAAAGATTTAATTTATTTATTTAATTTTTATTTTATATTTTATCTGGCTTATCACAAATACCAAAAAGGTCATAGTGTGAGCGCCGGCCGGCCCACTAAACAGTTGCAACATCTTCTAAAACCTGTTAATATAAATTATATTGTAGTTACTGCTTCGTTAGCATAGCGCATTTTTTTTGTATCCGACGCCACGATATCGCCGACGATCTGCCATTGTCCAAGTTCACAACAAAATCCGATTCACACGGCAAAATCAAAGTCCAGAAAGAAATAATGTCAATCAGTCCATGCACAGTCCGGGTCGCGTAAAAATTGATAGAAAGAAAACCGAAAGAGCACACAAAACACAACCGAAACGAAAATCGCAGAAGTATTCTGTCTGTCAATTCAATCTGTCATTGTCAAAAGAAAATGTAGTGCGAACTATCGATTCGATTTTATTTAGAATCGATCAACATTATAACGAATCTTAATAGGATTGCAAGTTGCATTCCTTTAAATATGGCTTTAATATCAGGTTATTATAGATAAAAGAACCGTGCATTTCAATAACTATTGCAAACAAAGCTAACCCTTGCCGGGTCGATCGACCGATCGATTTTATAGATCATTCGCTTACCTATCGATTCATATTTCAAAAGGTTCAATCACTATTTTATAGTCATATTTCGAATGCAAATCATTTGATATGCTTTTTTAAAACAGAAATAAAACTCACACTACCTACTGTACAATTTATGCGGCTGCGTATTACAGCTTTTTAGTAAGACGAAAATGAAAAAGTTTCACTTCTATCGTGTGTGAATTGCACACACACCTTTTTTTTTTATTTTTATTTTATTATTTATTTTAATTTTGTGGGTTTGAATTAGGTATTTAAAATGTTGTGATGTTTATTTAAATTTAATGCCTAATTTTTATTAATTTTATAGTGGAATTTAATGGGCTCTATTGAATTAGGGTAAACCTGTAATGATAGAGCTCCATGTATTTGAAAATAAATACATAAATTCTAGAATAAATGAATATACAGTGGTTAAATGAACACAAGCATACAGCTATTCACCGGCATGTGTCCTAACATGCCTTGTCAAATGCAATTTGAAGCTGAAGGTTTTATCACATGCAGAGCAGCTGAATGGTTTCTCTCTAGTGTGTATTCTCTTGTGCGATGTAACATGTGATTTTTGACTAAAGGATTTAGCACATACAGAGCAGTTGTATGGTTTCTCTCCAGTGTGTAGTCTCTCGTGCAATGTTAAATTTGTTTTTTGACTAAAGGATTTATCACATACAGAGCAGTTGAATGGTTTCTCTCCAGTGTGTAGTCTCTTGTGCACTATTAATGTTGGTTTTTGATTAAAGGATTTCTCACATACAGAGCAGTTGAATGGTTTCTCTCCAGTGTGTATTCTCTTGTGCACTATTAAAGTTATTTTTTGATTAAAGGATTTATTACATACAGAGCAGTTGAATGGTTTCTCTCCAGTGTGCAGTCTCTTCTGATCCATAACATAAACTATTTTATGGTTATTTTTTATGTGTCTTATCAGTTTTGCTTTGGTACCATAACTCTTACTGCAACTGTCACATTCAAAGGTTATATTTGTTTCTGATTGTTGATTGTCTCTGAGTTCTTGTGCTTCATGTGGTTCCTCAGTTGATGAAGGATCATCAAATATCAATGCACTTTTTATTTCCTCCTCAGTCAATGTGTCGCTATATACAGACTCAAAACCTGCACATTCCTCTTCCACAAAGCTCTCATGTTTCACTGAAACTGGTTCTTCTTTTACTGCCACAGGAGAATATTTCTCAGATATATCATCTACAGATGTTAACTGCAAAGGAGTTGTAGACCACTGTAATTTATTGGAGATGTTCAGCTCGGGTACAATCTGAAACAAATAATACAAATTAACTTATTGCTCTGCTGCAGGTATATTTAGAATACATGAGCTGCACAGCAGTCATTTGACTCCCTTCCCCCTTGGTTATATGTCATCGGAGAAAGATATAATTTCACAATTTATATCCTGCGCAAGTTTAACCAACGCAAAACAGCAATTTGAAGTCAAGCAGTAAACCCCAAAATGAAATGATATGAATTTATATGCCAAATGTATGATACAATAATAGATGTTTGGTTTGATATGGTTTCACATACTATACCAGTAAAATGTTTTAATGCTTTTACAATTAAAATTAATTTAATAACTAATTATTTTTGGTTATTGTCTCATATTTTTAGGTAGTTTATTGAATATCTTCATGGTCATAATGTAACAATTTATTGAATGTGTTGAATTACAATGTTACATGTCTCATTTACCTTGAGTACTCCTTCAGAGAACAGTTGATTGAAGATCTGTTCAGATCTCTGCGCTGTTTTGCTGAATGTGTAGCACTTTAGTAGTTGCTGGTAACAGTAACTGCACACAGCTCTCGGCCTGCCATCTTTGGAGTTGAACTGAAATTAGTTTCATAAATGTTAAGATGGAAAATGGCTAATTTGTACAATAATTTTACTTGTGTTGAGGTAAATTGCCATTGCATCTTTTCTTGATGCATTCAGCTAATGCATTAGCTAGATAGAAGTAAGTCAAAAAATATCAAATTAAATAATACCAACATTTGTTGGATTCCCCTGACTTGTCTCTTCTCTGGAGAAGACGGCGGCACACGCCGATACAGATGACTTACCTCGCCATTTGTTAGCTTGTCGTACAAATTAATAAGATCGTTCTGCACGGAGCGCAGCCTCAGGTCGCCGCTGAGGCAGACTCGACACACGGACGCCATACGATCACTTGGATTGTACATTGTGTTGTCAACTATGCCGAATTATTGCTCACAACGTAGGTATTTAAATAAGCTGAAGATATTAACGGTAGCTCTCAATAACTTTCTGGGTTCGTAAAGTACAGTAAAACACTAACTTCTGTTGGATATTTACAAAAGTTAAGTAAAATAAGTGTAAGTATGTACCTAATGTATTTTTCAGAATTTAAATTGCAATTGATTGACTGACGATTATAAGTGTTGGATTTGGCTATGGCTATTCACACTAAGTAACGATGGATATTGGTTATAGTTATTTGTCAATTTCAGCGAGCAATTCTAAGTCCACCAAAGCACACTAGTAAAGTTATTATAGTAGTTCGTTATTCTTATTAAATAATTCAATAGTAAATTCCAATTACAGACAAAATGCATTTCTTCATCGTGCAAGTAGCAGTTTTAACAATGTTATTAAGGAGTTTGATTTATTTACATTTGATTTATTCTGCACAAGTGTGAATATAAAGCACGGCGGCTTTTACGTAGTAATTTCTTTGGCGATGCTGGGGTTTCCTAAAGTTAAATTTTTAAGTTTGTTATCTAATAAATTTTCCTCAACTACCCTCTTTTTTCTGGCATAATAACAATACGCATGAAGCATAATAACCATAAAAACTGTACGATGAACGAATAAAAACGAGTCTGCCTGGAATATTCAAATGCCGTAGAGTGTTTTTCAAAAGAAGGGGTAAACTAGAGTTTTCGGAGTCTATGAAAGGTGAAGATTTTAGGCCGTTTTAATTTATGGTCGGATACAGCAGATTGATAAATGAAACGCCCGATGACTGCAACGACGCACTCTTGAATGTAAAGGCTGTTAAAGTGCAAATATTAAGCGGTTGTTAGAATCGGTTCCTGAAACGGAAACATTTTTTTACGAGGATCTATTTAATGGAACTGGGGATCCCGTACCTGCAGAATTCGATTCTGAAGATGAAGTAGAATGAGTAGCTGATTTTGATATGTACATACTATCAGGCATTCCTATTTATTTATTGTTCAATGCGGCTACTAAGTACTCCTGGGTCAAGTGAAGCACCTTTTTGAAATGACTAAGATTGTGAGCCAACTGGCATCGACTCGACGCATATAGACGTACCTACTGTCGATGTCGTGTTGCTTAGCAGCTGTAGAGTCCACCAACGTGTTTAGATGCTCAAAGCATAGCGAGTCATATCATAACTTTTAAACGGATCAACTGATTTTCATCAAACATGTCTAAGAACATTCGCGCGAAACTCACCTATCATACAAAAATAAAATACCGTTCGGGAGCTATGATGTCCCAGACATACACACAGACGGACACGTCAAACTTATAACACCCCACTTTTTGTCGGATGTTAAAAATAAAACAAAATGACGATACTTTTTGCTGGGCGAACGCACACACTTTGCTACTGTCACTGTGTAAAATATTCTACCACGACATCGCGACTGTTTTCCGCTGTTCCCGCGCACACTGAGCATCGCTTGCCTTATCTACCTACTAAATATTAGGTCCTTACATATGAAATTGGCGTTTTGTATGGGAGGAACAAAAAGTCGAATATTTTTTAATATAATATATTTAATTAATCAAAGTATGAACCATTATTTTCTATGCACTTTTGCCATCTTATAGGTAGTTAATTGATCCCTTTACTAAAAAAACCAGTCGGACGGGAATCAATAAAATCTTTGAAGGCGATTTGGACTGCCCCATCGGAGTTGAATTTTTTTCCTTGCAAGAAGTTATCCAAATTTCGAAAAAAATGGTAATCTGTTGGAGCAAGGTCCGGGGAGTACGGAGGATGTCTTAGACTTTCCAATTGAAGCTCTTCTAATTTAGTAGCCGTCTGTTGCGCAGTGTGTGGTCTAGCGTTGTCGTGAAGCAGCAGTGGCGTGGAGCGATTGACCAGCCTAGGTTGTTTAGCCGCTAGCTTTTCCATCATGGTTTGCAATTGCTGACAATAGACATCAGCCGTAATAGTCTGGCCAGATTTGAGAAAACTGTAATGAACAATACCGGCACTAGTCCACCAAACGCTTACAAGTAACTTTTTTGGGGTTAATTTTCGCTTGGGGCAGGATTTGGCTGGCTGGCCAGGATCCAACCATTGCGCTGAGCGCTTCCGATTATCGTAAAGAACCCATTTTTCATCACAGGTAATGATTCGGTTTAAAATACCTTCATTATTGTGCCGGTTTAGTAATGTAACGCAGCAGTCGACGCGCGTTTGCCGGTTTGCTTCAGTCAATTCGTGAGGTACCCACCTTTCAAGCTTTTTAATCTTCCCAATTTGCTTCAAGTGAATTAAAACAGTTTTATCACTAACACCGCAGCCTGCAGCTAACTCGGACGTGGTTTGCGATGGATCCGCTTCCACAATAGCCTTCAACTCTTCATTATCAACTTGAGTCTCAGGCCGTCCACGGGGCTTGTTCTGCAAGTCGAAATTTCCAGAACGAAAACGTTGGAACCAAAACCGAACTGTGTTTTCTTTTGCAACACGACCGCCATACACATCATTCACCCTTCGAGTTGTTTCCGCAGCACTAGTGCCACGGCGGAACTCGTACTCGTAAATAATGCGATATTTTAAGTTTTCCATTTTGTAAAATGAGTGACGCAAACAGAAAAAAACAGAAGAAAAAAAACAAATGAATGACGATCATCGAAGCACAAATACATGAGTCTATAGCTGTACAAATTTGAATTTGGAATTCCTTACCAAAGAGGAGAAATTTGTGATTAAAGTGGCCAGTACGAAAAACGCCAATTTCATATGTAAGGACCTAATATTATGGTGTTACAAGGAAATTAAGGCATTGGAATCGGGGGTTTTTCTTAAAATTTAGATTTATTTTATAAATTTTTATTTTTTCATTATCATGACATTATTTCCTTTAACATTTATAATTTTTCCTAAAATGTTAATACATTTTAATTCTATTTTATTTCAATTCAAGTTAAGTGTTCAGTTAAGTAAATATATCTATTATAATATTTCAAATACGAGTTTAAAATTTGTTTATTTCGCCACACTAAATCTGGTTGTCGAGAGGGTTGACATATTTCATGTTATGTGTAGATTAGTTTGACATAATTTAATCTATTTACTTAATTTGTTTTGTTTTTATTTTACTTAAATTTTTTAAATGAATTTGTGTGTTTGAGTTAGGTATTTAAAATGTTGTGATGTTTATTTAAATTTAAATTTTACGCCTCATTTTAATTAATTTTATGGTGGAATTTAATGGGCTCTATTGAATTAGGGTAAACCTGTAATGACAGAGCTCCATCTATTTGAAAATAAATAAATAAATTCTAGAATAAATGAATATACAGTGGTTAAATTAACACATGCACATAGCTATGCACCAGTATGTGTCCTTACGTGTCTTGTCAAATACGATTTGCAGCTGAAGGATATATCACATACAGAGCAGTTGAATGGTTTCTCTCCAGTGTGTAGTCTCTTGTGCAATGTTAAATTTGTTTTTTGATTAAAGGATTTATCACATGCAGAGCAGTTGAATGGTTTCTCTCCAGTGTGTAGTCTCTTGTGCACTATTAAAGTTGTTTTTTGAGCAAAGGATTTATCACATACAGAGCAGTTGAATGGTTTCTCTCCAGTGTGTAGTCTCTTGTGCAATGTTAAATGTGTTTTTTGATTAAAGGATTTATCACATGCAGAGCAGTTGAATGGTTTCTCTCCAGTGTGTAGTCTCTTGTGCACTATTAAAGTTGTTTTTTGAGCAAAGGATTTATCACATACAGAACAGTTATATGGTTTCTCTCCAGTGTGTAGTCTCTTGTGCACTATTAAAGTTGTTTTTTGAGCAAAGGATTTATCACATACAGAACAGTTATATGGTTTCTCTCCAGTGTGTAGTCTCTTGTGCAATGTTAAATGTGTTTTTTGACTAAAGGATGTATCACATACAGAGCAGTTGAATGGTTTCTCTCCAGTGTGTAGTCTCTTGTGCAATGTTAAATGTGTTTTTTGACTAAAGGATTTATCACATACAGAGCAGTTGAATGGTTTCTCTCCAGTGTGTAGTCTCTTGTGCACTATTAAAGTTGATTTTTGAGCAAAGGATTTATCACATACAGAACAGTTTAATGGTTTCTCACCAGTGTGTATTCTCTTGTGCTCTCTCAAACATGCTTTACGACTAAAGGTTTTATCACATACAGAACATTTGAATGGTTTCTCTCCAGTGTGCAGTCTCTTGTGATCCATAACAAAAACTGTTTTATGGTTATTTTTTATGTGTCTTATCAGAGTTGCTTTGGTACTATAACTCTTACTGCAACTGTCACATTCAAAGGTTATATTTGTTTCTGATTGTTGCTTGTCTCTGAGTTCTTGTGCTTCATGTGGTGCCTCAGTTGATGAAGGATCATCAAATATCAATGCACTTTTTATTTCCTCCTCAGTCAATGTGTCGCTATACACAGACTCAAAACCTGCACATTCCTCTTCCACAAAGCTCTCATGTTTCACTGAAACTGGTTCTTCTTTTACTGCCACAGGAGAATATTGCTCAGATATATCATCTACAGATGTTAACTGCAAGGGAGTTGTAGACCACTGTAATTTATTGGAGAAGTTCAGCTCAGGTACAATCTGAAACATAATACAAATTTACTTATTGCTCTGCTGCAGGTATATTAAGAATATTATAGGAAAAATGAGCTGTGTGGTTAAATATAAATGCTGCTGCGGTTATATATCACAGGGAGAAAGATATAATTTCACAATTATATCCTGTGCAACTTTAACCAATGCAAAACAGCAATTTGAATTCAGTTAGCAGTTAAACCTAAAATGAAATTATATGAATTTATATGCCAAATCTATGATAACAATAATAGATAAGAATAAGAAAAAAAAAAAAAAAATACATTTATTGCTTAAAGTTATTACAAAAAAGAACTTTAAACTAAAAACGTTACATAGCTAATTAAGTAAAATTAAATTAATAAATGAAATATTAATTCTCTTAAATAACTTTAGGCAAAAGGGATAATCTCAGCTTGATGCCGACAAGCTGTTTAACTTGTGCGGCGCTGATTTTCAGATAATCCCATACGACTGACTGATGTTGCATTATGTTATGTTTAATATAAATCATCTTTCTTTTTTTTTTTGCTAGCTATCATTTGCTTTTTATTCACTTATTATAACACTGGTTAATAAACTGTTTCTAACTTAATAATAATTTAATAGAACAAAGTATTTTGTTAAATCAATCTGCAAGTTATTCATAATTCAACTTTGTGACCTTTTTAATTAACGAACTAGGACATAAGTACTGCAATCGATAAATATCATACATTATTAATAGGTTAAGTATTTTTAAAATAGAAGTAGCAGCAAAATTAAAAAAGTCAAAGTCAAAACGTTTATTTCCTTAGAAGCATATAGCCTACATGGACAGGTCAACTTAAAATTAATAAAACTAAATTGCTTAAATAACAAATATCAAGGAAATAACATTGTCTTGACAGTTCGCTTCAATGTTTTTATACTGAGTTGAGAAGCGAATAGAACAACACAGCTTTATCAGTTATTACAATTTTGAAAATAAATACATAGATACCAAAACAATATTATTTAATATTTATAATTGGTATTTAATGTATAATAGTATAGTCGTAGCAAGTTACTAACGCCAACACTACTTGATTTGTATTTTGAAGGAAGTCTCAAAGTTGTCAAACTGCCGCTCCATTAGTATTTTTTTATATTTTACTTTAAATGTAGATGTATTTATTTTTTGTCTTAATGGTGGCGGAAGATTGTTCCATATTTTGAAGCATTGTACTTAAAACTTCCCTTATACAGACAGTTTTGTGCTTAACAATGACAAGTAGATGTTTGGTTTGATATAAGGTTTCACTTACTTTACCAGTAAAATGGGCCATTTTATTTGCATGCCATTTTAAATGGCATGCAAATAATTTAATGCTTTCACATAACAATTGAAATTAATTGATTTAATATTATTTTTGGTAATTGTCTCATAATTTAAGGTAGTTTATTTTATATCTTCATGGTCATAATAAAATATTGAATGTGTTGAATTACAATTTTACATGTCTCATTTACCTTGAGTACACCTTCAGAGTACAGTTGATTGAAGATCTGTTCAGATCTCTGCGCTGTTTTGCTGAATGTGTAGCACTTTAGTAGTTGCTGGTAACAGTAACTGCACACAGCTCTCGGCCTGCCATCTTTGGAGTTGAACTGAAATTATTTTCATTAATGTTACCATTGAAACTGGCTGATTTGTATTTCAAATTTATTCACAATAATTTTACTTGTATAGAAGATATTTTTAAATTTTATGCAGTAAAATATTAAGACACATCCGTAACACGACATGCACAGGATTCAAACATTTGATAGCATCTCCAAGAATCTGCAGGAATAGTCCTTGTATTTTCTATGAGACGTCGTAACTCGGGGCTTCACTCAATAAAAAAAAGATAATAATATAATACAAAGTGCAGAAATTTTTCAACCTATCACGTAATGACGTGTAATAGGTAGGGCGTCGTGGCGCCATCCCGGAGATGCAGGTTCGAATCCTGTGCGCGAAGGCTACGGGGATGTGTCTTAATGTTGTTCTGCATAAAAATAAAAAATAGTTTAACCCGCAAAGTGAGGTTTATCACTTATTAAACATTTGAAATTAAATAATACCATCCAATTATTCCAACTAATGTTGGATTCCCCTGACTTGTCTCTTGTCTGGAGAAGGCGGCGGCACACGCCGATACAGATGACTTACCTCGACATTTGTTAGCTTGTCGTACAAATTGATAAGATCGTTCTGCACGGAGCGCAGCCTCAGGTCGCCGCTGAGGCAGACCCTACACACGGACGCCATACGATCACTTGTATTGTACGTTGTGTTGTCAACGATGCCGAATTATTGCTCACAACGTAGGTATTTAAATAAGCTGAAGATAGTAACGGTAGCTCTCAATAACTTTCTGGGTTCGTAAAGTACAGTAAAACACTAACTTCTGTTGGATATTTACAAAAGTAAAGTAAAATAAGTGTATGTATGTAATGTATTCTTTAGAATTTTATGGAATTGACGATTTTAATATGTGTTGGATTTGGCTATTCACACTAAGTAACGATGGATATTGGTTATAGTTATTTGTCAATTTCAGCGAGCAATCTAATAGCATCAACAGACGCTCCGATTTGGCTGGTGCCAACCACAACCATATCACCGGTTGCAGGTTCAAAATTGGCGTAACCGTAAAACGGTGGTTCTCCTTGCGATTTTCTCCCCCATACATTTTATTTTTCGTCAACGAAACTGGTGCTGCAGTTTCTAATTGAAGCTTATAATACAAGTTTGTCGCAATTTTTAAACAAGAGGCACTTCAATTATACCATTATTTTTCAAAATATTGAATATTTAAAAATTTTTGTGTTGGCGATAATGACGATCTGTAGACAATAATGACTTTAATAATGACGAAGTGTTGCCGATAGTGACAGCTTCTCAAGATTTAGCTTAATATCAAATCTAAAATAGTGATTTCAAGAGTTGTATTCAAAGTCAAAGTCAAAACGTTTATTTCCTTAGAAGCACATAGCCTACATGGACAGGTCAACTTAAAATTAATAAAACTAAATTGCTTAAATAACAAATATATCAAGGAAATAACATTGTCTTGACAGTTCGCTTCAATGTTTTATACTGAGTTGAGAAGCGAATAGAACAACACAGCTATATCAGTTATTACAATTTTGTAGTTATTACAATTTTGGAGTTCTTATTTAGGTATAGGTAACTATTATAAGTTTAACATTTACAATAAAAAAAAAAAATGTTTGTCTTATAAGGAAGCTATTATAACATGAGCATATCAGTCCTGGTCAACCAGAATTATTAGAGCCTGTTACTGTGGAACTAAGCAACATCTATCCAAGCTGCATCATCCTTTATATAATCATTTATAGAGTAATACGCTTTTTTCATTAGACTTCTCTTAATAAATGATTTAAATTTTCTAATAGGAAGCTCTGTTACATTATGAGGAAGCTTATTATAAAAACGTACAGAGTTACCCATAAATGATTTGCCTAGTTTTTTTAGTCTGTAAGTAGGAATTAGTAATTTTTCTTTACTTCTCGTGTTAATACTATGTACGTCACTTTTTCTTAAAAACAAGTGCTTATTCTTGTGGGTGAACATCAAGTTCTCAAAAATGTACTGTGAGATTACAGTTAGAATGTTAATCTCTTTGAATTTTTCTTTGAGGGAGTCACGTGGTTTCATTTTATATATTGCACGTACAGCCCTTTTTTGCAGCACGAATATAGTTTGAATATCGGCTGCAGCACCCCAGAGTAGGATACCATATGACATAATACTATGAAAGTAACTAAAATAAACCAGTCTAGCTGTACCCTCATCTGTGATATATCTCATTGTTCGCACTGCATAAGCGGCTGAACTAAGTCTACCTGCAAGGTTTGTAATTTGGGGTTTCCATTGTAGATGAGAATCAATATGTAAACCTAGGAACACTGTTGAGTCAACGAGCTCGAGAATTTCATCGTTTAATATGATTTTTGTAGGAAATTCTTTAACATTAGGGAGTTTGAATTTAATACATTTAGTTTTTTTTGCGTTTAGCAGTAAGTTATTAACCGTAAACCAATTTAGTACTAGTGACAGTGAGTTATTTACATCGTCAAAATTATTTTTATTCCTATCAACTTTAAATAATAAAGAAGTATCATCAGCAAATAAGACTATGTCACAAAGGTCTTTAGCAAAATACGGGAGATCATTTACATATACTAAAAACAAAAAAGGCCCAAGTATTGATCCTTGTGGAACCCCTAATTCGATTTTTGATCCTGAGGATCTTTCATTACCTACTTGAACCATTTGAATTCTATCGGTCAAGTAGGAATGTAGTAGCTCAAGGGCTTTGTTGTGTATGCCGTAATGCTTTAATTTATTTATAAGTGTTGCATGGCAGACACAATCAAAAGCCTTGGAGAGATCACAGAACACGCCGATAGTATTTTGCGCGCTATCCCAAGCCGCCAAAATGTGCTTTATCAATAGTGTTCCAGCATCAGTAGTTGATCTACCTTTGGTGAAGCCAAACTGATTGCTATGCAGAAGTCTGTTGCGATCAAAGTGATTAATTAATTGTGTTAAAATAATTTTTTCAAAGATTTTACTCATTACGGGAAGAACTGAGATAGGCCGATAATTTGCAGGATCAAATTGAGTACCAGATTTATGAAGAGGGACAAGCTTGCCATATTTCATGAGATCCGGAAAGATACCAACATCGACACAGCTGTTAAAAATGAAGGCCAGGAGGGGGGCAATATCATTAATAATATTACCTAGCACTTTTGTTGAGATATTCCAAAGATCTTCTGTGTATTTGATGTTGAGAGATTTGAATGTTTTCACTATGCAGTCGGCAGTTACATGAGTAAAGTAAAAGACTTCAGCACATGCATCTACGGATGCCTCTAATAGTTCCACAGCCTTAGATGTAGATGAGTTTAATGACTGCGTTATAGTTTTCGGTATGTTACAGAAAAAACTTTCAAAAGCATTGGCAATGTCAATGTCTTTGACTAAGATATTATCATTAATTTTTAACTGAATCTGTTTACTACGGGGTACTGATTTGCCAGTCTCATTATTGATAAGCTTCCAAGTGGCTTTAACTTTATTTGAAGAGTTAATTATTTTATTCTTGTGAAAATTTGATTTTGCTATGTTGCATACTTGTTTAAACAATTTTCCGTAATTTCTGACATATGTTTTATTATATTATTAAAACATACTGAAAAATAAATCATCTTACCTACTTTTAGATTTATTTATTTATTTGTAAGGAAAATCAACAGCCAAGATTAACACTATAACTAACCTAGTAGTAACAGATGCTAATTACAGATCTTCACGGATGGTCACATATTAAACATTAAATAGTGAACACACCTAGATGGACACTATAAATATTAAAAAATTGTAACATACAAAAAATAACAAAAATCTATAAAACTACCTATATACTATCAATAAAATAACTATTAGCTAGTCGCTGCCTGATCGAGTTGACTCCCGAATAAAACAGATCCAATACAGCAATGGATGGATCAGGATGCCAGCATAGCTTACAGATAATATATGAATCAATATTTTTTAAGGAACTGGCATTATAACTACAATACAATCTAGGTAGGTAGTCTATTTTTATCACTATAAATATAATGTTACAAAACAAGATTTCCCAACAAGCAATGATGTACCTAATAAATACACAATAGCAAATTTTAAAAAATAATAATAATTTCTGTACTTTGGTAAATAATTTGGTAGTAATTTTCCGTCCATCTAGTTGGTGGACGTCTAACGCTGAGCTTGCCGATACGGGGTCTCCAATTGAGAACTTTTCGGCCCAACGACCATCTGCTCCACGGGCAATACGGCACGGCCAGCCCACTGACACTTTAAAGAGCTAATCCGTTTGGCTATGTCGGTGACCCTCGTTTTTCTGTGTATCTTCTCATTTCTGATTCGATCACGTAATGCTTGGGGTCATAGCGCTCTCTAGAGATATCTGTCAGAATGCTTTTCTGTAAACCGTGGCCTATGGTATCATGAACTTGTACCATCACATCCTAATACGGCAAGCATCGTCATGGTGAATATTAGTTAATAAATCTAAATAGTATTTATAACCATGATTGTTTCAAAAATTATAATAGCCCGTAATATGTCAAATGCATTTAAATGTCCAATCCAGATCCAGATTAAATTTTAAGCAAAACACAATTTAAGCACAATTAAACGTTATATTAAGAGAATAAATCATTTTGGCAACGTTCGTCATTCCTCTTTTTCAGTTAACGTCATTTTCGCTACACGTGTAATTCCATAAATATCAATTTTACAAGCTTGTTTGTTAAGTTGCAACGGATAAAAGCGGAGAGCTGTTTAGCGTTCACAACCCCTTTCTTATGGGTGTTTAAAAACAACTCAACAAGCATTATTTATCAAGATATAGTTGAAAACCTTAATGACGACTGCCGTGACAAAGTTAGGAGACTCAAATTAAAACTGAAAATGTGAGAACTATGTGCACGTTGAACCACTTTAAAGTGCATCGGCAAACAGAAAGACGGGGGGAGTGTCCAGAATTGCCATGCAATGCTTCTTAACAAATTCCGTTTTTTTATAGTGTTATAAAATAGCACTGTTGGCATGAATGACGATATTTTTTTGAACATTGTTTGATGCCGTTTTTTTTAACTTCTAGTAAAATAATTTAAGCTTTTATTTTTGGAACGTATTGTTAAAAAATTAAAGAACAATATTTGCACACATAATTTGACAAGGTCTTAGTGTTTAATTAATTGTACAAGGATATAAGGTGCATGAAATGCACCTTTGTGACATGAGTGGTAATGACGTTTTTTTAACCAAAACTGGTATTACGTTTTTTTTTAGCCACTTAATCTAAAAATGGTCTTGATTGCTTTTTCCTTATTAATCTAGCTTACAAAATCAAGAACATTTAATAACAAAAACTATACAGTTCGCAAGTTCATTGGCGGGACATTGATTTTGACCGTAGATGAGAAACACCCAAAAACACGTAAAATGAGTTGAGTATACAGTTCTTTTTACTTTTTGCTGCTCTTTCAAATAGCATTTATTAAAAAAATTCTTAAAGACGATGTGTTCTAAGATGGGGCATGAAGACCTAGTAGGTAGATGGCTTCTCCGTACCACATTTTGAAACACAATAAAATCGCTTCACGCACTGGTCCAGCCCGGAGGGTAGTGACAAGCCGCGTCCGAAGCCTACCACCAGAGACCGTTTTTAGCACCACCCAGAGGTCCCGTGTAAGGATTCAGATTTCAGAGGGTTACCACTTACGGACTTGAACAATCAAAACCTCTAATACTTTAGGTAATACGCTTTATTGAAGTAATATAAACAATCCGAATAATTACAGATATTATGTTTGTTTCTCTTATCATTTTAGCAGCAGATGCGTTCATTTACCCTTTTTTTCTATTCGATATATAGGTTTCATAATTATCGTTCGTAAGGAGTAAACTCCAATCGTGCGTCGTAGCCTAGGTTTCTGATATCTGTGGTCGTAGCTGACACACACACACACTTTTTTTTAAACATATATTATGGTATGATTGCTTATAATAAATATTCTTGTGAAGTTTCAATTGAATGAGTGAATTTGTGAAAGCGTCACGTGGCAGCGGTGCGAGGCGGCGCGGCGGAGCGGGGCAGCCGAGTGAGCCGGCGGAAGGGGAACATCTCCAGCAACATCAAGAAAACGCAACATAGAAGCCACCCTCTCTCTCTCCACTTCAAGACTGCAAACGCTGTGTACAAACCACCAACCATAACAAAATCTACAGTCCACTCCTAGTGACGTGCCCCGTCGGTACGTCGCCTACGGGATATTGGGATAGTATGCCGCTGCTCGCTGCGTGAACTCGGCCTAGCTCCGCACAGTCCGCAACTCCGCTCCGCAATACTCGCTGGCTCCGCACCGCTCCAATGGACAGGCACCCTTACCGAAACCCTAACTAAGCAGAGCTTGTACTATGGGTGTTGGGTGACTGATTTTCTACATCTTTTTTTTTTGTAAATATATACTTATGGTACATACATAAACAACACCGAGACCCGAAACCAGGAATTGTAAACCGTACAAAATGTGGTCCTCCAGCGGGAATCGAACCCACAACATCTTGCGCCTGAGGCGGACCTTCGCCCACCGAGCCACAGAGGTCTTCATAAGAGTACTTACATACGTAGGATTTTGAAATTGAACGTTCGTGTCGCAGAATTAGTTTAACTTTAATAACTCTGAAGCCCTTGAAGGCAGAAATTAAAAATTTCGGCCACATTTACACGACACTAGGCACTAATTAATTATCTGCATCCTTCGAAGATAATCTAAATTTAAATAAATAAATAAATATTTCCGTCATACTATTTATAATGTGCACGTGATGTGCTTTCATTTAGGGCCCCACTCGAGTGTATTTGCAGATTTTCGGATTCCCCCACAACTTTTAAACGGATCAACTGATTTTCATCAAACATGTCACTCGCGCGAAAATCACCTATCATACGATACTACAATAAATTGAAATCACTCCATCCGTCTGGGAGCTATGATGTCCCAGACAAACACACAGACAGACACGTCAAACTTATAACACCTGTCTTTTTGTCAGGGGTTAAAAATAGAAGGAACAAATGACGTTATTACTTTTTGCTGGACGAGCGTAGGTACACACTTTGCTATTGTCATTAAGAAAAATATTTTACCATATAATAACATCGAGATTGTTTTCCGTTCTTCCCGCTCACACTACGCTCTGTGACGACGTGTTCTGATAGGCCGTGTACATACAAGGCAGGGATTCATGTTTAAGTGTTTATGATATGTATCGTTCGATGCGGCTGCTACTCCTGGGACATGTGTAGAACCTTTTTCCCGAGTTTTGAAATGACGAAGATTGTGAGCCATCTGGCAACTAGCGTTGCGCAGAATGTGTCACTGAAATGAAAAGATATGTACATATCTTTTCATTGGAGTGAACTATATCTATCTTCTAGCTCAGTAGTTCAGTTAGTTCACTTGCTCAACAGTATCAAATGTTGTTGTCGTTCGTTTTTCTTTCACTAGTTCATCAAGAGATATAGAATGGGATATAAAACAACAGTTCAATCAATGATATTATCTCAGCTAATGCGATGAGTTAAGACACGAGTTTGTTTAAAAATGAATTGATATGTACCTAAATATAGTTGGTAGTAATTCATTATTTATTTTTAAATTAATTGAATATTTACCTACTATTGCAGATCCATGAGTTTTTAACATACCTACGTATAGGTATACTGGCTTATAAAAAAAGTTACGTGAAAATAAATATGTAGTAAAGTATAGAAAGGTATACAGTTTTTATCACAAAGATATATTTTATGTCAATATAAATAAAAAGACTAAAGAAAACAATGCTGAGTTTCGCGCGTAATTACTTCCATCCTGTTTATTTTTGGCAAAGTTGAGGCAGATACTTTGGTGTTATTATTATTATTCTAATGAAAGAGATAGGTAAACTGGTAAACAACAAACTTCGACTTTACGAAGAACGACGAAGTCTTTTACGATCATATACGAACGTGACCGAGTGAAACAGACAATCACTTCAGTACTTACAACAGAGCGTGACAGCATAATCTATCCGCGCGGGCTATCTATCTTTCATTCGTCCCGATGCGAAGAAGACAACTGAGCTAAAAGAGTTAGTGAGCTAGTTGAATTGTAAGTGAACGAGAGAGAGAAGGAAGGAGCGCAACTGAAGTATATCTTTTGAAGGATTCATTCGTGAACTACACATGTCTACTGGCAACGACTCGACGCATATAGACGTACCTACTGCCGATGTCGTGTTGCTTAACAGCAGTAGAGTCCACCAACGTGTTTAGATGCTCAGAGCATAGCGAGTCTAGCAGCTCTCAGAGGTTGATAGTATTAAATACAAACAATTAGTTAGCTGTAGTTTATTCAACAACTTATACAATAAAAGCATTTTATTTTCTATTAGATTAGATCAAGATTCTAAAGCCTATTTTTTGTTATGATAAGTACAATATAGTCTCATACAAAATAAAAATATTTATTAACAAAAAGGTTTACAGAATTCTTATGAAGTAAATATACATTTTATATTACCACTGTCTAGCACATACCAATTATAAACCTATTTTTAACCCCCAACCAAAAAAGAGGGGTGTTATAAGTTTGATGTGTCTGTCTGTCTGCCTGTGGCTTCATAACTCCCGATCGGATGGAGCGATTTCAAGTTTTTTTTGTATGAAAGGTGAGTTTAGCCCGGGTGTTCTTAGACATGTTTAATGAAAATTGGTTAAGCCGTTCAAAAGTTATGGGTAGGGATTGCAATCCGGATATCTGAATTATCCGGATATCCGCTATTTTTAACCCCCGACCAAAAAAGAGGAGTGTTATAAGTGTGACGTGTCTGTCTGTCTGTGGCACCATAGCACCCGAACGGATGGAGCGATTTCAATTTAGTTTTTTTTTGTATGAAAGGTGAGTCTGGCGCATTCTTGTCTAAGTTTTGTAAAACCAAACTATGGAAATAAATAATTTTGTATCTTGTATCTTAGACATGTTTCATGAAAATCGGTTGTGCCGTTTTAAAGTTATGAGGGTGAGAGTGGGGAGGGAAAACCGAAAATCTGCGAATATACTAGTGTGGGGTATCAAATGAAAACGCATCACGTCCACATTACATAATATTATGTTGTTTTACATTTAAAGAAATTAAGGCATTGGAATCGGGGGTTTTTCTTAATATTTAGATTTTTAACGAGATATTTACCATGATTGATTGTCTTTCGAGTTTCCCTTTTCTTTATAGATGGTTTTTCTTAAATTTTAAATTTAGATTTTCAATATCAGGATAATGGAAGCTTCATTATCCGGATAATACGAATAATACGTATAGGCATTTTTTTCTAATTCACGACACAACACTACAACACCTCCAGGAGAGGCCAAAGAAGTGAGAGCTTGGAGAGGCCCTATAACG
Organism: Gymnoscelis rufifasciata; assembly: GCA_929108375.1. Lineage (NCBI taxonomy): Eukaryota > Metazoa > Arthropoda > Insecta > Lepidoptera > Geometridae > Gymnoscelis > Gymnoscelis rufifasciata. The sequence continues at coordinate 7,191,656 of OV815331.1, forward strand.
CTTTGCTGGGAATACCACCCACCAGCGTGCAGGCAGAGCGAGTATTTTCTGCGTCAGGCTACCTCTGCCATCACTGAGGACGGAAATGAAACCGGACTCCCTAGATGCACTAAGTTTCTTGAGGTCTCTCTAACAAATGTAAAATATACCTCTACAATGAAGAGGATCAGCTCAAATAATAGATTGTATTTTTGAAATTATTAAGTGTGCTTACTGTTTTCCATTGTTATTCAATTCAATTCATTTATTTAACTTTTGGGACATTAAAGAACACTTAGTTACGTCAATAAATTATTACATAAGTACATTATTATTTAAGAACTAATTAAAATAAAATAATCAATTAATAGTGCAGCTGAACAGTCGCTTTGTCAAAGTATGTAGAAGCGGCTGCAAAGAGGCCCTGTCAAATTTGTCATACACAATGCTAGAATTATACAATAATCAATTATTTTAACTAAATATACACTATGTAAACAACAGTTATAATGTGGAAACACCATTAGGGACCAAAGTAAAATTCAATTTTATTTTACAGAAAGACGGTCAAATTATTCTTAATATATAAAACATGTCTAGATAAATTGTTGCTGCTATTTTTAGAGGCATTGTCAAATTAGAAATAGAAGCTGCTGTAAAGGCTGCTGTATTAAATGTTAATTGTTTATTTAATTTGATATATACCATATCTGTGTGTGTAGATTCGTAAGTTTGATCTATGTCTATCTCCTAACTGTGTTGATTCTTTGTTAAAACAATTTAAGAATTCCTATTAAAATATGTTTATTTAATTTGATTGATATATAACATAAATGTGTGCGTACACTTGTAAGTTTGATCTCATAACTGTGTTGTTTCTTTGTTTAAATCATTTTAGAGTACCTACCTAATAAAACAGGAAGTTGATTTACGTTACGTTACGGAGGAAGGATTCGTATTTAGGTAAAAAGTATGTTCGATGGAAAGAACCGTTTTTATTTCATAGTATTAGAGGGGTATTTATAGGTTACTAAGTAAAATTACGTAAGACCACTCAAAAAATATATGAATCACTTTTACACAGTTTATTACAAATTAGTGTCTAACCTTAAAACAGTCTCCATCAGCACACCACTACAACACTTTTCACTTTTAGAGGTCTAGTCGCTACGACGCGCAGAAAACAGAATGTTGTGCTGAAGTCGCGAGTCGTTATATTAGGTTAGGTTTGACAACCGGAAACGACTCAGTACTACAGCTAACCATTCACTTAGTTTTAATAAATTAAGCGATACATTTAAAATTAATTAACTATTGTATAAATAATAACATAAATACTGAATATTTATGGTTACATTATATACATTTTATTGCAACAAAATCTTTCCAACCTAATTTATTTTTAAATGATACGTTTTCCAACTATTTAAAATGATTCATTATCGGAATAAAATAACTTAGTACAATGGATTCATTATAAATTCTGCACTTAATTAATAGTTATCCTTACAGCTCGACCATCCTGTTGGAGCTAGTCCCTACGCGAGAGAGATCTTAATTGTTAAGAAATATTTTTAAATCATATTTTAATGCACAGATCGCAATGACAATGCTTTCCTAATTAAACTTAACTAACATGAACTACATCTACCGTGTTAATCTAAATAATTATACAATTTCATTAAAACATGATGAAAAACAATATATTTTTGATCGCTTATCTAAGCCGTTGACTTCAGCGATGAGTTTTGCTAGCTTGGATCTGCAAACGGAGCTACAATGCTCTGTTAATATGCCCATAGACGATCTTACTTCTCCTCATCGCTTGAGCCTAACACCGGTCATAAGAGAGAGCAAAAAAATTTTAAAAAATATGTTCAATTTATTTAATTTTATAAAGAAATCAGAAATAACAATTTACGAATTATAAATAATACAAGAATAAGCAAAGAAAATGTAAATGGAACATGGAGGAAGCATTAAATTCTTGCTACAATTTGATAGGAAGAAATTCAAAACAGATAATATGTCAGGCAAATTTGTTTCCTTGGAAAAGGAATTGCAAAATGCGTCTGGTAAATACCAGCAAGCTATGATAGAGGCTGAAAGACAATTGCCATAAACTTAGTAAATACGTAGACCTAGTCAATAATACATCCATTTATGTGCAAGCTTGTAGCAGCAGCACTCAAACGGACCAGCCAGACACCTCACACTCACACTCTGCCTCTCACGCTGGCGCAGGACAGGAGTTGGCGCTGACTTTGGAACATGAAGTCATTTCTCCTGTGGCGGCGCCTTCGCCTTCTCCGATGTGAGCTGAAGGCTTAGGTTTACCATCTACACAGTCTACGGTAAAGCAGGACACCTGCTGTCAGACCCAGAAAACTGTGATTTATTCAGATAGGATTGGCAACGGAGTGGGCTCACTTTTATATGACCTTTTGACTCAGATTGTGATTAATAACTGCTTTATAAACGCTGCAACTAGTACTATCACGAATTGTATTGATGAGGATGTTAGTTTTGATAAATTGACCATATGAATAGTACAGTTAAGTGATTAAACAAATGTTAAGCGGTTGGATATTTTACAGCTTTTTGAGGTATTGCTTCAAAAATTAGAATGTGGTCTAGGCAAATTGATTATATTATGTGCCTTGCCATACTCAAAGTCATTGAGTATAAAACAAAATAGACATTTAAGTAATATACATTTACTACTTTACAACTTGACATGCCGTCATAGTGACGCTTTATATTTGGACTCTTATATTTTTATAAGTAACAGTTTTTTTTATGATGAGAGGTATCTTAAGATATTATATCTTTAAAGATATCTTTGTATCTTAACAACCAGAACAAGAATGTTCTTGGTAAATATTAGCATACAATATTTGTGGCACAGTTATAATTATTCTATAGCAAAGTTTTCTGACGAGCCCTATATCTTTAGCTAGTTATTCTGCTAATGAGGGCGTAAATTTAACAAAGTTAGCTGACCATAATTTAGACTGACTTTGCAAACTTGCAGTTACCTGTAGTCCACCAAATTATCCAAGGTTTACCCAGCAAAATTCTGAAATTAGAATTATTTTGATATTGTTTTAATGTAGATATTATGTGCATATCTCAGAACACTGGATCACATGTAATCAGTCAATACCATATTACAGTAATTATTCATGTGATAGTAGTTTCAAACGAAGTACCGCTATTAGAGGCGGAATTGTTATTCTGGTTAAAAACATTCTTAAATTTAAAGAACGTAAGATATTGCTAAGTGACGTGACGAGACGTGTTGAGTGATGTCTTGTGTGGAACTTAAGCGACATATTTGTGTTTGCGTTTATCGAGCTCCGATTGCGGATCGGGCAACCTTCGAGGATATAAGGAGGATACCAAGGAGGCCTTACTGAAAATATTTACTTGTAATAAAAGTATTATTGTATGTGGAGACATTATTAATAATACTCTTGCAGACAGACTAATTAATTAAATTGTTTTAATATGGTAAATTATTTTATGCATAAATAACATATCTACCTCTCAGTCTCCAATAGTAAAATAGTAGTCAAACATTTTAATTCAGACCACTATGGTCAGAGTGTTAAGTTTTATATTGAACGAGGTCATAATGAGTTATTAGAATTTACATACAGACCCATAACCAATAAACCAATGAACGTATTTTATATCAAAGTAGAAATAAATTATATGATCTGTACTCCGAAAGAGAATCTAAACTAAATGATGAAAAATTCATCACATAATGTCAGGAATTACGGAAAATTGTTTAAACAAGTATGCTACAAAGCAAAATCTAATTTTCCTAAGAATAAAATTATCAACTCTTCAAATAAAGTTAAAACCACTTGGAAGCTTATCAATAATGATAGGCAGTAACCCGTAGTAAACAGATAAAGTTAAAAATTAATATGAATATCTTAGTCAAAGATCAATCAAAGTCAATGATATTGCCAATGCTTTTGAAAGTTCTTTTTTTTATAATATTCCGAAAACTATAACACAGTTATTAAACTCATCTACTTTTAAGGCTGTGGAACTATTATAGGCATCCGTTGATGCATGAGCTGAAGTCTTCTACTTTACTCATGAAACTGCTGGCTGCATAGTGAAAACATTTAAATATCTCAACATCAAATACAAAAAAAAGGATCTTTGGAATATCTCAATAGGTAATATTATATGTTAATGATATTGCCCCCCCTTCTGGCTTTCATTTTTAACAGCTGTGTCGATGTTGGGATCTTCCCGGATCTCATAAGTATGGCAAGCTTGTCTCTCTTCATAAATCTGGTATTCAATTTGATCTTGAAAATTATCGGCCTATCTTAGTTCTTCCGTAATGAGTAAAATCTTTGAAAAAAAAATATTTTAACACAACTTTTAATAATTTTGATCGCAACAGACTTCTGCATAGCAACCAGTTTGGCTTCCCCGAAGGTAGGTCAACTACTAATGCTGAAACATTATTAATAAAGCACATTTTAGAGCGCAGAATACTATCGACGTGTACTGTGATCTCTCCAAGGCCTTTGATTGTGTCTGAAAATTAAAATTATAAATTAAATTCTTGTTAAAAATAAAGCATTACGGCATTCACAGCAAAGCCCTTGAGCTTCTATATTCCTACTTGACCGATAGAATTAAAATGGTTCAAGTAGGTAATGAAAAATCAGGATCAAAAATTCAATTTAATGGTTCCACAAGTATCAATACTTGGGCCTCTTTGTTTTAGGTATATGTAAATGATCTCCCGTATTTTGCTAAAGACCTTTGTGGCATAGTCTTATTTGCTGATGATACTTCTTTCTTAAAATGATGATATCTTCTTTCGAATAAAAATAATTCGGACGATGTAAGTAACTTACTGTCACAAGTACTAAATTGGTTTACTGTTATTAATTTACTGCTAAACACAGAAAAAAAAACTAAATGTATTACATTCAAACTCCCTAATGTTACAGAATTTGCTACAAAAATCATATTAAACGATGGAATTCTCGAGCTCGTTGACTCAACAGTGTTCCTAGGTTTACATATTGATTCTGATCTACAGTGGGAACTCCAAATTGCAGACCTTGCAGGTAGACTTAATGGAATATATCACAGATGAGGGTACGGCTAGACTGGTTTACTTAGCCACTTTCATAGTATTAACACGAGAGGTAAGGAAAAATTGCTAATTCCTACCTTCAGACAAATAAAAAAGAAAAAACTAGGCAAATAATTTATGAACTATATTATTATAGTTAGTTATAAGAACTCCAAAATTTTCCAAAACCCACAGAAAGCTGTAAGACATATTTTCAGTCATTAAACATATTAACGTTGCCGGGGCTCTACATTTTCGAGGTTTCCGTCTTCGTTAAATGTAACCTAAATTTATTTGAACAATACCGTCACACACACGCAGTAGACGGGATGAACTGCGCCAGTGCCCTGTTAGAGCAAACACAGCACTAGTGAGCAAAAGTTTTTTAGGAATGGCACCTAAAATTTACAATAAAATACCCAAAAATATAAAAGAGTTACAATTGACAATGTTTAAGAACGAACTCCATAAACTTTTGACCCTTAAATGTTATTATCACGTAAATGAGTTTTTGACTGATAAATAAAATTATAATTGAAATTGAATTTAATTGAATCTGACATATAGAATGATTTTACTTATAATTAATTTTCCGTAATTTTATCTGTTTTTCTAAATATTTTCCTTGAATTATTTACATAAAATATTTGCATGCTCTAAATAAACAAAACATGTATGGAACTGTAACAACTGAACATCTATTTGTAATTAAATTGTAACCCATGTTTGCAAATAAACATTATTCTTATTCTTAATTGTAATAACTACAAAATTGTAATAACTGATAAAGCTGTGTTGTTCGATTTGCTTTCTCAACTCAGTATAAAACATTAAAGCGAACTGTCAAGACAATGTTTTTTTTCATGATATTTTATTTTTGTTTTAAAATAATTAGTTTTATTAATTTTAAGTTGACCCGTCCATGTAGGCCATGTGCTTCTAAGGAAAAAACAAAGGTTTTAACTCTGACTTTGACTTTGCTGCTAGAGTTGCTTACACGACGGTGCCTACGCCTAGTCTCACGCCTTACTTCGACACAGCTTGAAGCCCCTCATGGGAAATGATCAGGCTGATAATTTCGAAATATCCTCGTTCTTATAACGGTATCCCCTCGTAATGAATCATCGCCCCTCATGAGCAATGATCGGGTTTATAATTTCGAAATATCCTCGTTCTTATAACGACAAAACCCTCGTAATCAATCATTGCCCCTCATGAGCAATGATCGGGTTGATAATTTCGAAATATCATCATTCTTATAACGATGTCGTTGATCCTGGTGGTTATTTCAATAAATATTTGTTCGTATAACGACTTTCCACTCCGGCTGAATCACCTCCCACATGGATATGTACGGGGGACCGGGTGATGCCTGGTTCAACTGTCTCGATATGTCTGAAACTCAAAATAAACGATTGAGCTGTTGTTCGATACATGTATAGAGTTTTCTGTATTACTAGTGGGCCGCCCCAGCCTCGCACGGGTTTTTATTCAATTTCTTTCCCCGGCAATTATTCGATTTTTTTTTTTCGCCTTCTAAACCTTCCCTAGGCCTCCACGAACATTTTAAGACTAAGACAAGAAAAATCCGTTCAGCCGTTCTTGAGTTTTAGTCAGACTAAAGAGCAGCAATTCATTTTTATTCATATAGATTTAATAATATTGAAACTACTATGTTATGTACCATGTTATGTCTAAGTTTTGTAAAACCAAACTATGGAAAAAAAATGATTTTGTATCTTGTATCACACATACGTCTCTCCACATGGATTACTTACACGAAAGTACATACCTGTCTCAAATATGTGATGCACACATGTGACACACACACGTGATGCACACACGCGACACACACATGTGCTACACACATGTGACACACACATGTGCTACACACATGTGACACACACATGTGACACACACATGTGCTACACACATGCGACACACACATGTGCTACACACATGTGACACACACATGTGCTACACACATGCGACCACACATGTGACACACATGCGCCACACTTGTGACACACATGTGACACACACACGACACACATGTGACACACACGCGACACACACGTGACACACATGTGACAAACACGTGACAGACATTTAACCTACATAGACCCACAGACTTATGTAGACATTTGTATAGGTAATTAATTGATCAAAGTCAAGAAATGTATTTTCTTTGCAGCAGAAGTATGCAGACTTAAACAAGTAAACATTAAAATTTATTAAATTTATGAAACTTAAAAATTGTTGAAATTAAGATTAAATGAAATACTGGTGAGAAACGGTTGTATACAAATGTTCTCTATTTTTATAGCATAAAAGCGAACTTTGTAGATTTGCGACACTGCTGGGAAACCCAAAATCCACAGAATCAATTTCAGAAATGATTTATCCGTTTTAATTCCGGCGTTGGTAGATCCGCAAAAACATTAAAAAAACCATCACTCAGTAAGATTTGCCATAATTCTACAGCTCACTGGTCAACTCATTTTTCTAGTTATGTATTAACCAGAAAAGTATTTGGAGCTATTGAAATTGCTAATTGACAAATATTATTATAAAATTGACGACTTTTGAAATGATAAATTTTAACTTTGGACTAACATGTAGGTATTTATTTTGATATTAATTTAAAAACTTATTTGGTTATATTTTAGTGACTTGCATGCCATTTATCATAATTTGTACACCGAAATTGGTAATACATGTTGATACCGACACATATATTTTTGACTGTAAACCATACATTTACACATGTTTCTGCAAATAAATGATATTTATCTTATATCTTTATCTAAAAAAATATATTAAATGAGAAATAAAATAGATTTTTAGAAATTACGCATTTAAATTTTAACGAATTGCTTTGTCTATGCGCTGCAGGTTTTTGAGAAGCTACACGACCGTACCCCTGTTTTTATAAGACTTAGACTTAAACACAAACTAAAACTTTTACTTGAGTGTTGCTTTGCGTTACGCAGTAAAAGGAAAAAGGAAATTAGTTATGGCGAATTATTATGTCTTCGAAATACCCCTTTAAAACCCACATAATTCCGCCGCCCACTGGCGTGATGAAATTAAGGTAACCTAGTGTGCAAGTAAACAATGACCTAATAATAGGTTCAACTGTGTTTATATACAAGCAAGATTGAGCAGTCTTACAAAATTATTATTTTTTGATTAGTTGAACAATTTACGTTTACTTTAGTACTAGAATTGGATTTTCTTTAGCATG